>CM021318.1:10204936-10222961 GCA_010645155.1 Tigriopus japonicus
TGGGGTTGACCTTTACCAAGGCTAGGACTTGGCTGGACCCGCTTGAAACACAGAAAACCCCGATTGGCGCACTATCTTTTGGACTCTTGGTCGATTTCCGTTTGATTATCCACTCCCAACATGGCCGTTTGTACTTCTTGTTTACTTACGAACTCTCGGCCTCATCCGTGTGAGGTTGCGAGCTAGGAAATTCCGCGAGTTCGTATCCAGTATTTATACTATTATATAGGTTATCCCTGGTTAAGGAAACAAAAAATATTCAAGCAGCCATCAAGACTCCCCATATTAGCAGATAGTCAAAAGAGCAAATCAGGTTTAATAACTTGATGTGAATTCTGTTTGAGTCGGTTTGTGCGAGTCTTGGGGAAAAAATGGAGGTTTTCAGTTGTCTGAATGCAATTTAGGATTTTGGAACCATTAGAAGACATTTGGACCAAATAATTTTGCTAAACTAAGCCATCATCAGGTTCCAGCTTGATGTCTTGTGGTCTTGTCAAGTTTTGAGACGTTTTTCTTGTTAGTTTATAAAGCTATTCAATCTGTTCTGGAACCATAACCAATTCTTCTCCTCTGCAAAAACAAAACGTCTTGCATTTCAAGACTAGTTAATGTGACTCTAGTTTATCTTGTACTCAATTAATCCACCTTAAACCATGTTCACAGATACCCTCAAAATCCAAACCAACTGATCTGTGTGGCTTTTTGAAATAAGAGATCAATACAGCTCCTGAACACAATCTGGAATAATGGACATAAAAAAAAATGCCAGAAACTAGCTGAGGGATCAGGTTCCTTGGTACCATTGATCACTGGTATGTAAAAGTGTTCAGGCTAAAAGTAGCGTTATGGAAAAGTGTTCAGGCTAAAAGGTAGCTGGTTAAAAGAAGTACAGCAAAAGCTACTTTTGGATTTTTTCTTTGATTTTGGAGAAGTGACGATTTAAAAGATTTTGTTTTGTTTCTGAGGTGACAAAGATTGATGTGTCACACGGTAGACATTGAAAACCGCCATAAGAAGTCTTGGCATTTGAGGAAACACTTAACCAGAAATTTTAACCACCGTGGTCCGCAATGGACTAAAAGTAGCATATGCCTTCCCTCCGTTATGGATTAAATGAAATTTCAAACAATTGCGGCCTCGAAATGAATGTGGACATTCATCCTTTCCCTAGAAGTGAGAAAAGACATCTTCATAGTATCTTAGGATAAGCCGTGCAGTATGAAAATGAGTCTAATCTCGTTGGAAGACTAAGGAAGTTCCTAGGCCATTTTGAAAGAATACACAAATTTGTTTCAAAGAAAACGTAAAACGGAAAGAAATAGCACGCAAAAGACAGGAAACTTTCGATCTCAATTAAAAAGGGACATCTTGCATGTTTCATAAGAAATTATTCGAGTAATTGCATCTTGCACCCGCTTCGGCTTGTGTTGAAAATTCAAGCAATCTTAGCTCATATGACTCAATGAAATGAGTGTCCCACGTCGCCATGAAGCGAACTTGTCAAGAGCGCACGAGCTTGCATCGACAATGCCGATGTCCTGCTGTTCCATGGAACTCCTAAATAGTGAAGTCTCGATCCGTCCGCCGTTCACTCTATACTCTCAATGTTTGACCAAAATAGATGCTGAGCTCTCTCCCCATGCTCATTTGCCCTCACACACTGATATGGGTCCAACTCAATTTCACTCAAGACTGGACAGTGGACAGTGAAAAGCAACAGGAAAAGTGTCCCTGGAACTAAAGTGGAGCGGAAAATGACACGGAAAAAACTTAAGTTAGTGAATGCATTTTGAGTGATTGAAAACCATGGATCAACCTGATCGAGAGGCGGATGACGAAGACATGGATGAGTTTGACGAAGACGAGGATGATGAACGAATTGAAACATGTCGAATTTGCGGTCAACACGGCCCCGGTCATGCCTACATACTCGGAGAGACGGGTCAGCCACGACAACTGATCGAAAAAATACGCTTCTGTTTTTCCACGCAGGTAACTGCGAAAATTAAATAATTAAAGAGAAAGTAGATTATCGGAAGGTTGCACGTTTTTAACGATAAGACGTGGGACCATCAATCATATTAATATTAGGGAGAGGGGGGGGGGGGATTGTGTCACAGCGAGAACTCAGAGCTTTGATTGAGGACTGAGAAATATGGCAAGAGGAGTTGGAGTTGGACCTTTAACGCTACGTGGCAATTCCAGGTAACGAGTTGGATTTTGATCGGACCGCTACATTATATGGACAGACATGTGTTGTTGATGTCTAGACATTTGAATGTCTAAGCAACAAACAGAAGGACGTGATGTCAAGTATTCAAAACTTATATGAACAATAAGTTTGTCAAAAAGATGAAAACTACAAGGCAGTCGACGTCCTCTAGATTTTATCACCAATTTATGACAAAATAAGACGTCAGATCAGCTTTTTTGTTAAAAATAAGAGAAAATGTAGAGGTGTTTGCCTAGCACTTTGTTTTCTTCATCTAGGCCAGGGGTAGGCAACCAGGGTGGGCCCCTGACAACATGTAATCAAATTTGGTGGGCCTTGACCCAAAAGTATTTGCGGACCCCTGTATGTTCCATCTTAACATTTGACCATGGCAGTTGAATTTATGACTGACTGACGTATTTTTGGGGAGTAAAATGTTGCAACTTTTGAAGTATTTGCAAAGTGAGAAACACGTCGTATGCAGCATGAAAATAACTTTCCATTCTTGGTTAAAGCAAGGATAACCTATATAATATTATTAATTCAGGGATCCTTGGTTAAACAGATTTAGAGATTCTTTTTTGGCCCTTTTTGACAAACCCCTCTCTTCTTCCACCGCGGTGGAAGCAAGTACCGAGTACCGGTATTGGTTGTCCTGTCTATTCAGGGGTCTGACCAGTTATTGTTGAAGTGTACTAAATAACTTATCTGTTCGATCAGTACTCGATACGCCTCTCTTCGTATCAGAGCGGTGTTTCCCAAGAGTTGAGTTCGCATCACCAAATAACCTCCCCAATCATCAATAATGAGCCAATCAAAAGCTCCTCCCTTCGCACCCGCTGCCGCACCCAATAGGGCTACCGTCTTGGACGAGGAATGGAGCAAAATTGATGGGCCCATTGCTCGCTCCGTTACGGCCGTTGTGATTGGAGCCGGGAATCGCGGGCAAAACTATGCCAATTTTGCTCTCGACTTCCCTTCCCGGATGAAGATTGTGGGCGTGGCTGAGTGTCAAGCCCATCGTCTAAACCGAATGAAGCAGAATTTTGGTTTGTCAGATGATGTCTGTTTCTCAGATTGGCGGGATTTGTTGGCCAAGGACAAGATGGCGGATCTGGCCATTATATCCACTCAGGATCGAATGCACCGGGAACCGGCAATTGCTCTGGCCCGTAAAGGCTACCATCTTTTGCTGGAGAAACCTATGGCGGTGGATGAAGTCGAGTGCGAAGATATCGCTCGAGTTTGTCAAGAAGAAAACACTATGGTTGCGGTTTGTCATGTCCTCCGATATTTTCCCCCTTGCGTCAAAATCCGCGAGATTATTGATAGCGGGGCCATTGGCCAAGTGGTGACCATCAATCACGTGGAGAACATTTTGTACTGGCATTTTGCTCATAGCTTTGTGCGGGGCAATTGGCGGAATGTTTCCAGCAGTACATTTTCTTTGTTGGCCAAATGTTGTCATGACATTGACTTGATTATGTATTGGATGGGTGATCGGAAGTGCACCAAGATCCAATCCTTTGGTGGCTTGTACCATTTTCGTGCGTCGCAAAAACCTACAAATGCAACCAATCGATGTTTGGATTGTCCCGTTGAGTCGGAGTGTGCTTATTCGGCTCAAAAAGTTTACTTGAGGAGTGACAACCAACGACCGCAATGGCCCATGTCTGCCGTTTGCGATATCGAAGACCATCCAGGCGGATATAAGGCCGCTCTGACTGAAGCCTTGACAACGGGTCCGTACGGTCGTTGCGTTTATGACTGCGATAACGATGTGTGTGATCATCAAATGGTCAACATGGAATTCGAAACTGGAGCCACGGCCACAATGACCATGAATGCCTTCACCCGCAATATGTGTCGTGAGACGCGGATCTGCGGTACGAAAGGTGAACTGCGATGGGATGGGTCGTCAAAGGGGCCCATTTACGTGTACGATTTCAATACCAACACTGAGAAAGCTGTCCGTCCCGACATGATCTCTCCACCTTGTCGCACATCTGGACATGACGGAGCCGATTTCTTTTTGGTCAATGCTGTTCTAAAAGCCATAGCCTCGAATGATTCGACTTTGATTTCGAGTGGAATCCAAGACTCATTGCGGTCACACAAGCTGGTTTTTGCCGCCGAAAAATCGCGCAAATTGGGAACCATAGAATCAGTTGAAATTTGAATGAGCCATTTTTTATAGTTGAAGTGATTTTTACATTGATTATTTAAATGATACTACAAAATAAATATTTTACAAAACACTGCTTCTATTTTTTTAATAAGTAACTATAAGTTCTAGAAATGAAATAAAAAACATGCTGTACTCAAACCAACAGTTCCACTAAAGTTTTGTAACTCACGTGTTGAATTCCTGAAGATCAAACTTCGGACTGTTTCTTCTAGGTCTTGAATGTTCATGCACAAGATGGTTTATCAAAATGGCTGTGTCAGGGTTGTCAACATGCGCTAAACAATTCATTTGCCAATGCCAAGAAGATTCAAGAATTTCAAATGACTTTACGTAGAAGGGAAGAAGCTCGGAAGGTGAGCGGACTTCTGACAAAAACCAACTTGACAAACATTGCTTTTCTGATGTTTTTTATAGTTACATAAAAACAACTACAAAGAGCCCCATTTGGTTCATGGTGATGTGAAAAATACAATCCGAAGAACGTCTGATTCAAATAAAAAGGAAGCCAATGATTCTAAATTCGCCGAGGAATTAATTGAAAACGCTGGGTTGTTCAAGACTTCTAATGGCACACCAGCAAAGGCAAGTTGAATAAGTTCGAGGCCAAACTGCTAGCTCTAATAAAAAAAAACTTTCAGCAGAGACCTCAGTCGTTGGACTTGAACTTGGAAGACCTTCTTAGCGAAGGCACCAATGACCAGGATGGACGTGGTAGCTCAAAGGTTTCCAAAACAGAATTCATAACCACTCCAGATATGCCCATTGGGAATCCGGAGCTTTCATTTTCCATCCCAGATTCACTCATGTTCCCACATTTTCAAACTGAAGCTGTTCCAACTAGTCTGCCTGAAAGAACGAAAGCACTAGAAACAGGTGAATATTATAATTATTTCTTGATGGACTTGGTTCAAAATTCACAATTTCGTATTTTAGGATATGACAATGGAAAGCTCCATCAGGACCTTTTGTCTAAATCCCCGCCCATCTCCTCTCATTCAGCCTCACCAGCCGAACTCTCTGGAATGACTTTACCCGCCAATTCTTTGAGCCATCATCCAATTCCTTCGGTCACTTTAAGCCAAAGCATTGTTTCATCCTTACCCAATTCTCCCTCTTTATCCCTGAACCACAAGTCAGTATCCCAATCTCTGCTTCATTCCTTGACTCCTCAGCATCATCTGATTAACTCTCAGTTGGCTCATTTGGCACAAACTACCAGAACAATCACGGCTACATCAAGATCTCCAAGCGGACTAACACCCATTCCCATTTCAGAGCTGTCTAAGGACGGCATGTTTACCACCAATAATGGGTTATTGAAAGTGATTTCATTGTCTTCACCACCCCCTCAAATTCCCATGAATACCATGTCTAGCTCATCAAACTTGGCCGCCAACGTCACATTGCCTGATGGAAGTCGAATTCATGTACCAATAGTAAACGGGACCAAGCTTCCAGACATACAGATGCTTCAAAACCAATTGAAGAACAACGAAATCTTGTCGCAAATCCGCATTCCGCCTATGACTTCAAGCTTGCCAATGGTTCCATTGCGAGAATCAGAGGATATGGTTCAATCGACCATCTCTCTCTTGAGTTTGGGCAGTGGGAGTTTTAAGTGTACCCAATGCAATATCAGCTTCAAGAATGCGGATGTAAAAACAATGGTGAAGCACTGCCTCACGGCTCATGGAACTGCTAATACTTTGTTTGGTTGTCCCATGTGCCAGGAAAAGAACGACAATCCCACGAAAATATTGGAGCACATGAAGCTTTACCATGACGAAGGAATTTGTGGTAACGATCTCTCCACAGATCACATCTTCAACAAGATGACCAGCACTAACATCAATAACAATATTATTCATTCAGTGGTGGAACCTGTTGTTGCTCCTCCTCCTCCTCCACCCCCACCAATCAGACAGGAATGCTCTGTTTGCCATGAAAGTTATACCACCAAAGCGGCCATGAAAATTCATATGCAAAATGCTCACTTTGCCACGGGTTTACACGAGTGTCCAACTTGTCAGCGAATGTTCTCAAGTCGAGCCACTTTGAAGCGACATCAATTAACACATGCTGGGTCACGATCTTTTACTTGCAAGGTTTGCTCAGCGACATTTGGGCAGAAATCTGCTTTGACCACTCACACTAAATCCCACGATACGTCTTCCGCAACCAACTTGTTTTGCAGTTCTTGCGAGAGGCAATTTGATAATCGGCAAGTATTCAATGCTCATTTGTCTAATTGTAGGGGGCGTGCCAGAAAAAACGCACCTATCTTGAAGTCTCCTACGGCTGTTCACATCAAGGACGAACCCATGAACGAATCCTGCTCTGTGGGACCCAAATAGATTATTTTTCTTCCTGTTATTTCTTATCAATAACACTAATTCCTTGGGTTGAGCCAAAATACTATGACTCTAACTTAAAGACGCTTTACTCTTACTTAACTCCATTGAAATTCATTCTGAAATATAATTTTTGTTTCCGCTGACAAGCAATGTCTTTGAACGTCGTAATACATAAGTAGTAAAAAAAGAAGTTTGTCAACGCTACCCTTAACCAAGGACCCTCCAGCAAGGAATGGTCACTTTTTGCATTCCCCAAACCTTTCCAGCCAACTTAGGCCTAACTGTAAACACTGTAATCTTTAAATTCCCCTTTTCCTTAGCCTTTTCTACACTCATTATCGAACTACTGTGTGTACATTCATCCTGCACATTTCAAAACTACACTGCCCACAACCATTTTCAAGTATAAAATAGTTTGATCTTCTCACTCTAGTGCCTCAGAATTGGCCCACCTTGCATTTCCACCACTGTGGTGACAGAAATCATTCAAATCTTGCCTGCAAAGCCACTCTGGTATCAATTTAATCACTTATTTAAAGCATGATTCACTCTACAGCTCAACCAAGACCTCATTAGCTATTGGGGAAAGCGCCACAATGCCCACTCAATGCCAGACAGGCCTTCCCTACAGTACATACCAAAAAATATCAACTTGGGAATAGATACCAGGACTTGCCAAAAGTGCACCCAACTCCACTATGCTTAAACAATGAGGACAAGGAGGTATGGCCGATTAAAATGAGTTTTCGAACTTGGTCATTTCTTAAGCTAGTGCAAAACTAAGGCCAGTTCTGAACTTGGAAGGAATTCTAAAGGGATCTAGAGTACTTTAAAAGGTCCCCAGGCCACTCCCTGGTGAAATTTTGGGCAATGAGACCAGTTTTGAACTCAGGAAAGGATTCTAGAGGGATCTTAAGCACTAATAAGGGCCTCAGCTTAAAATGAGTTTTGAACTCCCTTTGGAAATCTTGGTCATTTTTGGATAGATACCAGGACTTGACTAAAGTGCACCCATACTTAAACATTCCAAACCAAAGTCCTTCTGTATGAGCCAACTTTTGAGCTAGACCAAAACAATACCAATTCTTAGCTCAGGAAAGGATTCTAAAGGGATTTCGAGCTTTGGAGAAGCCAAGATTCCGATTTGATTCCGAGAAGCCCAGGCCTCTCTTTGATGGAATCTCGGTCATTTTGGGATAGATACCAGGACTTGCGTTAAGTGCACTCATACTTAAACATTCCAAACCAAGGTCCTTCTGGACAAGTCAACTTTGGAGCTAGACCAAAAACAAAGATTACTTTGCAATACTTCTAAACATACTTTGAACATGCCATTGCTCTTAAATACAACATTTTTCGAAAATCTGACCTTCACAAACTGAGACATTTTTTTGGCTAGACTGCCAACGGGCGCAGGTCTTTAATCGTCCTTTTGGTAGCTTCAAACATAGACCACGGAACTTCTGGACGACTGACGCCAACGCAACCTTTTCATTATGCGTTCTGTTGCATAGGAGGCTTAGCAACTTTTTCAGACCTTAAATAACTGCTAACACCAAAATTTTCTCTCTTCAGTCTGTATCAAGTCCCTGCATTTAGCCTTCCAAGGGTTTTTAAAAGTTTAATTTTTTTTAACCTATTAATGTGTCAAAAGATCAAACACTCAGGCATTAACATAGTTTGACCAAAGTATATTTGACTTTCAAGACATATATATGTTCCATTTCAATAACTTGCTTCATGAGGGTTTTCATAATTTGCATTGTTCTCTACTATAATGTTATACTTTATGTATTACAGTTAATCAAACAACATGTTTCCCTACATTAACTATGTGCCATTAGCATGATATGATAATATGTACATTTCAAATGTCAAAATGGTCATTAGTAAGCAAGGACAGATTAGAATACATCCTCACATCTTTTTGCAATTTCCAGTTTCCACCATACTCCAACCCCATTTTATTATCAAATATATAGTATTATCAAGGAATGATATACATGACTTGTAGATGAAATGCTGCTCTTTGGTGACTTTAAAATATCCAATGACTTTGTTTTGCAATTTTGGGTAAATATATACTAAGATATATGTTTTGTTTTGAGCTTAAAAGATGCCCAGAATTATGCCACACAATGCAAACACTAGTATTTATCTTACTTTCTTGGTTCACTCACAATAAAACAAGGAATTGGACTTTTGGTGTGTGGCTGAATCACCAACAGAACAAGTTCCACCAGCACATGAACTCGCCCGTGATGAATTATTGATCAAACTTCACTGAACCCCACAACAACTTGAGGTGTAAAGTTGCTCCCTTCACTAAAGCTGTTGCACTATAAAAGGGTGGGTGTGCCATCAAACATGGACTGTAGCAAATGAAGGAGCACTGGCACAAGACAAATGGACTGAACATGATTTAAATAACACACTTAAAAGACACTGCATAGGTGAATTTATCACATTTCAAGGTGAAAAGAGGTGTGTTTCAAATGTTGTGAGTGAGAAGTCTAAGCTTGTAGTTTTGTTAGAATTGTAATTTGGATCCCACAATGAGAATTTAGGCTCAAGTTACTTTTTTAAATAAAAGAAATCTGGTATCACCTTATGAATAGCAAAAGGAACTTAATACTCAAAATATAAATGGTTGTTAATCCACCAAAACAAGGAAGTCATGTTATCTGAAGGCCAATAATCTCATTACCTTTTGAATATGGACCCTATATCTAGAATACCAGGACGACAGCTTGCAAGTTGCTATTCAGACGACAAATCAGTGTTGCAGAAATTTCCAAGAGCATCAATTTTGAACCATGGAATGACAACATTTTTTCAAATAAAATAAATTGGAATTAAGTGAAATGTTTCCTCAACAGTGTGCTAGTTGTGTTATTTTGTTTAAAAACAGGTTCTATGGCAAAAATGAAAGATGAAAGCCCAGCATTGACAGGTTTGTTGTTAAATTCCAATGTAAAGAGGCAACACTGAATCATAGTGGGTTTTTTCAAATTGACATGCAACATGCGGCCAGTAGATTAAATTTTCAAATCCCATTTAAGCAATCATCATGGCATCAGCAAGAGGTAATTATCAAGATTATGTCCATCAATCAATGGGGTTGGATTATTTTCTAGTTGAGGATGTTGCTTGAAGTTATAAGGCAGCTAGGTAAATCCTAACAATTAGTGCACCAATGATCAAAAAACTAGTAAATTTGCATTCAAAACCCTCTAAAAATCTGAAATTTGGTTCAATTTTTTATAATTTACATTAACAAGAAAGGAAGGTATTGCAACGTAAAAAGATAATAATAATGTTCAATGTAACGTAATGTTTCAGCACAAAATCTTCTTTTTTGCCTCTCTTATCTTACCACTTAAATATAGAATATATGCTATAAACCCAACGAGTCAATGAGACATAACTTTACTTGAATTATTTTGGGGATTGCAGAGTTCAAAATTGATGCCATTTCTTTGTAATATATTGCGGATTATGAATGCCGCTACAAGGAATGAGATTCCTTGTTAAAATGAACGAAACAAAGTTTCTAACTGATAGTGGGGGTTGAACCTATTGAGTCCTTCAAGCGCAACCAATGAAATGGAAATCACGTGCAACCTTTGAGCTTTGATGCACAAAATTTCTGTTCTAATGTGTCCAATATACCTTTAGAAGCTCGAAAATGGGTCACATGTTTGTGTCAGGGTGCAATTTCTGGAGCTGTATTACTAAGGTGACCTCCCAGTCTAATGTACTGTGACCTCCCAGTCAGCTGCTCCTTAAAGGACCCAATACTGTCTGCAGAGGACTTACTTGTCGCCTAAAACACGGTGCGTCAGTCCGTGCGGCTTTTCTGCCTCTGTTTTAAATGTCGTGGCAACACTGATTTGTAGTCTGGATAGCAGTTTGCAAGCTGTCGTCCTGGTATTCTAGATATAGGGTCCATACCTTTTGAAGGGCAAATGTGGCCAATCCTGCCCAATGACAATTGGCTTGGGTTACCTGAAGAACGTCTAATTTGAGAATGGCACTATTTCCGTTGAGGGTTCAGATCCTGCGTTGAGTCATCCTTGCTTCAAATTACTCTAACAGCTATTGACGTGCACGATTCAATCGAAAAAAGCGACCTCAAGCGGCATTTATGGCATGACCTGTGGCGGAAAAAAAGAGAAATTCCGAAAATACGCTCTTCACTCTGCTAAGTTTGAATGCCTCTGGTACATCCTCAGTGATTTGTAATTGGCAGCAGTTAACAGCAAATTGTTACTTATTGTTTCAAGAAACAGTCTTAAATTTTAAGGACATCAAGATTTTTGCCTCGTTTTGAAGTTAGTACACGTTTAAAACGTCAACTTCAGTTTCAAAATTAGTCACCCTCTACATATGAGGAAGGTGAAAAAAGGGAAGAGGAGAAGGCAAGAGGGGCCGTCAACCAAATCAGAGCGACCAATTTCATACCTTAAAAAAGGAGTTGGGGAAGGTTTCAGACTAGTGGACTTTTAAACACCGTTGTGACAAACCAATGCAATTTTGGTGCATTACAAGTACAAAGCATTTGAAGTTAGAATAAATGGCTCTAGAATGAAACAAAAAGGAAACACCAAACAATGATAAAACTTGCATAAAATGCGAAAGAAGTTACTACATAGAGCGGGTCTCTTAGTGCTGTGTACACACCACGTTTTGAATCGTGAACGTCAATAAAGTTCAGTTGATCAAGTTAAAATTAACCATGTGAGCTTTGAATTGCCAGTCAGACATTTGGTTTACTTAGATGTTTCTCTGTCCGATACAGAATTCGAAAAATGGCTTTTGCCAGTAGCCGAGACATTCAGGTACTTAGTGATCCTTGGATAAACATTGAATGGGTAAGAAAATATTTCAGCCACGTAAAAGCAGTCAAACACAAAATCTTTGAAGTAGCATAAACGTTGTCTATACATGCAAGATTCACTCTTAATATAAAGCGACACTCTTTGTTTGTTTAGAGGACAACACGAAATAGGAGTGATTACACTCCTATTTCCATCTCACACTCTAAATCTTCATTCCCTTTGAGTTCGAAGCCGTTTGTTCAACGTTGACACACCCAGTGGATGAGTAATTCGATGTGTAATTTGAAATATTTTTTTATTAAAAGGACGATTATAGAATAGGACGATATTGTTCGTATTTGGTGTTTCGATCCAAAAAACCGCAGCCGGTCTCGTTGATGCCAGAGTTGGGTCAATTACTTGAAAAATTGAATTATTTACAATTGCGATTACTTCATCAAAAAATGTAATTAATTACAATTACATTATTCGAAAATGTATTTGACTTCAATTACAATTACATGTCAATCACAATTTTTCCGCCTCTTTAACCGTTTTGCTTTTTCAAAACAATGAAAAATAAACAGATCTGCCATATTTAAGTAGCGATGTATCAACTGGCAACTTATAATGCCTGAAAGGTTAATGAAAAAGATTGATTTACAAAAACCAAAAGCTTATGAACGGGCTTAAATATTAAAAATAATATACCATCAATCACAAGGCATATTTTTCTTTTTCAGAAAACACGAACTTTGTACATAAATATCAAGTATAACGATGTTTTAAAACTTTATTTTTGCACCTCATTTGTCTGCCCTTGGTTGCGAAAAGCCCTACTAAATCCGGATACGAAAATTATGGTCAAAAGCTCTTGTAGTTTCAAAGTATTTAAACATCAATGCTTACTGTAACAAAAGCCACCTGTTCCTGGCATCACATTGACGGCAAATTGATGACAAAATAATTGTTTGCAAGTAAATACTGATAAATTGGTTTTTTGGTTTATTTGAGGAAGTAAGATTTTGAAACGTAATTGGTAATTTGTAATTGAAAATTCATCAATTACATAATCAAAAATGTGATCAATTCTAATTACATGTAATTGTGATTGAAATTACTTAATTGCAATTACAATTACTCCCCATCTCTGGTTGAACCCATTCGGGTCGTTACATTACTCCTCACACGGACTGGAAATAGGATTATGAACTTTACATGGTTTGAAAAACCACGTACATAGGAGCCACCGCACATAACAAACCCAAGTGGATGGCAAAGTCAATCAGGGTTGACAAAATATGCTGAACTCAAGCCATTTCTATTGCCACAATATTCTATGAATGATTATCTTCAGCAATGGCCCATTGATGGGATTGAGTACTTGAATCAAGCCTTCCAAGGGAGGTTGCCAATTGGGGTCAGCCAAAAAAATCCAGATACCAGTTTGTTTGCATCAAGCAACAAAAACAAGTTTGTGTCCCTGATCAAAAGTCACAAAAGTTAGGGTTGTTTACAGAGCTTTTTAAAGAAAAACAAGATTTGGAGCACTTGCAGAAGAAGGAAATACCATTTCATAAATAAGTAAATCTGTGACCCCAGTTTGCAACCTCCCATGGAAGACTTGATTCAAGTACTTGAATCCCATCACTATATTATCTTTGATAATGGCACATGCTGGAGAAGTTGATCTTGAGGATTATTTTAGGAGTGATATAAACTCCTAAAATGTTTTGGTTTATGGAAGTTTTTTATATCCTATCTAAATTCACTGAATTTTTAATGATTTTAACTATGAATTTGCCTGATAATAAAATTTAAGTTTTTAGCAAACAACTTTAAACTTGCTTTGATATTGCTCCCAGATATTAGAAATAGAGAAAATGAATGAAAAATATTGAACATATTTTATGTGAATATCTAATAAATTACAGAACCACAGAGATCTTTTTTGGCCTGCAATCAAAACTTAATGTATGCTTCTATTCTTTTAACTATTTTGGAACAGTAAAATTCCCTAAATGAGGGGCACGTCCTATTTGGCACTTCTAAAACACTTCCAGTTTGAACTGAAATAGGTTCAGTCTTTATCTACCTACAATGAATATTATGGAGAGAACTTGTCTAATTATTGAATGAACAAAACCAAAATATTATTACCATATAATTTCTTAAAAACATATGTGTTTCTAGTAACTGCCATGTGTGTAGCATATTTTAGCAGCCCTGATTGACTTTGCCGGCGACTTGAGTTTGTTTATTTACGTCGGCTCCTATGTACGTGGATTTTCAAGTTATGTAACGTTCAAAGAAATAGCATGGCGTTTGGAGCGGCTGAAAATGCCAAAAAACTGATCCGCAGTGCTAAATTGTTTCTGAAGTTTGGCATCTGTTGTACAACTGCCGCAGAAAACATCAGAAGAGGGGGATGTTGCGATCTTAGATGGTTCGGCGGATTCACCTTGACTATGGCAGGAATTACTAGTGATATCATCATTTTTGGTAGGAAAAAAAGTTTGGAAGACGTGTGCTGATGATAGTGAAATGTAGCTAAAACAAAGATTTAGGCTTGGTAATTGCAACAATTCCTTTCTCATCTGCACAACTTGAAGTTGGAACAGCAATTCTTGACATTTTTTTGGCAAAACAATATGTTTTGTTCACTTTATCTAAAATTCTCTACATAAACTGAGAGGGTTTTTCCGAACTCTTGAATCAGGACTGCCCAACATTGAATAACAAGATGGCCAGAGGAGATCAGTTCCTAGGGCAACTAAACCTAAAAATAAATAATCTGTTTCATTTCTTTCAATTTCTCCATTTGCTTTTAAATTACTTTGCAATACTTCTAAAAATACCTTGACCATGCCATTGCTCTTAAATGCAACATTTTTTGAAAATCTGACCTTTAAAAACTGAGACTTTTTTTGGCAAGCCTAGACTGCTAACGGCAGCAGGTCTGTAATATGATACAGTAATAGAGGTTGTGAAGAATTGATTGTTGTCTTTCGCTATGGACGCTGCCAAGACCTGCCGCGTAGACACGCTGTAGGCCAGCCAGCACTGTCCAGACACTAGTGATGTGACTTGGGCAAGTAATGAGTCATCACAAACACCCAAGAACAAGTTGTTGACAAGCATTACTTGGGCAATACACCCAATACACTTGGCAAGCTCAAGGAACATTGGAAGATGCAGTTGCCGGCAGTTGCTCTTAGAAGAGTTAAGATGCTTGCAGTGTGACTTAGAAGAAAAGAATGCCAAGTTGCATTTTCAATGATTTTTTGACCTTGATAATTCAGCAATAAAAAAAAAAAATATTTTGATTTGGATAGCATTTGCAAAACCATGTTTTTTCTTTAGTTTCCGTTCTAAGCCACACATGAATACACTTTTCAGGTCAATCAAGAATGACATTTAACAGTCACACTTGGGAACAAGCTCGGTCACTCAGAGTTGCTAGAAAAAAATATAAGATGCCAAATCTTTTTCTTTTTTTTTTAAATATTCTCAAAAGCTTTTGCATTTCTCGATGCAAAAGCTTTGAATTGTGTATTTTCATCTAAAAATCCATCCTAACAAGGGCCTGGGCCCTATTTAGCTGAAACTTTCTGGTTAATTGAAATTCTGATGCCGAAGGTTTAGTCTTCATTCCTAGCAAATTTGGCAAACCTGTAAGGTGGGAAAAATACTTGTACAGGCACCCAAGTAGACCCAAGTTTCGGCAAGTCCAAGGTATTGTACCGGACCGCTTGCCCAAGCTCTTGTTTGCCTCCCATCACTACCAGACACTTAGAAAGAGACAAATTACCTAATATTTCAAGTAAATTTGCCAACAATGTCACCAACCAATGTCCTTTTTGATATCGGTAAACAATTATGATACTTATTTATCAGTACAATATCACACATATTGCGAAATAGTTAAAATTATGTTGAGTTTTGTTTCTTCCCGAGTGGATGAACAATGCTGGCTGGCCTTCAGCGATGTCTACGCAACAGGCTGGTGGGGCGGGAATAGAGGGGGACAACAAACAATTCTTCACAACCTCTATGGCTCCCATATGACGTCGATGAAAACATCGAATTCTCGGTTTCGGTTGTGTTGCCCGGCTATTGTTATGATTTGTTCATTGGAAAGCCGAAGCAAGCTCTACCTTAGTGGATCCACGAATGAGAATTCACTTACTCCCATTATCTTTTGGATCCAAGCAATTTCTTCCCGAAACATTCCCCATGAAAATTCGACCAACAAGGAGTGAGATGGAGGCAGCGGGCATCTGGGATTTTGTTTCCCTATCCAAAAACCAACAAGCATTTACTCCTTGGGTCAGTAAACCTCATCAGTGAACCCTTACATGTCAGAGGACCAGGTGGAGAAATGTCATGACCCTAAAGAAAAACGAGGTCTTCTGACTTCAATTTTACCACCTGTCCTCAAAAATTTGGTCATTTTTATAAAACCGATCCTTCTTTACTTAACATTCATTACTGGTTGATTTCCTTTGTTCAAAAATTTCTGTATTCTTCTTATGAACGGTGAGACGTTGCTGTTGCTCTTACATTTCAATTTTTAGCGCCCCTTCTCCAAAGTAACAATACATTTGGTCTAGTTTCAGCTTCCTATTGTAGGCTTTTCCCACTGTTTCAAATGACTTTTACAGAAAAAAGGTTTTAAATGGGAGTGAGGTGTTTCAATCATTCAAGATCTAAGAGAGCTTGGTGTTCTGGATCAGTTCGTGTAAATAGGAACCTCTCGCCACTCTCCTGTAGCGCATTGGAGATCATTCAACCTAGGGATCTTCGTGATGATGAGCTTACTGCTAATCCTCAACATTCAGAGACCTTAAACTTTCAAGTACATATACAGACATCATTCTTATCTGAATCATCAACTGGTGTTCTTGTGAAGGCGTTGGTAAGGAGGCGTTTGTAAAACTATTTGTAGTCGCAAATTTTGCTCATTAATAATAGTTTCTTTTTCTTTGAAAAAAGTCACACACTCCATGAAAATATAAAAGTGGATGCCAACCAAGAAAAGGTGTTATTGGCAAAAGCCCACACAATTGCCAATGCTCACAAATCAATCAATCATTGCGTTGTGGCAGATCTACAGTATGTCCGACCAATGTAGGACGGATACCTCTCATGCCAAGAGGACACCCGAACTAAAGCTTCAGGCAAGCCCAATCCAGCTTTGTTGAATTCGATCCAAGGATTTGTGTGCATTGTTTGCCAATAATGTCGGGATAAAAAAAATTCTTCTGGACACCTTTCCCAAAGATGTTAGACCGGCGTGTGGAGAAATGGAAGCAGCGGGAGTATGGGATTCAGCTCTTTCGAAATAGTAAAATAGTATCTGGCTCCATAAATATCATTACTGAATAGTTTGGTCGGACGTATTCAGCTGGGGGTTCTAGGGGCCAAATAACTAGAGGTTGGTCAGATCTCAGGCTTTGGTGTTCACAGGTTTGAATTTTGGTACACAGTGGAAAAGTTCTTTTGTAGTTTCATCCGAGGTTGTTAACAAACCAAATTTTTAATCAAGCTCTGGAATTTTCAACAATCTTTTATCAAGTCTGTTGAAGGGCAAGTCCAGTCTCCGACACATCTCCAGCCATCTGGCCCCAAAAATCCCTTGCTGAATTCGTCCGACCAAACTAATCAATTGTTTTACATGACAAACGCCGTAGAGAAAAGCCATGATCTACGGGAAAAACTTGCACTGTCAAATTGAACTTTGACCCCTGTTTGGTCAATTTGGTTCAGTTTTTGAAGACACGAATTTGTTCAATTAGCAATTTCAAGATTATTTGAAACATTCTTGCTTTTTTGTCAAATTGTCATGTGTGTTTTTTGTGAAAAATTAATGTTCCATAACTTGATACCGAGATATTGATATTACTGTCTAATTTAGCGCTTTTACTACAATAAAAAATTGTTTTTCAACGCATTGTGTTTGTTTTTTCCATCAACATTGCCCTAACACGTTATTGAAACAAAAGATTTTACCAGAACAAAAGGGGAGAGCTATATGCAATGCAGGAGAGGACCTAAGGATCAATCCCATGTACAGGGCCTACCAGTCACTCGGCCTTCAGATAGACTTGAATTTTGCACTGTTTGCGCATGCTGGCTTCAAATTGCTTACCAGGCAGGCTGGCCAAGACCAAGTGAATGCAGAAAATAAAAAAAGCCGATTCACTGCAAGAGCGCCAAGCAGGGTGGGCATTTTTCGACATCGAGAGCATTTTGGACACCCTAGTGTCCAAAAGTGTCCAAAAGTGTCCAAAAGTGTCCAAATATTCCAAAAGTGTCCAAAAATGTCCAAAAGTGTCCAAAAATACCCAGAAGGTGTCCAAAAATACCCAGAGGGTGTCCAAAAATCCCCAAAAGATGTCCATAAGTGTCCAAAAGTCCAACAAACGTAAAAGAAAGTTGTACAAATCAG
>CM021318.1:10242030-10302196 GCA_010645155.1 Tigriopus japonicus
AGGACATTTTTTCCTCTTGTCCACCGAACTTGACTTGTCCCAGCCGAGGTTCTGCAGATCAGAATCGGAATCTGAGCCGTCACACAGTGATGAATCTGAATCAAAGAGTTGTGCACCCGCATCCCAGGTGCGGCCTCGATGTGATGCCCCTGCCAAGGCAGTTTTGCTGTGTGGGTCCTCAGTCAACATTCTTGCTCTGGCGTTCGTGCGCTTCTTTAGTGCGGCCGAGGAGTGAGTTTGGAAAGGGGGATAGCTTCCCAAGGGGGCGTGGCTTGAATAATTCTCCCCCTCAAATCCGAAGAATTCGGCCTCCGAGCCAGAGCAATCATCACTTTCGGACTCATTCCCGTGCAGGTTGACTTCAGTAACTATAGGGGGCCCGGGCTGTAGTGGCGGGGGAAGACGTCGTCGAGGAGCCGGACCTTTCCCTTTGCCGGACGGGCCCGAAAGACCTTTTCCCACGTGTTGAAACTGGGTCTTGGAAGGCCTTTCGGAATCGGAAGGGGTGGCTCCTTCAGAAAGGTCTAACCGCGCTCTCTTGGGCTAGCAAGCGGTTTTTGGATGATGAGGGGTCTTGATGTGCGGGATTTTCTCCGATTTGCGGCGAAGGTTGTTCTCACGTGTCCAACTACGGACAATTCCACGCGTAATGACGCTGGTTAGTCAGCTGATAACCGGTGTCAATCTCTCGGTACCCATAATACCTTCTCTCACAACCTCTCTCTCATCCTCTGGTTAGGAAATATCAATTTAGTCGATGACCGGATTGCGAATGGCAGTGGGATTAGTTATAACGCGGATTTTTGGTATTATGGCGAATATGTCGAAGGATCCCACATGCCCGTTCTTGTTTATTTCGTCAGAGGTGCGCAAGCTGCGTAAGCTGCGTGCACATTTGCTTGTGAATGGCGGCGATTTCAAACGAAACTATCGGCCGAAAAATTTCGATTTGTTGCTAGTACTCGTTTCCTCGAACTTGGGAGGGAGATGTTATATTCTCATGCTGTCTCTCTTTTTCCAACTGCTGTTTGTCTGTCTTTTCGTTCGAGAATAAACTCTCACTTGACTGAGAACAACTGAACCTTGAACGATTGTTCTTGTCCGCCTTTCAATATTCATACACAGGGATAGGCTCTACAGGCTTGGTAAGGTTTGATTGATTTTTTTAGATCCCCTTGTCCAGGAATTAACAATCAGATTGAATGAAAAACACAATTCAATCTTGATGAGAGCATTTCATTCTAAAGACTTTGAGAGGGTCCATGTAATCCGGGTTAGACTGTCAGATCACCAATTTGGGCTAACTGACTCGAAAGGCAGATCAAAATATTGAGCCCATCCATTGCTAGTAGGTCCACCTGATAGGTTTCAAAGTCATCTTAATTTGTTCTTCATTTGATCGAATTCTTGACACTGAGGACTTATTCTTTCTTTGTTCTATATGGACCTTAATCAAAATGCAAATTCCTCTTGAAAAGGTATTAAGAACCAACTTTCCCCCACATACTCTCACCCGGATCAAAACGGGGAGTTTTATCCCACTCATCCATCACACAACTTGAACAACTTAAGAATATCTTACCTGTCCTTATTATCCTGAACTAAAAGACACAACCATACAATAAAAGAAATTCGTAAATGGACCATCATTTATAGAACATTAACTTATGCCAAGGTGACGCAACCTATAACAACCTTAATTTCATACAAAGTTTGGCATGTGTTAATTAAGTTCAGGATAATACCTTTAATATTGATGGATGGGCTCAATTGCAAGTTCAAAGATACTAATAAGACGTTCAAGTCGGATAATAGATGAGCTCGGAAAAAAATAATATTTTGCTGTTGATGTTGATAATTCAAGGAATCGTAAGATATTCTTTGTTGTTCAAGTTGTGTATTGGATGTGCGTAAAGAAACTCCCCGTTTTGGTACGGGCGAAAGTTGGTTCTTAATCCTTTTTGACGAGGAATTTTCGCTCGGATTTAGGTCTATTCTATTTCCTGTAGATAAAGCTATCACTTCTAAAGATTGTAGCAGGTAACCTGGTCATTAAAATTTATTTGATCACTTGATCGTCATCTTGAAGAAAAGACACTTTGCGGGTTCATTCGCACTTGTGACCAATGAATTTGCCCTCCATGATATGATCATATATTCACTCTTTCACTTCATTCTCACGTTCATGGCTGAACTCGTCTTCAAAACACCGACATCGGACTGATTTTGGGGCGTGGGGTTGACCTTTACCAAGGCTATGACTTGGCTGGACCCGCTTGAAACACAGGGAACACCGATTGGCGCACTATCTTTTGGAATTTTGGTCGATTTCCGTTTGATGTTCGGCTCCCAACATGGCCGTTTGTACTTCTTGTTTACGAACTCTCGGCCTCATACCGGAGGTTGCGTGATGGAGAAATTCCGCGAGTTCGTATCCAGTATTTATACTATTATATAGGTTATCCCTGCTCCAATCTCGCTGTTGGGGAGAGTCGCATTTACAGTTCAAAAACTAGATTGCGAGAGTTTATATGCCGATTTTAACGGGAAAAAGGACAAGAAGAAGAAATAAACCACGATCATGAAACTGTGCAATGAACAACAAGCTTCGAAAAAGAGGTCGCATTTGCTTTTTTACACCTAAAATCCCAAGTGAAATGAAAATTTATTTACTGATCAAGTTTAACATTTCAAACATCAACATCCTGTATTCAGGGAGAAGTCATTGGCATTTTTAATTTATTGCCTAGGTCATTTTCATATCAGAATCGATCGGAATCGGCAATGGGAGACCTAAGGCTCGTGTTTATTCTAAATTATTACACGAAACTTCGAGTGAAACACACGTTTACATGGCTGACAAAAATCGATTTTGAACCACATCAAGGACCTGGTTGGTTTGGGAGGATAACAGGATCACTCATTTGAATGCGAGTGGTTGTTCCAAAAGTGGAGTCCTCTGTCGAAAAAAACAACCGTGCTTTAACTGAACACTAAGTCTCATCTGACTTATGATATTTACTCTATTTCCGAACAGTTTTATCGTCGTTGCTCGCACTTGAACTATCCGGGGATATTCCCTCAATCTGACGGGTTTCTGGGGTGGTCTCATTGACAGAAGGTTGGTTCTCGGATTTAGGAGTCTCTGGGTGATGAATGGGTGCAGGCGTTTCCGACTCCTGGTAAAATGTGGCACACTCTTGATAACTTGGAGGAGGTGTCTCTCGTTTGGCAAAGCTATTTGCTAATCCACCTTCGGCGCTACATTCTTCGTACGCAGGAGGTTGGCTGGTAACCGGAGGGGAATGAGAATACCCGGAATGAAGCATATCTAAACGAAACATGCCCCATTTACGATATGATTCTTAACAAAAAATATTTTTCAACCAACATCTTTTTACCTGATTGGCCATCAATGTAGCTTTCGGGAGCGTCAATTGGGTGCGTGTTGGGTTGATGTGTGGTGTTTCGGGGTCGCTCATTCTCGTCACGGAGATTTTGGTAATGTGATATCACGCAAAGTTCAGTCCAAGTGAAGAATACTAACGTGAGCAATGATCCTTGGGTTCGAGAAGGTGTGATGAGAAACAGAAATATGCATGTCAAAAAACCGTTCCAAAAGATCCACGGCAAGAGGAGGAAGCGGTTTCTCTAAAAGAATTATAACAGGTTAGCCATTTGAAAAATGTGGTGAATATTTATTTTCAGTCTTACACAATGGATGCCCAACACGAGTAAAACGGAGGATAGCAAGGAACACGACAGCCAAAACACTTTCATAAACAATAGTTTGTTATAGACATCTGCAAAAAGAAGTATCAAACGTAGTTCAGCGAAAATTTCCCATATTTATTTGCACACATACACATTCTGACTCACCTTCTTGAGAATAATGGCAATAGATACTCGAGTTATTGGCATGGAGGCAGAATTGATCCAATTTATCCTTGAGATCAAATGGAGCCACGGTCATATAAGCCGCATTGATCTGAAACAAAAACCAAACAAGTCTTTTTAAAATCAAAATGCTTTGATTAAGATTCATTTCGCTCTGATTCCAACCGGAGAACCGAAAATTTAGCCCTAAATCCTAAAAAGTCTTAGAGGGCACAAAATGCAGAGGGGGTGTCCTGACAATTCCAGAAAAACAAAAGATCCAACGAACAAGGAAAACTAAGAAACAATTAAAGACCATCATTTTTAAAGAAAAGGTAATATTCTCTTTCTCCCATAACCCCAAAACTCAGGTTTCTACACTCATTAGCTGTAACGGAACCTTCAAGAAGAAAGCAAATTTGCCCCAAAAAATGTTTGAAAATAACGTTTTCAGAGGTTCTTTCATGTCTCACAAGATTTGCGTCAAAGTTCAGAAGTATAAGACATTACGAGAAGCAAGTATAACTAATAAGGATTAGTTGCAGGTATATTATTAGGACAATTATTCCTTACACAACTGAGCAGAGCGATGAGACGCGATCCCGTTTCCACGGATCCACATAAACAGCTACTTAAGATGGCCATGATTGAAGGCTCAAATAGATACCCACGGGAGTGGGCCCTTAATTCACGGGTTATTAAGGTTGGAACACCCGTGGATGTAGTAATAGGGTGAAGGGATTGAAAATAGTCGTGTGTTTTTGAAGTGGAAAGGGTAAGGCTTGAGACGAGTGATCTCTCAAAAAATTGAACGCTCAGCTGTTGGTGAAGGAGAAGAAGACAGTGTCATCGAGTTTTCAAAAGTATAGAATGCGCAAAAAGGCGTAATAAAAAAAAATGAAACTGAATGATGACACCTTCATGGTAGCTTCAACCATTTATGTCTCTAAAGAATGCGTTCTGTTAAATATTATTTTTGTTTGTTTGCCATGTATGGAACCTCAAATGTAAATGAAGAAAATTCATAACATAGAAACATAGTTGCAGATTAGTGCAAAGGCGACCCAAAATATGAAGGGACATTAATTTGTCACCTAGTAAATGAGAAAAGGAGTTAACCTTTGAGTTTTTGCCAACATCAAAAAGATATTAATATCATCTTTGCGTAAAGTTTGCAAATTTGGTTTTGCTTCTTTCCAAAATACGTGACAATACATATTTGGCTAAAAGTCCCACTAACAATTTGAAGCCAAAATCTAACGACACTGTCAGATAGTTTGTACGCATTAATGTAAGCCAGCCTACAGCCTTAGTTCCTTGGCCGCTTGGCTTTAGGCTGGCCGTCCAAATGAAAGGTCGCCAAGGTCGTTTGGGGTCTGGAATACACATGACTGGGACTTGAACACAAACAAGGATGTTTGAAGCGGTCAGAAACGTTTAACGATCAAATTTGGGAACGTCTGGTTCTTCCGAATCCTGGAGTTTGGAGTGATGATTCTGATCATGTCTGATTATTTGCAAAAAAAATTTGATAAGGGGCAAAGAAAAGAAGACGAAAGGAAACATTGTTGTGAAGCAAAATATAAAAGTACGAGCATCTTTCATAAAGTAATGAGATGTCAAACTCAGGGTGGTGTGATGTTTTGCGGAGCCAAACGAAAACTGGACTCGCAACCTCAAACAACACGGTCGTACAACGGCAGGCCGCATGTTGTCGCACCTAATTCAAAAGCGAGAGCACACCAAAATCAAATCAGATAAACCGGCCTCGAGTTTATACATGGTGAGGACATTGAAACGATACACTTTTATAAAAAGCAGCTGTACTAAAACTAAAGATTTAAATTTCTCGCCTTTTTTGGAAGTAGTTGTTTGTTACCTCTTCTGCTCTAAAATGAAACATCACTTAAAAATACTATAAAATGGCCGCCCATGAAGGGATTTGCCGTCTCGTCCTCGAAAAATTGCAAACGGGGGAAACCCTGACCTTGATTTCTAAACAATTCAATTGTACAAGAGCAAAAGTTTATCGAGTTAAGGCTCTTTTTGAAGCCTCTGGCAATGTCAAGGCTCGCCATGGTGGTGGCCAAAGCCGGACCCAATGGACGAAGCCCACCATAGCTGCTGTGTGAGCCAGAATAAAAAAGTTCCTCGTTGCACCACAAGATCCTTGGCCAGGGACTTTAAAACGGACCCCATAACTATGATAAATCCCTTTCAAAGGATTTAAAAATGAAAAACAATATAAATCCTTTGAAAGGAGATTTCTCATAGTTTTGGGGTCCGTTTTAAAGTCCATGGCCAAGGATCTTGTGGTGCGACGAGGATTTCTTTTTATTCTGGCTCGCACAGCGGCTATGGTGGGCTTCGTCTGTTTGGTCCGACTTCAGCCGCCACCATGACGAGCCTTGACATCGCCAGAGGCTTCAAAAAGAGCTTCAACTGGATAACCTTTTGCTCTTGTACAATTTAATTGTTTAGAAATCGAGGTCATGGTTTCCCCCGCCTGCAATTTTTCGAGGATGAGACGGCGAATCCCTTCATGGGCGGCCATTTTGTTGTATTTTTAAGTGATGTTTTACTTTAGAGCAGAAGAGGTAGCAAACAACTACTTCCAAAAAAAGGCGAGAAATTTAAATCTTTAGTTTTTAGTACAACTGCTTTTTATAAAAGTGTATCGTTTCAATGTCCTCACCCTGTACTTGTGACAACTCCTGTGTTTGAAACGCAGCAGATAGGGATAGTATATACTCGACGAATGCTAATTCGACTTGATTTTGGTATCCTCTCGCTTTTGAATTAAGTGCGATAACATGCGGCCTGCCGTTTTACGACCATGTTGTTTGAGGTTGCGAGTCTAGTTTTCGTTTGGCTCCGCAAATCATCACACCACCCTGAGTTTGACATCTCAATTGTTATTTATAATTTTATACTGAGGTCATTTTTGTCAGAGCTAGACCAGGGGTCGGCAACCGGTGGGCCCGATGCGCCCGATGTAACTTTAGGCAGGAACCCCTGAAAGGGGTGGACACGAACTCCGATTTTTGAAAAAATGGTATGAGGCCGAGGCTATATTTTGAAACAATGTCATTCATTCCTTATTAACGAGTAAAACTGTTGAACATGCATCTTGAAAGAATTCAGTCAAACTTTTGTTGTTAATATTTATTGACTAATTGTTTTTCACCTTGGTTATAGAGGTCCCAGCACTCCTTTTACTCGTCTCATGAACGTTTGACATTCAGCTCTCCAAAGGATTTTAGTCCTCTTAACAATCAGGAAAATACATTGATGGAATCTTGCTTCACCCATTAGTCCAACTTCTGTGAAACAATGCTAAATAGAAGTATCTGTGGTGATATCTGGAGGGTTACTCCTCTTCCATCCTCTTCAGCACCTCCACGACGCAGGAGCCATTTCTATAGGAAAATGAAGGAATGAGAATAGTCTCATTTTGAAACAAGATGGAGTCCAAGTCGGAGATGTTGTTGGTTGTAACTATTGAAGGGCACTTTTGACGGCTCTGGATCAGATCAGCCATCTGATCCGGATTGGAATTGGAACAAAGGCAATCACGACGTCCTTGAGACAAAATAAGTGAAAAACATTAGGATTAAATCCTGGATTGTGGATTTGATTGAAAATGTTTCAAGTCTTGGGGCTCAAGAAGGTCAGGACCACGCAGGCCTGGGGCTAAGGGTCCTTCAGGACCAGAGGATCATGTCTTTTCATTGCAGGGATAGGCTCTACGTGCTTGATAGGGTTTGATTGATCTTCTTAGTTCTTAGATCCCTTTGTCCAGGAATTACACGTAACAATCCAATTGAGTCAAAAAAATCCACACAATTCAATCTTGGTGGGAGCATTTCATTCTCAAGACTTTGAGAGGGTCCATGTAATCCGGGTTAGACTGTCAGATCACCAATTTGGGCTGACTGAGTCGAAAGGCAAATCAAAATATTGAGCCCATCCATTGCTAGTAGGCACACCTGATATGTTTTGAGTTCATCTTAATTTGTTCTTCATTTGATGGAATTCTTGACACTGAGGACTTCTTTCTTTGTTTTATGTGGACCTTAATGCGAACGCAGATTCCTCTTGGAAAGGAACCAAATTTACCCCAGAAACTCTCGTCTGGATCAAAACGGGGATTTTTATCGCGCTCATCCATGAGACAACTTGAACAACCTAAGAATATCTTACCTGTCCTTGAATTATCCTGAACTAAAAGACACAACCATATTATAAAAGAAATTCGAGGATGGAACATCATTTATAGAACAATGCCAAGGTGACACAACCTAAAACAAACTTGATTTCATACAAAGTTTGGCATGTGTTAGTTAAGTTCAGGATGATACATGGATGGGTTCAATATTAAGTTCAAAGATATTAATAAGACGTTCAAATCGGATAATTGATAAGCTCGGAAAACCCCGCTATTTTGTTGTTGATAATTCAAGGAATGATAAGATATTCTTAAATTGTTCAAGTTTTGTAATGGATGAGCATAAAGAAACTCCCCGTTTTGGTCCGTGGGAAAGTTTGTTGTTAATCCTTTTGCGCAAAAGAGGAATTTGGACTCAGATTCCAGTCCATATTCGTTCTTTTTGCTTTAGTTAGGTCTATCACTTCCGAAGGTTGTAGCAGGTAACCTAGTCACCATCAGATTTAATTTGATCACTTTGATCGTCATCTTGTAGAAAAGACACCTTGTGGGGGGGTTCATTCGCACTCCATGATGTGGTCATTCATTCATTCACTATTTCATTCACTCGTTATTGGCTGAACTTAATGTCTTCGAAACACCCACATCAGACTGATTTCGGGGCGTGGGGTTGACCTTTACCAAGGCTAGGACTTGGCTGGACCCGCTTGAAACACAGAAAACCCCGATTGGCGCACTATCTTTTGGACTCTTGGTCGATTTCCGTTTGATTTTCTACTCCCAACATGGCCGTTTGTACTTCTTGTTTACTTACGAACTCTCGGCCTCATCCGTGTGAGGTTGCGAGCTAGGAAATTCCGCGAGTTCTTATCCAGTATTTATACTATTATATAGGTTATCCTTGCTTTAGGTGAGCCCAGGAGCCATGTAAAAATTTCAAAATTGTTGGGCCCAATATCCTTCCATTTAACTGAGTGTGAGCCCAAAGCTCTGTGATTGTTAAATTGTGGCCCCCTAAACCCACTGTATCATATTTTGTGGGCTATAACTCCAAAGTGGTTGCCGACCCATGAGCTAGACCAGGGGTGTGCAAACCGAGGCCCGCAGGTCAATGTGGCCCGCGAGCTGATTTCGCGTGGCCCGCTAGAGGATCTGTCATTTTCAATAGACTCTGGCCCGCAGTTGCGGTAGGTAGATTGTAGAATTCTAAATTAGATATTATTTGCCGTTTTGATGGTGTGGCCCGCGAGCGCCAACGGTCCGGCCAGTTTGGCCCATTGCTAAATTAGTTTGCACACCCCTGGCATAGGCCATAGACCATTGATACAGGACAGGGGTCGGCAACTGTTTTTTGTCACGGCCAGCCAAATCAAGTTTGCCAGGTTCCAGGGAAGCCTCTCGGCCACTCTTGCTTTGAAATTCGGCCACTTTCGGCCACTTTTTTTAAGCCTTCGGCCACTTTCGGCCACAAAATGACATACAATTTCTTACTGAAAATGGCGTTTTCGCCTAAAACCAAAATCGATTTGCCAATTTTCTTTATCTTTTCAATTTTTTTTTTCAAAAAAAAAAATTCTGAAAAAATGCAAGCATTCAGTTTAACACCAAAAATTGAGAAAAATCTGAAAAATACTTGTTTCCCAATAAAGCAAATTTTAATTCCCTCAATTAACATTTGGCCCAGCCTCCTAAATTACATTCCTAATTCCAACATTTCCAAGTAAAAAGATGCTTTACTTTAAAATTGTTATCCAATTGAAATGGAAATTTGTAAAAACAATTAGGTATGTTTTAGATCTAGAACAATAAGAGGAATGATTAATTAAATGCTAGGCTGTGTGAGCTTGACTAGTCCATTTCTGATTAGTTTAACAGTGATTGATGATTTGAGTAACCAAATGAAACCAAAAGTTTCTTCAGAAAGAGGGTTTAATATCAAATGGAAGTCACTTCAAGCAAAAATGTCTACTAAAGGTGTTTCTAATTCCAAAATTGACCATTACATCAAAGTTTGCAAGTGCCCAATTTTGGACACAAACTAAATGTTTTAAGCCTATGTGTACCTAGATGTTTATGCTCTGGGAGGTAGAAAATGGCACGTTCAAATTAGATACCCTGAGATAGATATTGGCCGTCGTAAGCTAACACACGGTGCCGATGATTCACGCTGGTGATTGGTCAAGAACATTCAGCTAATTCTGACGAAGTTCAACAACAAACCAGAGTACTTCTTCTTTGTTGATTTTGTAGTGATCTGACTTGGTGCTGGGGTTGCCAATTTACTTAAGTGAAATCATATTCCCCACTGTCTACCAGCCTTCATAAACAGGTTTTTTTTCCTTTAAGAAGCGCCAAAAGGCAAGGCATCCCTGACTTTTGTGACTTCTGAGCAGGGTTGCAAATCAAACTCAAATTCGTGTTTGCTTACATACAAGAGCAAAGCACCCATTCTCTAAGAGGTAACCCTACCTTGCAACCTCCCGTGAAAAAACTTGCGCAAGCCGAGATTTCACATCACTGAGATTTTGTTGTCAATCACCCGATCATGTGAATTAATCGGCCCCTGTTAAAACTCCACACTAGTTGAAATTCACTTTTTGCATATCAGGTTAATACCTTAGACACATTTCCAGCAGACTTGAGGATTTTCAACAACCAAACTGCCCTATCAGATGAACGAAATGGTTTAGATGTGTTTCTTAGCAGAAAAGGTTCCTTTAATCATGAACTTCGGCTTCCCGCATGATGAATGACGTCACAGACAGTCCGTGCCGGGTCGGGCAATCATAGATTTGAATGCCAATCTCTGCCTTTTAGTATTTCTAGTTCAAATGTAGTAAGATTTCAGACCAATGCAGGATCCATTTTACAAAAAAAATATAAACATTTTGCTTATCTTTTTGTTATTTTCGGCCACTTTCGGCCACTTTTGGATATGGCCGAGGAAAATGTTTTTTCTCGGCCACCAGTTCTCAAATTCGGCCACTTTTGGAAGTGGCCGAGAGATTTTTTTTCATTCGGCCACCGGGTTTCAAATTCGGCCACCTGGCTACCCTGAGCCAAATTTGACTTTGTGTGGTCAGATGTGGTCAGCCTCCAAACAGATCCTAGTAGGTTCATGGGTCCATACTATCAGATACTATCAAAGAGGTCTGGTCCAACGAGAACAGCGCTGTGAACGCTCTCAGCCCTACTGATGGGATTTCCCAAGCTATCAAGCACTTCAATTTTTCAAGCTGGGCTTGTTTCCATTTCAGCTGCCTCAAACTAAACCAAGTATTCAAGCCACAGGGCTCAGAGGACTTACCGTGAATGGCAGGGTTGCCAAGCTATTTGTTGTTCTTTTTGCCTGATCTAAAAAAGAAGCAGAAACTCCTATGCTGTTGCTGAATTTGCCATTTTTTGCATAGATTTTTCAAGATATTTGCCTTCTTAGGGGCTATATGAAGCATGCTTCATTAAACTTGAGTGCAAACTATTTTACTCCATTTCCGGTGGCCAACAAATTGAATTTTAATTGGCAAGCCTGACATTGGGTGAAGGTGCTTGAAACTGCTTGCAAGCTTTCAAGCACAGCTGAAAACTGTTGCTTGGCCCAAACTCCTCTTCAAGCTGTAGCTTGTTTCCCATCAGTACTCAGCCCACTATTTTGAACACTACCCCTAGCTAGAGACTCTTGAGTCCTTCAAGCGCAACCAGTGAAATGGAAATCACGTGCAACCTTTGAGCTTTGATGCACAAAATTTCTGTTTAATGTGTCCAATATACCTTTAGAAGCTCGAAAATGGGTCACATGTTTGTGTCAGGGTGCAATTTCTGGAGCTGTATTACTAAGGTGACCTCCCAGTCTTATGTACTGTGACCTCCCAGTCAGCTGCTCCTTAAAGGACCCACTACCACAGTGGACTAGCTGCTGGGTTGCCGACCCCTGCAATATATGTTAGTAGCAAAGTAAAACGGCACTCTCCTATGAAGATCATTAGAGAAAACAAGCATTTTTGTTCTTTAGATGGCACCTCTATTGTTTTGAAAGGAACGTCTACGTTGTGCTAGTAACGTCATCTATCGATTTTACATGAAACTTTCACATAAAAATATCTCTGCACAAATAAATATCTCTGCTCAAGGTTACCAAAATATTTTAAAAGACATGGAGGATTGCTATCTCCGTGTTTAATCACAAAGGATTGTAAATTACCTAGTGCCCACATTGAAAAAGATGAGAATATGCCATGCTTCCAACGATTGCATTCGTGAATACTCTTCATATCCAAATAGATCACTTTTCTCCACAATTGAAATCAATGGTAACTCATACAACCAAATTGATGTTCTGTCTTACTTTCTTAATTCAGCTACCCTGGTAGTTTTCGTTCCACATGCAACGTAGAAACGCTCTAGTACACTGAAGTGCTCTTGACAAACGATTATGTGCAGGGAAACTGAAAATGTAACGAGAATTTTTCTCTTAAACAAGTCTGACAACTTGAAGAGTATTTCTTTTATTCATGTACTTAATAAATAATTTTGAGCTTTTTTTTTTGCTCAGAAACCCTACGAAAAATTATCAATTTGTTTTCAAATAGCTTTGCAAAGAAAGAAAATTTGGCTTTCAATGGAAAAATATTGAGACCTGTCCAGAGGAAGCCCAACATCTTGAACAGCAATTCCACGTACCAATGATATGACATTCAATGACATCTAGCGGCAGAAACTAGTCTTTCACATTTTGATGCAATCTTTGGCCTTAATTTAAGATCAAACAGTATGACTTGGCGATATTCTTTCTTATAGACATTGTTCCTAAGGTCGAGTAGGATGAAAATATGATGAAAAATGGCATTTTAGTCTCAACCACTAAGGTTCACATCAAGTTAAAAAAATATCTACGCTCTATTCTCCCATGACTTTGCCCCTGTTTTGGCGCCATCTAATGGTAAATTTTGAAGCTTGCGCTAAAATCCACAATTGATTTTTAAATTCTTGCGAAAAAACGAGGTGTATTGTACATAACGGATAAATGTTTCATAACCCGCCAGAGAAAAAATCCCTGGAGATGAAAATTGCAGAGCTCATAACTTGAAAGAAAATGGCGGCATGTGTTGTATTCGAAAAAAAAACAAGGCACGGAAGAAAATCACTGGCAATTTCAATATGGATATTTCATTGACATTCTTGACATTCTTTCCCTCCTGTTCATAAAATCCAGCCAACCAAAAAAAGGAAGGGGGTACATGAACCCCAAGTTGTCTTTGGAGCGAATCACAGACACATACACGTTCAAATTTGTCGTGGCATCCATTTGTTTATGATTTAGATTCCTTCTCTTGGGTCTGTTGTTCACTTTCACTAGCCGGATTGTTTGTATCACCACTCAAACTTGGAACCCGTTGCACTTGGTTGTAAATCGTCAAAGCCTATGATTAATAATTGAATAGTTAGCATCGACATGAAAATATGAAAACATCTTTAATCTGAATACCTGAGCCACCATGTTTGACACATCCCCGGCATTGGCGGGCAGAATCAAGGTGTTGTTCGTTTTAGCTAGGGCTTGGAAGGCGGTTACATATTTCTCTGCCACGGCCAAACTGGCCGCATTGTGCCCATCTTTGTGATGTAAGGCTTCAGCTACGAGGGCAATGGATTCAGCTCGAGCTCTTCCTGCCGCCACCACGGCTTCAGCCGCTCCATGAGCCGCATTGATGAGCTCTTGCTTCTCAGCCTCTGTAGATGATTTTGTTTTCTAACGGATTTTCGTAAAGAATGACGTAGTAACCTACCTGAGCTCAATATTCTAGATTGTTTCTTTCCCTCGGCCACGTTGATTTCGGCTGCTTTGATTCCCTCAGACTCTAGAATTGCTGCTCGCTTCTTTCTTTCAGCTTCCACTTGCATTTGCATTGCCTCTTGAACTCTTGAGGGCATCCGGATGTCTCGGATCTCATACCTCATACACGAGATTCCCCATGCTTCAGAAGCCTGTAAGATGTCTAACTCTTGGTACGTTTCTATTTCATCTGGAGTTACAAAACCCAATACTTACGTCATTGAGAGCCGTCACGATGGCCAGATTCAAGTTTTCCCGTTCACGGAACAATGTGTCTAGTGTAATCTTGCCGATCTCAGATCTCATTGTCGTTTGGGCTAATTGGGTGATGGCGAATTCGGGGTCCTCCACCCCATAACTGGCGTTGTATGGATCAGTCACACGAAGATAGAGAATGCCGTCAATGTTCAAGTTTACGTTGTCTGCGCATTGAAATGAATGTATTTTAGATTAGTGAAGCCTAAGATTGATAAGAGAAATTACCGATGGTAATGGCTGATTGTTGTGGGATATCAATAGCGATTTCTTTCAAACTCTGGACGTATTTGACACGGTCAATGACTGGTAGTAGCACGTTGATTCCAGGCTCAAGAATCTTGTGGTATTTGCCCATCCTCTCCACAACCCATGCTTCTTGTTGGGGAACAAACATCACCACCGTATTCAACGGTGTGGAGTGCTTCCATCGAACTGGAGCTCGTTGAGGAATGGAGGCCGAAAATTGGTCATTGCCCAATACTGAAAGGGTCTGCAAAGAAATCCAGTCGAACCGACAATGAATAAGGTGAAACGAAATAAAAAAAATCGGAAATGAATAAATCCTTTCACCGGTAATGGACTTTGACAAGAAAAATAACGAGCATAGTGTATTTTCTTGATGAACTGAATGAACAAGAAAACAAAAATCAGTAAAAGTTTCGGAATCCTCTTGCGGGAGCGGGAGAATGCATTGGATAGTAATGCATATGGATAGGGGGATAAGCATATTGCTCTTGATATCGCTGAAAATGCCTCTGACGACGCCTTTCAGCCCGTCGTTGAACAACTACACTCGGATATTTCGATTTCTTCCTGATTTTGTAGATGCTCAAACGATGTGGATGCGCGGGATGTTCTTTCAAAATACGCAATTTCTGAACTCGGATCTTGGCGGGCTTCTTCCTCCAGAAAAACCAGCCTCGTCCATCCCGGATGGGTCTTAATTTAACGCCAAAAGTAGTGCCTGTTGAGCAAGGCAAATTAGCAACTTCTTCAAATCCTCTTAAAATGGAATGGATACCTTTGATGGCCGAGCGATTATACATGACGGGATAGTTTTGGGCATGTCGGTCCATGGCCTTTTCCCAATCTCTGCGAACAAAATCATGATCCGATTGATAGACATACGAGCGATTCCTCCTCCTTTTGATTTTGCCCACAGTGGTGATATCGCTATAATCCACATGGTAAATAACTGGATTGCTCTTGACAATCAGATGAATGGGGTCATGCAAACCAGCCACTTGCCGTTGATATTTCAAGAGCTCATCTTGCCGAAGTTGCAGGGCGGTTTGACGTTTTTGCATGTTCCTCATTTGACTTGATTAACCAATGAACGAAAATTTCGTTACTCATGCTTGAGAGTGTTGAACATCAATTTCCACCTAAGCTACTCACATCTTTTGTCGCTTTTTCTTCCACTTTCCCTTCCGACACGGTAGAATGAAACGAGGCTTTTTCTCGGGTTCTAAAGCCAGTTCATCTTCCGGTGATGGATCACGATCCTTCCAAAACTTGAGCTTCCGCCAAGCATTCGCCAAGAATCCTTTTCGTGACCTCGCCTCTCGTTTGCCCGTGCTAGGATCGATGGGCCCCGGCGATTCACTCATGATGGGACTGAGTCAACAGTGGGACCCGCTCTGAATTTGACCCTTAACTTTATCCTACCCGTTGTCCCAAATAAAAATCACAACCTTCCCCCGCAAAATGATCAATCCCAGAGCGGGTTGGTCGTTTACTGCCGTAAGACTCTATGGGCCAGATGTTTCCGATGAGTCAACGTCCGGGTACGTGGTCCTTTGGGAAATTAGTATAGTCGAACGATAGAATAGCCCTCTCAGGGTCAGTCCAAAACTGAGAACGAGTGGCAATTCTATCGTAGAATTCGCCTTACGGCCTCGCTTGATCTGGTGACCTGCCCAGACTAAAGCGATTAGCCCCACCCAGGTCAGTCCGGGCGAGATGTGCCAACACCAAAGGAGGACCTGCCATCCCTGGCACGCACACGCCCATCCACGGAGGATCCACTCCATGATCCTCGAATCAAGACAAAGACACGCACTCGATCCACGTGGCCGTGGAACACTAAGGCTTTCGAGGTCATTGGAAACTCTCCTCGGGGATAATTAGACATCTGTGCTTGATGGAAAAGATCTTTCACATGTGGCCGAAATCACTTTCACGAAACCAAAAAAATGCTCCATTTTTTGAACAACTGTCGCAGATGATTTGATTTTTTTATTATCATGCGAACAGTTAACAACGGGATTCTTCAACTTGGAGAGTCACTGATTTTTTTCAATCAAGGATGAATGAACTAATATGATTTTTAAACATGACGTTTAAATAATACGTTTTATCAAGTTTTCTTCCGATTGGTGTGCGACATACTCTAAGGTAGGAGTCGGCAACCGGTGGGCCGCGGTCCACATGTGGGCCCAGGCGCTATGGGGAAAGTCCAACTTAGTGTGCCGTGAGCCATCCATAACACTGTACTCGTGGGCCCAAATCTCTTTGATCGTTAATTTATGGGCCCCTGGATCTACCAACGTCTGATTGGTAGATCCTTGACAACACGTATTCTGACCCTGACCTGAAAGCGGTTGCCGACCCCTGCTCTAAGGCTACCAAAACTTTGGCCTTGCGATACGCCTGTTAAGAATTGGATGGATGTATCCTCGGGCTCCACCCTACTTACTCGAGGTGTCCACGTTCCACCGGACAAGGTTCGCCCGCTCAAACCCGTCCCACCACGGCTCAAAACCCAACCCGCAACCGCCGGATTCATGGCCCGGCCCAATCGCAAAGGCCCCAACCAAGACATGACCCCGCACAATCGCAATCACACGACCAATCTCAAGCACTCGACAGAGAGAGATTTAAATTGGGATAGTTTAGAGTATCAAACTTTAAAATGTCAGGGTTTCACTTCAAATGAAAACACACGTCCTGTTACATTGATCAGATACAACATTTAGTCAAGAAGCAACGCTCAGAATGGCCGGGTATCCTAACGAAACCTCGAACGGGAATTTTTTCGGCTAGAGACGTCTCTAGTTTTAGCTTATATTTTGACAAACGGATCGGATTCTGAGTTTCTTCTCAGAAACATACTCAAATTTGTCGTATGGAAAAAATATTGGAGTGAATCATAAACATTATTCATCCTTGTGCAAGCGCCACGTGACGTTAAACACATTATATCAAGGTTGTTTTCAAGGGGAACACTTGAAGTTTTGGCTGATTGAGGCAGCATTTCGGCTGTGTCTATCTCTGTGGCAAAATTCTTAGTAGCCCAGTAAGCTGTTTTTTCGCCCCCGAACCTAGGCACCAGGGGCACCCAACCTTCAATGGGATGACACTCTGCCCTCTGGTGAAATTTACCGGCAAACTTAGATTAGGTTTTAGGCAAAGGACCAACATCGAACAAAAAAGGTATCCCATTTTGGTTCGTTTTCGGAAGCTATACATGGGCAGTCGGTCAATTGGTTCTCTTCAAATGTCGATGTGACCTTTTTTCAAACGTATGTGTGGCCAAACTGATCCTAGTTGACAACAAAGACTTGAAATTGAACATCTTTGACTTCCTCATTCATAAATATATTCGGATTTCAACTCGATTCAGGTGAGTGGGCGGGTTAACTTACCGTATGGGGCGGGCCAGCCCCTTCATCATCGGCCACGGAAGCCGAATCCATCATTTCTTCAATGATAAGGCCGGGATACGGGGCTGGATCGCCGTCTTGGGTGCCTGGAATGCCATGGACCAAATTGGGCGAATCTCCTTTTCGGATGTTGTATTGCGAGCCTGAACGACGCAAAACATCGTCGGCCAACTAAAAGCGAAAATATTTCTTATTTTTGACTTAATTGAATCTTGAATCTGTCTTTCGGTTCTTAAAATCTTTAATCTTTAAGTGCATTGATTGTTACGAGTATATTATCCACTTAAGGATTGGAAGAGATATGCTTTAAGAGGTTCATGAGTCATAATTATGAGACACCGGTAATTTTAAAACTGAGGTTTATAAAAATTGAAGTCGGTAGTACCCTTAAAGTCGTCAGAATTTCAAGTGGTCTAATAATTCTCTGGTCGTTTCTCTTCTCATACATTTTCATTCGATCGGTATCAATTGTGACTCCATTAACGACAAATTTAAAATACCTTGATTTGCTGATCCATGTCCTCCATCCTCGGTTTCGTGGCCTCCCAAAACTTCATCTTGTCCTTGAAGCCTTGACGATTCTCTTCATTCTCGCGTTTTAAACGCTCCAACACGGATGTTGGATCCGTTTCGGATGTCACCGATGGTGCTCGATCCTCGGGTCCAGTTAACGCCCCCATTCCAGCCCCATCATCCATCCAAGGGCTCGAATGATCAGACCAAGGACGAGGGTGTTGCTGCGCTTGAGCGAAAGGTCGTTTGGCATCCTAAGTTGATTTGGATTTTCATGGCTTACTTTTATCTCGACCATAGGGTTCATTACCTGTGACATAATTTTAGCATTGATGCTTCCCGCTCGGCGAAGAGGTGGTCCCATCATGGCTCCGGGATAGCCATAAGGATAGGAATGATAGGGCGGACCATAGGAAGACGGGTGACCGCCCATTCCTTGTTGCATCATCATGGGAGGATAAGCGGGTGATTGAATGTAGATCGGTTGCATGGGCGGAGGGTAAAAGGCTCCTTGGCTCATAAAGTTCGGGTTGGTTCCGTTTCCTTAGAAATTATCACGGTCAAGGGTTAGAGACTTTGAAATGGGAGCTTTTTCCCCGGGAATGGTGTACTTTACTCTCAATATAATATTTTAGAACGTAAAAAAACCGATTGTTTCCAAGATTGTTTTCAAAGGATCAGACTTATGGTCCCTTGGTTAGAAGTTGAGTTGTCACCTCGATTTTCGACCTTTAGAAATGGTTTCAGTAAGAAATATTCTATGACTTATACCTTTCAATGGAATGGAATATCCTGATCCTCGTCTATCCATGACACTTGCTCGCCTGTGCGTTATGAAGGCAAATTGAGAAATTTCGTGAACGGGTGAGAACAGGTGTTTTGTAGCAAGGTCTTTGAGGGATCGAGCTCGTTGTTTCTCGATGTCCTGAAAATGGCTTTCTTCTTTTGCTGCGCGTCAAAACGACCCGCATCCTTATCCGCTTCTACCTTTAAGTTATAGTGACTCATTCTTGTGACTTCTTAAAATATGACTTTCTAGATAGATATGGCGTTGTTCGTTTTCATTTATTGTTTCATGCATTTGTTTTCAAGATCGGTTATCATTTGTCCTTACAGACATATACAAAATGAACGACGATTGGCTGGGAAAGACCGTGTCCATCAGTTGTGGATCTTTGGGACATTACCAAGGCGTTATTAAAGCTGTTCATCTTGAAGGCCAGACAATCACTCTCAAGGACGTGTTTCAAAATGGAAAGCCTTGCAAAATGCCCTCGCTAACCCTAAGGTAAAAAATGTGGAAACCAGATTAATTAGTTTCTATCCAAAAAGCGTTGTCCCTGAAAATCTAATATTGTCATGTCGTATTTTTAGCGCAAATTCCATCGAAGACATCAACTTCTTGGAAGTGAAGTCCACGGAAACCGCCAAGAATTCCGGCACGCCGTCGAGCAGCACGGTCATGAAACGTAAAAGCCGACCCGTGGCTGAAAATTTGGCCTCCGCTGCTGCCACGAAATTCAAGACCACTCAACCAGCTCGATGTTCTCCAGCCATTCAAGCAGTGTTTGCTGGTAAGAAAAAGTATTTTACGGTTGTATATATTACTTATGTTTTGTTGTGGAATGAAGCCTTTTTATGATGACTGAAGGATTGGTAATCAAATTCCTTTCAATGAAATGATCTAAGCCCCGTCCGACGAAAGTTTCAAAAAGTGTACTTTAAATTAAAAACCTAAAAAGAAGAAGCATTTTGCAAATCAAAAATTTGAAGTCTGTTTTTATTGTACAACCCCTTTTTTTAGGGCGAATTAAGTGTTGATCATTGCGTTGTATTTCTTTTTTTGAATATCTTTAGCTTCTTCATCACCAAGAATTTTAAAAAGTGTATTTTGAATTAAAAACTAATGGCATTTCGCAAATCAGAAGTTTTGAGTCTGATGGAACTGCCCGGTCCTGATATTAAACTTTCCGGTCACTACCCCAAGGTGTTATCCTCACTTTTGAGTGATGATATGTATTCTCAAAATACTCAACCATTAAAGCGTATTTTGTTTCATTCATCTATTCAAGGTCAAAGTGGCAATAGCTACAATCGTGGCTCTCCCCGAAAACCCTGGATGGAAGGCAATGGAGAATATCGCGCTCCCAATCGCCGCGAACGGGAAAGAATGCGCGATGAGGAATGCTTCCAAGATATCAACGAAGTGGAAATGAACAAGGAATTTGACTTTGAGTCAAATTTGGCCCTCTTTGACAAAAGGGTATGTTGCCACAAATCTTAAAATAGATCGAGATCATTTGGTCATCAACGCGTTTGCTTTGGCGTTTCAGCTCGTTTTGGAGGAAATCTCAGACAATCTCGTGGCCAATCAACCGGATGTGGTTCGTCTTGTGGATTGCAACAAACGAAAACCCGAGGCCAAGTACAGGAATGACGAGAACGTTCTCGTTTCTGTGCCCGCCCAATATCGGCCAATTGAAACGGGAGAGGAACCGCCTCCCGGCGAATATGTCACCGACTCAGGGTTGATCGTACCAGCCATCAGCATTGAGTTACGCAATACTCTGGAGGCCAAAATCAAGGAACATGGAATCTCAACCGAACGCGTGACCGAGTTGATGGCCAGATCAGCCGTGGAACTGGCCATTCACTTATTCGGCGGAGCTCATCGACTCAATCCCAGCAATAACCATCAAGTCCCATTGGTGGTGATTTTGGTCGGGCCCAATCGAGCAGGGGTTTTCGGGCTCGCCACCGCCCGTCATTTGGACTCACAAGGCGTGCGAACTGCGGCCTATTTGCCCGATGTCCCCCATTATCCAACTCACGTCGCTCAGGAACTCAATCTCTATAAACTCTCGAATGGCAAGGTGTGCACTAAAACCGAGAGTCTTCCCCAGGGACCCGTGGACTTGGTGATTAACGCCATGGAAGATCATGACATGTGGATGCAAGAGCGTCAACAGCCCTGGCTGAAAGCCGCCCAGAAGTGGATTCATAAAACTTGCCCAAGAGTCAATGTCATGGCTCTGGACCCGCCCCATTCTCCGGATGAGGCCTTGTTGCCCACGAAGATCTGTTTGGTGCCAGGCCTACCTTTATGGCAAGGCGATCAATTCAATGCCAGTTCCGCCAAGATCTACTCGGCCAACATGGCCATTCCCAAGAAGTTGTATCAGGCCGTGGGCATCAAATACAGCTCGCCCTACGGAGCCAAAACGGTTATTCCTTTGCACAAGGTGTCCTAAATCTTGGGTGGGATAGTATTTCTCAGGTATTAACTCCTACTGTATTTCCGGTACAGTAGTTCGTGTATCATCCCCCGTATTTATGATCTGACCCTGGTTTAAACAAAAGCGAAAAGAAATACATTGACAAGAAGCTCCAAACTTGAGGTTACGTCATCATAGAATTAGATCATCATTCTATTATTTATGGCTCGGGTCAAAATGTGATGAGTACAATTATCTGTTTTTAGTCACCTAACTAACTGACATTGAAGAAAATGAAATGCGGAACGAAGGTTGAACTTTCTTCACTCTGATTTCTCATGAGAGCTGATTTCCGGATTGGTTTCCAAAGGTTGGGATTCCTGTGGCGATTTGGACGACGAAAAAGGACACGAAAGTCCAGCTGAAATTATCGAATATAACAGTTGAAAGATGAATCTAACAATTATACCTTAACAAACCTCACCTGGTTTGGTGATGTCATTGCTCAGAGCTTCATGTGGATCTTTTTTGATGCCCTTGGCCGGAAACCATTGCGGAAAAACACTTTCAAAGACCGGCTGGAGGAATCGATGCCACAAAAACAAGGCCAAGGGGATCAGAATACACGATATGCACACCATGTTGGTTTAAGCTTGTGTTAAGAATGCAAAATCATGTATTTTAAGAACAGCACACTCTTATCTTCTGTCAAGGGCAGCAGAGCAAGGAAAGCTAAATTGAACGTAGCTGTTGATCAAGAGAGCGAGAACAACGGAGAACTTGCTCACTCTCACAGCTGCTGTTGAATGAATAAATGAACAGGGTAACCATTGGCATTGGTGTATGGTAGAGCTGTGCATCGGATCCGAAAGGTCCCCAAAATCCAATCCGAACTTGATTTCTTTAATCCGAATCCGAATCCGAATCCGAGAGCTTCCATTCAATCCGAACGAATCCGAATCCGAAAATTTGCTACTCAATCCGAACGAATCCGAATCCGAAAATTTTTGCCCAATCCGAACGAATCCGAATCCGAAAATCTTCTGCCCAATCCGAACGAATCCGAATCCGAAAATTTGGCGCAAAATCCGAAAAAAATCCGAAAATTTGGCGAAAATCCGAAAAAAATCCGATATTTTTTTTTGCTAATTCCGATTTAAATCTGATTATTTTGTTATTTTGGCCTAAATTGGAAATAACACTTTCAACTAGAAGTGCCAAAAACATATTATTTTAAATATAATATATCTTTTTAATATTTCCACGTTTAGCCTTGATTTTTTTTAACATTTTGGCATTTTCCAGGAAAAAATAAGCATTTTCTTGTTTTTTGGCAAAATATTTCAGGACAATTAGAGCAAATTAATGAATGCTCTTTGCACAATAGAATTTCCCAAAATGAACCAAATATGTTAAAATGTTTATAAAAAGGTATTGATTCAAAAAATCACAATCATATCAACAGTCAAATGCAGAAAAAACTGCGTAATTGAATGGGGTGAAAACATTTTTATCTTTAAATCAGTTTGGTGTCAAGTGGGCTGATATTTACGCACTTAATTGCAATCCAGGGGTGAATACTTGGCAAAATCTTTACTTTATTCAAATAGGATGGTTATGCTTTGAACACGTTTTGTAACTTTTTGATGCTTTTTTACTACAAAACCTTTCTATGATTCTCTTAATATAGAAATATTTGATCTCAATGCTCTCATTTAATTGGTAAAATCTGAAACATTAAAATACCTTGTGGAGTCATTACAAAATTCAGAGTTGAAGGCAGGAGATTGCATTTAAATCATCAAACAAAACAGGTCTCATAATGAAAATATTGTGAATTGAAATAAAAAAGTAAAATGAAAAATTCGGATTGGTTTCGGATTACGTCGGATCCGAATTTTTTTTCGCAAATCCGAATCCGAATCCGACAGGTTTTGGCAAATCCGAACGAATCCGAATCCGAAAATTCGCGCTAAAATCCGAACGAATCCGAATCCGAAAATTCTTGCGTCAATCCGAACGAATCCGAATCCGATCGGATCCGACTTTTCGGATCCGATGCACAGCTCTAGTGTATGGTCACTGGGTCAATAAATGAGCAAGTTTGAGTGAATATCATATGTATTAATGACAACTAGAAAGGATTAGATATTCTCAAGTGGCAATACAGACTTATTTCGTTGAGTAATCACAGAGGTATCACGTCATATGTGTTAACTGAGGCTTAAAACCGTATCTTTCCTTCTCAGGCTAATACTCGAATATACTATTAAGTGTTCTCAATGCTCTTCGTATCCATAATTCGTTGTTGAAACTTAAAGTTTTGATCATAAATGCCATGGACGGAATCCATTATGACACGATCCGGACGTGACCGTGCGTGATATGCTTGAAGCATCGCTTATTCCTTCGCCAATCGCGCGAGAGCAACACGCCACCCAAAATGGTAGACAGGAATATCACAGTCAGTGGGACGTACACGCCGTATACTAATCCCACGGGATGGAGGCACTCGCGTTTCTCGTTTCTTGAGCACGGTACAGCACTAGCATTGGCATAGCGATCCGGAGGACTGATAATCGCCGGATAACAACACGCATCGTGACAATCGTTGTAGTGGTGACCGCAATCGCATTGCTCACCTTCGTCCACCACACCATTACCACATATCGATATTACAGGCTGGTGATCCGGCTCATACGGAGCATACACGTAGCATTCTCTGTGAGAAAGATGGTGCAAGAAAACATGTCCCATTAAATTTTCGTCTCCTTTAGAGCGTTTATGGCAATCAAATCCCGAAACTATCACTAAATTACTCTACTATATTCTTACCTATCAGACTCAATTTCTTTTAGTTTCGAGGTCATGTCCTTGAGTGAACAGGGCGAAAATACCTCCTTATTTTCGTCCGGACCTTGGATCAGGGTTCCGTTATCGTCTTCAATGACATCGGATTCGGCCATGATGTATCCCTTATTGGCGCACTCGGGATCATTCGTCTCGTTATCGTGTTTGGCACCGAAGTTGTGCGCCAATTCGTGAGCAAACGTGATGCGAGAATCCTCCAGAGGTCGATCTTGGCCGTAATTTAATAACGTAATGAAGCCCACATTCTGACTCTTGACATTCGTTGCGGGAAACGGGTAACAAGCCGTTCCTTTGTACGCCAAACCCGCCGTTCCATTATGGAAATCCAAATAAGTGAACACGTAGCCCAAGCACGCATCTTGAAAATGGTAGCTGTTGCCGAACTTTTCCAGATACTCATCCCGATGATTTGTGCAATTTCGATCCTATTTAAAGAACATAATTAGTACCAGGTACTCTTTAAAGTGGACCATGCTTTACCTCAAATCCATCACAAGATCCAAAAATGACCTGAACCCGAGCCAATCGAAAATACACGTCTTCAAATCCGGATTCCTCAGTCATCACTTGCGATGTAAACACCCGGTTGGCAAAATCCACATGGGCTTGAAGAAGATCCACTAATCCCGTTAAATTAGCATCATTCTTCTCCCATAAGGTCTCATCAATGCCAATAACCACATCACAAGCTTTGGATCGACCTAGAGAGAGCAAGGAAAAACTTGAAGTACTCTCCTTGAAAGGAGGGTACATTCGGATTGATTACCCAACCTGATAAATCTAGGGGAGGCGGATCCGGGTTTTCCAATAATTTTGGGATTAGGGTGGTCACAGGAATCTGTTCAATTGTAGTTGTAACAGGATGAGGAATACCTTGAAAATGAACGGAAATACTCCCTTAAAAATAGCACATTTCAAATAGATATACAAAGAATCTTACCTATGACAGATCCAATCAAGCACCATCCCAACAATGCTGCACCAACAATAACGCATCTCATGATACCAAAGTCCATTTAACCCCCAGGGATTATGGCTTAAGATGTAGTAAGAAGTGAATTCCACAGCTGTGCAAGGAAGCCAGCAAATATGCAAGCATGTGAGGATGAGTCAAGTTGCTGGTTCACACATGCACATTCATTCATGGGATATGAAGACAGTTTTTGTTTTTAAGAGAGCGAGAGAGAACTGACGAATGTGAGGACCTGATGGCAACTTAGACAGTGTGGCCACAAACGCTTTCGGGATCCATGGAAAGAGACAAAGATGCGCATTAATACGATGGTTGGACGAAATAAATTCAAGGGTATTTCTGTACAGCGAATAAAATATGGTGTGTCTTCTTAAAGTGAATGTATAAAAAAATATTTATGAGTAGGTGACGTTGTTAGCCAATGTTAGTATATTTGTGAAGACGAAGCGAGTATCACCAATTGAAGTAACGGCGGTAACGGCACTAGATAAAGTGGTGTATTATCAATTTAAGAATGCTGTTCTGGACAAGAACTTGACTAGTCCGTGAAACAGTTGCTTTTCACATCATATTAAGGAAAGTACTAAGCTTTTGTTCAGAATTAGTGAAAGCAAAAAGGAGAGGTTGAGTGAAAACATGTAATATTTCCTTTTTTATATCTTTATCTTAAGATTGTAAATATAATTTCAAATATTGTTTTTGGGGAAGGGAATTTTTCAGTACTAGACTGTTAACGCCATCTGGTCTTTAAAATGATGCGGTATAACCTCTCTTTGTTGAAACTGAGTCAAAAAAAAATTAGAGGTTAGTTTTTGCAATCGTAAAAAAAGAAAGCAAAAGTACGTTTTTGTAGAACGTAATTGTAATTGATTACATTAAAGCCATACAATTAATGAATTTCCAATTTCAAATTACCAATTTCTTGCAAAGAAAGGTACAACTAGACCCTAAAAAAGAACATTTTTTACTTTCAAAGATGATATTTTATTCTTTTTTGAGTTCATGACCATCATTTAAACAAACCAAAAAAATGATGATGTAATATAAAAAAATTGCCTTTATCCAAGTGGACAATTAAGAAAATTTTAAATATCTGAATTTCTCCTTCTCTAGGGTTTCCTTCTCATATCTTGTTTGCAATGATCAGGGGTGCAAATCTCAGGCAAAAAAGACTTTTCGCCACAATTTTTTGGCAATTTTTCAATTTTTGGCAATTTTGGGGCAAATCAATGCGAAATATGTCAATTTTGGCCAAGTAAATGCATGGATTGTCTTTTGTGGGCAAATAAATGCAAAATTTGTCTTTTTGAGCAAGAAATCGGGAAAGACATTTTTGCCCAAAAATGCAAAAAAGTGTGCCCGCAGATCAAATTTTGCCACACTATTGGACACGATTATTGAAAATCTTGAACAAACATAAGTCTTGACAGTAAAATATTGACAATCAAACTAATCTTCATAAAATTGTTTCTCTGAAAAATAACATAATGCCGCCAGAAAGGTCAAAATCTGATCACATGTGGCGAGAATATCAATTGGTTCAAACTGACATTTTGCATCCCGAATGGTTTCCATTTTATTTTTTGTAAAATTTTATTCTCATTTCTGGAATTTAATGGCCAATTTTGCCTTATTTTTGGCAAGTTTTCGTGTCTATTTGCCATTTTAGTTTACATCTATATGCTTATTTGCCATTTCATCTGTCATTTATTTGCTTATTTGCAATTTCAGTTGCCATCTATTTGTTTATTTGCCATTTTATTTGCCATTTTGGGTGTGTTCATTTGTCATTTCATTCGCCAATTTGGATCTAAAAGGCATATTTATTTGCCAGTAATCTGCACCTCTGGCAATGATGAAGGGTGCAAATTTCTGGCAAATAAGCAAGGCATGGTAAGCCTAAAAATGGCAAATAAAGAGGGTCAAAATGGCATATGACATGGTAAATGAATGTAAAAACAGCAAATAAAATGGAAAAAACTGAATCAGCTAAGTTTTCAAAATTGATTTTTTTCAAATCCTGGCTTGGGCATTTTTCATTTCGGATTCATTTCATTTTCGGATCATCATATTTTCTAGATTAGTTTTTCGGTCTTACTCTGTTTAGGTCGAAAATTAATTCTTAAGTCTTTTTTAAATAAAAACTGACATGTAAAAGATGAAATTAGCAATAAGATTAAAATTGGCAAAAAATGTATAAACCTAGCAAAAAGGAAAAAAAACTCTTTGTGGACATATGCCTTCACTTTCAGAAAATTTCCACCCTTGAAATGCCAGATTATGAAGATTTTTAAAATTCAAAAGCTTTTGTAGAGCTTTTTCAAGAACTCCACATCTATGGTCATAATCTGAGCGATTTGGAACGAGACAAATAACCACCTACACCAAAAATGTCAGTTCATTTGTTCATGTTCAAATATGCTTATGAAGACTCTTTATTTACTACCACGGATGGGATGATTTGCATACAAGTTCGTCATCAGTGAAACAAAACCATCTTAAAAAGTAACTCACTTTGGGGCAGAAAAGAACCATGATTAGCAACAACTATCAAAAGCTCGGTCATTGCCCTTTGGCTTTGGTTACTGGGTGGGTCGTGAGTTCGAGTCCCTGGCTTGCCACAAAGCACTCAGTCGCAGCAGTAGATCACAAACTTAAAAGCTGAATGAATTATGTAGGTAAGGTTGATAATTGTTATGTACCATTAATAAAACATTGAAATTTAATATAAATATCATTTAAGATGTGGAAAATAGCGTTGAATAGCCAAAGGCAAAAAACTTGTTACACTTTGAGACTTAAGTAATGCCAAAACACCCAACAAAACGGTTGGTCATCAATGGTCATTCCTGAACATAGTTTCTTTTTCTCTTCATGGATGAAATTCATGTACTTTTAGATTAAACTGGTTTCACCTGGTTTGACCCAATTCCGCAGGGTTTTATGAAATGTAACAAGAACTAGTGCAATGACAAAAGCAAGAGAATTTTTGAAGCTGGCCATCATACGTAGAAACAAAAAAAACTACCCAAACTACAAAACAAGAGAAAATGGAATGCTGAGGTAAATGTTTCAGTCTTAATTATCAATTTGTGAGACAAAGGGTAGTTTCATTGCTACTTTTAGACATTGAAAAGATATCATGACGTTTGTGATGATTGATAAGACCGACACAGTGTCGAAACATTCCATTGCCATTCATTCGTCGGCAATTACTTGGCTTATTTTTTCGTGTTAATAGTTTTGGAAGCAAGATTACCGTACTTGTCTTCGTTTGTTGTATGTCCACTCTCCTTGGCATTTGAGCTTGAGTGGCCTGTTGAAATTAGCCATGTCTTATCCTCGGATAAAAACAAAAGATAATATTTTCGAGGGTGGCTAGTGCGCCGAACCTGATTAAGCCCAATATTAGTATTGCTCATTTAATCAACTGCGACTGGCTGAAACAACAACCAGTTGAAAAAGGTACAATTTTACGATTTAGGCATTTAAGTGCAAGGCCCAACATTGGCTTTTAATTTCGAAGCATATTGAAATATATTTGCTTTTCGTAGACTACAACTCTGATCATTGAATATACTTTTCCTAAATGTACTGTCCATGGTTTGTTGCTTATATTGAAGGTTTTTCAAACTCGCCGTCATGTCTGCGTATAACAATTGAGTGGATTTAATTCACCTGAGGCTTTTGAAAAAGATTCCTTGAAGCTGATCAAATTATTGAATCCGTCATCCAACCGATTTGGTCAATTCAAAGCCATAATATCATACAATATCATACACTCAAAACTAGAATCCTGTCAGTCAGCAGTAATGAAGTTGCCGCAAAAGGAGAGCCATTCTTTTATCAACATTCAAACTTTCCGATATTGAAATTTATTCTTATGTCCAGCTTTGACAATATTTCATATAATCAAACTTAAAATGTTAATATGACTATGTTCTCCTATACTAACATGTGATTTTCGTTCAAATTTAGCACACACAAGGCATAAGATGTTAATGGTGAAAATTGAGATGAATAATTGGTTTCACTATCTCACCTTGAACAGAAAATAAACATTTTTTTACATGGGAGGCTCAAACCTTGCGGCAAATGGTTGAAAAAATGCGTTGCACGTTTCAAAATAATTATTTCGATGTTAGGAAAAGAACTTGAAACTTAACTTGAAACTAAAGTTTCCGGCTATTGTCGTACCTTTCGACCCAAACTGATGTGTTGAAACTTGAACATGGAGAGATGTATTCTTCAAAGTTAGGTCAGTCTTATCAGAGCTCAATTGTTTGAGAATATCAGATATTCCAGCAACCTCTAGCGATTGAAAATTGGGGTATCCACAGTTTTATGAGAAGCTAATACATTCGAACGATAAAATCGCTAGAAAAGCAACCGCCTCAACATCTTTCATGATGTTTCAAAAAGGCGAATCAGGAGCATAAAAAGCCACAGACTAGAAAAGAAGGGGAAAAGAGAGCCTACGGTTCTTATTGATTCATTTCTAAAGGCGATTCCGGTGGTTTGCATTAGATTCGGATGTTTTCGTATTCCATCTGTTGGAAATGCTCCAAAAGGAACGAGAACTTGGAGAGGAAGAGAGAAAAAACAACTTATTGATTGACGTTATAAATTCTTGAACCAGACAGACTTGCTTGATAAGCCGGAAACCAGAACTTCTGACTCCATCCAGAGTTTTCAAGTTAATCTTTCTCACTCTCCTAATCATTACCTATATACAGGATTCCATCGTTCAACATTCACTTAGAACGAGTAAATGGATTGTGCCTGTTCAAATGGTTTTTACCCTACTACACATCACATTTTTCGATACTCTTTAATCGTAAAACAAAACCCTCTGACCTTCATCCCAAACCAAGGGGATCTCTTCTTCAGCGGCGCTCTCGAGTTCAAATCATAAGTCTTTTCGCGCTTAAGAGCCGAGGATTTAAAAAAGTCAAGTTTTGAAAAGCAAAAGAGGCATCATTCCATTGCGTTGATCCCACCATCATCCATTGGGTTTTCAACTCGAGGCTCAGACTGACTTGTCGAAGTCTTCGTGAAGAGTTTGGTCACGAGGATCTGTGCCCCGTCGACCTGAACTTTAGTGGCAGTATTTAGTGGTAGGCACCAATTCTGCGGTTCAAATGCAGGCACCTCAAGGGGTCCTCCACTCAGAAGAGAGTGTACCACTACCTATTGCTCCCCTACTATGCCAAGAATGAGTGTGTGTGAGTGAGTGAGTAGGCATACATATGTGTATCAGTGTGAGGGTGCGAGGGAGAGAGCGAGCGAATGGATGGATGGATAGATCTTGGATGGTTCTGTCGCATACGTCCACACACACACACACACGTGAAAGCGCACTCGCATTACCATTCTAATCACTACCAGTGTAAGATCGGATGTCACAGCGTTAAGATTTCTCACGACTCTTTGCGACACAATAAGTAATGTGCATTGAATCGACACCGTGTTTGTGGTAGGTCTTTTGCTGCCTTTGCCAACCTCCACAGGCATCAGGATATATCCTAGTGAATGTGTCAGTGACTCTGTGAGTGTGTCTGCAATTTTCTGCCATTACTTCCTTGTGAATGAGAGACACATTGTTTTTTCCTTCGTTCCACTTTTTGCCTTGAAACCAAGGATCAAGCATTGCCATCGATGCTGGCGATTGATAAAACAGACTATCTTGTGCAGTGAGTGATCTACATCATCATCATCATCATCAATACACGTTTACCCAAAGTCGAGTCATGGTCAAACTTTCCGGAATTGAGTAGTGCCGCCTGAACTCGTTGTGACAGGTAAGCTTCTATTCCATTTAAACGCTCATCTCAAGCAACCAATTGTAGGGAGCTAGTGGTACACATGCTCGGGTGCAAAAACCATGGTCAAAATTGGGATGAGTTTTTCATCGAGAACCTGTTTCGCTCGAAAGTTGAGGTGGCGTTTCATTTTTCGGCTTGGCCGAACTTTCAGTGACATTGCTGGCATTCGCTTTCGTGGAAAAAGAATGCTGAATACATACCATGAGTCCTCCTCATCCACTCTATCCACTTCAAGACGAATGAACTTGTGTGCAACCATAAGACGGCAACAATAAGTCATTCAAATCCATCGTTTTAGGTAAACCTGAATCGATTTGTACACAAAAATCCAGCTTGCCTCTCCTCAGCTAAGCTCATCGAATCCCTGGGGGCAACATGGGCTGGGGCCCCCCGCTGTTTTGCCATATTCGAATATGACTGTCCGATATTATTCAAGCACTTCGCGGCCAGACTGTTTATTCTGCTCGGAATTCCGTCGCTCAAGATGAGGCCTCGATGAATCTGGCAGGTGTATGTATGGGTGAAATATGCTCACCCGATTGGGCGATTGGTCCAGAGTTCATTCACATCACCAGCAAGATCGCACTCAATGAGTCTCCGATGCGACTCCACATTTCAGAGGGCATTACCTTGGCGCAGAATTGGAATGTGGAAGGCAGCTCCCTCTCTGACCGGGAGTGAGCATTTCGCATCATATGTAGGACTAATTGGCTGATGGCAGAGTAATCCCCTCCCTGGCTTGCTTGTGGTGGTCTCCAATATGATGTTTGGGTGATTAGTTATGCAATGACTGTGGGTCGTTTGGGGCGAAGTTGGAATCTTCTTCAAGTTTTGAGTGCTATGAGGCTACAGTTCAAGGCTTTTTAAAAGCGTGCTGCTGCTCAGGCTAAGAGGATGATGAGGGTGATGATGATGATAATGATGATGCGATGTTTTAGTAACACCCTCCCACGACCACAATTATCATGACAACCACAAAAAGTTCGTACATTTGGCGAGCCGACTCAAGATTTATCATCAACCCAAGTTTGGGAGTGTGATCAGTCATCAATCGCTGAATTTAGATGGTTTCAAAATGAGAACCTCGAAACCGTAGCAAAAAGCAGGCATGTCAGAACTGGGAGAAAACCACTTTATCTCCATCCAGAAATCACATTTTCAGAATGATACCCTCCAGAGAGCCATGATAATTGTTTTACATGAACCGTATGACTTTGAGCAAAACAGCTTCATCTTGCCATTGGAAGTTGGAAGCAACAATTCAGTCAGAGGTTTTCCAACAAATGTGCTTAATGTCATAGCACCATGACAAATTCTTGCCTCCCCAGACCAACCCAAGAAATCTTTTGAGCTTTGCCATGTGGAAGAACCTGCATGTTCTGTACGTACGAACACATACAATTTGAACAATGTGTTTCTTTCCATGTTCTGCCAACAAGTAAACTTGAGTCAACCGACCGGAAGCGAAACTCGAATTTCTTTTCTTTCCAAGATGGTTTGTGAAACTTGGGCTGAGCTACAGAGGCAAATAAAATGAGGAGCATGGTCGCCTTCGAATGGGGAGCAATGTTAAAGTGGTAGCAGGAGTCATTACCTGTCATGAAGAGGAAGAACTAGAAGAAGAAGTTATACCTACGCGCCCCAGTTATTTTGTCGGATCATAGGCAAGCAGACCTGGATTTTCCTGCTCGGAAAGAGATCAAAGAAAGTTCATAGCGCAAGATTGCAAATCTACGCAATTCTATGTCTGTGCATGGCACGGTTTTCTTCTGAGCTGATAGCGAACATCCATTCAAAGCTGTCTACAATTTGGAAGCGTCTTTTGAAGACGGTGTTGGGTTCAGAGGGGATTTTCAAAGGTTTCGATAAAAGTACTAATCTTCCTTCAAATCCGGTGGTTGGAGTAGTTAAGTGACACCGAATTTCCTCAAATTCGGGGCTTTTAAATAGAAACACGAAACGGAAGAACGAGAGACCTCGTTGACCTTTTTTGTTGTTCGGAGAAAACTTTGCCCTCGATTCTACTTGGAATTTGCCAACCAACAGCTCAAGAAGCCATCATTCTGTGATTAGCTTCCCCAAGCACGTTCAAACATTGAAGCATTCGCTTTTGAGGGGAAAAATCATATACCCAAAGATTACTGGTTAATCGTCAAAAAAAATCTCAGTATGGTGCAAGCAAGCTCAGGATCTTGATGTGATATTTGCAAATTACAGTGCGTTATCCATCCACTTTTGTGCAGGAACTCGGAATAACTGGCATTGTGTGAGCTGAGGACACGAAATGTCACCCTGTAATTGTTTGAAGAAGGTCTGCAATGCACGGATAATGGAAAGATACAAACCTACCCCGTCATGGTGCAGAAATGCGTCACGTTATGGCACCAAACGGGTTGGTACGAATGTCACGTCTTCTAGTAGTACCACTACTACTACTAACAAGTATTTGAACTAGTCCCTGTTTGTGTGGGTAAATACTTCACGGTTTCGAAAGGGTCCTCCTTGTATCTCCTTGGTCGTCCGTACGTTTATCAAATTGACCAACTCGGCTCGGTTTTGTCTTATACGTCGCAATCCGAACGCCTCTTGATTGTCTCAAATTCTTCCCCCTCTGGTGCCACATTTTCCCACCATTAATTACTTCGTCGTCGTCCATGTAAAAAAAGAACTATGATCCAATTCAACTTTCTTTCATTCATTCTTTCTTCCTGCCCTCCATTTCTCAAGCCGAGGAGCCTGGCTGATCGATCGTTTTGGTATTATGCCAGATACTTTGAACTTGCTCTTGACGATCTGACCATGTGCATGAATAACATTCTGTCCACTGTCAGTGTGTTAGTCAGTTAGTCAGTCAGTCAGTCAGTCAGTCAGATAGACCATACTCGGTAGCCCTTCCGTGGCTCAGACAAATATTCTTCACCTGTGCATTTCGTTGTAGCTGGCTGATGAGATTTTCGCCATTCCAAGTACATGTGCGTACATGCAGGAGGCAACTTAACGAGGAGAGTAATGTCGCTCTCCCCCAAACTCTTTGATGCCGATCCTAATGTCCTCGTGTGGCCTAGATTTGTAGTCAGTTTCTTGCTCAAAGGGCCAGGTTTCCTGGCTCAAGTCGAGCTTTGAAATTTAGGATGGGAGGGGCGCCCCTCTTTATGGACCGAGGTCTTCATTTTGATTCTTGGATTAAAAGGTTACAAGTCCATTACGACATGTCAATGGCGTATTAAAAGAATGCCCCACATCCTCTGTGAGTGCCACAAAGAGCCATCAAATTCAGTTCAGCTTCACTCGGTGATCACTTCCTCTTCATGACTTCTTCATGAGAGCGTTTTTCCTTCAGGTTCGTTTGTTCGTACGTACGTTTTGGACATTTTGGTTTTGGTTGATACCTTTAGGATATGTGTGAGGTTTTACCAACCGTTGTTGACCAAATGTCTTGGCACATAGCCACAAGGCAATCTTGATGTGACCAGAAATCTAGAGTTCCCATTGAACAATTACGGTACGACGTGCAAAATGCAGACACATCCTGAAGGAGGACTCTCGCTCCAATCCTGCATGGAGTACCTACACGTATGAAGTCGTCTGTGGTTGGTAGGACTCGCTATGAAATGAGTACACGATCAAGCGAGACTTTCACCAAATAACTAAAAGCAACGATTGCCAATGAGAACAATTGTCGCAGAGTTTTCTCTTATACTTATGTTTAGATAGTGGGAACATTTTCGGCCATAATTGAAAGTGAGGGAGCACTCTTCCATTTGAGAGCACTAGTTTTTGGTCCTTGCTTTAAATAGCACTGGAGTTCGCCGTTTGTCTTGGATGATTGTCGACACGAAAGTGAAAGGCTTCATTTACTCGCTCAGAATGAAGACTCTTGATTTATTTATTGGCTGCTTCGTCGTCGTCTTTTCCTCTTCTTGTGTTTAAAACCGGCAATTTTAATTTATGCTGAAGACTGTAAACTCGTTTCTTTTTTGCTTCTGTGGTGAACAAAATAGGCCCACACATAAAACTCGAATAACTCATCAATAATTGGATGGGATTTTGTGGAAAACAAGTATAATTTTAGAACCTTGTTCTGCCAATCATTGAATGAAAAGTGTATGTTGCATTATCCCTTGAGGGGTAGCTTTTCCGAATCTTTCTTTGACAAGAATGAAGACATTTCCTATTTGATAAACTTCATTCCCCAAAGAATTATTTGGCCCCGTTGAGCAAAAACAATCAACGGTTTAGCCAAGCAATGCGTATGGAACTACTTTGGAAATATTGTAGGTGAAAATCTTGAGTTGTGCGAGTGTGTGTTGTGTTCTGATTTGTCACAGTCGGAAAGACAACCTCCATTCATAGTTGGGAAGCGAAAAAGCTCTTCATTCTGAGTCTATTGTACTTGTGGATTGTCAGTCTGCCCAAAGAGAAAGAAGTTGGTGCATGCAGTTGCTCTATACAAGAGCAAAAGTAGCACTACGTATACTACTCGCACATCCACTTGTACAGCAATACTTCACGCCTTTGGCTTTCTGCTTTTGTGAAAACAATCTCAAAAAAATACGGACAAATGCTATGGCATGATGGTTTCTTTCAACAAAACCACTGCTGGATCAAGAAATCTTGAGATGATATCAGGGAGAAGCCAGCTTCTCGGACTCCAATGTCAATGCACCGCTATCGCTTTCCACTGTCTTGAGTTTTAATACGTTGATTTCGTAATATCAAGACCTACTTGTACACACCGAGCGGTAGTCTGTACTCCATATTAGGAGTGGTAGTCGGATGGATTGTCCAATTCCGATGTCCAACCACCGAGGAATTGTTTTTATGGTCAAGTAACACGGTGAAGACATCTTCGGCCGTTTTTCCATTCATTCTTTCCCTCAGTTACAACCATACACAAACACTCACTGACTTGTGAATGATCGGTCGATAAAACAACGGTGAAATCGCAAGTGCATGTCTCGTTTTAATTGAAAATCAAATGTGGTACGTGATCTGGCATTGTGATAATGCCACCTTCGAGATTGATATCATGTCCATTAACAGCTGTCACACCTTGTTTTCAGTACATGGAAAATTCCATTCTTCTTCAAGTCACCCTCTAGATTGGCAATTTGGGCTCGTTTGATGGTTCATGCATTTTCAAGGTTTTGACGACATTTTAGGAGTAGCTCAGCTTTTCGCCTGAATCGGACTTTCCCAGAGCCTAGAATCAAGAGTCAATTTTCCACTTGAAAGACTTGACTTCTGGCTAGTGGTAGAAGGTGCCTCTTATGTCTTAATATGCTTGTGAGTAAGACCGAACCAGACGACAACGACGAAGATGGTGTGCGACCACAGAAATAAGCTTTAGACAATTTGAATTTTGAATAATTCCCGAGAAAGCCAGTGGTTATGGTTGATTTTAGAAATGAGATTTTGCATATTCTAGAGTGAGGTGCTTTTGTGCTTTACTTCTTAGCTCCCGCTTCTCCGTATTCAGGGGATTATTCAGCTCTGCCTCGGGTGTAGAAATTCTGAGCTCTATTCATAATTATTGGGTGGTGACTCAAAACTGAATTTGTCCATGAGGTTAACCAGCACTCAAAATCGGGTGCTCAGAAGTGAGCACAAGCGGTTTTTTTCTATCTTCACGGTTTCTTCCGGCGTTGGCACCAACAAAACAATCATCTCACGAGAGTGTGAGTGAACGAGGCAAAACCGTTTTCTTATCAATCGACTGAGGAGCCAAAGTAATCCTACCAATTCGTGCCCATGTATTCTCTCTGTCACGCTTATATGCTCATGCATATGCTTATGTCTCACTATGATCTAGAAGTTAGAGACGAGAAGATGACAGGATATATTTCAAGATCTGATTTTCAAATTTCAAATTTGCATTTCTGTTTCCTGCTCTCAGTCCGGATTCGAAAGCGAGTGCAAAAAAGACCTCGGATACGTATCCGCACCTGAGAAATCCCGATTCCTTGACAAATCCGTGCTCCTTTTTGAATCTGATAAATGACTCAACCATATTCGCTTTCCAAATGGTTCTCTGCACTCGATCCTTCATTGGTTTCGTGTTCTGTTGGCAAAACCCTGTCAACGCCTTGTGAGGTTAGGCCTTGATAGCTCACCTGTTCAAGTGCACCGATGCCAAAGACAGACAGAATCCGACCAACTTCACCTGTTGAATGGCTGGAATTTTGTTCTGAAAGCGTGAATCATAAAGGATTAAAATATGCTTTGAGAGCAGATTGGTTGGTTGGTTAGCTTCTTTTTGCCACAAAAAAACAGTTGTTGTTAGTGACAGTACTCGAATCTCATGTATTGTTACGTGTCCCTTGATTCATTGGCCTAAATTTTCATGATTTCGGGTGACCCTACATACTGCGCAAAAGCGGGAATGTATCAAAGAAAAGGTTGCATTCCTGAGCCATTTATTGCGTATGAGGCGAGACAAGCGTGCTTGTGTGGGTGGTATCTTTCAAAATAAATGGTTGTTATGGATTTTGGGTTGGCTTTGAGGCCATTCTTTCGAAATGGAATGAAGCGCTCGAGTAATGGAAAACAAGGAGCGCCTTGGTTGAACCAGAAAGTATTTGGCTCGTGTGACGATGAGCTCGTAAGATTAAGTGGTTATGCATTTTTCAGTCTCAATCGGCGACAGTGTGCTTGGTTTTGTGGGCAACACCGATCTCCGCCGAGTCCATATGATTTCAACTAGCCACAAGTTCTACCACATGATGCTCACCCAAGTAAACGGCTCTCGAGTGTGATCAATCTAGTAAATAGGAGACGTAAGCAACACCCTGAGAACGAAGCTTTGTCGAGAGAGCTCATTCACAAATTGAATTTCCCACATTCAAGGGCCACCACTGCCATCATCAATTTACCATGCAATGCATACTAGTTCACATATGACAGTCAGCGTGTGTAATGTGTACCCTGCAGATAAAGGCGAAACGAATGGCTGACCATTCATCCACAATTTTGTGTCGTAAAGGGCATTTTTCCACCGCCTTCGTCGTACTTGAGCTTGGATGGGAATTCAATTTGCTCCATGTGGTGACGGCTTTAGCACTCACGAATGGGGAGAATCCAGAAAACAAAAAAAATGGACTCGATAGAATGGATACGTTTGTCTGAGAATAACAGCAGACGGCATTTGTGCACGATCATTGTCTGTCATTCAAGCGTCTCAATTTGTGCATTAATGCACCCCGGCTCTAGAACTTTCAACATCATCATCTTCATCATCATCTATCCATGAGATGACACACACACACTTTTTCCCCACCACTGATGCCCATTTTTGGGTCCTTATTTGGTTCTGTCAAATCATACAAAGGCTCTGGACCTTGTCGGAAATTCCCATCTACCTATTCCAAGCAGATTGAAGTTCATTCTGAGAATGGTCAAGAATGTCTGTCAAACTGTCTCCGTTTTTGGCCACTCGAATATTGAGCACTCCACCCGCCGACAAGCCAATGTCAAATTGCGAAAGAAATCCTGGACGACGCGAGAATGCATTCTTCCGCGTTTTGTTCACGGTCAACCACCACCAAACCATGATCACCCTTCCACCTTCACCACCATTTTCCCCCTTCGTGAGTCTGTTCGGTTTGATTTGGGCTTAAATTCTTGCTTGCCCATTCCCCAACCCACCGGGTACGGGCAAGGAAACCTCTTGGACGAAGTTGCCCACGATTCTCAGGTCTCCGATTGAACTCCTACCATCCTGCTTGTCTAGCTCCTCCTACCCAATTGAGCCACCTTTACACACGCGTAAAGTAGCGTGGTCCGTAGCTCACATGGGTGGATGGGTACCATGCTTCATAAGTGCGCATTGCTGGGCCAGCTAGAGCTGCTTCTTTTTCTCGCGTCTAATTTAAAAACTTGGGGAAAAGGTTGACTGATGTCGTCGTCTGCCTCGTCTTGATGGTCCTGGCCATCTACCTCGTCTTTTGTACGCAGGATGAGGGTATCTTGATATGTATGGCACTGGGCTAATAGCTCCGGTCGACCTCCAAAAAGGTGACTGCGTGGAGTTCTTCCTTCGATCGACCAGGAAGGCATTTAGTGGAACTTGAAGCTGGATTAGCCGGCAAGAACTCTCGTTCCATCTGCTCTCACCTTCTCACTCTCTCAAGGTGAATGAATCCATCTACGTTATCGCTTAATGCGATGGATTCAACTATCTACTGTTTTCGAGATAGTATCAAAACGAAAATTCAACTCGAATCTTGAAACCGCAGAGCGTCACTTGATAAGTTCATTTCGTCAAATCACTCATTTCAAAACGTGATATTTCCGAAAAAAGGTCACTGGTTATTAAAGGCATTTTGGAACTATTAGCTCACTTTATGACGTGTTTCCAACGAATTGACATGGTGACAAAATAGGAGAATGAAATGCTTGTTTCGTATGATTTCTTATCGAAAAGTACACATGAACCTAACTGTCCGTCCGAAGTTGAAATCTTCGAACACATCCTCAACTCAGTAGAAATATAATCTCAGTCTCAGTCAAAACTGCAACTCTAGCTTTTTTTAATATAATCATGTTGGTAAAACTACAGAAGCTTCTTTAGGTAAAACCATGGAAGCCTTAAAGCTAATATTTCTCCATTTACGTTGCTACAAATGTCCTTCCCACGAATCCGTCACAAAGAAACAGCTCAAATTTATTCCTCAACATTGCTAAAATATGCAGAGAATTATTCAAGGAGCCACAACATTTTTTTGTTCGTAAAAAATTCAATGAGCAGATGAGTTTGGGCATCAATTAACGTTTGACTAATGTCTTTTCGGTGATCCATGCCTTTACTGGTGAATCGATACTTTGCATATGCATTGCTCAAGGGTGGTGATACTTTGTATATGCTCAATTGCACTTCATGAAATTGCAAATTTATGTACCAGGAAGCCCCTACAACGGCCAAACTCAAGACAGGTATTTTTCGCTCCAATCCTTCCGCCTTTGAAGCTGAGCTCCCTGCTTGAATGATAGAATTTGAAGATGAGCCAGAACGACTCAAGAAAAGAACATGATGATGATGAGAGTGGAGTCTCGAGTGTCCATTGTTCGTTCAACAGTGCCACTAGTTGTTGCATCGCCGAGGATCACTCTTCGAATATGGTTTAGGAATGGACATGTCAAAGTTCAAGGTAGTTTGGGTGGCCACCAAATGAGATGAGATGAGATCCGTTGCGGTGGTCAACTTCCTAGAAACATCAGTTGTACTGCTTCTGCTGCCACAGATCCGTTGAATGAGGCTACAAAATGCAACGTGCTTCCTTTTCATATTTTCGACTCAGTTCTTTAAGCTCCCTTTACGTGCGTACGTAATAGGGATCAATTAGCAATCTCCGAAATTGGAATTCTTGCGAGGGAAACAGCGACTTAGCGAAAAATTACAGGGATTTTTTCACATGCTTGAGCCTCTTACTTGGTATGGCAATTCATTCCCAGTCACTCGACTAATAATAATGATGATGATGATGATTTTCATCAGCGATCTCAGTTCAGAGTTCATCATTAGCTATCCTTGATCTTTGGAAGCCGAGAGTTCATAGATTTACAGTTCAGGGAACCCCCATTCTTACTACAATGTCTATCTGTCTACGTACGTATGAACGCATATCAGACCCCTCTGTGACTAGAAACCCCTCTCTCTTTTTGAATATCATGAATCGATGACGCAATTCAACCAAAGAAGCCTCTTTGATACTCGAATTCCCAATGATGTTTGAACATGAGGGAAACTTTTCAGTTTCATTATTAGCAATCATTCAAACCCGAAGGGCTCGTCAATGATAGACTGAAAGTTGAGGAACTCCTGGATCTCGGAGGAGTTCTAGTTCGACGTTTTCAAGGCAATGATGGCCAGAGCCGTGAAACACAGACAGGACCATGAAACGTTGAACTGAGACGTTTAAGGGAAAATTTAAAAGATTTTCTTCCGATACAAAATACTCGATAGCCTTGGAGCATTTGCTTGGCCTCTATTCAGACAATTTTCTCTTGTAACATCTACTACAAAGAGATTGAAGGCTAATTATGTGACGGTGATGAATGCGGGCACTGCCAGCATTTAGAACAACATCACGGATGGACTCGTGAGGTCTCTGTGGTCCATATGTTTAGGCAAGGCATACATCTGCAAGCACACTAATATCATTGAATACGTGCCGATTAAGAAGGTTGATCGTTAGATGGATGGATGGATGGATGGACGGCTGGATGGATAGACTGAATGGATAGATAGATCGATGAATGAATGAATGGATGATTGGATTCCTCGATCTCTCACCTTGGTGAGGGTGAAGTGGACGGCTGATCAGCACAAGTGCCATCAGGTCGCAATGTAGACTTATTTCATAGCTTGATGTGTTCTACATGGCACAGGAGGGGAGCTGGCTGATCTTTTGATGGGCTTCGCCAAGATCATTCGTTCGACACAGATACATTTCTAAGACCGAACCACCACACAACGACTCCGCCGTCGTCTTCTTCATGTTCTTCCTCCTTTGCTTGATCTCCCCGCTCATCCTAGAATTTGATCGATGTCTTCAAAATGAGCACAATCGCAAATCAATCAATGCTCGGCCTCCAACCTTTACCTAGATAGTCGATTGGATGGATGGATTTTTTGGACGAAATCGTGCATTTGGGCCCAATATAAACATTTAACTTTTGGAGGGAGTAGAGAGGGGATCTCCGTTGAACTCGACATTTACGTCCCGTTTTTTGATAAACCATCCTAGGTCTCTTTTCCGGGTTCTTTGCAAACAAGTCCAAACGGACATTGAAGAAGAGACAAATTTTTGCTCGAAAAAGTTAATGGGACCCTCCTGGCTTGCGTTTTGGCCTAGTGCCAGGAACAATACCGGAGGGCTTCAAATAGATCAAGTCCAAGACAATTGGCGAGTCCGAAAGTTGCTGCTGGCACCACCACGAGCGGGGAAACCCTCTTCAAGCCATTCACTCCGTCTCCGTTCGTACAATACAGAGCATTGTTACCCACGATACTAGTGACAGTGGCGGTGATGATGGTGATGATGATGATGTTGGTAGAAGTAGTCTTCGGAGTAGCAGGCGCAGGACGAAGAAAATACCTGGTATGTCTGTGTGTGTATGTATGGGTGCTTCCTTAATACGTCTGTGTAAAGGCATTTCAAAGCTTCACTTGGGTACTCTTCCACCATCACCACTACCACCACCACCAGGATCGGCGTCATGAGGATGATGATGATGATCATCATCATCATTCCTACTCCTCATGCCCCCTTCGACGACCATGTCGGCTTCTCCAGGGGTGATTGGAGGCTTCACTGGATTTGCAGAAGGATGTCTTCTTCTTCGTCGTCTTTTTCATCATCATCACCACCATCGTCCTCAAAGCCGTCGTCGTCGTTTTTGGCCTACGGGGTCGCTTTCCTATTAGCTCAGTGCATGCAATGTTTCATGGTAGCGAGCGGGGTCTGGGTGGGTTGAATGTGAGTAATTTGATTAGAAAGTGAACACAGGAAATGCCCTGATTTGTGTATTCCCTCGGCAATCCACTTGTTCTTCCAATATCCGCCATTAGCGAGGGATCATTTCCACCCCGTTAGTCCACACTTATTCACATGCACGAGGGCGCAACTTCTCGCTCAATTGTTACAAAGCATGTTTTCCTAATTCCTAGGGTCGCATGATTACACCCACACCTATTCCATCCATGTAGGATGGTTATCATCAAAATGGCCAACGAGCTCGGTTGTTAACCAAACATGCGTTCTGGGAACTGAATGATCCTCCGTGTGACTCTTCAGCCTGGCTTGCAATTTTGGACAGGCACCGAGGGGGGAACTAGTCAAGTGTATCAGCCTGTTTGAAATGCACTTATTAATCATAGAGCGCTCATTCAAATGCAAAGTTCACTTCTCTGCCTGCCGCTGTTCCATGCTCTAGCTTTTCGGAAGGTAAAAACTTGAACGTAATCAGTTGATGGCGATTCGACCATTATTTGGGTAAGCTCTTTTGTTCGTTCTCGTCGTAAGACGTACAAAGCGAGTACAATAGAGTGGGGAGGTCTTTTTGAAATGGGATAACGTTATTCACTGATGCCTTACGCACACCCTTTGAAGCCCCCTCCTCTTCTTCTTCGTCTTCTTTTCCTTGAGAAAGTGAATGGAAAGTCTTTTCAGATCTGGGCACGGAACTGCTCGAGGTTGAAAGCCCAATTTACGACAGAAACTATAATTTCGAAAATTATTCGCGCCTACCCTAAAATCTGAACCGATGATTATGGAGCATCGCATCCCTAACCTTGCTTGTCTCCCGGCCTGCATTATGAGATGAAATATTTGGAGCCCTAATGGATACTTTTTCCCCGGCATTCAAAGTCAACGAGGCACTTTTGGAGTCCACTTCGGGAGAATTGCTCCCTTTTCCGCTTTCCGCTGCCCAAACCCAGTTTGAAGGTTGAGTTTCCCCGACTCAGTCATCGCGTCATTGGGTCAAATTGCTTGAGGCTGCGATCGAATCCTGAAGATAGGAGACCATTATTGGCCAAAGTTTTGTCATTCCACTATCTCGTGGGAAACGCATCGCTCATAACAGAGTTCGAAAACATACCTGCCTCGCTGCACTCGTACAGAATGCGCGAGGATGATGATTTTTGCGCCTACAAAAGACTCTCAAAGTCTTAAAGTTGAATGTACTGAGTACGCTGCCGCCGCCGACCCAAAGTGCATGAATGGATGGTTGGACGTCTCCATGAACGAACCATTACACGTACTTCCGATCCTACAAGAAGGCAGGGAGATTCATTGAAGAGTGCCTGCATGAGTATCTACCATTGGTACGCAAGAAAGGTTGGCCTATTAGTGTGCTAGCTAGGTAGAGAGGTTGTCGGTCTGGATGGATTGTCGTTCGCAATTGCCATTTGTGAGAAAAGTCTTCTATGATGAGCCTGCTGAAGAGGTGCCGACTGGATTATTGACTCGATTCAAATAGCTACACACGTCCTTGAACATGGATTCAAGCAACCGTTTCGTTTCTCTAGTTGAAGGTGCGAACGTACAACATGCTTATTATTTATTGTCATTGAAAGGAATTAGAGATTTAACAAAAACTTTTTGACTAATGGTTTGATTCGTGTGTGGCTGGATTGCCGGCAAGACATCGAGGTGGAGCTCTCAAGTAGAAAGTAGAGATAATAGATTAACGCTTAGCACGCGTTATGGCTTTCAATATCTATTAAATTTCGAGCCAATGGATTCTCATGGCTTGAGGTGTCTCTTCTGACAATTGAAATGGTTGTTTTCTCCTCCGTAATCATCTCTCGGTGCTCTTGATTCAATATTTGATGGTGCCCTTCTAGCTATTGTAAAATTCTCGAAGGTGCGCGGAGAAATCGGCGTCGTTCAAAGACGTTTTCGCACACAGCAAATTGCAAACGTCTGTGATTTCAACCGCTATGGAAAAATTCGAACCGCTTGTTGTGAGATCGACCGTTTTTATGTACGTACATACAGCGTAGACCATGAAAACTTTTGGCATGTTTCGACTCAATCGGAATAATTTGATTGCGGCTTAGCCATCACAGTGGGTGGTAGGATCTTCAAAGGATGAAGAACACAGGAATTTCCTCTTGGCCAATGTTTATCGTCGTACTGAATAAAGCAGAGAGGGATGAGTGAGGCACATGAACTAAAAGGGGGGCCCTCTTTGCACTGCTCAATGGAAAGTTACTTTAGATGAATCATTTTCAATGTTGTCCTTCAATTGTAACATTTTTGATTAATTTGAGTGAGTGTCATGCTCGTTGTAATCTCATTTTCAGTGTCCATTTTCTCATTACTGTTCAAATTGGTCTTGTACGCTGAAATGAATGACGCTGACTTTTGATATTTACTCTCCGGAGCTCAATTTCGTTCCGGTTGACACATTTATGAGTGCTCCATTAGGAACCTATTAATCTCTCAATTAATTGTGAGTAAGGGCCCCTCGTCTTGATGAAGCAAGTAAAGCGAAGAGGAAAAGGATGAGGCGGAGTTCGCTCAATTATGGATCGCTTAATAATGACGTTCATAATTATCGATTCCCTTGTAAGGGAAATTATCCAAAGGTTAACTAGTAGTACCTAATATATACTCCTCCTCAAATTGAAGGCTCTTCGCACTGTCATGTTAACAATAGGGCCCCTCATGCACACCAAGATGTATCCTGGCCATTATCCTACGTCTCCGTTCACAATTCAATGAATGGACGACCTGTTCCCGAGTAGAAACCGGTAAAGAATGTGCTGCTACTGTAATGCAGTAACAAGGATTTTTCCGTCGGATTTTTGTTCTCAAGCCCAACAATGGCCTTGCCACTGAAGAAGAATGAAATCAATGTCCAAGTCATGCCACAAATAGCAATTCATGCAATAAAGCCAACAAAACATCAAAGCAGCCACTGTCCTATGTGTATTTAATCTCATCTCTTGTTTGCAGAGGTCAAGTCATGAAACGAATCTGGAACCGTAAGCAAGGCCACCATGATGCTCAACCAGTCGCTCGTGGTCCTTCCAACCGGTCCTCTTCGTCGTCTTTGTCGTCGTCGATCTCGCAAAAAGTGACCTTAAACGGGTCTGCCTCGTCCTCATCAGGATTGGTGGCCGCTGGTACAGGATCTATTGCCACTGCCACTACCACTACAACCACCACTTCTCCGAGCACACCCTTGCATCATCACCACCATCATCACCACCATCCAGTGCCTCATATTTCGCATGCTCACCGCCATCCGAATCATGTTGTCTCCCATGGGGCATCTTTGACAGGATCGACAGCCAGATTTGCCAAGGGAGGAAGTCTCCCAGTGGACGCTCGTTATGGAGGTTTGCATGGTTACCCGGTGTTTATCGGCCCAGGAGGTCATCCTCAAGGATTGATTCCTTGGGGAGGCGATATGTCTTCTTTTCAAGAGGAACCACAACTAGGGAGAGGTGAGGCCCATTTGTCGCTTTTAAGCTCCAAATGAGTTACGTTACAAGGCTATTTAGGAGGAAAATGGTTTTTGAGAAGGCTTAGAATCTTGGTTGAAATTCGTTTTGTTTTTTCACAACTGTACGATGGATTCGATTAACAGTGCAAATTTATGCACACGGACCTATCGAATACGGAACGAAAAATCCATCAGTTTTCATTCGCAATATAATCTTATGGAAATGTTTTCTTTGTTGTTTTCCCAGATGTCTAATATGTCACACTACGTATAATATACTGTATATAAAAGCAGCCGCTTCAGGGAAGCTGAAACAAACTGTTGGGTTTCGCACAATCGCCTAAATGCTTCAAATTTTTGAAATACTAGCCTTATTTTCAGGAGACCATGAGCCCCCTCGGCCACGTGGGAGATCAAGGTCCAGAAATCGGGCAAGGCCGAGTCGTGACGACTCCTGTAACAATGGGGATTCCAAACGAATTGGTCGTGTGGAATCCATCAGGAAATTCCTACTTCACGGTCGCTCTGGTGTTCCCTCTCAAGTTCCAGAACCATTGCAACTTATGGAATTCTCACCTGGTGTCATTGCTTTAGATCCTCCTCATTGTTCGTGCAAACAGAGTGGACCAACAGTGCTGGTACCACCGAGGCGATCAAAGTCAACGGAGAGGATCAATGTTCCCCCTGCCGCCTACTTTGTTCCAACTTTTGCCACTCACGACAATTTCAGGTAATCTTGTCAAACGGCCTATCAAACTGAGTCACCAGTTTATTCCCTTGACTTGTTTCATTTCTCCACAGATTTCGCAGACGAAACTCGTCGTTGGAGAATTTGAATGAAATGCTCGCAAACGATGGGCTGAGCAATAAGCCCAAGGAGGATCGTGTGGTCAAATTCAAGGATGAGCCTGAGCGAGGTCGATCGGTTGGGCGGAAGCCTCGTCATTTCAAAGCCAGCTCAATAGCATCAATCAAGTCAACCGTATCGATCCTAAAGGATCCTAGTCGTTCCAAGGTAGAAGTAAAACCAACCAAAGGGATCTTGAAAGAGGAAAGCCAAAGTCAGAAGAATCCATCGACGTCGTCGTCATCGTCATCCCCACTATCTCTGCCACCAATGGTGCAGAAATCTAATTCGGCTACCTCCGAGGTCTTGGCAATCGAGGAACTTTTGCAATCTTCCGTTCCAGCTGTCACTCCCCAAGATGAATCTGGCTATGACTCGGATCAAACGCCAAAAAGCTCAGAGTCAGCCAAGGAATCCCCCAGCTCACTTCGCAGCAATAATATTCTCCTCGAAGAAAACTCAAATCATTCTCCAGATTCCCGTCGCACCTCTCCTGATCAACTAGTCGAGAATTCGGAGAAAGAAAATCGCAATACTATGAACTTTGGAACCTCCATTGATGACCTTCCCATTAAACCTGTACCAAAGAGGGACATCTTTCCACAAAGTCTCCGGAACCTGTTTCAACCAAAGCTTGGGCGCGAAGAGTTCAATTCCATGAAAGATAACTCCTTTGATTCTGATACCGAAAAGGACTTGAGTCTGGAGAGCATCATGACCCGTAATGGTGCTATTTGTCGCAATGATTCTCGGTTGAAGGATTTCCATCGAAGAAGTGATGTGTGCAAGTCCCTACCATCAATTTCTTTCGGAGACAACCCATTAGACCTTTTTCAGACGATCAACCGGACGGATGAGGAAAAACTTTCGTCCATTCAACCTATCTATGCTGTGATAGAGAAATCTACAGATTGTCCATCGTCGAAAAAAGACGCGCCTTGTTCCGACAACGTGACGAGTGTCACTGTGGATTACACTAAACCAGGTGAAACACATGCCGAACAAGTTACCAAACTACTGCAATCAACAAAGATGGATGTCAATAATAACAAGAATGAAGAAAAGAGCAATATTGTTACCAACGAAGACGTGCAAGACGATGACCACCATAACAAGAACGATGATGTCGACGAAACAGACGGTGAAGAAGTTGACGTCGATGATGACGACGTACAAAGTAATTCCTTGTCGGTCCTATCAACTTCTTCTACATCTACGACTGTTCCCATGGACTTTGGGGAATCTCTCCCACCAATATTGACCAATTTGATGAATAAACAATTCAGACTTTACCGCATCGTCAAGGAAGAAGGTTCGGAATTGGGCGTTCTCATTACCAAGAAGTTCAACAAAGATAAGAGAACGGTTGGGTACATGATTGCTTACATCGAACCCGGAGGTTTGATTGCCCAAGATGGGAGGTTTCATGTCGGAGATGAGATCATTAATGTCAATGGTCAAACCTTGCGGGGATTGAGTATGGAAGAGGCCCGAGATGTGCTCAAAAACGCGCCCAAAACCGTAGATTTGATCGTGGCAAGAAGCCATGCCACAGACAGAGTTCCAAATGTAGGGAACAGTCAAGTGATCAAGAAACGACGCCGACTTCCCGTCATCGATAGGCCTAAATCGGCGCCCATCAGCGGTGAAATTATCCTTCATCTCGCTGCATCGCTTCCAGATGGTGGAAACCCAACTGCAACCCCAGTGTCCTCTGGAGCTGTGCTAGATATCTGTGATTTATCGAGTGGCGAAGCAGCCTTGAAGACTGTGATCAAAGTGTCCCAAAGTGAGATGGTGAAGACTTCAGCCATGGAATCCGAGTCAACCAAAATTGTGCAACCAGGGCTAAACCATTTCCCCCCGCCTCAAGTCCGTTTGACTAGTAGTCTCTCTTCGATTCGAGCCCGAGAACAACGATCATTGCCCGAAGTGCCAAAGATCAAGGGACAACATCCATTGCGAAGAGGACGCATGATCACGAATGGATCACCTATTCTCGCCGGTGGCATCAACAAGATGAGAAAACTGCCTCCCAATGTGCAAACAGTGGAGTATGAGAAAGGATGTGGCAAGAAAGGCCTTGGCTTTAGTGTGGTGGGTGGGAACGATTCACCCCGAGGAAGTATGGGAATCTTTGTCAAATCCATTTTCCAATACGGCCAAGCCGCCGAGGATGGAACTTTATCTGAAGGTGATTTGTAACAAAACAAACGTAAACTTAACTTATGATTGTTGCCATATTGTTGAATAGGCTTTATCTTGGTGCGAAATCGAGTTCATGTGGAAAGTTTATTGAATAGCTCAAAGTTGAAAACAGCTCTCTCAAATACCAGTGGAATTTCCCGTCGTAATTGGTTCCACACACTTCTTTCTGTTTTCAAGTTTTTCAAGGTGTTAGGTCCTAATTGAAAACACTGAACCATTGGAGTATGTTCGCAACGATAAGGTCAATTTATAGTGGGTTGCAAACGACACGTGCGCATAAAGTGGGATTTGCACTTTTGCCCTCCTCAATTCTGGAATTAAGTGGAAGTTCCCTTGGCAATGCTTTGCTTTGTGTTGCATGGAACTGCTTTCAATGTTGGAACGACTTTGTACTTTATACCTTTTACTTCTTTTCCCCCCATTTCAAGTGATAACCATTCCTACAGCACAAACAAAACGTTACCTCAAACTTGGAAAACTAACTTGAAAAAGAGAAATATGTCAATTTTTCAAAAAAAAACTCTGGAAGTGCCCATGCCATTTTAGTCTCGAAGGCAAATATTGTTCAACCAACAGTCTCAATACAAATATGAATCTTGTATGGAAGAAAAAGAACTTCAGCTTTTGGATATATGGCAAATTGCTTTCCTTGAAACATACTTTACAAAAAGAAAACTTGTTGAGAATTGCCTTTGACATGTACCTATGAAGGGATGTATTGTACAATATACTGAGAAAGACTCTTGGTGCTACTCTTCTACAAGAATGTTAGCAGTCTATTAGTTCCGTTTTCGAGGAAACCATCCAGCTTTTATGCAAGGGTAGACATGTATTCTAGCTGTACTAAGAATACCCTGATCTTTTTTGTTTTAGGTGACGAGATTCTCGCGGTGAATGGCCATAGTCTCCAATATTGCTCTCACGATGAGGCCATCAACGTGTTTCGGGGGATCAAAAGTGGAAAAGTTGTGCTCAACTTTCTTCACCGTCCCCCCGAACTGATTCCCGGTTCTCCTTTGTCTTCGTCAAGGTCGATAATCATGTCTCCAAAAATCACCTTGAAGAACAATGGATCTAGAGCTCATGAGAGCTCGTAATAGCTAGAGAACGAGAACCATCATGTGATCCTTACAAAATACCCAGTCGATTCAATTTAATGTACCTCTTGTCTTTACTGTTCTGAACCAAATGGTGATAATAAATATCCTTTGAAGAAAAAAAGGTGTGTTGATGAACACATGACCAAAATTTTGTAAGACTATGTCGGGGATGACATTTTTTAGTATCACATACTTGATCTATCATTATTAAGGTACAATTACACGACACATGTTTAGTCGCATTTTAACAGCACTTATGTGAGTCACATCGCATTGGATTACACATTTGCATTTACGCGACGGGATCAAATTCCTCAAATCTCCTTTCCCATCCTAGAGCTCACCGTCAGGGATTCCATATAATGAAATTCTATTGACGCGGGGAAACGTGTTGGAACTTGCAAGATTGGTGAATCAATGAAATATACTTATCAACGTCATATGATATGACTTCATTATTCTTTCGTGGCGTTTCTTTTATAAACAGACAAATCTTTCCACTAAATAATTTGAAATGACAATTCTGTTTTCTTTTACTTGAGAGTCAAGTTTTAAGTTCTTTATTGTTGACAGATATATTCTAATTTGTATTTTGCTTGGCTTTCATTCTCGTGTATTCTTTTTTACTTTTTCAGTCATTGAAATTTTTATTTTCAGGGCGCATAACCTCTAATTTTCAACCTATATGACAACACTGCTCGATGTCTTTGGAAAAGCCAAGTTGACCAAAGCGTCTTTTCTTAATTCAACCTTGATGTGATCATAACCCAAAAATTAGATCAACCAACTATTTTTAAATTCTATTTGAGACACTAGCTTCTTTTTTAACACGGAAATTAGATTGTTGAGTTCAAATGAATGAATATTGTCTTATATTGAGATTTGAGTTTTTGGTCACGTCGGACTTTCTCATGACGTTTTAGCACACGAACGTCACAAAATGTGCTTCACATCACACAAAATTAGAACATGTTCCAAGTCGGAAATGTGACACATTTGTAGCTCAAATGCGATGTGACACACATAAGTGCCGTTAAAATGCGACAAAACAAGTGTAGTGTAATTGCAGCATTAGTCTCGTTCAGGATGGTGGAAATAGACCCTTGTTATATTCGTATGAATTTCAAAACCTGGTCATATAATACAATCATTGAAATGGCATGCAAAAATGTCATGAAATGTTAAAAAAATCCCTTTTTCGTTATTAGAAAGATTTTCATCTCATATAGCGGAATAAAAAAACTCTGCAAGAGTAATGTGATTTTTTGGTCAGAATACCAATACATAAGCTTTTATCAGGCGTTGCCATTTTGTCGATATCTTTTAACATTTCCTAACCCAACGTCTTTTTGATAATTGATGAGTAGGGCCCGGAAATATTTTTTAAAGTATAAAATATTTAAAAAAAAATTCCCCACTTTTCCTCGATTTTTTAAATATTTTGGCTGTTTCAAGGAAAATTTAAATATATTCTCGAACATTCTGGTCAAAAAAAATACTTCGGGCAAAATTGAGGAAAAGAAATGAATGACCAATGCTCAAGGATGCTCATTTTTAAGGGCGGAGATAAGTCACTCCCTAGTAATTATAGGCCCATTTCTCTGACCTCCAGCGTTGCAAAGGTTTTTGAGAAGATTATGAAGTCCAAGCTTGTAGATTATTTGGAAGTCCATGATTTAATTCCTTCTGGACAGCATGGGTTTCGAGCTCATTTTAGTACAGTAACCCAATTGGTTGATCATATTGAGCAAATCATTGAAGGGCTCGAAAGTCATGAGTCAGTTGATGTAGTCTATCTTGACTTTGCCAAGGCCTTCGATAAGGTAGATCATGGTCTTTTGCTCGATCAACTCAAAGAGTTAGGGGTCCAGGGTAAGGTCCTGACTTGGATTGATAGTTTCATAAGCGAAAGGAAGCAAATAGTTAAAGTCGAAGGATCCTTTAGCGGCATGTATGATGTCAAGTCAGGTGTTCCGCAAGGTTCAATTTTAGGTCCGCTCTTGTTTATTCTCTTTATTGCTCCTCTCCAGAATTTTAGAACAAAAGCCAGTATTTCTTCATATGCTGATGACACAAAATTAGTTTGTGGAAGGAATGGACAGGACTCGAAATGTTTAGTTGAGGACTTGGAGAAGGTCTACTCTTGGGTTGGCGAGAGTAACATGGCATTGAACGGGATGAAATTCCGCACAATGACGTATGGGGCGTCAAAATTAGATGTTCCTCTCAAAGACAATGGAGGTTGTGATATTGAGCAGGTCTCGTCCATGAAGGATTTGGGAGTTGTCATCCAAGATGATGGAAAGTTCGATGAGCATATCCAGTTGAAAGTGGGGAAGGCATTTCAAACATATGGCTGGATCTATCGCACTTTCAAGTCCAGAGATAGTATTACGATGCTAACTCTGTTCAAGTCGATTGTTCAACCGCATCTTGAATATGCCTCACCCATTTGGGCTCCAATGAGTTCGGCAGGTTTGCAAAAGGTCGAGCAGGTCCAAAGATGTTTTACTAGGACCATCACGGGAATGAGAGAGCTCTCGTATTGGGAGAGGCTTCAGAAGTTAGGGTTGTACAGTACTCAGAGAAGGTACGAAAGGTATCTGATACTGTATGTTTTTAAGAGCATTCATGGGCTCTGTCCTAACCCAGGATTTGAGATCAGTTGTAGCGATCGTAGAGGTTTTACGTGCGCTCTGAGAGCACCTCCAAATCCTAAGGAATCAAGGCTAGTTCGAACAATGAAGTCCTCCTCTCTTCTTTATCGGGCTCCTTCATTGTTCAATTTGTTACCCATTAGTCTTCGTAGGGAATATGTTGGAGCTGATCCTCTAACAGCATTTAAGGCAGGATTGGACAAATTCTTAAATACTATTCCTGACCAACCCACTATACAAGGGTTGTATAGATCTGCCAACAGTAACTCATTGGTAGATCAAATTTCATATAAACATTAATTATTGAAAATATAATAATGATTAACTCTCTTTACAGGGAATCCCATTCCTTGTAGCGGTATTGAAAAATCCGCCCCCCCCCCAAAAAAAATAAAAAAAAATAAAAAAAAATAGAGTCTTTACAAAATGAACCCAAAATACAAAAAACTGCGCCATTTATTGAGGCAAAATGAAAATTGTATTGTTTAAATCAATACCATGTCAAGTTTGCCCCCAAAAACGGCCAAATGCATCAATTTCAGCAGAAAACAATTTGGAAAATCATGTAGGATTGGTTCCTCGTGGGATGAGCCTTATCATGTGAAAATGTATCTCATGTCCCCTTCTTGGATATCTTAAGGATCTCAAGAAATGAGTTAGACATCTTTTTTGTTATTCCAAATGCTTAAAATTTAACTTTGGAAGTGTAGAGGAGCACATCAGGATTTGAGGTCTGCTGTGGCGACCGTAGAGGTTTTACTTGTGCTCTGAGAGCGCCTCCAAATTCCAAGGAATCCAGGCTAGTTCGAACTAAATTTCGTATAAATATTAATTGATCAAATTATTATTTTCTTTATGATTTATTTTTGCAGGGAATCATGTTTAACAAAAACGTTGAAAAAAAATATGGCTCATAATGCAACTCGAGCCCTTGTTTTACAATCTAGTTTAGGTATGTTTAAAGTTGGTTCAAATACAATGGTCTCTCTGGCGGTGATTTGATTTTTAGACAAAGAGAACACTGGTTTACAGTGAGATTGGCGCAATTAAAAGAGGTTCACAAACCCGGAACATGCAAAAAAGGCTAAAATTGCGTACCCCCAACTTGCTTGCATCAGAGTTTCAAAGGAGTAATGCAAATGAGTTGACGGTTACATGGGATTTTTTTCGTTTTTTGTCCAAGCTGCACTTTTTATTGATCATTCTTAGACCTAAATGTATATTATTAAATGAATTAATTTTCCGCCGATTAAATATGTTCAGAAGTTACCTCAATGTCACCCAAAGTCAAATTGTGTTCGTTTGATCACGAAATGTCCAAAAATAAGCAAAATAAGTTTACGTAAAACAGCATCATTTTTTTGTTGCAGTTCAAAAATTCAAAAATACCTAAAATTACTTAAATTTCCTGTTTCTACGAACGAAAGCATGGTTTTATGCATTATAGCCTCCAACCAGAAAAAGCCGGGTTTAATGTCTCGGTCTTCAAATGATTCCAAATGATCCATGCAAGAAAACAAAACAAATATTCTAAAGGAAAAAAGAAGCAATATTCTCATTCTAGAACAACCATTTAGCAATGAACGCGTGACATCTTGTTGCCTTTGAACATCACTATTGCAAACCTTTCAGCAATCAGAGAAAAATAGATACTTATGGGCTTTTCAAAGTGTTCCTGGAATCCATCTGGTGCGTTGTGCTGCCTTGATCCCAACTTCTCTGTCCACGCGATCCACCCTTGGTTCTCAATCATCTACCACCCAACTAACCAACTCCTACCAACGGCTCTTTCTTCTCTCCTCAAGCGCAAAGAAGGAATTCGTCTCGCTCTTCATCTTTCTCTTTTTTACTGTGAGAGCTTTTTTCCTGGGGAGCTCGTCTCCTCAGTTCACTTTGACTCCCAAGAGTGATTCGAAGAGGGGCCAAGAGGGGACACAAAAGAGACAGAGAAAGAGCCCTAACTTGATCGGATAACATTGAAACCACACTTAATCACTGGACCGTTTAGAAGGTAAGCGGATTGGAGAAAATGAGACAGGCTTGTGTATTTGTAATAAATAGCTGAGGCTTTTGATTAGGGTTATTGCCATTACAAAAGGATTGCTTCGCTAGGAAGTGACGTCTTGTTTTGCTGATATTGTTACAATGAATGACATGGCACCTCATAAGAACAAGACGGATTAGTTCGCCAACATGTAAAATATTTGACTCACAGATCCAAGGAAATGTTTGATCTAGCCTTTTTTCCCGTTCTCTCAGGAGCCAAGAAAACTTGGTGATGAATATTCAATTCGAAATGTCCTCTCCAACATTGATACCAACTTCTCACGGATATTTTCCACAGACAGAGGGAGTTCTTAGATCATCACTTTGACGGAAACTTATTTCAGAGCCACTTACGGAATCTGAAAAATCGTATAGATATGAAGAAACGAACTTTGAGATCGGAAAAATGAAATCTGACAAGGAACATACATGGAGACTCAAAAGATGGAGCATTCTTTGAATTTCCCAATACCTACAATCTAAAACTTTTAGGGCAGGATAAAACAGGCTAATTTGGAGGGCTTACGGCTAAAACTTTTAAAGCAATGTAGCACTTATGAAAGTTTGAACAAAAATGTTATTTAACAATTAAATTCCCTATAAATATCCTTTGTATATGTTTTTCCCCCAAATATTCTCTGTGGTTGGGAAAGTCTCAACGAATGTACGTGATTGCCTCCCCTCACCAAATTATCGATAGAATACATAGAGGACCTTTGGGATGCACCAAAACGCATTGCATTTATCACCCATCAGTTATATAACATCTAACGAATTTTGTCTGGCTCGAGGTTCATTCAACCGGAATACTAATTAGCAGTACTAGTGCCCAGGAAATTATCAACCATTAGTCTCCATTATGACATACTAGGAACAGATCCTCCCAAAATCAGTTTATGGCCCATGCATTAGGCTCCAGAGATATTCAAACCATCGATATTCTCACACGCAAAGCCTTAAGGTTCCAAGGTCATCTTGTCGATCACACCTTGGGGAAATTCCAAAAGCCATTTATTTTCCCCCAGCAAAGGCAACAAGCAAGTTCCACACTCAAACATGGTTGGAATTTAGAGTTTCAAAACGGCTTTGAAATTTCCCCTCAGGAGGTATTGAGTTAACTGGCTAAAAATGCGAGCTTTCCCTAATCTCAACCTAGAGGCACTTGATTTAATTGGATTTATGACATAATTCCCCAAAGCTGTCTAAGAAAAACAAGAGCACTGACCAATTGCTCTCACAAATATATGAAAGCTTCTGCGTGCTCAAGCATAATCAGTCTAATGTTGACTCACATATCGTTAAGTCAAGCGAGCAAGGGACACAAATTCAGATTGCTTGACAAAAGCAAGGCGATCGATCTTTGGAAAACTAATTCATTGGATGATCGCTCTAAAAACAAAAGACACAAGTATTTGAGTGTCCGAGAAACTGTGTCATGAAGCAATAAGGAAAAAACGGAGAAAGCCCATAAATGACCTTCGAGAAGCTGACTGGAATAAGCCATCAAGATTCTTGATCTAAATGTACGTTAAGGGAACCAAAAATGGAAGAGCACATCCATTACACACTGTAATTGGCTCCAAAAGGAAAATATTTCCCATTCTTCGTTCAAAAATTTAGACCTTTCCAATTCGACAATAACTTGATTACTTTTCTAGAAAGAGGAAGGCGTGTTTTCTAAATTTGCTCTTTTCCGTCCATTCTCTGAAAGGCTCTAAAAGCCAAGGTAACGAAAAATGAAAAAAGGCAATGTTGGATGGCATGAAGCTCCCACGGTTCTGTTCCCCTTCCTTCAAATTTCAAATCTTTAGGGACCACTGAGCGAACTGTGCACGAAGCTTTTGGGGCTCAAATTAAACGACTTTCCCTCAAAAGTAAACTTTGACAGATAGGTCAACTAATACCTTGAGAAAACACAGCGTTAAAAGTTACAAAAAACGGATTAATCCTTACAGGAAAAAACCTCTCGTCAATGATTGGGCATCATCGTCTTTTATCGAGTCCGTTTTCCTTTGTTTTGTCAATAAACGTATCGTTATTATTCTTTTCCAATTGTTTCTGCTTCCATAAGGAATAAGGTTGTGTTAAGTGGATGAGCTCAAGTACGTGAAGGTAATGCAGTGAGGGAGCTCGAAATGAGGGAGCCACGTTTATTCGTTCTTCAGTGTGTTTGCTTTTACGTTTGTGTATATTCTTTGTCGGACAAAAATATGGAAGAATAATAATTTGTCCAAAAAATGTTTTTTATGTAAGAGTGTGGTTTAGCATAAGCATAATAAAACAATTTTCGTTTCGGCAAAGTTTTTTGTGGTAAGATTGCTATTTTTATTCCCAAAATGGAACAGATTTATCCTTCAGGTTTCTGTGGATATTGGGGCTGTTTACGTATTGGCAAAATGAGCAAGTAGAAAGGAGACCCATAGAGCCGTTATGACACGTGAGAACTCAATTTAGACCTGAGGTCCACTAACGAAAAGCCCGACTAATCATTGAGAGGGTGTCTAATGGATCTTTTGATTCTTTGACTCGGTATGGCTCCGATAGAGTTTCCTTTTCTCAAAGCAAATGCTTCGACCGCCTTTACCTTCATTATTTTTGACATAATAGCCTCTTGGTCTCAAAGTGGGAAGAAAACTACGTCAAATATCATCGCGTTTTCTTTTTACAGGATCGTTCCAATTGAGAGAAAATGGCTGTTTCATTGGAAAACACAACGCAAGTGGCCCTAGATTGCCCTGTGTATGGTCCTTACAGTGACTATTACATCCAACAAGTGAACTTTTGGGTGGAGGGCGTGATCCAAACAATTGTGGCAATCCCCGGATTAATTGGTAAGCTACATCACTACAAAATACAACTTGGCTCAGATTGTGTTCGTCAGTGTTGCATGCAGAAAGTTAGAAAGCTCAAGCTCGAAAGTTGGAACATAAATAGTATCTGGGACACTGCCTCGCCAAAGTCATGACATCGTAAACTCAAATTGGATGGATTGCCGTTGAAAACAGCTTGAAGGAATATGATGTCGCAAGTTCCAAAAGTAAATAGCCCAATTTGGAGCGATGGATTAACTCAAAATCCTTTTCCTACAGATCAGATGGCTGATCTCAAAAGAAAATCCGATCATAACAAATTCGCTCACTAACCTTTTCTCAGTATTTGTTGACAAAGTACTAACTCTGAATTAGCTTTTGAGAGCAACGAAACAGGTCGAGAATAAGCGAAGCGATGAAGAAGTGCTTAAACGCTTGAGTGGTTTTCGGTGAATGAAAGATTTGTTGGTTCCAAAGGCCATTGAATGGTGGACACGTTTCTTCGAACGATGTGTTGAGCTCTTATAAGAAGTATTGGCACTTTTAGCAATGTGTGCGTTTCATGGTTATCCTCTAATCGCTCATTTACTGAAGGTCTAGACTCAATAGGTATCTTTAATTCTCAAAATAAGTGACACTCATTGGAGTATATCAAATTCCCATCCTCAATAAATCACCGCGAGATTGCCGTGTCATTTTGAAATATTGGCGACCTACACGACAACCCACAATGAATTAAGGGGACAAAAATACTTCTGTAAAAAGTCCTTTCTTTTTGTGAATGAACCACCACAATTTAGGGCGAGGAAATGGATGCACGAAATCTCAAGTTTCCCGTGATACTTACATACTTGTTTTATTTGAGTCGGCAAATCAATTACCCGAAGTCTTTTTCAGAATGACAAGTCAAGCGTGTGATTCGTGTACCAAAATGTCAGGCAACATCCCTTTCCTACTTCCAAGATCTTTAGATTAAAACTTTCATATCGTCAACTAAAATCCCTTTTATTCACAATACACCAACGAGACAAAAGATTCTTCAAAAAATGAGTTCGAAGAGGAAAATTGACGTCACCACGGAAATTGCATATTCGACAAACTCTGTATACTCTTATCTTATTCCAGGAAATGTGGTTTTTAGCCTATTGCTGACAAGAAAGGACCTTCGGAATTCCTTCAACCTTCTCCTTGTGGCTTTGGCTTTCTTCGACAGTTGTTACATTATTGGCGCGGTTTTGGAGACCCTCAGGTACCTTCCAATTCCAAAATCTTCGCTTCGATTTCCCATTCCTTCTTATTGTATTCTGCACGTGAATTCAATACAAATGCCCATACGGTCGTCTGAGCTGTTTAATGGACCATTTCGCTCTTTCACGAATGACGTATATAATGGATGGCCAAGATTAGTGGGTCATTGCCGTAAATGAAGTGTTCCGAAAAATGGAACCCACCAGACATGTCACGGCTCATAAATCGTTAAGAAGAGAGAAGCCTCACTAATTTTCTCTTACCCCTTCGTGACCTCCTTGGCTTTTCTTATTTTTCCCCAGAACCAGCTTTGACCTTGCTTCGGATATCCACTTGATGCTGTTCCCATATCTTCTCTACCCAGGGCAAAATATTGCCATGACCGTTTCAATTTTTCTCATTGTGGCGATAGCTTTCGAGAGGTAAGCCAAATCGTTCTTTCCTAAAACATTCGTACAAAGATATCTGCTCAAGTGTTTTTCCAAAATGTCAGCAAAAGAAATAAGATAATAAATCTGAGTGGAGCGCTAGTAGTTGACCATTAAGGAAATAGAAATGCCTTGAGTATATTCTGAGATTGTTTACTACATTTGGTTGTTTTTCCGAAATATGTAACATCTCTCGACTGCTCCAAGGACAATGAACCAGGCACCTAAAATTGCCAATAAACCTTTAAGAGCCCTTTAGAGTCTGCATGGGTTTCAGAACCATTGTAGGTACAGGGTTAGAAGGATAAATTGAGACCATGTAACTTCACCAGGATTAACAACGAGCTTCCATATGTGGTGTTGGGGGCTCTATTTCTTGACGAGAATCCCAAGTCCTCCGTAACAGCCTCCCTGATGATCCAGTCGCTAATATCACGCTGGTTTATCAGGATGATATACCTGGCTTTGATCAACCTCTTCAGGCAGTTATTCAAACTATTTGAATACACTATAAGCTCTTGTTTTTGGGTACTAAAGCATCTTCTAGATGTCTGATCGACCATGGTATGTCCCGCACTCTGGAGTTGAAGAATAATTGGACCTCAAGCTTGTTCCTTAGCTTGCGTTAGGAAATATAAGAAATAAAAAGGACACGGTTAAACAACAACAA
>CM021318.1:10302338-10327448 GCA_010645155.1 Tigriopus japonicus
TTGCGTTAGGAAATATAAGAAATAAAAAGACACGGTTAAACAACAACAAAAAAGGAATTTTCATTAAGATTTGGACTCTCCTTAAGTCTTGACGAAGTTAAAGATAGTCTCAATTTATCCCTCCAACCCTGTAATTGCTGAAGTTCGATTCAGCCTTTGGCCATCAGACCTTATTGGATAACTGCCTGGCGCTCCTTTTGTGATATTCAATCTCCAACTGTGTTGAGATTGAAAGGTGAACACTTTGGCACATTATAATCCCATTGAGATTGTCCTTCAGAGCGGAAGTGACGTCAAAAGAAGGGCAAACTTCTGCTGTCTCTCCGCCTCAAATGTGCGACTCGTTCTTTCTGCTCAACTTTTGGGGAACTTGTTTGGGTTCCTCCTCTAACCTTTTAAAGTAGTGGCAAGTTATGAAAAAACGAATATCAAACTTCAGAGTTCTTTGCTTTCAACTTCATTAATGTCGAGGGTGTGAACTTATCAAATTCAAAAATCATTGAGCCGAGCAAAAGAGAGAAAGATGCTTCTTGAAGTTGAATCTCTGTTGGAATACATAGTTTGAGCAGAAATAGAATTCCATGATGCCACCACCATTGAAATTCAAATGACCAACTAATCCCAACATCCTAACCCCGTGCGACAAATTAAGCCCAGGATTTTAAGTTAATGACGTTTTCATCCACATCATAAGGAAAGTCAAGCAGGAATAGTTTCCACTTAAATTGAGACACACCAAAAACGTACATCTTTTTCTCGGGAAATGTGTGATATTTATCTATCTCGAATGCTCAACTATCTGACTTGACAAAGAAATTATTTGCTTTGGTGTGACCTAACGATGGAAATGATCAAGGTGGGAGTCAAGTTGTTAAACTCGATGAAAAATAGCCTTTAGGTCATGCTAACATAAATAAGTGAAAAAGATTGAGCATTACGGAATTTGGACAGGTTAACGGGCTTCAAAGGTGAGGAGGACCTTTGAACCGAGGGAAGTACTTAGATTTTGATCCGATTTTGACCACCACGTGGCTGTCTGCCTTTTGGCATCTTGCTCCATTTTTAGCACAATTTCATGGCAAACGAGAGTTTTCCCGGGTCAATTCAGTTGACCTTTTTCTTTTAATTACAGTCAAAGCTGGATATTGTTGGTCAGCTGGAACATTACTCTTTTATTGGGTATTATTCTTATATCAATAGACGTTGTGCACTGAATTCATATTTTGGTCAGCGGCAAAGTATTCTTTTGTTAAGATATATTCCTAAATCGAGTGTTCTTGTGTTCAGCTCGGACAGTGTACGTTGTTCACATGCCTTGTTTCAACAGATTTTATATATTAAGCAAGCAACGTAATGTGAAAATATGCATACTGAAGCCATTATATAATTCTTCTTAGTGAGTTCTTGTTAAATTCCGCAGGAATGGAATCCAAGTTGCTTTGAAAAATTTGAATTCCTAAATAGTGTCTTTTCAAGAAGTGAACCAACCAAAGATCCAGTTTTTTTTCAAGGATTTTATTTTCTAATAAACTGAATGTTTGCCGTAATGCATTTTTTTACACACCGTTCGATATTGCAAGTGAAAGTTTTTGTTTGATTATTTCAGATACGTGGCCGTACGAAACCCAATTGATTATAACCAGGCGATGAATGATGCTGCAGCTATTCGACTTCGTCTGTTGAAATTCCTTTTGCCGGTTATAATTTTTTCTGTCCTCTTCAACTTCCCCAAGTTCTTCGAATCTACCTACGTGACGGTGACGAGAAACGTAAGTTGAAATGAGCTCGAAGATCTTGACGACAGACACAGATGCGTGTAATTAATCTTAGTCCTACCATGTGGGGCCCTAGCGAGAGAGAGGGATATTTGGAACAACATTTCAACCTTTCCGTAAATCCTAATTTCCTGGAAGATTTCTTTTTCTTTTTTATCCTTAACTTTCTGGCTGTGAAGACTGCGTGGCGAGTTCTCCAAAATTGGGCATGTTTCTGTTGTTCTATTATGAAATAAGTTTGTAGTCTGAGAGGATTTGAAAAATCTAAGCTCCTAATCAGAGTAAACAACTTAGTCTGAGGTTTCTTTTTATTCCAAAGGATGTGACACTATATGGAGCGTATATGGAGCATTTTAACTAGATTTTCCGCGCCGAAATTTCGGAACGAAAAAATCTTTTCAAATGTTTTGCAATATTTTTTTTTGCTGAAATTCCGTCAAAAGTCTCTTAAAAATGTATGGATAAAAATATTTTTGATCTAACCCGCGAAAGTGAAGATGCAAAAAATGATACATTTTCAGTCTCAAAAATAATCGAGAATAAAAAGACACTTTTCCTAAATCCTAAGAGTGTCTTGAAGTGTGATTTGTAGAAGGAATCTGCAATTACTACGTGGTTTACGTGGCTACGTAAGTTGGTTTTACGTCAGTAGACACAGAATTCCTCATTATTAAGGTGAATATTTGCTAAATGTAGAGATGGTTTAAGCCAACTTAATCATGAAAAAAATCTGTCTATGAGTGAGTTATGAATGGATTCATGATTTTATTAAAACTCAAAAATTGAGAGCATTGTAGATCCTTGTTTATTGTGGTTTCAAAATGTTTTATGCTTATCTCACAGATGTCAAATTCAATCGAAACTGGAAAGTTATTTTCAACGCAAAAAGTTACATTTACATTCTCTACAATTGATGTTGATGGGCACATGTAGATGGTCTATCAATGTTTTGCAAGCGGCAAAACCTTACTACCAACTTGTAAAGATCTGTCTTCCACAACTGCACCAATTGCATTCTGCCGCCTCATTTGATTTAGCTAAATTATTGTAAGCCCTTCTCGCAAACCTTTGATATTTGCTATATTTTAGGGATTTTTTTTAGCAAATATCCAAAGTTAGTGCATGGTACACAAAAAAAAAAATGTTTCGAGTTTGAAGATTTAACAATTAAGGAAGCAAAATGTCATCTGGTTTCTGGTAGAAAAAATCGGTTGCAGTTAGTTAATGTTGTACTAACTTTGAAAAAAATTGATTTCCATGCAAAAGAAAAGTACTTTTGTTACTTTGTACCATTGAAAATTAATGGTGTGCAGGCTAACCAAAAGCTAGCCAAGTAAATGTGAGAACAATACAATTCAAAATGACGTTCAGACATTCCATAAAACTTGAGTAATTGTTTCTCAATAACGTCTGCCATGTCTCTTTAGACCTTGCCTGCAGTGCGGACTTTGCCTCCCTAGGGAAGCTTTTGAAGATTCAATGACATCGTACTAATGTGTAAGGTTGCACTTGACGTGCTGTGTCTTTCATGGCTCCGTCTAAATATACTATAGTGTACCTTAACATGAATTTGGCAGCTCTTGGTGACGAGAAAAAATGGTTTCTCAATTATAAGTAAAAAAAGAGGATTCTTCCCAATTTTATCAGAGTTACAGCAAATGGATACTTGGATTTTTGAACGGAAATCGTTCCACAGAGATGCGAACGACACTTGCAATTGTGATTAATGGCCCCTCTAGAATCCCCAAAGCTCTTTACCATTTTTTTGAGCTTGCCAATCCACTCATGCTTTTCAACCTTTCCAATTTTAGGTGAATGGACTGAATGTGACTTCAGTGGAATTGAACGTGACAGAACTACGAATTCACCCGAACTATTCCACCTACGTGAATTGGAGCCAATCCATCGTCCTCGGATTTGTTCCAGCGGTACTTCTCATGTACTTCAACACCAAAATCTACCTGGATATTAGGTAAGACTGATATCCGGAATCTGTAAATCATTTCTTGTACTATCCAACGGGCATGAAACATGTTCAATATGCTCATTTGACATTGGAAAAAGTAGCCGTACACCCTGCTATTTTAGCTTTGGGAACTAATCTTTAAGCCTGAAGGCAAAGCAAGAAAAATCGTCGGGAAAGCAAGAAACTTAGAAAGGCCACGTCATTTCTTCTCAATCCCAAGGATAAAAAACCAGCCTTCAGGAAGACGCTGAATCTCACCCAAGTCCACATTTATTTGTCATTCTTGGATATCTTACAAACTGGATTTCAAAGCGGTTCTCCATCTTAAATTATAAGTTTTCACGAGCTCAGCAGAAGAGCTGACTCATGAATATAGAGCTCGATGACGAGGGGGTCTTTGGGTAAACTGCAATTTCCAACCTTCATCGTCTGAATCTGAGAAGTTCAAACCGCGCTTGAGTGCTTCGCCAAAAGAACTTGAAGTTGGGAGAATATATCGTGGGATAACGAAACTGTCGATGAGATCTATTTCAGGATCATCATTGATCATGGTTGACAAAACATTGGTTGCTTCAAAACCACCTTTCTTGTCCTCTCTTCAAAAACCTAAAAGCTTTATTTCTCAAAAGAAATAGCTGATTGATTCCCTCTCCAAAGGCCCGACTAGACAAAGGCTGATATTGTTACCATTTGCTCTAACATCCTTAGGTTTAAAGGTATAGCCTCGCAATACAATTACCGAAGGTAGAGTGAGTGCATTGTGAGATCATTGTCAATGTCTGGAGCGTTACGTCAATTCAAGGTTTGATTACGTCGGTATTGGATTTCTGATTGGGCCATACAAAAGTACTCACTAACTATGCTGTAGCAAGGACATTGTTTGATCGTATAAGGACCGGAAAAAAATATCCAATACCTTTATAGAAAACAACTGTCCAAACTAATCCTAACGAGTCATCACTGATCAGATAACGAATATCATTAAGAGTAAGATTGTACATATCTATTTTAATGGCTTCTACTGGAACTAAGTTTTATCTGTACTTTAAAAAAATAGTTCCAACCTTTGCTTTGGTTACCCAACTTTGTGTCTTATTGTGTTTGCTTGAAATTTTTAGACCATTTTAATTTTGGCTAAATGTCTTCTCCATTAAGCACAACTATTGTTTCAAGAACAATGTCATCAACTTAATTGCAGGTTTTTTATCACTCTCAATGCACTTGGCATTACTTTTCCAGACGTCATCAAAATCTGCCTCCTCACGTGCAGTTCACTTTTTGCAAATGACCTTTAAGTTGAAGATTACCGGGTGTTTCAAAAGAAACGGAACGCCTCATTCTATCGTCTATAACTTGTGATTAAAACCATATATGAACCTCATCTTTATTGATTACAATTTGCCAAGCACTTGCCTTGAAAAGTCAGAAAAGACAATTCCACCCAAGTTCAATAATTAGGCAACGACGATTTTTCTCGAGAAGGACCATTTCTGAGAACAAAGGGTTCGTGACTGCGTTTTTTTTTCTCCCTTCCGAAGTTTGGCTATAATAAAAAATAAGGCGACATAAAGCGAATAAAACCATGTGTATCTGAAGAATTAACACTGAATAACATGTCAGCTTCTTCCACCAAATCAGCAGCTCTTGTGGTCAGATTGAGACATAGTTGCCTATGGGGATTCCGCCGCATCAACTGACCTCGGTTTGCAACAATTATCTTTATTTCAGAATTTCAAAACGTAGATCTTAATAATCTCTCAAAATCACGTGCTAGACTTACTTGTTTGTTAAATTCGGCTTCTCCTCAGGGTCGCCGAATAATTTTGCCTGAACGGGTCACAAGATTCCGAACATTGCCAGCTAGCAATGGGTTTTGATACCACCCTTTGCCAAACTTCAGTTTTTTTCCAGATGCTTATATTTCTTTGTAGTAGCATTATGTCATCAAAATCACATATCTTGATAACATAATGCCACTACAAATAAATGTAAGGATCTAGGGAAAAACTGAAGTTTGGCAAAGGATGGCATCAAAATCCAGTGCTAGCTGGCAGCCATGTCTTAATCTGGCCACAGGAGGCACTGATTTGGTGGAACAAGCTGACATGTTATTCATCATTTATTGGTATCTGTCACATCTTTTTGAGCTTTGTAATTTTTTTTGGTGAGATCAACCATTACCAAGTTACGGACATGTTTTCCTGTTCCGTTTTTTCTGCATCACCCGGTAGTTGTAACAACCCCGAAGTAAGTTGAATTTAAGAAGCAAAAATTCCGTTTTTCTTATAGATGGTTAACTTCTCCAATGAGTGTGTAAACATGAATTAACGTTTTCCTGGTTCACAATCCCAAGTTTCCTGATCCCACATTCCATTACCATTTGATTGGTAAAACAAACTATTGAACAGGGTACCACCCAAGAACGTAGTGCAAGGTTCAAAAGAACTGAGGCTAGTTTTTTAAGACGCAAAAATCGATCTTAAGATCGTACTTTAGTGCTGTAAGTTCGATCTTGAGATCGATCTTTGCGCTTAAAAAACTAGCCTCTGTACTTTGATAGGTTGAAATGAGAGAGAGGCTCAAAATGAAGTGTATTCAATATGAGAACAAACCTTGTCTATTGAGTCTCGAAGGTCCTATTGACTTCGGGAAGGCAATTTCTGAAGAAACTTTCATTTCCATATTCTAACAAAAGCTATGCCATCTAATTGGATTAGGTTACTTATTCGAGCGTTTGAGCTTTGCGCAAGGTCAGCCCACAGAGCCTCCATGTGCATACAATGCAGTGCATAGAATAGGATTACGTAGATCTGGACTCCAGACTCGGTCATGCCAATCAAGGAATGACTCTAATTATGGACAGCCCACCTCTGCAGACTTGAAGCACATGTGGAATTGGATAGTTCTGTATTTCTCGTTTGTTGTAATACTGGGTGTGACCTTATTTCTTTCTACTTTTCCTTTCACCGTGTCCTTTATTATTTTTCTAACACATTCCATTCGATACCAGGCAACGAGCAATTCTTTGAAAAAAATAAAAATAAAACTGGTTGACTAATACCTTGGAAAACGACCATAGTATCTAATTCATTCAGATTCAGGATTCCAAAACGACCAATCAAAGCAAAATTACTCTCTGAATGACAGTGTGTTGCAGGTATAATATAACTCTGGTACCAAGATGGGGAAAAGGTTCAAGAACAGCAAAGAAAAGTTCATTTCCGTCTTTCCTAAATGTCCAAGCAGAAATCTCTAAGACATATTTAGAATATGAAAACGTTTCAGATAGAAGCCAGTAATTTCGAAGAAGCTCACCATAAGCAGATACATCTAACGAGATATCAAGTGAATTGTTGAATCGAACTAAACAACTCTAAGATCAAAATAGCAAAAGAGCAAATCATTGAGCCACGCTAAAATGTGATTCATTGATCATAAATTTTACCCACAATATATTTTAACCAGGTTGTTTCATTTATGTCGTAGAATTTTCAGCAATTTTAAGGCTTAATGGCTTAACCAATTCGTTGAGAATCAAATCGGGTTGTTCCATTGTAATGGCGGCCAACTTGAAAGGAGGCAAATCATCTAGATCCAAGGACGGCTCATCTTCCGGTTTCGACACCTAGCGATCCTGGCGATCGTGGAGGTTTTACTTGTCCTCTGAGAGTACCTCCAAATCTAAGGGAATCGAGGCTAGTTCGATCAATGAAGTCCTCCTCTCTTCTTTATCGGACTCCTTCATTGTTCAATTTGTTACCCATTAGTCTTCGTCGGGAATATGTAGGAGCTGATCCTCTAACAGCATTTAAGGCAGGATTGGACAAATTTTAAAAAACTATTCCTGACCAACCCACTATTCAAGGGTTGTACAGATCTGCCAACAGTAACTCATTGGTAGACCAAATATCATATAAATGTTAATTTTATGCAGTAATGTCAAAGATTAACTTTCTTAACGGGGAATCCCATTCCTTGTAGCGGTAGTAAAAAATCCGCAACCAAGCCCAAAAAATCGGTTTAAACATACCTCTTTCAATAATTTTTATTTAATGATTTTTTGTGTAGGAATTTTTAGGCTTAAAATAAAGAATTTCATCGTTATTACTTTAAAAATACAATGAATTAGACTCGTTTTTATTATTTTTTTTTACTTTTCGTTTTTTCTCAGGTTTTTCACAATTTAAATGAGAAAAGTGGGAGTATCATTTTGATGTCAACATGTCGCTTTTTTCTCACCTCGAGTATAATTTATACTCTAGTTCGTTAGTGTTTCAAAATCATGCAATAGCTAGTACAAAAACTAACAGAAATATATAAAATTGATCCTGTTTTAAAGATCTATAAATGTATGTACAATAGAGTAAACTCAAAAATCAAATCTTGATCTATTGAGGAGAAGGTAAATCCCTACTTTCATAAAAATCTGAAGAAAGGTTCTGTCTCATCCAACTACGACAGCACCCTTCGCGGATCCATTTCTACCAGGTTTATTTTTCAAAAGAGGGAGAACAACTGACCGGGGCCATTCGCTTTTAGAAAGTACGCAGATGCTATCGCAGAGGTAACATGGCTTTGTGCTTACTTAGACCGGGAGTGCCATGATTGCGTTGAGTAATTTATTTATTCTCCAACATTGAAGGTTGAGAAGTCAAAGTTGAATGCATAAACAAAGAAAAGTTACCTCGAAATAATTCTTGGTTCTTTTACATTATTATATTAGAACTGAAAGCATTGCTCTCGATAAAACAGAGATGCAGAATTGGTTGCCTTGTTGCAAATAAATTAGAAGGCAACGAAAAAAGTGCATTCTTACCAAGATCTCTCAACATCTAATTCTTATGCTTCTCCAACCAAACATGGAAAACCTTTTTCCGCTACTTTTTTTCATTTAATGAAATCTCCTTGGAAAAACAAAACCCAATATTGAAAGTAGAGGTCAAAAGAATAATTTCATTTGACAATGGGTATTAGAATATTCCTATACTGAACATTTATCTCTGTTTATTTTTACGTCAATTATCTTTTCATCATAGGACACAAATGTTTTATCCCGTGGCGCTTGAATTAACCAGTTAAACTCTAGTGCAACTGAGTATCTATGAATAGAATAATTTTCCCTGAGGCAAGAGAACACATATGCTCATTCGAGAAGAACCCATCTTGATTATGAAATAGAGCTCGATGAGCTTGAATATAACCAGTGGGCATATTAAGAGATTATGTAGGAGTTATGTTGATTAATATTATAGAATATCTTAATGACGGTCGCGTCACAGAGGTAATATTAGTTGGTCTTCTTTTATCGAGGCATTGAAGTTCTTCAACAGGGTGCACAAACAAAATCTTCATGACAAAAAGTGGGGCATTGCCAAAGTGTTAAACGTGCCTCTGCGCAACTTATACCACGATGGCAAGGGCCATGAATCCTGGTTGTTTTAACGTAAAGAAGAGTGAATTTGAAGGATACAAATCAAACTGTGGCATCCTAAAACAACTCGGGCTCTCCATGCCTCTCATGGTCAATGAAACACATCTACATCAGGGTTAAGTAACCGCTGATCCAAACAATATGTTTTTGGGTTTGTGAGCATGAAATTGGGGGCTCCATCGTCTTTATGGCGGGCCCTTGATTGCACCAGCTCACATTTGATGGGCCTGCCTTAACCCAAAAGTTGTTGCCGAGCCCTGATTTTCATAAAGGTGTATTGCTATGGCCGGGTCCTAACTGATGCCTCTGGCTAAATTCTAAGCAAAGGCGTTTCTAGGACAAGGCCAATTTTCTAGCCTTTTCTGTTTGAACTTGCCCATTTCGGGAGATGAACTCATTGCTCATGAAAAGTGTTATTGCCATAAGCCATCTCTTGCCATCTCTTGTTACGTTGTGCCACTTTTTGATCTCGCATTGACGCCTTAATTTATCATGAATAATGTTTCACCAAAGTTTCACGGCTTTGTTGATATTTTTGCTTAAACGACATGCGTGAAAGCTTTCTGAATTATAAATGAGGCAGGCGTCACACAAACATTTCATTTAAAAAAAAAACTTGTTTTTGGTTCCACACGCACCCTGCGAACTTGTCACAAAAGGCTACATTTTTGTACTGGCCGTGTTTGAAGGAGATCCTTCTGCTCAACAACAATAAAGAGAAGTTTCCCTTTGCTAGATAAGGCATATCACCCTTCTCCCTGAGGCTATGAATAAGTCTTTTCTCAAACCCGAAGGTCAAATGAAAAAGAGCCTTACGACTCGAGCAATCCTCATCAACCCAACCTGTATCGTGCTTTTCTTCTTGGCTAAATGAGTTTTCTTTTCTTTTGGTAGAGAGCGAGAACGAAGAAAGCGACCACGAAAACAAATCCTGGTGGACACTCCTACCAATTCCGGCTACCAACAAAGAGGAGCAATCAAATTAGACCCCTCGGGTAAGTCGATACCATACAAGCACGTCAGTTCATTGGCAGCCTTTGAATAATGCCGTGATCCCCTCCGTGGTGTAGAAGTATCTGAGTGGCTTCCCAGATACCCATCGACCGACCGAAAAACCGACTGGCTCCTCCATTCAATCTACGTACTGTATATACTGTACAATACGGCACAATGGAACAAATGCTCGCAATTCAATATAAAAATAACTAATTGGTAATTAACAAGTACATTCATGACTGTATACAGTACACAAGCGACCGAAAAGTGACCAAACATGAATGAATTGATGGAAGGATGGATGGATGGATGGATGGATGTTTTTTGTACTTGAGTGAGGATATTGATACTATTAGAAACCGTCCATCCTTTTCAGCTCCAATTCCCAGCCCAACCGCAAGGTATGGAGAAACCTTCAAGAACGTGGACTCTTCCGGATCTCCTTCCAATTATCTGGATATTCCACCGAATGGGCAAAAAAACAATTCGCGACATGACAACGAACAGGGAAACGAGATTAAAAGCGACCCTCCATCAGTATCAAAAGACACTAACCGAACATCTCAGACAACAGAAAACGGGCAAGATACCAAAGAAATGAGGAGTCCTTCCAGATTCAAATTCAGGTAATGTACAAATAATGTTATTAGCTGAAAACAGAAATGTAATACCTCTCGGCCATTGTACTTCCAACTTGTCTCAATTTCCAAAGCATTCATTTCAAGATGTCACTGTTTGTTAAAACCAAGACTGATTTGAAATGGATCCAGTTACTACGTCTCAGAATGGAATTGGAACACAGCCTAGACTGACATTGTCAAAACAGATCTGCCATGATTACGTCATAAGGCTATCAAATTCTATGACATTCCTTTGAACCCCCCCAAGATGTTCGTTCTTCAATCTTACTCATTGTCTTCATTTCAGGCTCTCAATGGATGCTAGTGGTGGGGGGGCTCCTCAAAAACAGATTCAGGAAAACAAGGCCTCGAATGCCAAGAGAAGACGATCTGAAGATAAAATGGCTATGATATTTGTGGCCATAGTCACTGGCTTTCTCCTCTCGAATTTCCCACGAATTCTGCTCAACTTCCATGAAGTCGTGGTCTTAGACAATGCTATGGCTTGTTCTAGTGCAGGTTTCAGGTAACGAGATTTTTGACTACGTACTCCTTGCATCCTGGGAAAGAAGCAACAAGTATTTCTTTTCGTTCCCACTCGTGTTTGAAATACGAAAAGCTAGAGAAAGTCCACAGTTTGGATTGTGTAGAATATCTGAAGACATTGTGAGAAATGATGGACGCTTTGTATCTTGGGAGCGATCAACATGTCAACTTCAGTGCCTTGCCAAGGGTATTATCCTAAGAGTGGGGGAAATACTGGGCATCTCTTGTCACGGACAACAAAAACACACAAATGGACCTCTGGCACTTGAAAGATCGATAACGGAAGAGCTGACCATTATGGGAAATATTCATATTTCTTAACCCTACTACTTCCTTGAACGATGCAAAACATTTTCTAATTTGATAATATTCCCCGGTATTTCTTTGCATGCGTTTGGGGTAGTCCATGTTAGCTTTCCAGGGTCAAGTTAATTGATTAATTCATAATGAATGAATCGAATAAGGTTCTCTATCAATTTGATTTAATAGAACATTTGCTTTGGTTCCTTTCTTTCATTCATTCCTCTATTTGAGCCTACAATGCCACCACAAACTGGAAATGGGTGTGCCGAAGAAGCTATCAAATACGAAATGGAACACATATCACGCTGAAAGGGATGGATAAAAATCGTTCCAAAATAGAACCAATACAATAGAGATATGATGCTTGACCAAACCCTTCAATCCAAACTGAAGTAGATCGATGTATCCTTGCAATGATTAAATATATGTACCATAGCTTTCGTGGCCAAACGTGTTTACGAATCAAGCTTCAATCCATTATTTTCAACTTAAACAGTCGTTGGCAAGATACACTGTCTGGTTCGTGTATCCTCAAAGGGCACTTCTTTGCGTTTTCCCATTATCTTGCTCTTTCATCTCGAATGGGATCATTCTTGTTACATCGAAAGCACAACAAGCAAGAGTTACTTTGAAACAATCTAAAGCGCACAAAGGCGTAAATTCTACGACGTTCAAGGCTTTTGAGGGTTTCTAGCACTGCACAAAAAAGACTTCAACACGAGCGCCTCCATTATCCATTCACTCAACAATATTCACTATGGAATCAAATGAGTTACTTTCGACATTTGCCTTTCCCATTTCAGGTCATTTCCTGTTTGGTGTCGCATTCTCAGTTCGTTCAGCCATCTACTCTTGGTCCTGAACAGTTCCATCAACATCCTCTTCTATTGTATGTTCAATTCCCAATTTCGAGTGGAAGCTCGAAAAGCTTTAAATGAAATGTTCGAGAAATGCTCAAGGAGAGACGAAAACGGACTCCCATGTCAAAGCGCAGCTTCAAGAGATCGAATCTCTCCTCAAAGGAACAAGATCCCAAGCACAAACGTAAGTTAGAGCAGAGGCAGGGAACAAAAAGGAATGCCCTCAATAAATACTTTGTGAGCACCAACATTTGGAAACGAGGATTTCTAAACGGTACTTTTAGATTTGAGAAATGGTTGTTCACTAAGAAAGATACATACTTATCTTACTTATCTCTGAAAGATTGAAGGAATACCTAAACTTTGAGATGACTGGGCTGAAACAAAACTTCAAATCCGGAGGGGTATCAACAGATAAGCTATTTGACAAATTTTCAGCCTTATACCCTGTCAAAATGAAATTTTGAACCATGGCACTTCGCGTTGTAAGGCTTTATCGACTCTATCATTGACTAATTGGCATTTTGTCGGGTTGGAAACAAAGCGCTGTTCTGTTCTCCCGTCAAAATAAACAAAGAGATGGGTGCAGATTCTTAAGAACTCTCTCTCTTCATTTCATCACAAAAGGAAAAGTTTGCGCTCACTGCTTTGTAATGAAGGCCGAGTGCAATTTCTCAAGATATTAATAACATGCAGAAGAACCCTTTTTGCTCGTTTCTTGTGCTGCACATCCTGAGCTTCACCTCTGATTCAATTGACACATCTCTTTCAGACGAACACAAACTCGTCTTCCGAATCTCGAGATGAAGAGGGCAAGACGCTCCTCTCCAATTCCGGAGTCAAGGCGACCAAGGTCTAAAAGTTAAGGACTTCACGACCAGACAAGAAAAATGAGCCCATGGACAAGATCAGTTTAACCCACGTGAACCCACGTAATCATCATAGATAGCGGTTTCCCAAAGACTCGACATCTAGCCTACAAGGCTCGAAAGCGATGGAGTGTGCTCACATATCCATGTTTGCCTATGTACATGCTACACAACTCCACAAGAGGTATAACTTCCAGAAGTGCAACACAAGATGCCCAGGAAGTGCCTTAATGAGAGGAAACCCGAGAGCTCATAAGGCCTATGAAAAAGACCCACAAGGAGAACTTGACAGCAAGTTCTCCTTAGCAAAAGGCAATCCATTCATCTAGACCCGATGTCACAGTTCCAGTTAGATAATCATTCTTGGAACGAATATGGTTCACCTCCGTGACTCGCAGACATTTCTTGAGAATCAAAGGTTTTGTCACAAGACCACTGTGGCCCGTTTGACTTGTGATTTGCCGTTTGACTTGTGATTTATCTTACGATAATTTAAGTTTTAAATTGGTGGTTGATCTTTAAATATCAATAAAGTCTCTTTTTCTGGCTCTGATCTGATCATTTTTGTTCTTCATTTTAGAGACTAACATGACTTTTGATTTCGAAGTGAAAGTTACTTAACGATGAAAAAATGTTCAATGCCCTTGCAAGTATATTGTATGGAAATGCAATTTTAACGATGTTGAATGTTAAAACTTTTGCAAAAACTGGAATAAGATAAAAAAGTAGTGAATTGCAGTTATAATAAGCTTGGTCCAATTTTCGGAAAGAAGAGCCTTTTGGACAAGACAATGTACTTTTCGGAATACGATTAGTTCTTAGATTGGTCCCTGACGTTAGGCGTTCAGGTTGTTTTGAAATTCGTTTCCTTCACCTACTGTATTTTGAACGGTTTCACAAGTAGGTACGTTTTCATGAACGCGATATCTAACGTTCTCTAACAACGAAAAAAATGCAAAAGAAGAGTGCTCGTAAGGGATTTTCGATCCCGTTAAGTGGGATTTGAGTGGCTTTGAATCAAAGCAAGAGAAAGCCCTTCGTCCCTGACAGTTTTCTTGGAACTCGACAAGATTAGTCTTCACAGTAGAACAGAGTGGTATGTTCCGGTAATTTTTCATAATGAATTCGTTAAGTGAAACCATTTCAGCCACCTTCACAAGTGAGCTAAATTCACATGTTTCTTTCATTTTGTCATATCTTACTTCATCGAGAATGATGCAGCGTCAATAAGTTTTATTATGGCTAAAAAGTAATGCTAAATAGACTCTCATTCCTTTTCGTTTTTTCCCTTCGACGAGAGCAAGAATGCCAATCAATATCTCTTATATTCATTAAAATTTCCGCCATTTGATGGGCACAGTGTCCACAACAATCAAAATGAGACATTAAACCTTTCTTTCTGTTTTCTTGTTGTGGACTTCTTGGCTTTTCCGTCTCAAAAAATTACTTTGGTTACAAAAGTAATACAAAACAATTACTTTATCTTCAAATGTATTTATTTACAATCACTTTCAAAAACACACTGAATTACATTTCAATTGCATTTTTCTGAAACCAAACTAAAACTCTTTTTTAGGTGCAAAATTAAAGGGAAGCGTAAAAAATTTGTGAACTTTGAGTGCATCAATTTCCAAACTGAAAAATTTTGAAAAGGGAAAAATTTGTAAAATGTTTCAGCCCAGAACTTCCCATGTGTGTGAAAATCTAAATGTAATTTGTAATTGAAAAATGGCCATTACCATGGATGAAATGTAATAAATTACAATTGCTTGTCATTGTCATTAAAATGTCGTGTAAGTATTCTGCAACTCTTATCATTTGCACTCGATATAATTGTCTCAAGACTGAAAAAAACGTTAGATTTCCTGATCAAAACCTCAAGTCAACATTGAGAAACACTCAAGGTCAGCAATGCAAAGAACAGTAGGGAAGTCCATAGCCCGAGAGCATCCATAGTATTGCACACGTGGGCCCATGAACCTACAAGGATCTGTTTGGAGCTATTGCCGACCCACAACTGAAGAAATTGGAATTTTGTTTTGTTCAATAAAGCAATTTCCGTGCAATTATATCCAATGCAGTCTTAATTAGTAGCTAATCTAGTCACCAGAGTTTGGTCAATTAATGGAAATTTTATATTGATTACAATTACTTTGTCAAAAAACATCTAATAAATCGCAATGACACAGTCAGAAAATGGAAGCGACCCAATGGTAAGGATTACCTGTGATTTCAAATATGCCAAACTATGAAAAAGCAACCAAACCCCAGATTTTAAAAACTGCTATTGTCAAATTTTCATTCCAATTTCAATAAGTGTAAATGTTGAACTTTTTACACAAGAACACATAATGCAATGTTAAACTCTGCACTTAACCTCATATGAGAATGGATGAAATGCCATGTATTGTGAAATGAATTAGAGCGCTATAATAAAAGAGTACGCGCATGTGACATTTTGGTCCCAAGACATTGGTTCCATTGTACTATGTTTTTTGGGTTCAAACTCTTGACTCAACTTTACGTGTGCACTATGTACCACCAAATTGACGTTGATGATTTCAGGTTACCTTTTAATCAGAAATTTTGTCGCTCAATTTATCTTTAGCATGGTTTGTTACTAGTGGCAACATTGTAGAAAGCTACTGGCAATTTATAATTATCTCAGCTTATTATTATTTTCTTTGTTTGTAAACTAAAGATTTGATAAACGTGAAGAGTTTCATACTTTAGAGAGCGTTGAGTTTGACTTAAATCTTTAATAAAAATGTGTCCAATCCTTCAAGCACATGTTTCCCGCTCCATAGATTCAAGTCGTCCCTCTTCTCTTTGAACCGCTGTTTTTCGTTTTGTTTACATTCTGGCCCTTTCCAATGGATTGACTACATACGTACGAACACACAGTATATGGCAAAAGGTGGATGGTTCGTGTCGACCGACGACCCTCGACCACCTCAAATCACAGGTAGGGAAAACCCATGTACTCACAGAGACGGTCAGACGGTTGAAGCAAGTGTGTATGTACCTACCTGGCAGTCGTCCTCATCCCCGTTGTGGATGGAATAAAAAGTCCATACCCCATTTCGAGGAAATCGTTCATGAATGGCTAATCCAATTCCCCACGGCCTCGTTCCTCATTTCATTTCGACGGTGTCAAGAATTTGAGGTCATGTGTCTATCTTCTCTAGTGGCAGTCTCAGACTTTCAAGGAAAAACCAAGAGCATTTGGGTAGACCATGCGCTCTCATGCCATTTCTCTAGATTGGCATCACACACCTGAAGGTCAAGGGGTTCTTACCCACCTAACCGACCAAACTACGGGCGAGAGAAAGATTTATGGTAGGATGGAGGGCATCCAAAAGGGTCCTTGTGGTCTCGAGATAGTATCGGGGTGTAACCATAAGCGTTGAGATTTTTTTTTAATGATTAGGTTATTTGGAACGGCCGATTTTGCCCCCAACGGTTCAAGTGGTCCATTACAAGCTCTTTCTAAGTGGCAAAGCCGGCATTGGTAAAAGCAGCTTGGTTTCGTTTCTTTTGGGACAAGCTCATTGGACGTCCCATTTGGGGGAAACACCGGGGATCAAGGTGACCAACGTGTTTTGGCCCACCAAAATACAAACCCAGTTGGTCTTGTTCCATTTGTCGTTGTGGGACGCGGGTGAAACCGCCAGCAAAAAATACGGCCACATTCAACCGGTGAGAATTGAAGTCAAGAACTAATCATTTCGTTTTCGGGTTCTCATTTTGAGGTAGGATTATTTCAGGTGTGTCAGGAGAACTCCACGGGTGTGATTTTTGTATTCGCCTTCAACGATCGACGGAGTTTTGAGGAGCTGGATCAACAAATTCCCAGCCTTTCTCAGATTCCTACTCAGATTTGTCCGATTGTGGTGGGCACCAAGTAAGATATCTCAATGTTGGTGATTCATGTCGTATGTTACAGTTCTAAGTTAAGCTCGGTAGGAGGTTGACTTTACGATATGGTTTGATTAGCCTTGGTTCTTTATGAGTTGACGCTCAAGAATATCATTTGTGTTAAAGATTGGGATCCTGGTGAGTTCCATTATCCTAATTTTTGTTCATCCAGACATTCACAAGGCTCTCAACATGAAAAAGGTTCATCAAAAGCTGGCCTTGATGAAGCAATTTACGAAGCTATATGGATCTGATTCATTATCTGAGCTGAGACTTTTGAGTGGGAAGAAAGGTCGAGGGCTAACATTTATAGAGATAAGACTTATTCGTGTTTATCTTACGTCTTGTTTCTGATGTTTCTAGATACGGGAGCGTGAGTGAGAGTGAGATCACTCAACCGGACGTTGTTCGTTTCGAAACCCGCTGGAAATTGCCCGTTCTCCGGATTCGACATCAAACTCCTCAAGCTGCTTCCACTCCCAATCAGGGTGAAGTGGCTATTGTGCTAAACTTAATTTGTGACCAACTCTGGTGTCACCAAACGACTCGCTTTGATTCCAACTTACCTTGATTCCTTTCCGCAATATGAGACTTAGATCAAGTGGAGACGAGAAAATGGATGCCTCCTCCTCGTCATCGCATTCATATTACGTGGTTTGCCTTCATGAGAAGTGCTCCCAAAAGGCTGCGCAATTTATCGCCGACCATTTAAGCGCCCCTGTCTCCAAAGGCGGGGCCGGATTGATAGTGGAACAAGAGGTTATGCGTCCCAATGGTCTCATTTTGCACATATCGGCATCCCGGCAACGAATCCTTGAATTGGCCGAGACCGTGGGGATCAAAAAACCCGATCTGGACGGGGTCATTTGTGAGTTTGAAATCGCTCAAGCCGACCGATTTCCCGAATCGGGCTTGGTGGGCCCCCTTACGCTTTCGGATATCCATCGATGTGTTCTCTATGCCATGGAGTTCCTTCATTTCGATCACGATCGTAAATACCTGCCAGGTCATGAAGACTCCAAGATTATGAAAGGCGCTCCCATGTTGTCGGCTTATCGTGAAGCGGGTTACATTGATACGTTCCCATTGCATGACGACGAGATTTTGGATCGGTTGCACAAGAAATGGAAACACGCCAGTATTTTTGATCCTCCTTTGGATGAGATCCGAGATTACTTTGGCGAAAATGTGGCTCTCTATTTCTCCTTTGCCACGTTCTACACCTATTTTCTCATGCCGATTGCAGTGATTGGCATCGTTCAGTTCGTCATGGATCGATTTCTTCACGTGGATTTCTTGTTCAGTAACGTGACGTTCTCGTGTCTCAATCTGATCGGAGTGACGATTTTCTTGGAAATGTGGAAAAGAAAATCAAATAAGCACAACTATCATTGGGGCACTGGCGGAAAACTTCGCCATAAACGTGCCAGGCCGGAGTTCCGGGGTGAATTGGGCATCAATAAAATCACGGGGAAAGAAGAGATGCAATACCCCTTTCAGAACACCCTCAAAAAGGTCCTCTTCGTTTCGTTACCCATTACGGTTGCGTGTTTGTTGGTGGCTTTCTTCCTCATGTTGTTGAGCTTCCAAGCGGAAAAGTTCGTGTACCAGCTCATTCATGATCCCATGTCTGGTGATATTCCATTTCTGCTCTCTTTGGTGGGCAACGTCCCTTCCATTGTTTACTCGATTCTCGTGTTCCTCATGAACCATAACTATCTCCACCTGGCACATTATCTTACTGAATGGGAGAACCATCGCACGCAGGAGCAATTCGAGAGACACGTGGTATCCAAGTTGGTTCTCTTTGAATTTGTGAACACCTTTTTGGCTCTATTCTACATTGCCTTCTACTTGCAAGACATCCCCATGCTCAAGAACCAGGTGTTCACTATGTTGATTATCCAACAGATCATTGGTATGCTCCAAGAAACCATTCTACCAATTGTCCTCAAGCGACCATCAACCCGTCGAGTCATGAAGAAAATAAGCAAGAAAGTGGTCAAGGATCTAACTAAGAAGTTCGATGTTCACCATAAACAATTGGAAACTCTGCCTTATATCGACAAAGAGGAGAGCAAGATTGCCATGGCTAACTTCAGTCTCCATCGAGATCCGTACGAAAGTACTTACGACGACTTCATGGAAATGTGGCTTCAGTTCGGTCACGTGTTCCTGTTTTCCTCGGTTTACCCTCTTGCCGGATTCCTTGCCTTGTTGAACAACCTGATCGAGCTGAAAGTGGATGCCTTCAAATTGTGTCGTCTGGCCCGAAAACCGACACCGCGATCGGTTCGGGATATCGGTGCTTGGTATATGGCTTTTAGCGTGACCTCGGTAATTTCAGTCATGACCAATTGTGCCTTATTGGCCATGGACAAGGACGTTCAGGCTTTTGCTCCTCACGCTTCTGGAACTGATTGGGCACTCTCTTTTGTGGTCATCGAACATGTGTTTCTTCTCATTCGATTGGCCATTGACAAGCTCATTCCGGATGTGTCAAGCTCGATTAAGTTTGCCATTGATCGAGACAACTATATTCTTAAGAACAGAAGAATTGTGAAGTAAATCTAAGTAATTTTGTGTGAGTCTACTTTTTACAACAATAATAAGACAATCTAATGCATCCATTTTCCTTTTAAATTTGAATTTAGGTGCTTAATTCTCCAAAGTTTATTTTTGAAAAAAAAGTTTTTCATGGATTCATTGCTTTCATTGACAATTTTCAGCTAATGAGTTCATGTACTCCGTACATGTAGTAATGCGTAAAGAACCTCACAAATGTGCACATGGTGCGATGGTATATTGATGGTTAGATCGCATGACGACTTGTTCCTCGAAGTCTGAATAACTTTGAAGTTGGGAGTTGGACATTCTACTGTACAGGGTCTTCGGGCCAAGTGTTGTTTTTGGTGCTTTTGCAACATAACTTGTGTCCGTTTCAGGCCTAATTGAGGTTCGTAAGGTTCATCTTGTTTGGGCCCATCCTTAAAAGTGGGTAATGTTGGGATGCTGAACAGTCCATTCCAACCCAAAATTTCTGCCCTCCCCCCTTGAGGGTCAAATGCAAGGCTCTCTGCCCAGTGTCTCAATTAATTCATCGATATTATGATCTCATCCATGTCCAAGGGCTCCTACAGCGATATCTATAAACAAGTACGAATTCTTACACATTACATTTGAAAAAAAAAAATTTGAAAACTACAGTACTTTTGATAGTCTTAATGTTGGTCCGCCGATTGTGTAGGTTTTGTGCATATGTTCTACCGCCGTTTACACTTTTTATCTTAAAAATCCCAAATCAGAGCCCGGTCTCTGATATCTGATATTGAAGTTTGAGCCAATTCCCCATGAAGTTAAAAAAGCGTTATTTATAGAGTTAGCCATGTATACTAAACACTTTCATCCTGACATGGTCTCCTTGTATGTATGAATCTCGTCATCAAATGAACTCGTGAGCTCATAAAATATCAGTTTGAGATGAACTCCAATCAATTACATGAGCTTCTTTACACATAATCCTTTTTACAACGCTGTATGCTTGGATCAAAAGAAGATCCGGTGAACTAAAAACTAAAACTATTTTTTTGAACTAACCTAACTTTGCATAATCTGATCTAAGCCAAGAAGCACTGAATTTCTGGAGTGGGAGCCTAATGGTGAGAATTATGATTTCCAGAAGGATCAATTCAATTGCTTTTTTCTGCAAACGAGACCTAGCTTGTATTCAGTAAACGGCGTATTTCAAATTTCAGGCAGAGTGAAAATTTTTGCCCTCTCAAACTTATGTGCTGAAGAGAGCATTTATTGAATGACTTCGCCCTTTCGTGGTAAAGCAATTGCCAGAAAAGGGCTAGTTCATTCATTCTCGATAGGATTTGCACTGAACTTTGAGTGTCATAAACTTTACAAGAAATAAGATTCCCTGTGAAGAGAGTTAATGATTGATATAGTTTATATGATTAACGTTCATACGAAATTTGATCTACGTACCAATGAGTTAGTTGGCAGATCTGTACAACCCTTGAATAGTGGGTTGGTCAGGAATAGTATTTAAAAATTTGCCCAATCCTGCCTTAATTACTGTTAAAGGATCAGCTCCGACATATTCCCGACGAAGACTAATGGGTAACAAATTGAACAATGAAGGAGCCCGATAAAGAAGAGAGGCGGGAGCACTTCATTGTTCGAACTAGCTTTGATTCCTTAGGATGTCTTTTCTTTAGGATATTTTAGGATATTCCTTAGGATTCCTTAGGTCATCTTCCTTAGATGCTCTCAGAGCGCACGTACAACCTCTACGATCGCTACAACTGATCTCAGAGCCTGGGTTAGAGCAGAGCCCATGAATGCTCTTGAAAACATACAGTATCAGATACCTTTCATACCTTCTCGGAGTACTGTACAACCCTAACTTCTGGAGCCTCTCCCAATACGAGAGCTCTCTCATTCCTGTGATGTTCCTAGTAAACATTCTTGGACCTGCTCGACCTTTTGCAAACCTGCTGAACTCATTGGAGCCCAAATGAAGGAAGCATATTCAAGATGTGGTTGAACAATCTACTTGTACAGAGTTAGCATATTAAGACCATCTCTGGACTTGAAAGTGCGATAGAGCCACATGTTTGAAATGCCTTCCCCACTTTCAACTGGATATGCTCATCGAACTTTCCATCATCTTGGATGACAACTCCTAAATCCCTCATGGACGATACCTGCTCAATTAATACAACCTCCATTGTCTTTGAGGGGAACATCTAATTTTGACGCTCCATACGTCATTGTGCGGAATTTCATCCCGTTCAATGCCATGTTACTCTCGCCAACCCAAGAGTAAACTTTCTCCAAGTCCTCAACTAAACATTTCGAGTCCTGACCATTCCACAAACTTCCACAAACTAATTTTGTATCATTAGCATATGAAGAAATACTAGCTTTTGTTCTAAACTTCTGGAGAGGAGCAATAAAGAGAATAAACAAGAGCGGACTTAAAATTTAACCTTGCGGAACACCTTACTTTACATCATACGGTACATGCCGGTGCCGCTAAAAGATCCTTCAACTTGAACTATTTGCTTCCTTTCGCTTTTAAAACTATCAATCCAAGTCAGGACCTTACCCTGGACCCCAAACTCTTTGAGTTGATCGAGCAAAAGACCATGATCTACCTTATCAAAGGCCTTGGCAAAATCAAGATAACCTTTATTCTCCATCAACTGACTCGTGACTTTCAAGCCCTTCAATGATCCGCTCAATGTGGTCAATCAATTGGGTTACAGTACTAAATGAGCTCGAAACCCATGCTGCTCAGGGGGAGGACAACTTTTGAAACGAAATTGCTTGAAAATATGTTGCTCATCTGATGAGTTATTTGTTAAAGTCATATACCTAAAAACCTATTAAATGACATAATTTTAAGAATCTAGTGATTCAATTTTTAAGCTGATTTTGATACCTTTTGAAACGAAATTGCTTGAAAATATGTTGCTCATCTGGTGAGTTATTTGAGTTTAACCGGGTCATTTTTGACCCAAAAAAGGGAAAAAATGATCCAAGTATATAAAAATTCAAATTACTAATCAAATGATACAATTTTTGATGTCACCAAATACAAAATAGAATCTTCATCTTTATACGCAAGTTTTGTCAAAGCATGTTGAAATAATAGCTATTAATACTGAATACACACCAAAACACACATATTTTTGAAAAACTATTTGGATTTCAGAAGGTTTGGTTTTCAAATGAAAATTGAAAAAAAAATATAACACTGACGTTTCTTCGTATTTTGCGAGAATTCGATATTCGTCGAAGGACCATGGTCAAATTGTACCAAAATCGATTTTTAAAAATCTTAAAGAATTTCACAAAATTTGCATTGAGGACTTAAAACTATGACTTTTCCATAATCCAAAAGCCATAATTTGCAAAATTGCAATTTTAGTGTGTTTCAGGAAATACTTTTTTAGGAAAAAATAATAATTTGTATTTCATGTTGTGACAGCAAAAATCTAAGTGATTTGTTTGAGACTGTGAGTTTTTACGTAAATATCTGGAGCGTTTTTCGCTTTCTTGGGCCAAGAATGAACCGGTTAAAGTCAAAGAATCAGCAGTTGAGCAACATATTTTCAAGCAAAATTTCGATTCAAAAGGTATCTAAATCTGTTCTAAAAATGTGGTGACTAGATTTTTAAAAATTGGTTTATTTAATAGGTTTCTAGGCGCATAACTTTCAATCTAGACTTCACTTTAAGAAACTCAAAAAAAACGAAGTTGTTTGCCTTGGTTTCCTGAGTCTGAAACATATCTCATAGTGTTTGGGAATTTCCTTTGAAACTTGATGTGATTTTTTTTCAGTACCGTGTCCGACGTTCGATGGAGATGAAAATTGAAATAGGTATTCAAGTCAACATAGACAAGGTTTCATTTGCAAAAGAACGGTGTTGACTTGGTCCAACTGGAAAAAATGATTCTTTTCGTTAGCCTCCCAATCCAGTGAAATTCAGTGGTTCTTGCCTGAGTTGACCGTTCAAATGGCTTGTGATAAAAGATAACTTATCTCTCTATTTGTTACGTATCCTTGTTTGATGGAGAACAAAAAATGTTACTTCAGTAAACTCTGCTTAGACTGTGTTGTGGATCAGAAGGCATCCATCCCGTTGATTAGATTAGCACGTGGAGTTCAAGAAAAACTTTTCGAAAACGATTGCGGCTGCAAAGGTTGCTCAAGGATCGTATTTACGAGCAGATTTCTTTTATCAAAGTTCAGTTCCTAAAGTGAGGAGTTCGAGCCCTGACTTCCATTCCAAGATGGCTTCCGTTCTAGAACAAGAAAATGAGGACCTAAAACAGACGAGCCCTTCGTCACCATCATTGCTTGCTAGTGTCAATGAAGACCGGACAACCATTAACGAATGCCATTTACCTTCACCACAATGTCTCGGCAAGAAAAAGAAGAAAAGTAAAAAATCAGATAAAAATTGGACCGCTTCGGATATTTCAGAACCATTCGAGTTTGTTCATATATCTGGGGTGCAAATATCAAGTCAGGGGTTCAAAATGATCGACAATTCTCGGAAGATGAAGGAAAATGAAATCAATGAAGTTGAGCAAGATGAAAACAAAACCGAAAAGGCAACGAAAACGCATGATAGTTCTCCAGAAGACCCTTTGGTAAATCACAAAAGTGTGGAGAAAGCAGCTAAAAAAGAATTCAAGTCTGTCAAACCTCAATGTAAAAAAAAATCCAAGAACAAATGTAACAAGGTTAAGACTAAAACTCCTAGAATTTCGAAATTGGACATCTCTGAACCAACCGGGTTTATTCATGTATCTGGAAAAAGTATTACCAACGATGGCTTTCAAATGGTTGAGAAGCTTCCCAAAAAAGAAGAAAAACATGAACAAGAAACTGAAAATATGGAAATATTTCCAACTGTTCCAAAGGCAACAATTCGGCCTAATTCAATTGGAGCGCTTGGTTCAAAGGAGCAAAAGTGTAAACAAACTTACGGAAATTCAACCAAACTTTCAAAAGAAGTGATTTCATATCCAACAGACTTTGTTCATATTTTTGGTGTGAAGAGCTCAAAAATGGGGCTGGAAATTTTGGACAATTCAAGCAAAATCGGCCTCGAAGCTCAAAAATGGTTCCGCTCGCAAAGTTTGGATATTTTGGAATTTATGGGTTTTAACAGTGGTTGAAAGCCCAGTTGAACCCTCCTGCTTGAAGAAAACACCGGACATCAATTTGAATATTGTTGTTCTAGCTATAATTTCTCACTTATTTGTCTTTAAATTACAACCTATGTTGATCCAAAAACATT
>CM021318.1:10343330-10472649 GCA_010645155.1 Tigriopus japonicus
AATGAATCGTACATTTTCCGGAGATCCGTTGTGTGAGAAGTGATAGTTTTTACCGTGAAATAAAGGGCGTGTAAACTGTAGGGAACCGGGATCTTTATTGGACAATTTCAGGACCGGATCCTGACAACTAGCGTTGGAAAATTGTTGACGTATCTACTTGTTGCACCTTGGCACCGGTGGTACACTTCTCTTTTTCATGAGTTGCTTGGTGTACTTCTGATTCAAGAAAGCTTATGCTATCAACAAAACGGCTGAAACTTTCTTGAAGTTGCCTCGAAGTCAACTTTGCTAGCACACCTTGGAATACACAAAACATCTGACCTAATGTCTTCCGATTTTCTTTTCAATAATTGGTCTTGAAGCACAGTCTAAGAACATCATGTTTAAGTCGCCAATATTGAGTGGATAATTGTTCAGATATTTGGCGAGAAGGTATCTTTTTAAATCACATTAAGTCCAAAGAAGTGTTAAAAAGCCACTGATAAAACACAACATTGAGGTAACAGTCTCGCTCATTATTTTTTTTCCTTTTTGGGGAGATTTCCACCCTTTTAGCCTTTGTGACAAAATGTGTGAGGAAAATGTGGAGATCCCCTGGTAAAACAGGGTCGCTGGCAGTTTCAAGTACTGATGCAAACAAATTGGCCATTTCTTTGTTTGTTTGTATATTTGTTTGGGTTTTCAGAATATTTGTTTTTTGTTTGGGATAAATTTGTACCATTCCCAAATAAAAACAGTGTTGCTGTCAAGATTTGTGATGATTTGTAAAAGCAAGTGTAAATGATTATTTTCGCCACAATGATTTATTGATCCAAGAATTATATTCTATGCAAATGGAACACTTACTTTTGACTTTCGCAAATTTTTCAAGACTTTGATTTTCTTTTGACCTTTTTCAACTCCTAAGGGACCTAAGGGATGCCATTTTTGGCAGCCCTGGTTTTCGGGGAGACCAAAACAAACAACAGCTGTTGACTACTCTTTCCAATTTGTTTGTTCTTTGTTTGTGATTTCTATTTGTTTGGTATGCTGTCGTTTGTTTGTTTGTCTTTGTTTGTTCTTAATTATATTTGTTTGTTTCCCATCAGTAGTTTCAAGCACCTTCACCTGATGTCAGGCTTGCCAGTTAAAATTTAATTTGTTGGCCACCGGAAATGGAGTTAAATAGTTTGCACTCAAGTTTAATGAAGCATGCTTCATATAGCCCCTAAGAAGGCAAATATCTTGAAAAATCTATGCAAAAATTGGCAAATTCTGCAACAGCATAGGATTTTCTGCTTCTGTTTTTAGATCAGGCAAAAAGAACAACAAATAGCTTGGAAACCTGCTATTCAGTATGAGCCCTATGGCTTGAATGCTTGGTTTAGCTTGAGGCAGCTGAAATGGAAACAAGCCCAGCTTGAAAAATTGAAGTGCTTGATAGCTTGGGAAATCCCTTCAGTAGCTAATACTGCCTTAACCAGGGATAACATATATAATAGTATAAATACTGGATACGAACTTGCGGAATTTCCCGTCTCGCAACCTCCACGTATGAGGCCGAGAGTTTGTAAACAAACACTACCAACGGCCATGTTGAGAACCAAAAATCAAACGGAAATCGACCAAAACTCCAAAAGGTAGTGCGCCAATCGGTGTTTCCTGTATCCCACGGGGGTCCAGCCAAGTCCTAGCCTTGCTAAAGGTCAACCCCACACCCAAAAATTAGTCCGATGTCGGTGTTTCAAAGACATCAAGTTCAGCCATGAAAGAGTGAATGTTATTTCATGACGGATGACATCGGGGAGGGCAACATCATTGGTCACAAGTGCCAATGAACCTGCAAAGTGTCTTTTCTACAAGATGATGATCAAGTGATCAAGTGAAATCTGATGACTAGGTGGCCTGCTACAACCTTTGGAAGTGATAGCCCTAACTTAAGCAGAATGAATGAATAACAAATATGGACCTTAATCGGAATGTAAACTCCTCTTTAACAAGGTTTAAGAACCAACTTTCCCCCAGAAACTCTCCCTCGGACCAAAACGGGGAGTTTAATCGCCCTCATCCATAACACAACTTGAACAAATCAAGAATATCTTACCATTCCTTGAAGTATCGACGACAAAATGGCGTTTTTTCCGAGCTCATCTATTATCTGACTTGAAAGACTTGTGAATATCTTCGAACTTACCATCGAACCAATCCATGCATTATCCTGAACTTACTTAAGACATGGCAATCTTTGTTTGAAATTGAGATTGTTATAGGTTGTGTCACCTTGGCATAACTTCTTGTTCTAGAAATAATGGTCCCATCTTCAAATTTCTTTTATTATATGGTCGTGCCTTTGAGTTCAGGATAATTCAAGGACAGCTAAGATATTCTTAAGTTGTTCAAATTGTGTAATAGACAAGTGCAATAAAACTCCCCGTTTTGATCTGGGGGAGAGTGTCCGGGGAAAGCTGGTTCTGAATCCCCTTTCATGAGGATTTTTCGTTCGGATTAAGGCCCATAGGGTCAGATGGCTGATCTGATCCAGACCCGTCAAAAGTGCCCTTCAATAGTTACAGCCAACAACATCTCCGACTTGGACTCCATCTTCTTTCAAAATGAGACCATTCTTGTTCTTTCATTTTCCCTTGGAAATGGTTCCTGCATCGTGGAGGTGTGGCGGGGGATGGAAGAGGAGTAACCCTCCAGATACCACCACAGATACTTCTGTTGAGCATTGTTTCACAAAAGTTGGACTAATGCGTGGAGCAAGATTCCATCTACGTATTTCCTCATTGTTATGAAGACTAACATTTTTCAAGAAGCACGGAAATCATGGAGTGGGAGGCTATCAATGAGAATTATGATTTCCAGCAGAAACGAACCATTTGCGTTCTTCTGCAAATGAGACCTGGCTTGCATTGAGAAGAACACGTATTTCAAATTTCACCCCAATCGAACGCCGGAGTGAAAAGTTATGCCTTCTCAAACTTATGTACTAAAGAGAGCATTGAACGAATGAACTCGCCCTTTTGTGGTAAAACGATTACCACAAAAGGGCCAGTTCATTCATTCTCGGTAGGATTTGCACTGAACTTTGAGCGAGCATAACTTTTGTCTCCGACGTTCGATTGAGCTGAAAATTGAAATACGTATTCTTGTCAACTTAGGCAAGGTCTCATTTGCAGAAGAACGTAATTGAATTGCTCTTATTGGAAATCATTATTCTCATTGCTTGCCTCCCACTCCATGATTCCAGTGCTTCTTGCATTTTTTAAGGAGGAGAAGTGGCGTCGTGGTTAGCGCAGTTTCCTATAGTGAGAGAGGTCCCAGGTTCGATTTTCCTCCCCCACCTTTCTCAAGGAAACTTTTAGACGCTAATTCACACCCACAGACGGAGAACCATTCTGATACCGGACATGAGATTGCCTATCAGTACAATTTGGACGATGCAATGGCTGGCTTCGCTGGCCGGGCGAGGCTCAACCCTCCGACCCTAACACCAACAATCCAAAAAAAAAATTAAAAAAAAAAAATCCTTTGGAGAGCTTTTTGTCAACCGCTTCATGAGACGAGTAAAAACGGTGCTGGGACCTCTAAAATCAAGGTGAAGAACATCCAGTCCATAAATATTATCACAAGAAGTTTGACTGAATTCTTTCAAGACGCATGTTCAACAGTTTTAGCCATTAAAAAGGAATAAATGGCGTTGTGTCAAAATAGAGCCTCGGCCTCATACCATTTTTTTCAAAAAATCGGAGTTCGTGTCCACCCAAGAATCAGCTGTATGTTATGATTGGGTTTTGGGTGGGTGTTGAGCGAGTGTCTTGAAAAACGAAGTTTGGTACCAGAGCAAATATGATCTGACTTAAGTCAGTGAGGATCGTCTCAGACCATGCCTCACTTTTGTACCGTCGTAGGATGTTCGTCCGAAGCGGGTCGAAAGGGAAAAGGGGAACAGATTGGATTCTATCGTTTTCCCAAGAAATCCAAGGATCGTCGAGAGCAATGGGTTTCAGCGTTAAAGCGGACCAACGAGGACGGATCCATTTGGACCCCGAAAGAGCATTCACGGATTTGTTCACTCCATTTCGTTACAAGGAAACCTTCCCGGGATAGCTCTCATCCAGATTACGTGCCAACCATTTTTCCAAATGGTCATTCAAAGCCCTTGAAAAAGACGAAAAAATCACGACATGAACGACCTTTAGAACGAAAAGTTCGAGGGACGAAAAACCTAAAAGACAAACACACTCGGCAAAATATCGTGGGCAATAACGGTTTAATATCGAAAAAAGAACAGCTTGAGGCGGAAAAGAACATCCTGTGGAAAAAGAAACTTACTGCAGAGAAAAGGTATCGGTTGATTGAAGAAGAGTGGAACACGAAATACGGTCCAAAAGATGTTGCTTGCCAGACGAAATCTGGACTCTACGATTTTATAGTCGGAGATTGCCTCAACTTTTCATGTTTGAGGGAAGGCAACAATGTTTCATGCGAAGTACTTTCTCCAGGCTTTTTCAATCAAGATCAATTGGTAAATGTCAACAAGTAAATTCTTTGTCGCCTTTTTTTCATTTTTTCAACCGCAGATTACATTGGACACGGGCATTGCGTGGTGTGAAGTCTGAACCTGAAACCAACTTCATTTCGAGGCTTCCCCGTGGACAACTTGAAGAGAGATGGGTCGAGCTAGGATTGTTTAGTTCTGGAATTTTTGTGGATCGACGACTTTACTGATGAGCTGGGATCGTTTCCTACCCGAAATTGAACATCCGTCTCGGATCGAACTGAAATATTTTTGACCTTAATTCCCAGATTGTCAGATCAATATGAAAATCAATGATCCTGTTGAAAGGTTGAAATTTATATTTCCAGAAAATGATGATCAATTCAAATAAAATGTTTTTTGAAACATCATGGACGATCAGAGGCTAAGTTTTTAGACGCAAATATCGATCTCAAGATCGGACTAATAGTACTATAGTACGACCTTGAGATAGATCTTTTGCGTCTAAAAAACTAGCCTCTGGATTTAACCCTGTAAAACACACGAAAATTGTCACGATTCGAGGCATGTCAGTTTCGGTCGGAATTTTCAGTCATGGATTCTAGATCCATGTTTGATCCATGTCAAACCGAAAAATAGCAAGTGCTTTTTCTCGTTTATGTCATATTGTTTTAGAAATATTTCCCTCAGAACATGAATGTTCTTTACACAGATTTGTTCCGCGTAGACACGTAATAGCTTTTGGGATTCTTCTTTTCTTAAGTACCATTTCTAGAACTGCAAATGATTTACCTCATTTAAGCTCCAAAAATGCAAGAAAAAAGGATATTTAAATGGCGAACACCCAAACAAAAAATATAGCATTTTTTTGTTCCAAAAGTTTTCTTCTCATCAAAAAACTTTTGGGTCCTGGTTTTTAGTTAGCAAAAATCCAGACTCGTTTTTATTTAATGTCGATTTGTCTTTTCGGTCGCTTGTTCAGACCGAAATTAGGTCGTGTAAATTCATCCGCAAATACGAATTTTTCCGTTTTGAAGATTTGTGAGAAATTCCAACCCATTCACGATAGTTTTATTATTTGACTCAACTTAATCTTTGAGTTCGTCATTCACAACTTTGATTGCAGCCACCCTGAACATTTCACCATCAACTTTGACTCAACAGTCAACACTCAACACTAGTGATGGGGGGCAAACAAGAGATTGGGCAAGCTGTATTGGCACAATGCTTGGGCTTGCTGAAGCTTGGCATAGCTTGGGTGCTTGTACAAGTACTTTTCCCAGCTAACAGGTTTGCCAAATTTGCTATGAACGAAGAATAAACTTGCCATCCGAATTTCACTAAACCAGGCTGATTCAGTTAAATAGGGCCCATACCTTTGAAAGGATGTATTTTTAAGAAAATTACACATTTCAATTCTCTCACATGGGGAAATGCAAAATATTTCAAGAATACTAAAAAAAGATTTGGCATTTTACTTTTTCATGCCGGCAACTCTGAGTAAACGAGATTGTTCTGGAAGTGTGACTTCTAAATCTTGGTCTTGATTAGCCTCAAAAGTGCATTCATGTGTGGCCTAGAACCGAAACAAAAAAAACCATGGTTTTGCAAATGCTATCCAAATCGAAATATTTTTTTTGTATCACTTCCACTATTTATTGCTAAATTATTAAGGTCAAAAGATCATCGAAAATGCAACTTGACATTTTTTCTTCTAAGTCACACTGCAAGTATCTTAACTCTTCAAAGAGCAACTGCCGGCAACTGCATCTTCCGATGTTCCTTAAGCTTGGGAAGTGTATTGGTGTATTGCCCAAGTAATGCTTGTCAACAACTTGTTCTTGGGTGTTTGTGATGACTCATTACTTGCCCAAGTCACATCACTACTCAACACTAAAGCCTTGATATATCTTTAATCAACACTTCCGCGATCTCGAGACTGAAGCAAACTTCGATCGGTTCGATCAGAAAACCTCCCGATTGCATCCATCTCTCGCTCTGGATTGGGACTTGAGGTAGACTCATCTCTCGTCTTTCTACGACTCTAGAAGATCACCCTTTCTACTTCCAGATCTCACATTTCCTCCCATTTATCACTTTCATTGTCATCGTCGTCCTTTCCTCATTCAATCTGTCAATGGGATCGAACCAATCGAAATGCACGGTGTCAAATTTGCAGATGCAAAAGCATGAGGTCATCCACACCTTCCCAGATTGCTTAGCTCCATTCTGATTCATCCATTAACATGTGGGCGTGGTTACTGTGTTTGACCTTATCGTTCCACCCGGGTCAATCTTCCTTGACAAACCCTCGTCTTTTATTCATTATCCATTCTCAAGCCGATCCTCAACACGAACGATGGGCGTGGGATAGTCGAGCGCAGTTACTGCGGGATCTCAAAGCCTATGGGGGGCGGGGCCGGGTTCTTCTTACCCATGAAGATCTGCCCACTCATGGAGCTTGGACCTATTTTGCCCTTTTGCCCACTTTAAGCCAAGATTACGGGGATCAAGTCGATTGGGTGGTGTTCCTGGATGAGAATACTCGGGTTAAAATACCGGTTCTTTTGCAACTGTTAACCGAACATGACCCGGAACAAGAGACGTTCTTAGGGCACGCCCTCAAGGATCGACAACACGTAGTCATTCATCACTATGACCAACCGGATCTCGAGTATCCCCATCTCAGTGCGGGTTTCCTTATGTCCATCCGATTGATCCGAAATGTGGCCCAAAGCATGGATCGAAGTCAGCGAGATGGCACCAAATTCCCGACGACCTTCTCCATTGATGCCCCGTATGAACTGACCAAGTTTATTCATCGCAAAGCTGAGACTTGGGATCCGAATGGCGAACCTCCGGAAAGCTTATTGACCAATCAAAACGGGCTGAGACTCATTCATGATGCCCGATTTTGTCTAGGTGAGGCTCAAGGGTCTTGTGCTACGTATACGGTGCCAGTCACGTGTTCGAAGGACGAAGAACGCTTGTTAGCCACGTGGAAAAAGACGCTTTTTGCCGTTAAGACGTGCGAAAAGTATCACGAGGAACGTCTACCCATTATCCAATCCACATGGGCCGATGCGGCCCTCAATTTGATACTCGTGTCGGAAAAAGCGGATCCGGCTTTTGGCACGAGTACTTTGCCCGGCGCCATGAATACCGAAAAGGGTCATTGCAATAAGACCCTCGCCATCATCGACCATTTTCGGACACACGCTGAGAGGGAAGGATGGGAATGGTTGGTGATTGCGGATGATGACACCGTTTTAAGTGTGGACAAAATGATTCGACTCTTATTATGCTATTCGTCCGATCGTTTAGTAGGGGTGGGTCAGCGTTACGGGTTCCGAATAGCCACTGGACAACATGGGTACGATTATCCCACTGGAGGTTCGGGCATGATTTTGAGTCGAGCTTTGGTGGCCAAAATGGCCGAACGTCAAAGCCACTGTCGATGCCCGAGTCCGGAACATCCGGACGATATGCTATTGGGAGCTTGTTTCACTAATATGGGCGTGTCCATGATCCATGCTCGGGGCTTACATCAAGGCCGTCCCGAAGATTACCACGAGAAATTACTACAGACTGATGATCCTATTTCCTTTCACAAGTTCTGGCAGACGGACCCTATCAAGACTTATGACCGATGGTTTCGAGAAGCTGATGCTGCCTTAAAAGAGCACAAATTCAACATGGTCAATCCTCACCAAGACCTTTAATGTGATGGCTCTGAGGATTTTCGAGCGTGTCCTTTGTGTGCATTTTCCTTGCCCTCTGCTTGCCATATGGAAACTCAAAGTTTTAAAGCTCTCAAATGTGATGTTCAAGTGCCATTTTTTTATTATTGAAATAATATACAATTATTTTTAGCTTTCACCATGTCTGCCATTTAACCGTGTGCCTTTAATCTCAAGTGTGATAATTTGTTGCAGATTCATCCAAAATGGCCGAACAAGTACAAGAATTCAATATTCGCATGCCCACCAAGAACACGAGGAAGAAATACCACATCCTCAAGTTCAACGCTTCCTTGAAGGTCGACCCCGCAAAATGGACTCAAGTAGGCTCATTCATTTCCTTTATCATTAAAGAACTATGGAATGCTCATTCGCTTTTTCTTTTGGAATTTATAGCTTCGAATGGTCCGAGAAAATAACAAGAAAGAATATCGCGGCTTTGGCGAGGAAATGCCCAAAGAGGGGGCGGGTTCTGAGTTTGGCCGAGAACAGAGAGAAGAGGCTCGTCGTAAAAAATACGGCATCAATGCCAAGAAATACAACCCTGAGGAACAGCCATGGCTCATGAGAATCGGAAGCAAGAAAGAAGGCAAACAATACAAAGGATTACGTGAAGGAGGTGTGTCCGAAAACGCCGCTTACTACGTATTCACACATTCGCAAGATGGATCTTTTGAAGCCCACCCGGTTCATGAGTGGTATAATTTTACTCCCAGAGTCACTTACAAAACTTTGAACGCGGAAGAGGCCGAGGAAAAATTTGCCGAACGCGGAAAGATTCTCAACCATTTCGCCTTGATGGTCAATCGCAAACTCAGACCGGGTCAAACCGAGGGTGAAGAGGATATGGAAGAAGAAGGGGGTAAAAAGGGGAAGAAGGGAGCTGCCGGCAAAAAAGACCTCAAGATTTCCGACATGGATGATTGGGTAGATTCGGATGGAGCTTTAGATTCGGATTCGGAGAAGGAGAAAGAGAAAAGCGATGACGAAGACGGCAACAAGAAGAAGGCCAGGAGCAAGGATTCGAAGAAAAAGAGCAAGAAGAAAGAAGAGGCCGATTCCGAGGGCTTCGAAGACAGTGATGATGGCGACGGAGAAGGTCGTGAAGTGGATTACATGTCGGATGAGAGCTCGGCGAGTGAAGAAGAACTTCAAGAACAAGCCAACACCAAAGGTGTGGATCAAGATGAAGGCTTGTCCAAAATGTTGGATTCGGACGAATCGGACACGGATGAAGAGAACAAGGATAAAGACAAGGACAAGGAAGACAATGAAGACGAAGACGGTGGCGAGAAGCCCAAGAAAAAGAAGAAAAAGAAGGCGGCCAAAGACGACGACGGGTCCAACGGGGAAGGCGATTCCGACGACGAGAAAAGCAAGAAGGGTAAAGGCAGCAAAGGCAATTCACGATCCACCACTCCCGCTCCCGATAACGAGAATAAAGAGTCGGATGCCAAGAATTCTCGAGCCGAAAAGCGCAAGGCTCTGGTGGATTCCGTTCTCGATCCCAGAGGAGATACGTCCAAAAAGTCTCGAATGGACACGTTTGGCTCCTCGCAAAGCTCAGTGGGCAATGTGGATGCTTCCATCGAAGAAGACGTGCGTCGATATTTAGCTCGCAAGCAAATGACCACCACGGAGTTGTTGAAGAAGTTCAAGACCAAAAAAACCGGCCTGTCCAAAGAGGAGCTCATGCAACAACTCGTGGAGGCTCTCCGGAAAATCAACCCGCAGAAGAAGAAAGTCAAGGGCGTTATGTATCTCTTTTTGAAAAGCTAGAATCCATGATGCTTTATTATTAATACGATCATTCCCAAATAAACGCCATTGGAATAAATCCCCTACCGGTACATTGACCTCTCGCAGGTTTCGTGATAGGATTCCAACACGTTGCCCGAGATGTCAAGGGCTTTCTCTCTTTCTTGCCCTCTCTTTTAGCATTGGAATCCTATCAAGTGTGAGTGCATGCCTGCTCAACGGGTCAACTCCAAGAATCGAGCCATCTATCCGTCCACATCCTGTGGATGTACTTGTGCTTCAGTTTCATCTGTACGAGCATGGGAGTCCTAGTGGTTCAGTAGATAGATTGTCCATGATCAAACAAGTTTGTGTCTGGTACATTTTCGGTCGTTGTCAAGCGCGTTTTGTCGTTAGTCTGAGAAAGAAAGAGAGAAAGAGTCGGGGTCAAGATCGATCCAACAAATCCGCTGGATTCCGATAAACCAAGAGCAATCCAAGACCATCATGGATCAACGTGGAATGGTGATTCTCTCGGGAAACTCCCACCCGGATTTGGCCAAGGACATCGTGCGGTATGGATGGATGGATGTAGTTGTCAACGGTCTTTAAGACCATATCCTTCATAATTTGTCTTTGGATTTGACAGGCATCTGGATGTGCGTCTAGGTTCGAGTTCGGTCTACCATAAGACCAATCGGGAAACCATGGTGGAAATCCACGAATCCGTGCGAGGCAAGGATGTCTACATCATTCAGACGGGGACCAAGTAAGTACATCGAGGAGGGCGTGTGTGTCCTTGGGTTTGGATTGCTCATGCTGGAGCTTAACCTTGGCTTGAAACCCCGGATTTCCGACTAATCCCGCCTTTGGTCGTGTTCTCTCTTCTTTTCAGAGCCGTGAATGATAGTATCATGGAGCTTTTGATCATGTGCTACGCTTGCAAGACGTCCTCGTGTAATAAAGTGATTGGCGTGATTCCTCATATGCCCTACAGTCGACACAGTAAGTTCATGGATGTCATTTCTGGTCTTTTAGAGATGTGAATGATATGATCATGGAGACCTTGATCACCAGCTACGCCTGCAAAACATCCACGGCTCGTCGCATCATCGGCGTCATCCCCTATCTTCCGTACAGTACTCAATGTAGGATGATTGCCAACAAATTGGCTTAGCTCTCCCTAACCTAATTTGGCCTCTTGAGCTTTTATTTTCGTTTGATTTGATTTTGAAAAGCTCCCTTTGCCCGTTTTTGCCCTGACGAGTGTGGAAAGGCTGGCCATTTTGCGACCTCGCAGCCTTAATTTTGCGTGTTCTTCCCGTTTATAGCCAAGATGAGACGTCGAGGCAACATTTCGCTGAAACTCATCGCTAATATGCTCACCAAGGGCGGTTTTGATCATATTATCACGGTTGATTTACATTCCAAGGAGAGTTTGGGATATTTTGATTGCGCCATTGACAACGTGCGAGCCTCACCTTTCCTAATCCAATACATCGTCGAATCGGTAAGTCGTGCTTGGTCCGAATTCTCATAGGTGCATTTTTTTACGTTATAGGTAAAATGTTTGCGCGCGGTGCGATAACGTGCAAATTATTAGCTAAGATGTTAACGCAAGCGGGCATTTCACATCTCATCACCTTGGATCTGCATCAAAAAGAGATCCAAGGGTTCTTCGATTGTCCCGTGGACAACTTGAGGGCTTCACCCTTCTTGGTCCGATATATCCAAGAGAGTGTAAGAAGTGTGTCGAGTTAGGATTTGCACAAAATCGATTGCTTTTCAAGCAATCTTTTGGCTTTGAGTTCCACTTTTTTAAACTAGCCTTGAAATCAGATTCAGTCCCGGTTTTGTATGATTAACCAAAAACTTGGTTATCCTTTTCATGCTAACATTTTGAACATGATTTCAATTTAAGCAATCCTAGAACCAATCTCATTTCCTTCCCCATGCACAGATACCCGATTATCGAAACGCCGTGATTGTGGCGAAGAACCCGCTAGCCGCTCGAAGAGCCACATCTTACGCGGAGAGACTTCGATTAGCCATTGCTGTTATTCACGGAGAAGTCAAGGTAAATGATATTTTTAACTTTTTGGAGTTAGAAAACCAAGTGAGTTAATTTCATGTTAATCTCGATAGGACGGCGATGATGAGATCGATGAGCTCGACGGACGAGCTTCCCCACCTCCGGCCATGGCAAATCGAGTCACGACTGTTGGAGCCACGCTCCCGCCATTGACGGCCAAGGAGAAGCCACCCATTAATGTAGTGGGGGACGTGGGAGGCAAGATCGCTATCATGGTCGATGACATGATCGATGATGTTCAGGCCTTTGTGGATGCGGCTTTTGTGCTTAAGGTAAATAAAATTAATGGATCATGCTTGTAAACGTAGTGGAGGTTCATTCAAGTGTCGTTTCCTTAGGAACGCGGTGCTTACAAAATATACGCCCTGGCTACGCATGGAATTTTGTCCAAAGAGGCGCCGAGGTTAATTGAAGAGTCGCATATCGATGAAGTGGTGGTCACGAACACTGTACCACATGACCTGCAGAAGCTGCAATGCCACAAGATTAAGACGGTGGACATTTCCATTCTTTTGGCCGAGGCCATCCGACGGATCCATAACAAGGAAAGCATGTCTCATCTGTTCCGTCACGTCACGTTAGAGGATTAGAACTAGAAGCTTTCGAGCCCAAGGATTCACAGATTGATTTACCCGTCCTTGAGGTTGACCCCTCGATGTAGTTGAGGCTGTTTGGCTTGTGTGAGCGTGTCTCCCTCCCCCGATTGGATAAATTTTTAGTGTTTTGAATGAAATACAGAGAATTATTGTGCATACCGATTAGAGTCCTACATCAAAAAATTTAAGGAAGCCAGAGTGGCCGCGCGTACTAATGCGTTCTTATAAGAGCCGCGTGTAAGTGCTTCCCCAGACGGTGTAGGTTCGAATCCTGTTGGGGATCGGATTGAAGCTGTCGGGAGAAATCCTTGTTTACAGGGAATCGCATTCCTTGTAGCGGTAGTAGCAAATCCGCAAAGAAAATAAAGTTTAAAAAACCAAGAATTATTCTAGAAACTTCACATTTATGATCATAATGCGATACACTCAAATGAAAATTGGAGTGTTCAGCATTTTCCAGTCAAGTCTAAAAGAAATAATTTTATTTTTTTGTGACAATAGACATGAGAAGGCTCTATATTTTTCAGATGACAAATATAAAAAAGGAAGACTGAATAAACATCACTATTTTCATGCGATTCGATCACAAATTATATTCATCACCTCGTTTTTTGTCATCACATAACATTTGGTTATAATTTATAGCCCCTGAGTTGTTCAATGGTCGAGTCAAGAAATCTTTCCATGGGGAAATCATCACTAAATTTGACCCCTCCATCAAATACGAATCGCGATGATGAACTCTGAGAATGATTTAGTTTGAGAAGTTTTTGTTCACTTTCGTTCCAAATTTCGTTCCAAAAAGCACTGATTTTCGGGGAGGCGGAGGCTGGCAATGAGAATTATACTTTCAACCCTTCCAAAGCCATTGATTCTCCCATCCTCCCGCTCCGGGAAATCCTGCGGTTCTCGGCCGATCCCCAATGGTTCAACTTTCCCGCAAATTTTCACCGTGACGTCATCCAAAGCATGTTCCAAAATCCAAACTTCGATCAAGGAAACAAACAAACTAAAGATACTTTCTGACCATCTCGGATTTCGGAGGACAAGGTCATTTCGGATCGATCTACCCGCCTCGATTGGGATGCATGTGCTATCGATTTGGACGACACGGATTAGTCCCCATTATCGAGTGTGGACGAGTCCCTACGGTCTTATTCCCGGCGCACGACGCTCCTTGAGTCTTCAGGCGTGTCGATCCCGGCGCAAGAAAACGCCCTTTGTGGACACGCTCGAAGCTCAAGTCTTTCGTCAGATCGTGCCGGATGTCATCCATCTGAATCCCGCCTCTCACGCCCAAGCTTTGACCGATAAACCCGCCTATCCGCCTCGACCGGGATTTCGACCGCAAGCTTTAGAAGTGTGCGTGTTGGGCGTGCCCAACGCCGGCAAGAGCACGCTAGTTAACGCCTTAGTGGGCTTAACGGCTTGTCCGCATTCTTGTAAAGTCCACACCACCCGTCAAAACTCGGAGATCATTTACACGCAAGACGACACTCAGGTAAATAAAAATGGAGAATCGCGTTTTACGTTGGTCGTCGATTTACACGTACTAACCACGTAACTAATAAGATAAACACCCAGCCCCAAACGAACCTTTGGGTGTTTGAGGAATTTCAAGGATCTTGCCGAATGTTTTGACACGCCATGCAGAACCTTCACTCTCAAAATCCATCGTTTTTTTTAAACTGTTTCTTGTTAATTCCCACTCAGGACACATAAAGGGTTTGATTGAGCAAAGGTATATATTCAATATATATGAAATAAAAGTAAAATGAGCTCATTTTGAACAATATTTTCACGTCAGACTTTGAGCGTGTTTGTCTATTTCTTTCTCTTTCAGATCTTGTTTCGAGACACGCCTGGCGTGGTCAAGCTGAAAGACGCCACGAAGTTTCGTCTGGAGGACTCTTTGATCCATGATCCCGAGCAAGGCTGCACCGATGCCGATATCATTGTGGTGGTTCAAGACGTTTCCAATCGATTTGTCCGCGAAGCCATTGATAAACGCGTGTTAAGATTACTTTGCTTGTTCCATCACATCCCGTCGGTGTTGGTTCTTAACAAACTCGGTAAGAATCCAATGTCATTATTTTCGGTTACAAGACATTCATAGGTGATTTTTTTCCTCCCCTAATTAGACACGATTCCCAAAAGCCGTCGGGTTTACGAACTAATTCGTAAACTGACTTGTAATCGTCTGAGGAATCAAGTGACAACGACCCGAATCTTGCCTCAACCCAATCACCGATCCGTGGAATCCTACTTAAAATCCAAGGAACGCACTAAGCCATTCGAGAAAAAGCTTCGGAACGAGGACTTTTTAGACACTCTTCGAGCGACCGAACACTTAACCGAGGCCAAAGTGGTCGAATTGACCGAAGGCGTCGTGGGTTGGCCCAATTTCACGGAGGTCTTTCCGGTCTCATCGCTTTTGGGTGAGGGAATTTCTCCCTTGAGAGACTTTCTTCTTCATTCCGCTAAAGATCGTGAATGGCGTTATTCTGACAAACTCGTCACCCGCGACAATCCCAAGGACATTGTAATCCGAACCTTGAAGGCCAAATTGTTGGAGGTTCTCCCGGAAGAAATACCGTACGCTTTGCAACCGGAAATCGAATTTTGGAACTGTGACGACGGAACACTCAAAGTAGGGATCTTGATCAGTTCGAAAATAGAGCGATACGTCAGTGTTCTCCTCAGTAACGGCGGAGATTACATCAAAACCTTTGCCAAATTGGCCGAAGAGGACCTCCAGAACTTCTTCCAAACCGAGGTCTTTGTGAGTGTCAACGTGAAATTGACGGGTAAAAAAGCCCTGGAAAGGAAATTGATGCAGAAAAGAACTACCAACAAAAGGCCCGATTCATTCGACGTCTTAGCGTAAGGTTCAAACCCAAGAAAGATGACTTGGTGTCGGTATTTAGTGGCTGGTTTGGCCGGCAGTGCTATCACTATGCTCCTAATCAAGTTAAATCAACAACTTCGCCATCGCCCCAAACCGGGAATCGAAAAAATCCCCCTTTCCGAAGCAATCTTCTTCCCCGGTCCTAATTTAGGATTGGCGCCACTTTCCGACGACCAAACTCGTGACTTCAATGACTTAAGTGAATCGCTCAAACGGCTTATAATGCACGTGAATTCGGCTCGTCAATCCTTGGATCTCTGTTTGTTCCTAATAACTAGTCGACCTTTGGCCGATGCGGTTTTGAATCGGCTGAGTCGCGGTGTGCGGGTACGACTTTTAATCGATGACTCCTCGGTAGATGTTTCGGGAAGTCAAGTGAGTCGCTTTCGACGTGAAGGAGCTTTTGTGCGATCCAAAGCCAGTGCGTATTTGATGCATCACAAGTTTTGTTTGGTGGATGGAAAAAAGCTAATCAATGGCTCCCTCAATTGGACCATGCAAGGCTTGATGGGAAACAAAGAGAACTTGATCGTGACGGACCATTCCGGACTGGTCCAAGCCTTCCAACAACAATTCGAGGAACTCTGGACTGAAATGACCAACTAGCTCCGAGACAGAACTGCTTAAGAATACAGATAATTAAATACGAATCACAAACACATTCAACCTCTTTTGAAACTATACCTTCATTTTAGATTTCAAATGTAGTCCCAGTTAAAGAGTGTCAGCGTGAAAACCACAAAAGCAAAGAAGGCCATTTTATTGATAAGAGAGGCTTGACAAAATGGGCTTGTCATACTACTATCCCTTCCCTGGATATGAGTACAGTGAAATCTAGATTTAACGATCTCCGATTTAACGATAAATCTCGATTTTACGATATATTTTGGGGTGACGGACAGTATCGTCAAATCGAAATTTCACTCTATGTTGATATTAAAGATGCTTAATCTAATTATATTTAGGCTTTAGTTAATATCTCGTTGCATTAAATCTCAACCTTGCAACCTTGCAAATTTGAGAGCGACCGAATGTAGCAATCAAAATGTGAGCTTTAAAAGCGGAATCCGCCCAGCGTGGAACTTGAACTAATTAGTTTTTCACCACGGTAGGTGTATAGGAAACATAACTTGGTAACTTGGAACCTAACCACAGTAAATGTTCATGTCTCTTCTCTGCCAGAAAGCTCTCTCGCCATCGCTTGATTTCTCTTTGAGTTTTCCGCCTTCAAGATTCCCACACAACAACAGCTGATCTTGCCATACAAAATAAACAAATAACCCATACGTGACTTTAGTGCTTTAGTTAACATAGGCCAAGGCCGTGCATAGGCCCAAAACAATATTCCTCGCTCGTACGTGTGACAGACAGACGTCCTACAAGTGGATCGTATCGACCCTTATTCAAAGGTGCGTCAAAGATTTCCCATAATGCATCACACCTATCAATCAATAGCTAGCTCGCAATTTCTTGCACCCATTCATTCATTTATTTCATTTGGATTGCTCGACCGACTCCTTTGATTTGAATTCCATGATTTCTTCCCCATCTAGTTCGTCGACCTCGAGTCGGGTCCAACGCGGTGGCCCGCCCCATTCGCCCGTCGATTACGAATGGCTTCAGGCTGAAGAAGCCCTGGGCAGTGATTGGGATCGTCTGGATGACTTTCGGCCCACACCTCCAACGTGTCCGGATGCCGTGGGCGTGCATCGAGTGGCCCTGAAACCCACGCAACGATCCCTACCCAAGTTTTTGAGAACGAGAATCTGGGATCCGGATTCATTGGACACGGGCAATATGATTGAATTGTGCACCAAACGTCGCATGATCCTTTTCATTGCCCTCTTAGGCGGGTAAGACCCCGTTTTCTTAGTCCTTTAGAAGCATTACAGTAGATTCGCGCTTTTTATGGTCTATGGTGGCTGAGTTAAGGTGTAAGAGTTTTGGGGAGAAAATTAAAAAATTGACATTTAGGCAAAAAAATATCATGAACTATATTGGACAGTGAAGTTTCGCGGCGTATCACAAGACAATTATGATTGGTCAGATTTGAGGTTGACGAAGTTATGGCACAAAAATAGACTCCATATGATGTTGAGACGGCGATGGGATATGAGTTAGCAGGCCATCTCGGGGGCACCCCATGGACGATATGGAGGTTGCTTTTGTCCATGGCTGTTATGGGTGCTCAATGAAAGCTCAGTGGGTTGGGCGGTGGAAGCGATGGGTGGACTTGAATACGATGAATGATGGCCGGAGGTCGAAGAAAACGAAAATTGGGACGAAAAATGTCCGGCACTTCCGGGTGTGGACATGAGCGACGATGAGTGCGAATTATCCATGTAGTGGTTTTCGGAAGTGGTAGGTGTCGAAGAATTGAGACGTGATGAGTTCGAAAGCGCGTAATAACCCGTACTGGGATCCAGAATGGGCGTTTCATTCAAAGGTGTCGAGGCTTTAACAGTCTCAAACGAAGGCGGAGTGGCTAATTGGTGATGCTGATGTTGATGATGTTGCTGATAAGAGTTGGACGGGGTGGAATAGCCGGACCATGCGTTGGTTTGGGCGGGCATGTATGAAGGGGTCCCTGTGACGTGGGTTCGTCCAAAATCTTTTTGAGCCGCGAACATTTGTAAGTGAGACATCAATCGGATGCGTAACGGGTCTTGAACATCCATGCCTTCCACCGCCACCAAGTATCGCGCCACTTCGGCGGCACATTCACGAAATCCAATGTTGTGGTAGTCCATGGCGAATCGATGAGGGTCGTAGTTAATATCGGTGAACCCCTTGCTTGAGACCATCTTCAAATGCTCCACTGTCATTTGTAAGATCTCGGCCTTTTCCAATTTGGCGGAACCTGATTTCTCCAGGGCTGTGGGAACCAATCGCTTCAAGTCGTTCAGGGAGTTGTTGATCCGATCCCTGCGTCTCTTCTCAATCACGCCACGTCTGCGCTTCCGGGTCGATGTGTGACCGTGCATATCACTTCCGGTCACAGTGCAGTTGTCACGACCATCTTCGGAGTAATCGTCCATATCACTACACGGACTCAGTGATCGTTTCAACCCGTTCATCGTCAAGGTCAAAGTTGTCGTGGAAGCGGCAAAAGAACAACGACGGATTTAGATCCAAAGGGACTTTTAAAAAAATAAAGATGACGTGATCCAAAGGCACGTCTGATCGCGAGGGACTTTGGGTAGGATCTGACATGGTCGCGTGTCCCATGCTCCTCGAGGAAAAATCCACTCTCATACTCTCCCTCAGTAAATTCGATCCATTTCCACCCTCCCATTCTTACATCCCCCAAGTGGTGGCTCGCAGGACCCTGTAGCACTCTTCTTTTGGCAAAGCCAAAGGGCTCGAGCCACCAACCCCGCGTGGAACTTGTGCCAACAATCCTCTGGCCAAACAACTTGCTAGCACGCGCGACCCTCTCTTCAGTGATGGAGCGAAGGAACCTTCGAGGGAGCGTGGGATCCAGGAAGGAACATTTGGCCTCCTGCTGGGATGGATCGAAGAGGGTTGAAGGGAAAGCTAACCAGAGGGTGGGAAAAAGTAAAAGAGCCAAAACAACTCGCAGAATTGTTCCCCATCCTGAGAATGTTGCACCAAGTGGAGGTCGATGACGAAAAAGGGAAAGAAGGACCTCGTCATCGGCGTGGGTAAGGGTATGAGAATGGCACAAATGAACGAGGGATTTTGTTAGCGTCATTGTCATTCCGAGTTGATAGAAATCATTATGCTCTCATTGGTAAGACCGAGGGTATGTACTTCTCAGCACTCTTTTGCTGCCAACGCTTTGAAGCCCTCGACAGGTTGGTTGGTTGTTTGGTCCTTTGCTCGGTCGGTGTTTCCAAGCGAGTTACTTAATTTTGATTGTGTCATAAAATTCTTCTCAGAGAACGGACGCATAATGTAAGCTATGGTTTCTGAGAACGCTAGAGATTGTAAAAAGAGGGTTGTTAATGACCTCTGGAATTACACTTCATTATGAAGCAAGTTTCTAGATCAAGATAATTCGGAGAAAGGGTGTTTTCTGCATTCGAGATACGCGTTACTACTTCACTGTTTCCGTACGTGCGGCAAACACATTCTACGTATTTGTTAGAAATGAATAGCAAGATTTGGTGTTCCATTCATTGGTCTGTCTTCTTGAGCACGTGCCAGGACAATTAGAGCTCATACAAATCCGTCCAAAAATGGAGAAATAGCCACATTAACCAAACGTGGTGATACCTTTGAGTTGGCTTGATAAGAACAAACAAGCTATTGCCTGGGCGATGTAGCTTTGTGGTTCGTCTTAGAGCTCTAGTTCGTCTAATATGCTTTATGATCCATGAGAGAGAGAGAAACAGAGAGTCACATTTTGGCATCGTCTCCGAACTTGGTGCCCTTTGATCTTGTTCAAAAGATCAGGTTACGAAGAGCTATCTTCAAAGACTCATCCATACTCCATCCATTTAATACGTACAGTGGGACCGATCAATAAAACAAACAGATCGCTAAGACACATGCAAGAATTATGGGAGAGAACCCCCAACGTTTTCTCGTCCCTCTTTGGAACGTAAATTGGAGCCCAAACGACCTTATTGTGAATGCTTATCAAGTGTTGCGATTAAGACATTTTGTGCACGGTCTTCAACTCGAGATCAAGGAGTGACACTCGGTTAAGTCACTAAAAGAGCATGACGATCTTTTCAACTGGATCACTGGCACACGGTCGAACGCGTGTTGTTCCTCAAAGATGTTCCTTTCGACAATTAGGGTGGTTCAAAACTCACCACAATGGTTGATTGACATGGATATCTCAATCAATTAGTGGACGCACCCGTCAGCAATATGCTGAAATATACCTTCTCCTGATCATGTTTCTACAAAGTGTATCATGAACTGGAATGGAAGAAAGGACGTACTTTTCCCAATAGTATTCGATCATTCAGGTTTGCAATAGATGGTCCTCATTTTTTGTCAGATGATTGGCTTGAACAAGAGAAATCTTGAAAGCTCTTTCCCCATTAATCACATCAGCTATTTGGATTTTCTCCTTTTTTTGGTTGAGAAGATTTCTCTCATCATGGAAATGGATCTCCAACTTTTTTTGTGAAAGTTATGAACTGATAATCATCCATTTCTACAACAATTCTAATGAACTCAAGTCTCAAGCGAGTCATATGATAGAACGATCGATATCCCTGCGACTTGTTCAAATAAAAATGACAGACGGAACGCTCTTGCACTGGAGTCGTCTTGCCGTGGAATCTGGGTTGTTCCATGGGAAATCTCCAGTCCATATGTCATTCCGGCGAAAACAATGCTCCCAAAGTTAACGCAGGTGTCTTCCATGTCGATGTCACTAATACCCTCAAAGCCCATAAGACCAAACTAGGAGCTTCAGTGGACCATCACACCACGACAGCCATGAGCGGATGTTACGTACAGCTCATCGGATCCCAACCCTGTTTCTGAGATCCTCATCGCCTCTGTGCTTGGAAGCCAACATGTCATCTCTGGATAAATACAAGGGAGGAACGAACGGAGCGAACTCGAGGCTTCTCCTCATTTACTTCTTCTTCCCTTTGGTATTCCTGAGTTCTATGGTATTTCCCAACAACTCACTCACAAGCTCGACCACTCTCTCTCTACGTTTGGCACCCTAAAAGAGACTAGGGAGACCATTAGATGGCTAACCAATGCAGTGTAGAATACTGGTCCTCGACGCTTCTCTCCCTTATTTGGGTGAATGACGTCATCATCCAAAAGCCTACCCAAATATCCCAGGAGTTCTCAGCACAAAAGGGATCCAGAGAACTGTTGAGGCTAGCTAGAATGAGGTGCTCTTTTGATCCTGCTACTTAAACTTGCAAAAGGCTCGAACTTGCTTCCATTGGTCTTTTTGAAACTTTGCTCGATTCCCGAACTCTTGCATATATGTATGTACCTACTGCAAGCGCTAATTCGCTATTGAAACTTGGGTTTCGTTCAATGAATATTAATAACATCATGGTTGGTTCATGATAGAGGAAAATCATTAGCTCTGAATGAGTATCATGACAGGAGATCTGATCTGGCTTTAGATCGCGCTCCAGCTGCCTCGAGCCATTGAGCCATTGGCGCTTTCAAACTTGACTTTTCAGAGTGGATTAGATGGAAAAAATCCCAACGATGATGTGAGCTAGTTCCAGAATGAGTTCCTCTTTTTTCTTTTCCGGGCCAACCAACCTCATTCAATCTTTCAGAGTTTCTAGTATGTCAGAGGGAAAAATTCATGACCATCAAGGGACGGGCTCAACGATTGGGACGATGGGTGTGAATCCAGTGTCTCGGTTCCACTCCGAGATTGAATGTATCTCGCTTGGATGGAATCACTTCACACCCTCATTTTTCGTTCCATTTCTCCGACTGGAACAGATCGATAAAACGAGCTCGAGAATACTGTGAAGTGTCAGCGAGGGCGACAATATTCAAATCATATGCTGCCAATGGTTGTTGATCTCAACTACTTCGTGAATTTCTCTAAAAGCTCTGCCGTAGCTCGAATGGGTGAGAACTACTTGTAGTGAAGTTTCGGGAGTCCTTATTGATTTCTTTGATCCACATCCACATTGTCGTAAATGGTTTGTAGTCGCTAGCAGAGGGCTTCGCTGTGGCTTATCTCTTATTTCCCTTTGTGACCCGTGGGATTTCTTCAGCATGTGTATTTGCACTCTTAAAATACCAACAGAATCTAGCATTACATCAAAATCTGTGTCAAAAGCCTTTAGTTAAATAGTAAAATAAAATGAAATATTTTATTCTTTATATGGTAAGGATAACGTCTAAAACCTTCAAAGAATGTAGCATTGCCAACCTCAGACGTTCACCGAAAGTACTTGCCCGCCTAATCAAAATTCAATTCGACCTCGTTCTGGCATCTCCCTGCTTCATTCTAAACAAAAGACTATTGCTTTTTCAAGTTTCAATAAAATAAATATTTAGAGCATCAACAAGTTCGTTCTCTTTTTCTATTACTGTTGGGTCATCGTTTAGGTGTGCAAATACGTGAAGCGTGAGTCTTGTCAAGTGAAAAGGGAAAATGTTGGCGCGTGGCTTGGTGGATATCGATCTCGTGGGTCATTGACGAGGGATCGTTGGGAAAACTTCCTAATGCGAGAAAATGTAATTATAAAGATTTATCACGAAGATGCTGCCCGAGCTAATGGCTTTCAGCTTGACTGGATACATCAAATGCGGCAGCAATGTCATTAAGGACCTTTACCTTTGTTAACTCGTCCTCCGATGAAAAATATGATTCTCTGCACTTAGCTTGTTGTAGTATTGCGGTATGTGTTTGCGGTTATGGTAACAATGTTTTGGGAAATGCTGCACTTGGCAGTCTTGAAAAAAAATTAATCTAATTCCATCTTGCTTTGAAAGTCCTTCAATTATCTGGCTTTTTGTTGTAGGTTGTCTATTTTGATCATCATTTTGGAATCTAGACATTTACACACTCCAGATGAAGCTGAAGCTCACGACATCCACGACCATCATCCCATTCTCAAAGAACTCTTGTCTCCCGATGACAAATGTTGGAAAACGGAACCATTCCAGGTGGTTGAGGCCTGTGATCTCTGCTCAGGTACTTAGATGAGGCTCTAATAAGTAAGCTAGAAATGCTCTAACATTCTCAAAGAACACTGCATAGGTCAATCAAATTTTGAAAGAAGGTTAAGCAGAGTCTCAAATGAGGGTGAGTTGGCACAGATTTCGATGTTGCATTTAATGGTTCAAAAAATTTCCTCATGAACCGCTTCAAACATAAAAATAATAAATAAAAAAAAGAAAATAATATAATATAATTCAAATCATAAAATAAAAAGTACTCGTATGCATTAGAAATATGGAGCTAATGAGTACAGACCACCTCAGATGAGGTGAAAATTCAATGAATTGGACTCAAAGGATTGTAACGTCATTGACAGTAATTCAAATGAGAAAATTAAAAAGGAAGGAATTGAAGACATTTTCGAAAACCAGCATTTGTTTGACAACTATATATGACAGCAATGTGTTATTTCCTTGAGAAATAGATATGGCTTTAAGGTCTTAAACGCTAACTAAAGTAGACCTGGCATTTGGTTGATTTTTCCCGAAATATACGATTGTTAATTGATTTTTCGATGTTTCGAGAAAAAATCAATTATCCTTGAAATTGCCGAAATATTGAACTAATGACAAGTATTTTAAGAATACCGTCATTGCTTGCCCCATAAAGTTCTCCCATTCCAATTTTAAAATGTATTCCTACAATCAATGAAAAAAGTGTGCGACCAAAAAAAAATTTGAAATTGAATTGTACTCATTTATTCAACATTGTGTTTTTTGGATATATAAGACTTAGGCTTGTTTAACCGAAAAAACCTTTGCTCTGTATTCCAGAAACTGAGATTGCCAACAAAAGCCCGGTTGTATGTGTGGCTAAAGGCAAGAAAGAACTCGTTGAATGCACAACAGCGATGAAACGAACATACCGAAGGTAAGTAGTGATAGTGATTTCATTCCCTTTTAGTTCAACTTGTTGGAATGACAAATTATAAAATATAGCTTCGCACCTTCCCATGGAGTTATTGTTTGATGATCTGACAAAGATATGCGGTAATTCGACCCCCCTTTCTTTATTACACAGGTGACACTTCGAAAAACGAACAAGCAGTCCCAAGAGCATGCAAATTCAAAAACATTTTGAAATATTTTGTTTTTCCATTTCATCCCCATCGAACACAAAAATTTGTCATGAAATAATTTGCTTATCTAGTTACCCTTATTTTTCATTTTTACCAACTTGAATGATTGTGTAAAGCAATTTGCAATTGGGTTGTTGGTGTGATTGCGATAAATATACAAGTCCTAACTGAGGTGAGCAAATTGAAAGGAAACTGTATTTTAGTCCTTTTTCCATTGCTTCCATATTTGGTATCCTCAGATGCTGCTGATCATCAGGCTTTTGGGTTGTATTCCATATTTTCCCATTTCTTGGTCAAATATTTTCCTTTCCTTTTGCCAAATTTTAAGCCCTCCTTAACAAGCTTTATTAATTTGTTTGCTTGTCTTACTCACAATTCATCAGGATATAAACCTGTAACAAACACCCAACAACCCCATTTGTTTTTTTGGTTGGTTGGAGTTTTTTACTACAGCTACAAGGAATGTGATTCCAATTGAGAATTTCTTGAAAGAAAGTTTCAGAACCAAAAAAATCTGAAATGTTACCTAAAACGTCTAGAATGAATGAATACACATGTATGCCATCTTTGCATAGCAGCAAGATTTTTAATGCTTGATAATTACAATATGAAAGAATATGAACTTAAATGTTGTGGAACCGACAAGAAATGTTCTGACACCATGTAAGTAAAAATAATAATTTGGTGTCATCCCGTGGTCCTCTTCACATGTTACTTTGAAGGCCCAATTTACATTTTCTCATAAAGTTTGGGATAACTTTCAAGTTCTTATTTATTTTAAGCTGATTAGATTCCATCAGTGACACAAACTCTAATATTTGGCTGATTTTACTATTTCAGTTGTGATGTGGTTCCGTGGATAGAAGAGCGTCGATTTTGGACTTTTGAGGGCGTGTTAACTTTCCTTGGCTTTTGCTCTGCCATGGTCGTGTTTGTGAGGCAGAAACAACTTGACCACAAGATGTATCTGAGGATTCAAAGACAAATCGCTTCAGGAGTGTAGGCGAAATTCGATCCCAATGTTGTTGGTGTTGACTAATTCTCTGACGACCTTTCAAAATACGACGTGCATTCAACGACCTTTCTAATGAGATGATGTATTTTCCGTTGGGTTCGTCTCAAGAGTTACCCTTGAATGTGATTGATTCATCGTTGCCGCCACGAAATCATTCCAATCCTCTTTGCCTTGAGGGACAGACAGGTCGTGTTTTTTGAGTTTCCTTTGATGACAGGTCTTTTGAAGACTTCTTACGCAAATACCAGTCCGTGGCACATCTCGGTAGAAGAATGCAAGTAATTCTCCTTAATGGCTGAATCTGTGGTGTAGATGTCGAGTGTCTGTGGTTCATTTGTGCCAACTTGATCATGTATCACTATTTGTTCCAAACCATAGAGTCGAATTCATTAATAATAAAGAAAAGAACTATAGCTCATTGTGAAAGACGAACTTCTTCGTTCTGGGGATAAAAGTTTTCTCCTCAATAAATATCCATTATCTACTTTGTTCCAGTTCCTCCCACCGTCCTGTCAAGCAATCGAACGAATTCGTCCCTCATCTAATTTGAACTAAATTCACTTACGTTCCTTCCTGAAACCTCGCCTTGAATAATTGAAGCCTGGCAAATCCAAGGCTTTTAGTATCGACACAAATTGGCTGGATCTTGATATCGATCGGACTCTGCCAACCATTGCAAAAAGTGTGTGTGCATGCGCGTAAAGGACCAAAATGAAGGCTGCTCCTGACATTAATAACGGCCGTCCTTGGGACAAATCCTGTAGCTACAACATTGGCCAAGCCACTCTCCAACTCTTCATCGAAGTGAGCCCCAGTGAAATTGGAGATGGAGCAGTGTCTCCTCAAACTTTAGCCTTGCTTTCCGCCTTGGACTTTGCCGCATGTCAAGGTCAATTTGAACTCCACTTGGTGGAAACGTCTAGCGGGTCCAGTAATTGTGTTGTTCCCATTCGTGTGGAAGAACACTATCATCCCACGAGATATCCTTCGAAGGCGGATGTACCGCAAATGGTCAGATATTGTGTTCTTCCGGCAATTTATGTCGAGGGCAAGAATATCTGCATCACGGGATTGTGCTCGGTGGTTCGATTCCTGGTCAAACGAGCGGAAACACGGCTCGATTTACTCGGTTATCAAGGTAAAGGCACAACTAAGACAGAGAGAGAGAGAGAAAGAAGGCGGGAAGAGAAAGAGAACGAGAAAGAGAGACTGTATTTTCAACGATAGCAATATCTTAATGGCTGAACGCTTTAGACACTTCTTACGAGGGCTATAAATTGAATCCAGATACGTGGAGTTGGTCCTTAAGACAAAAGCGGGAATGTATGGAAATTCGGCACACAGGAAGCCCTAATGGAGTATAATGGAATAAATGAGCTCTAATCCTATTGGAAGTTGGAATAATCAAGGCCTTGATATTGTAATATTGAACCAAGATTTAGTCAGTCTAGAAATCAGACAAGCCAACTCAAATTCCTTTCGGAAATCAGTAGTATTTGAAAATCTAGATAATTCTTTGTGGTAGGTTTTTTTTTAAATTCGAAATTAACAATGAATGAATTTTCAATTGATGTGTCTTGTCTTTAAAAGGGAATTGTCTTAGTGCTCCAGCTGAGGTTTCCACATGGACTGCATTTTGCGAGGTCGGTCTCCCTGGTGCACTGGATCAACTTCTAAAGGATTTTCTTCCACCGAATGGAACTATGAAACAACAAAGGTCAGTTGAGTTACTTTGAGGTTTCTTGCTCTTATGTTTTTGATTAAGTGCAAGAGGATCATCTACGTAGAGATAGGCTATTGGAATTGTGTCCTTTCTCCATTTGCAAATCAACGATATTGAAATGTGAGTGTATGCTACTCTACTCTAGAATCTACAATATCTGGAATCTGCAAGTGACAACTCTTTCAGCTTTCTAAAGCAATTATTGCACTTGTCTAAAATGTCATTGATCACTTACAGTCAGTTCATAAAACTTGGCTATCTTGAATCACGGACTGGAAACTTTTAAAAACTAATTTGATAGACCTCACAAGAAAAAAATTATTGTCTCTTTTGATATTTGTAATCCGCAAATAAAAGATTCCGATTTGTAGAAATTGTGAGATAAGTTTGTTTTCCATGGAACTTTTCCATTACTTTCTAAGGAAATGTCACGTCAATATTTCAGGCACAAGGGTTATCTCCTTCCTCTGGAAATGGCTAAATTTGAGGTTCATCTCCATCAACCGGTCAGGGTTCATAATATTCGCAAGAGAATGCAAACTCAGCTCACAAAAAAATCCCATAAAGGAGGAAATGTGGGCGATGAAAAAAGTTCAAGCACTGTTGTTGAACTCGTCCTTGACCCGGGATGCAGCCACATCACAAAGGCCGTTTTTGTGGAGCGAGGTTGCGAAAAAGTCCTCGACTCGCAAAGTGGACGCAAAATCGATGCCATCCAGGAGTTTGCGCAAAATCAACATATCTTTGCCGAGGGTAAGTTCAGTACGTATTCCCGATATTGAACCACCTAGCACTTCAGTATCTTACTTTTTGCAACCTTTTGCTTGAGCAATAAACTTACTAGTTTTACGTAGATGGGTCGACCAAGAAGGGAAGTAAATTTGTTTGAAACTTCCTCTTTTTTTGTCTGCCCTTTTTCAACTTAATTTCTCCATGCCCTAGGCAATTTATGGCCAGCCTTATTTACCGTGCAAATCCGCAAGCCACTTATTCTTGTGAGTTCTTCTTTGCGCTCATTTGGTCTTCGTACATTTTGCGAATAACCTATTTAAGGCTAAAGAAGGGCTTTCCAATGGCATCCTCAAAAGAGGGAATTCAATCAATTCTACTCCCACCACGATCTCCATTGAGTTCAATTCGAGTCCGCCGTTATTTATTGGCTTCGTAAGAATACATTTCCATTCTCGTTTCAGGCCCAGATCCGCTGCTTTCGGATGTTTTACTATTTCCGCACTTTTGGCTTATGAGGAAACTCGTTTCGGATCTTTTGGAGATCGTGCCCAGCACTAAATCTTGGTTCCATCGCCTCCAAGATGAACTTCACTTGAACGAGATCGTTGATCGGTTGGTGGCTGGAGATCCGATCATCGCCAATGTCGATGAAAGCATCAACGCGAAGCCTGTCTCAATTGGCACCGAAAAATTGGTTGTCTCCACGGACAAAGAGGCCTCATCGTTGGGACAGACGATGAACGACGAGAGCGAGCCCAAATTAATGATCATCGATGGGATCGAATTCACCCTCCCACCCACCAAATTGGTCTCCCTATACAAAAGTGACCCCAGTCGACAGAACCCGAATGCCAAGATCTTCACCCGTCAACACGACATCGATCGGATCTTCAATTGGTTCTCGGAGCATGCCAATGGTGATGACCTCATACTTCGCCGACGAGAACAAACCCTATCAGAAACGGCGGAGCTTCTTTCGCCATCCAAGGCCGACAAAGACGGGAACGACAAGAAATCGAACAAAATTGATTGGAGCTCTTTGCCTCATTTAGTTCATCCCATGGGCGGCATGCTGCCCGAGAAACGTCTATTGAAGAAGTGTCAACAATTGGAAAACCTGGCCTCAGCCGTGCTCGATGTTGTCGCAAGTAAGTTCAGATGAAGAAAGGGGAAGAAGGAAGCCATTGAATAATTTATTATCCACATTGACACAACGTTTCCAGAGTAGGCCCACTATGGGGAGTTGAGACACACAGAATGAGAGAGAGAAAAAAAAAACACAATTCTCTACTTGGAGCTTTTTCTCAAAAGTATTCGTGTCGTTTCATCCTGAGCTAAAGGAAGAATCCGTCTTGAATTCATTTTCATGTAAAAAAACGAGGAGAACCTATGGGTGGAGGTGAATCATTATAGCGCTCTATTGACACACACATGCTTTGAAACAAATGAAGGCGAAGAGCAATCGAGGCCGGGGTTGAACTCGTAATTGTTTCCCCTTTTCAATCATTAGCCTTGCCAGAACCTGAGCAATTGTTCTCGTTTTACAGACAAAGAAAGGAAAGGACAGACAGTTACTTGGCTGGCACTAACCTTGGCGCAAATTGCTTTTTACCTGCTTGATCCCCTCTTCCATCCGTTTTAGGCGTTTTGTCCTTGGGCGCGACACTGTTCTTCTTGTCCTTAGGGAGACTTAGATCAGTTAGGCATGCTACCATACTCACTGTACGTACTTGGTTTAGTCATGTAACAAGAAACAACACGTACTTTCTTGGGTTGACTGTACTGTACTCTGAGGTGTTCCTGAATTAGACCTCATTTTGACACTTCCCTATTGGAAGATCCTTTACGAGAAGTGATGTATCGGTTCGGTTCGAGGCAATTTGGCTACCTCCCCGGATCCAGGGTACAAAGAATGAATATTGGATGCCAAACCAAGTTTAGTTTCACTTAGAATCCTACTTCAACCCTGTCGTGCTCTTCAAAGTTCTTGCAGTGCGTTCACTTTCATTAAAGTGCCTCCTGTAAAAGGGAGCTATCGAAAGCCGATGGATGCTCGTCAACTTTCGAGAGTGAGTGGGGCTTTAATGGACGGGCCAAGGAAGAATCTCTCAAGCCTGTTGTGACAAGTTCTACCTCAATCAAATGATAAGGCTTTGCCCAATGTTTAGTGGTGTCCTTGCTAAAGAGATGACTTCTCTCGTTATTGGCATCGTGAGCTCAAGTGGATTCGGCAATTTGAAGTTTTACCTAGAAAAAAGTTTTTTTAGGTTAGATTCGACCACGTACTTTTTTTATCTTATTGTGTACTTGCAAAGAATTACCATCAATTTCAACTACAGGCCTTCTGAAAAAGTTCTTTCGAGTTGATGCATTGTAGTCTCAAAACGTAGAACTACAGACATTGGAAAGCCCAGTTTCCAAAAGAAAAGAGAAAAAAGAAAATCTTATCAAGTAGTAGGGGAGTAGAAAATTTCAATGTTTTGGACCTATTTTGCACAAATCCCTCAAGTATTCCAACTTCAACATCAAATTAGCCGAGGTTTTTGAACGCATGTGATATCAAGAGTTCAAAAGCGCCCACTTTGATGAAGATAGTCTCCATTCCTTTTTGCTGCTGATATAAGTTACCCCTAGGGTTTCCAACAAACCTGAACCCGAAAACCGGATTGAGAGAAAAACAAGGAACTCAAACTGAGCGTAGGAAAACAATTTGTAACTTATTTTTAGAGCCACTGTAATTAAAAGAGTCATCACATTGATATATAGATTCAATTGAATCTTTCAATTGAATCAATTGAACATTCAAAAACAAGAGATTCAAAAGTTTATTGCTTTTTTTACCATGTAATTAAAGTAACAAGGGTTTACTTGGCCATTCAAGTTTTATTTCCCGCTAACATGGTCAAAAAGTTGCCTATTTTTTCCCCTTAAAAATTGTTTGTTTGCTGAAAATTTCAAGAACTGGCAAACTTTTTGTGTGAGTGCTAGTCTCCGTGTCCATGGGCTACATCAAAAAGCTGGATTCAAAATTGTTGTATCAAGAAAAAAGCCAAAGACAAATATGGAACCGAGTTTTTCAAAAAGCCGGATGTCAATCTCGGTTTATTTTCAAAACCAGTTTTTTGCGGGGAAACACGAGTTACCACAAGTCACATGGAGAAAAAGTTACCCATCCGCTCAAACTTTGTGTGCTTTTCCACTTTTCCACCGTCTGTGGTCGGTTCCATTCTTGGTTTTACATGCTCTTACTATTTGCGGAAGGTGGGGACACCAAAATTCAAGTCAATGTAAAAAAATAACCCAGCCATGGGACCATTAGAAAACCCTTTTCATTTGACCTTTTGGATTTCGGTGATTCTCGAAAAAAAATAAAGTCTTCGTGGGCAAGTCTTGTATTCTCCAGTATGGACTAACCTGTACAAGGACGTACAAAGAGACAGCAAAGTTGAACGAAATGGAAGTGTTCTTCCAACGTGGCCAGCCGGAATAGCCCAACCTTTTTTTGTTTTCCAGAAATATTTTGCCAAAAACAAGAGGTACTAATCTTCTGCTAGATTGTAACTAATGTTTAGCATGCCATTCCCATTGCTTAGAAACGAGAAAGGCCGGTGAATCTTGTGGGAAACACCTGAACACGACACCTACATTACTCATCTGACGGCAGTCTATTTCAGCGTCACTCATTCAGCACGAGCAATCAAAATATTTTTTGTTTTCCCCCAATTTCTTCTCCTTAGATGAGCGAGTTGAATGGTCGAAAAATGGACAACGAGAACCTGTGACGACCCCGACCTTTGACTCATCACAACCATCGAACCATCCCAGAGATCACTTTGGTGATCGAGTATGGCCTATCATCGTGGACTTTTGTTCCGGTGGTGGACACTTGGGGATTCTCTTGGCATTTTTGTTACCTCAAGCGCAAATCTACTTAGTAGAAAACAAAGAGGAGTCCCTTCGGAGAGCCTTTGAGCGAGTGGACAAGTTAGGTGAGTGGTCTCTTCCTTTGCCTCTCTTCCATCTGATATTTGTACTTAGCTTTTCATGACGGTCTTATGCAGCCAATGGTAGCTTGACATTCGAATCCCACCAACCGTTCTGTTTTCAGACGGTAGATCATCAATCAACTTGGGAAAAACATAACCACTGTCCAACAACTTGTCATGGTTTTTCTCCGCCTGGCTGTTGTTGCCGCAGTTGGAAAATTGCCTTATATTTTGATCGAAAACGTGAGCCAATGTTCGAAGGACATGATTGGTTGAGAAGTTTATCCCAGGGCCAAACATTCTAGTCACGTTTGCTCTAAACATTTCCACAGTAAGTTTTCTTTGGCAAAAACCTCTTTGAGATGAACATACTAGGAAAGAGGTAGATAGATCTTCGATTATCTTTGTCATTGTTTAAAAGGCCGTGAGCACGAGTACACTATTGCCGTCTTTCAAATCCAAAACAAGATTTGAAAAAGCTCAAAAACAGTTTGTTGGAACCCAATTCCCCAGAGTAGATGGAACCTCAGCTTCGACAGCGGGTTCCCGGTGATGTGTTTGTTAAACTGGAGATTTAAATCAAGATTTCAACATGACTTGAAGAGCAGGCATAGGCATAGATGATGCCATTCAGAACTGAAGCGTGATTGTGTGTTGGTCCTAGCCTAAAATTTGGTTTTCAGGACATATAAAGGAGAAGAAGTTTTCTTGGGCTTCCCGAGAAAGAAATTCAATTTTTGAACTCTATTCAACGACTCCGATTGGGAACCCCGGGAACTTTGGAAGTCTGAGAGTTCGCGCTTTCTCGTGTGAACAGCGACTACTCCCTCAAATTTCCCATTCATTTGAATCCCTAGAGAAATAAAGACAGAAAGGCTCAACTGTTTCGAGACCTACCTTAACATCCGTCTTTTGACCCTGAGGAGTCGATCTCCGTGTGCTTCGGATGCTACTTCCCCATTAATATGGTTTCATGGATGCCAAGTCTAAATGGAATGTACTCTTGTTTGGCCAGGTCTCTCGAATGTGGGCTTTTTCCAATGCAATCTGGACTACTTCTCGGGTGGTTTCGATATCGGTGTGTCTTTACATGCGTGTGGCGTGGCCACTGACCTGGTCCTCAAGGCTTGTTTGGATAACCAAGCTCACTTTGTTTGCTGTCCCTGCTGCTACGGATCCGTCCAAGAGAATCACATACTCACATATCCAAAGAGTTTGGCCTTTCAGCAAATGTCATGGAACTTCAGGGTGAGTACCAGTACTGTACCACTACGTCCAAAACCGGGAGTCCTTGGGTAGGCCCTATAGTACATCGAATACAGGAGTATTTGAGATGAATTATGAACTGCTTAGGCTTCTTTGGAAACCCTCTTGTCCTCAGGCGAAGGGGTCGATTGCTTAAGAGGTAAAGTTCAAGAGCTGGGGTCTTCAATCATTCTTACTTCCTCGTGAGCAGACAACAGATTGCTAAAGGGGAATGCAAATTTCCTACAAGACTAAAAAAGTTCGAAAGTGAAAAAAAAGTTTCTGTGAGACAAACTTTTGTAACAGCATAAAAATCGAGACAGTTCAACTTGGAAATTGAGCTATTTGAAGAGCGAAAATGCTCGAATGTTGCCCAAATAAATTGAAGTCGCCAAGTCACGAGTGGAGAGAGTCAATAGAAAAAACTTTCAACAATTGCAAATGGAGTTATGAGCTCACTTTATCAGGAAACTACTCAAAAGTACATTCAAAATTCTGCTTAAGATTTGAGTAATCCATTGTAGGTGAGTTCAATAGAGAAAACTCAATTTATTGAAGTCTGGCTGAGACCTGCCTCTAGTAATAACAAGTAATTTCTTGGTTCAAAATTGTCTCATAAGTAGTACTTTGGTGTCATTACTGAATTAGAAGGTTCATTGTGGTGTAATTTTTCCTAAGAACAGATTAATGGTGTTTCATGATTTGTTATTCGGGCCAAAGCCGATCTGCAGAGGGCACAAAAGAAGCAATAAAATCAAACCTCTTGTTCATTTAGCGAGTGGATACTCAATGTCCGATTACTCATTAAGCTTTTTGAGACCTACAAAAAGGAAATCAAAGGTAGCCCATTCTAATGAAGTATATCACTTTAGACGGTTTTTGTCTGTAGTGCCTAATGTTTATTTTCATTTTTACATAAAGTAGCATGGAGAAACCTTAAATGATGAAGTAAATGGTAAATTAGGCATAATAAGAATTGGACGGACTGAATAGGGTATTTTCGAAGGCATAAGTAGCCAAGTAAACCGGAAGACTGGCCATGCCCAAGATGAAGAAAGGTTTGGATTGCTCGCATGCGATGAAAGGCTTGGAAATCCCCATTCTAGGGAGCTGCAGCCTGAACTGAGTGCTCAGACCACTTTATCAATGATCTTTTTATGGTATTCGAAGACAGTATAAAGAAACCTTTCTGTTGCTGGACAATAGACAATACGTTGCAAGTACTACAACAAAATGATTCCTATTGTCGGCAGTAATGGCACTTGCAATGCTATCACTTTTGTTGGGCACAATTTAGGAAAGAAGAATGATAATTGGACACTTCAATTCAACGTTGCTGAAATCATGACAACAAAACGCTATGCCACTAGAAACTTTTGGGAGCGGGAAAAAGTCTTCAGTGTCTCATAAATCAGTGTTGGTCTAAAAACGGAGCCATCCTTGAAAAGCCTACTAGTGAGACGATTACAAAAACTGTTATTTTAGTCTGTCTTCAACCGTATTTACAACATGTGTTCATTCGTGATGTAATAAAAAGCGAGTACGGCCTAATTGAATTAGAGTTGCAAGCCAGACCAGAATAAGAAACTCAACTAGGTCATACACTACTGAAGGAAACGGACCATTCAAACTCAAATGGAAAGCACTTGCTTCTTCATTTTGAGTTTGGTATCACTTTTGTAAAATCATCAGAAATAGCCCCATTCCTTAAGCAATGAGTCTTTCAAACATCTGTTGCCTTTCTTTATTACAAGATGTTCTGGTATATCCAGTATAAAAAAGATAAAAGCTGCCTCGTTTTTATAAACGACTTTTCTCTGTCCTGGTGCAAAGATGGAAAGTCTGCTTAATGAGAACGAGAAAACCTATCCTGCTCGTTGAATTTAGTTGCAATTTCGGGATATGATAACCATATAAAGAGGAAAACAATATGCATGGATAGTAACAAAGTATAAAGACGTGGAAAAAATTCCATTGAAGAATGTAGTATGATCCATCTCGTTTCCACAAAAAACGTGGCAGAAGGACTTGACTGATCAATTCCGAGAACACAAGAAGGTTGGTTGCCATGACTTGGCACCAAAAAAGAGTTGTCATGTGTTCCATTGTTCATTGGGCTTGTGCATGTTATCGTTACAGGATTATCTTGTCTTGGGGCATACTGCCGATCAGACGCATGTAAATCACGACAAGACTCTCCAGGGTTTTCGAGCTATGGATATCGTGGACTCTGATCGAGCTCTGGAGGCTATTGAGCGTGGCTACCAAGTGGAACTCACTACTCTGCGGCCTCCTTCGTGTACTCCAAAGAATAACCTTCTCGTTGGAACTTGGAACCCCAGACCAATCAAAGAGGGATAAATGAATAGTCCAAGGATGATGAGTAGTGGGAAGAGAGATCTCGCCGATAAGTCTGCTCAAATGGACAGGCATTCCTTTGGCCCTCTGAATACATCATCTTCTCTAAGCCACTCGGCCTGATGAGGTTAATGATGATACTCTTTCCGAATAATAAACACAATCTCAGGGAGGCTTGCACGGATCTTTGGAGTTTGGACCTTCCAAACGAACACTAATCTCTTCTCGTTATCATTTGTAAACATGTCTTCTTGCTTTGCGAAGCCCATGAGGTCCGTTGTTACTTAAACGAGCTGAACGGTCAAGTACGAAATGTTATTTTTCAGGAGAGGTTTTTCAATGTGTTTTATTTTTCACGTTCTTGGTAGTATGGTTACTAAGCTTTAATTCTCTCTATATTGGTGTACTTTAAGAAGTCGCGTGTTTTTTCTCTGTGCGGACATATGGTCATTGTGTTCAGAATGGATTTGGAAGGGCGTACGCGTGATAGATTGGGGCGTGTCATGACAGAGAACGAGTTAAAATGTCTCATCATGGTTGATCTACAACTCTACAGAAGCAGTTGTGTTTTAGTGGGTTCATGTGTAAGTGGGAAGGTAGTATGTAGGTGGAGGGATGGATGGATAGATGAATGGATGGATGAGGGAACCTTGATGGATCACCTTCGCCTTTACATTTTTAAGCTTGCGACCAGGTTTAGCGTCCAAGCATTAATCTTTTATAATCGCAATGCGTTCGTGGAACTCCTTGAATGAAATGCGTCACTTTCATGTAATAGTAGTAAGGACATGATCTATCACATAACAATGGGACGTTGCAATGACAGCAGACCTATTACTTTCCTTAGAAATCCATCACTATGTACGTACTGTTGCTTAGAGCAAATAAACCTCGAAAACGATGGAAGATGGTCCAACCCTCCCTAACACTACTGCTCCGGATGTTTTTTTCCAGACCAACATTTATAACATTTGGTCGAGGTAAACACTTCGTCGAGAAGATCCAATGGAACAACGATATTGATAAAGAGCTCGTCTCGTCGGAAGTTCTGAAGCCAAAGATGAGGGAGGTTCATGACTTTCCAGACTGGTCCATCATCCATCAGATGACTTTCTTGGAGGCAATGGGGAAGGGCAGCAGGGTAAGGGATGTATATATCGCATTCCGATTTGTATATTATACCATACTGGGTGAATGCGAGCATAGACAACAAAACGACGAGGACATGCCATTCAAGGCGCATCCTCGAGAGGCCAAACTTCTGGTATTGACAGAGCTGGACTTTCGTTTTCGCTTGAAAATCCACGTTCGCTTATTGGCATCTGCGTTCGTAAGGCCATTTCGAGCTGAAAGCGAACAAAGTAGAATAATGAATGTGTTATCAATATTGGAGGATAATCATGATCATCATACATGATACGGGTCTATTTGATATGAGATGTATCGACGTGATTGCCCTAGTGGCCGAGTTGTTCTTTCACGAGTTCAGGTATAAACTTGCAATTTCATGCATTTTGAATGAGGGTTCACGTTCTGTTCTTGTTTCCCTTTGTCTGTTCATGCTGGTATATACTTGGGAGGATCTTGATCAAGATCGAAATTCTTCCGCCTTCAAAGTCATTCCATTGGGGAATTGTCGATTTCTTCTCTGCCGCTGGAGGATATTGGAAGAGCATTGAGAGAACCCATAATTCTCTTCACATCCGTGTGCTTTCCCATGTTCTTACCCGTGTGCTACTTGATTCTGCCAACCACCTTTTTTGTTTTACTTTCCACCAAGCTTCCTCGTGTTCCAATTTGTGAAAAGGAGAGTTCAATTTTCAAGGCAGGATTAGGAGCTTACTTGTCTATGTACGTACCAAGCTACCAACTGAAAGGATACCTTCTACCCAGATTCGATTCGTTGGAGCTAATCCGTCAGAAAAAAGGGACTATGAGGTAAAGTCTCCTTGACATTAAAGGCCCGAGCACTGCAACGACTAGGGTGTTGGGTAATGTTGAGTAATATTGCTTTGGGCAATCTGGCAAATGTCGATGTCATGGGACTAGTTACACAACTAAGTAACCTTGAAATTGTTTTAAGGTGCGTTTATACTGAACCCTGAAGTGATAAATGAGTACGAAAAGCAAAATATTATTGTACTTAAAGGTTTTCCCGTTCAATCTTGTATGGCAAATGATTTATTTTTTATTGTAAGTGAGCCTTTATTGTACTTCACTGTGCACCAAAATAGATTCAGGAAGACATTTCGGTCTTTGAAAGAGGTTCGACCTATCACATGTCCATTTTAGCCCTTGTTCAAATTCTTTTAGAAGGCCTGACATGAGGTTTTTAGTAAGTATTACAGAGAAGTTTGAACATAATTTGTCGTGTATAGGATGAATGTGTTCAAAATGACACGCAAATTCATTTTCATAACATGAAAACAGAAGCTTAAGACGAAGACTTCTTGCTTGAAAACACGTGTGATAAAAACTGGCCTTTGTTGAATATTCCCCAAACGTTCTATCTCTCTTTTCAAACAGATTGAATAACACGAAAATGAAAAAAAATGTCCTAGATTTAAACTTCATCATATGCTTAATTTTAGAAAGTCGTTTGCCGCCCAAATTCAAGTCTTTCGCAAGATTCATGGATCTTTGTTAACGTACCTTAGTGCTGTCACCATTCCGTCCTCACTAGTTGTACATGAAAGTGGTGAGACACCCACAAGTGGGCTACAAAATTGCTCTATTCAAAAAGAGAAACCTCATTTACGTATAAGCCTACTTTACTAACTAGCAAGGGCCTTTCATGAAAGCTCTACGTACCAACGTTAGGGTATGTATACAGTAAGCATTGAAAGCCATGATTCTGTGCACCGGCAGTAGGTCATTTGTGATACACAAAAGGAAAAACAAGAATTGTACCAAAGGAACGCTCATCAACCGGTGGTCCATGAAATTGTACCAGAGGGAACAATGTTAATTGGGTATGGTAGCATTTGTTCCCAATGATTTCACAAATGGATGGTGAAGGTAGGTCGAGGGCGCATCTTGTAATCGGTCCAAGGTATTGATACGGAAAATGTTTTGTTGAATGTTTACTGAGCGTACTTATCGTGTGCGTTATGTAAGTAATTTGAAATGGAATGCCGAATATTCAATGGCTTATGTAAAAAGAATACATGAAGCGAAGGCTTTGTTTGTGGTAGTGAGCATCCAGGTACTAAGCCAACAAAGTTATTAGGTCCAGGACAGAATCAGTCATTTCAATGGAATCCATTCTTTTGACACGTTCCTTTTTTATTGCAACTACTTAGAACCATGTTGCATAACCTTGGAGAGAATGGATGCCGAAAGGCTATAGAATGCACATTGGAGAACCTTTGATAAATGGATTCAGAAACAGATTGCTTCCCTGTATGTATGAAGGTAGTGGAACAACGTGAACAACAACAATGGCAAGGCAGTATTGAGTGTGATAGGGGATCAAGCTTCGCCATGTTATTGGATACGACTCATATTGGAAATATATGATAGATCTTGATTGATGCCGAGTTGTATGGGAATTGACTTACCTTTTTCAGGGTCCTCCTTGGGGAGGCATTCCGCCATTTCATTGATGATTTGGCAAATCTCACGGCGATCCTTTTCAATACTGATCCGCTCCTCCACATTGAAATCTGGCTTCATGGACTTGCAAATGACAATTTGAGACAACACGGACCCTAAACCATGGGCCGTTGGTTTGTTGTCTAAAAATTAGAGTTCATCATCTTATATCGGGCTGAATCCATTCATAAATTTGCTGAGCTCATTTCCTTACCATAAATAGAACTCATGTCCATAGGAATGGCCACCACTAATCGGAGACATTTGTCCAGCTCTCGTTCCAAAAGCTGGCTCAACATGTAAAGGCAGATCAGTTGATGGTTGTCTAGAATGGTTCCCTCCGATAAAGCACTAGGAGTAAACATTCAAAAATTCCGCATGACACATGTGACCCAAAAACTCACATTCACATCATTACCTTTTTATTTGTGGAAGAAGTTGTGTATTGGTCTGTTTGCAGGCTTCCACGCATTGGCGACGAACCCGCCGGATTTTCTCGCGAAGTTCGGCCGAGTCTTTGGCCGTTCCCACGTGAATGAGCAGGTCGCGGAAGATGGCAATCTGCAGATTGATATCAATGATCACCTGAAACATGAAGACGAATGAACGTTTGAGCGCCACCCAAATCAAGTATGCAAGTATTAGTGTCGAGGTAAACAATGAAGGAAGGAATTCTGACTGATGGAACGGACGAACGCGGACCTTGATCCACCACGTCATGAATTTTTCAAGCGATTTATTTTCCTTCTTCAATGAAGTGTCTGTTTATTTCTAAGTAGACTCCTCTAACTTAGCCTCGTTCCCTCTCATTTTCTCGTCATCTCTCCAGATTCCTTGTCAAGATTTGCTTCTGAGGGCCCCTTAAAAGGTCGTCGTTTATTTACTTTGTCTTGGTGAAGCGACGAGCTTCCTCGTTTTAAAGAGTGCAAAAGTTCGCTCAATCGCCAGTGACGCGTGCGATGACAAAGTTCTCTACTACGAAGGATATTTATATCTTCTTTACAGTAGTACTTGTCCAAATTGTTCTGTTTTGCTCAAGCAACGAGAGGGGTACGAAGAAAAAGACTCCAGTCAAGATGTCTGTCTGGCTTGGTTACATGAAAGGAGATTAATTTTCCAAGGAAGTTTGATTGATGGATGGACTGCTGACTTATATTTATCCCTCCTACGACTCATCTTGGCCTGTTTGTTCAAAATGTACACCAACTGTTTCCGACATGACCTCATAAAGGGCCTCTCTGAAGTCATGTATGGTAACATGACAGTGTACAATCAAGGGCTTTTACCTTGCACAATCAACTTGTGTCTAAACCGTCAGAAAAAGAAGCAATTACAAGGTTTATGCTTGGCGCTTACAAAACAAATATTCTCTCCTCCTTGAAAAAACACTCGACTAAGTACTGAAGAAGAAAATGGAATGGGAATACTCTTTAAAGTTTTCGTTCCTGTTTATCTTGCAGTTTCAACAAGTCGCAATTATAACTTTCTGAAATGATTCAACGGTTGAGAATCCAATGAAATGTACTGTCAAGAAGGAAAGCGAAACAAGTTTGAGTAAACACGCACTAAACGGTTCAATTGTACGGAAAGAACACCTGGGGGGATACTGTCATAAGAACATAGACATACATTTTGTGTCAGGCCTCCTTTATCATGTGAAACAAAGCAATCTCAAACACACTCCTCAACACCATTCAGTAACGGATTGCTAAGTTGTAAAAACTGAGTGCACAAAAGTAAAAGCAAACTTTTTAAATGGACTTTGCAACGGTTCAATTGAAATAAAATTGGCCTCACAACCAGCTTCTACCAACTTCCAAACCAATCTTTTTCCGTATGCAATTACCTAAGCTTTCGCATTGATTCCATAACAGTAAAGGATTGAACTCCAAAAATCTGCCCCAGTCATAAAATTACCTTCCATGATGTTCATTTGTCACTTGAACTCGAGGATATCACTAAAAAATGGTTACAAACAAATGTTTGACCACTTTCTTTGACTTTCTGTGTAAACATAATAATAATAAGTTAACAGTAAGTCAAGTGATATTATATTGTCTTTTTGCCTGTGAACCTTTCAAAAGAAAATAATCCTCCTCAGAAATCAATCTCAAATGTCAGTGGAATTCAAAATTGACTTTCCCAACTGAAATGAACACCGTGCATCATTATAGACAGGCATTTTTTAAACTAAGACCTTTTGTAAATCGGCCTTAACATGTTTCATGTCCTTTTGAAAGACGAAAAGACAAGATCATTTGAAATCATGCCCATCTGTATCCAAATTTCTTGATATTTTAAAGTCAACGATTTATCATCCATTAGGAGTTCCGCACTCATAAAACTGTTAAAGGGGGTCAGACTTTCAAAAGAGGAAGTAATGGAGGGCTTAACTTGACCTTTTTTCAGTTTGAAAGTGCTGTATTTCAGGGACCCACGATAGCATTGCTACCCAGGCCCATCAAACTTGAATGGGTGTGTGTAAAGACCCATCAGGCAGTTGGGGATAGATACACATAAAAGCACACAATTGCCTCTCAAGGCTCAGAAATACAGTAATGTCTACAGTTTTTGGCTTATGTGCAAGTCCCGGTTAGTTTCGAAGCCTATCAAAGCTAACTCAAGGACCTAATGTGAGGAATGACCTATTGGTAACTGACCCACTTTCTATGTCAATATGTCATAACCAGACAAGTACAATTGGAGCATATGCCTTGTTAAATAATACAACCCAATATTAGGCGGTTACACTTGGAAAAACTAACGATTCCAAATAGAAAGAAAGGGTGCAACAGGAAATTTACTTTCTTATGATAGTGAATGAAGGGATAGCCCAAAAAATAACATAGACTTAGTTTTCATGTCTCTGAAAATGATACTTATATTTCAAAAGTTAATGCCAAAGATAAAGACAACTGAAGACGCATTCTCATTTCCCACCAAAGTAATTGGGACGTGGCGTCTTGTCGTATGATCCGTATGATCCGGATCCGCCCACAGCGTTTCCATTATAGTTAGGTCGTCCTCCACCACAAGTGCATACCAAAGACGAGATCCTCTCATCCATATGGGTATGCTTGAGCTCTCGAACCACAGGACGAGAGCTGAAAGTGGCATCTACTTCGATTTTATCTCCTCGTTCGTATTCAGTTTGTCCGTCATGATCATAACCGATGAATTTGCATCCAGCATTCACAATAACGGATTCGACATCGTTCCTTCGTCTCCAAGAAAGTTCGTGGTAGCCAGTTTTCACGGTATATTCCCAACCTTCGCAACCATCGTCATCATACAGATGAGCACATTCACCAATCTTGAATTTGGGATTGGCGCAATCGTCAAACATATTGAAGAGACCGGGTTTGGCCAAGGCCAACGAAGGCAGAACAATCAAGAGGCAACACAAGGCTTTCATGGTGGATAATTGCAAATGATGAGGATAATAAAAAGGGGAGGACCTTTTATACGAGAGGATGCTGAGGGGGGCAGGGGGAAAGTCTGAACTTGATAACCCGACTTGGCAACAAGGCCAAGCTGAACGAAGTCTTGCGCCTTTGGCCCGAGGTATTTGAGCTTAAATGGAAGAGGAACAACAATTTTCGATTCCACTCGAAGGAAACAAATTTTGCTTATCATTTTGTACACTTCTAGAAACATTCCGTCATCAATAACCCGGACCTCGAGTTGGACTTGTAACGGTGATGGTGAACGCTTCCCAGTAAAAAGATACATACATTGGGTTGAAACGTTTTCCTCTTCCAGATTTGGTTTCGTGATCCTTTAAGAAATGCTGCTTTGCGTTTTAATGCGTGCGTATATGAGCACTTCAAAGTTAATAAGAGTAAAGAAGCTTCTGTAGTTAAGAGTAATGACTTCCAAGGAATCAGTGAAATGTACATTTGGGAAGAAGAGAGTAATGGGGATTTCTTAGACGTCATAATACCTGGTTTATCAACTAATTCTTTCAAAGATGCAATAAAACAGAGGGAGAAAATTTTATTTCTACGCCTACGGACAATTAAAGATGAGAAAAACAAGCGGCAGCATGTATTCTTGAATTATTATATTCTTACCGTGCGAAAATGTCTAATATTTTTTTCAAGCCATTTTTGGCTTTTCTAAGTTTTAAATGAATATTTCTAAGAAATTTTCATTTGTTGATCCTTGACCTTGAATAAATTAACTCTTCAATCTCCTGTAATAACAAAATCGTCAATAAGCATTGTATTGCCGTTCGCAATACATTTAGTCTTGCAACAAATTAGAGCCGGTGGATCTAGAAAACCTTGTTGATGTGAAAATAATGTGATGATGGTGAGAAAATGCTTTTTCAAAATGATTCAAATACCCCTTATTTTTTTCTCTTCCTTCCCAACTACGTTGAATTTTCCTACCCTTTTGCCATTCTCAACTCAAAAATTTCAAATTTCCAAATTGATTATTTGATTTGAGCTTTGAGCAATTATGTTTTAGTCATGTGATAGAGCGAAACCTAAGCCAGAACTTTGCAAACGTTCTTGACAAAAGTTTAAACAAGCTTTCTCTTTTTCGGTGTTTTTCTGCTTTCCTGTTTCGTTAAGCATCCCCCTCGGGGGGGAAAATGATGAGAGATTGCATCTATGTTGAAATGTTTTCAGGGTTCTATGTATTAGAGTCGTAATAAAAGATGTTCAATATCAGTCGAAATAATCGATTGGTGCTAGGAACAAATCGTAGTCTCGAGCATTCGATTTAGTATCTAATGACACATTCCGATGGACAGAGGTTTTCTAGAATTGCTACGATCGCAATCCTTTCGAAGCACTCGATGACGAAGGTTTCAAAGACAAAGAATTCGTTCAAGTGAATTAACTATATTCATGAAGAAAAAAGACAAACATAATCTTGTGCCATTTAAGTCCACCTTTCTCTTTCAACAATGCTGCATTTCAAAGTACACGGTCGCATCAAAGCGAATCTTGTGAAGCATGAAGTAATACAGGGATCTGCACAACAATGGCTTGTCGAGTCAAAAAAGTTACTTGGAATAAAGTCAAGAGATGGTTGAAATATTTAACAACCTCTTGTTTTTCATGAAAACAAGTTGCAAACAAAAAGACCGCGGCGCTGCCTTGAACAACTGTGTTGGTGTAACCTTTTAAATCTCAACAACTGTTTATGAAACTTGAAAGTTAAAGATATTTTTTGTTGAAAATCATTCTCTAGCCCCTTACGTTACAAAACAGTAATTTTCAAACACAAAACTTTCCAAATTTACTGGCCATACCCTTTTAAGGGCGCTTTTGCTTGAACCCCGTGCAGTATTCTAATTTTGACCCACCGTGCTCTCTATATTACCAATGATAAATACCAATGATAAATTTTTCAATTCCACATTTTGACTTATTCAAGCGCATAAAAAGATATTGATGGCATCTTTATGCCATCGATGGCCAAAATATAGATGCCATGATGGCAAATTATAGATTATTTTAAATCCTGCCGGAAGCCAGAATGGCCGGGCGTTCTAACGCGTCATTCAAGGCTAAGTGTAAGTAGTTCCCCAGACATCGTAGAATCAAATTGAGTTGTCGGAACACGGCGTTTCTTTGAGCGGGAGAAGTCATTTTTAATTTCCAGAAACAGTTGAGACCAGTTGTGAGGTGTAAATGCAATACCGCATATGTATTTGAATTCTGTTAATTAGATCACAGGCAAAAAAAATGATGTAAGGTCAATTAAAACATGCTGAAAGACTTTTTTGAATATTTCTCCTGCCCAATTTTCAAGTAATCCTATAGGTGTGCTTACCTAAAATATTGTCGAGATCTACTTAGCCGTTTGTCTAAATTGGTGTAAGGACCCTCCTGTTTGGTCCTTCGAGAATGCAGAACAAAAAGGCTGTTGACAATAGATCATCGAAATTGATTTCCGGATTATTTTAGCACAGCACTGCCCATGTCAAGTGAAATTTTGAACTAATGTTTTAAGCACTTTTCAAGTAACATTGTAGAGTTTTTGCCCATGACCTGATGAACCGACTACAAATTAATGTTAGGCATTGCATTTACATCTCAAAACCGATCTCAAAAGTGTCTGGAATATAAAAGTGACTTCTCCAGCTCAAAGAAACACCGTGTGGACAAATACCATGTCAGATTTAAAGTTAAACCATTTTGAACTTTTTGCTTAAACCTTTGCCTTCCGTTGGATTTAAGTCAGCAAGATATTGGTGAGGTTAGAACTGAGTACGAGTAACTAAGAACGAATTGGGCGTGACCCTTTGCCACAACTCCAAAGCATTTCTTTGAGCTCTAGCTTGAGCCATCGCTCTTGGCTTCTATGCTCTAGAAATCTTGGATTTTGAGTCTCGTCTCTTTCTTGCACTTTCTGTTGTAGGAAGTACCGTTGAAAGCAGACATCTTTCAAAATATTAAATCCATGTACTCAAAAGTTATTTGCTATCCATCCATTCTTGCACAGAAGTAGGACAAAAAAGATCATGAAAACCGTTTTGCTTTCGAAAAGTAACCTAAATGAAAGTCGAAAAAATAATAGTAGTTCAGACAAGATAAGAACTAATAATGTGGAAGATCCAATCGTAAAGTAGATCTCCCAGTTGTGATGGTAAAAATGGTCTCAATGCCTCGGGCGCGAAGTAAGCTCTGGATCGTCAAAGGGTTCGGTAGAAACCGAATTCGAGAATGTCCATGAGAATCCCTCAGCAGAACTTCCCACATTTCGAGGTCCCTGCAAACCTTTTTCATCCACTTGCCAATTGTGGAGTACGCACATTCTATTGGCCGACGACGACCCTTTCTAACGAATATGGCCTTGCGGAACACATCTTCCATTAAGCACTTAATGTATGTGCAAAGAAAGCAGGCACCATTGGACAAGGATGAATTCAAGGTGGATAATTCTTGGCCTTTAAAAAACTGATGGAGACACCTTGTCTACTTTTTGAAATATATTCAAAACGTGATATGAAGTAATAATTGATTCAATTACGCGTGATACAAAAAACTCTCCATTACATGAGGACAAGATTTGTAGGAGGAACTAATTTTGATGTTATTGTGTACCTATGTTAACCTTCTTATTAAGGGAACGGGTTTGCAAGAGTAATAAATAAGAAGAATATTTTGCTATTGACCGGAGTCAATAGCAAATCCCCAAAAATAGAAATGGAAAATGGATTCGGGGGGGCAACATTCTTATAATATTTCAACCTAAATGGATGTGACGTTGAGTAAAAAGGCGAAAACATTTAACAGAATCAAATTCAAGTTGCCAGCTTCGGGTGGCTTGTTTATCACATTAGAAGAGAAAATGCCTAAACCTTAATCGATATCGCGGCTTAATATCTAAAAGTTCCCATAGAAGTTTTGCCATTAACGAAGATTCTGATCAAATCCCAAGAGACTAGTGTTTCTTATTTCTTCATTCCCTCCAACACATTATAGCTCTCTTACTTTTCTTAAAAGCATGGTCTTGTCAATCAAGGAATTAGATCCACTGGATTTCATTCCTTTGAAGCTAAACTTTGCCCAACCATGTTGAGGCACTCCTCATTCAATCTTCATTCCCAATCTGATTCCACAACATCGCTTCTCCAAACCAACAGCACCCACCCAAAAGTGGGACCTTGAAAATCAGATTGAGTGAAAAAGCGTGACATTTTCTCTGGAGAACTTCTTCACATATGGTTAAGTTTGAAAAGAAAGTCAGGATTTGGGATACCATTTTAGTTGACGAACCGAAAAGCGCCATTTCCTAGAGATTCCTTTGTGCGGAATCATTGGACCATCATTAAACGGGTTTACAAAGCTGATGAGGGTGACGAGATTCCAGGACGTAATTAGTGGATTCCATTAGCACAAAATGCCTAGCCGGGAAATTTTTGCACCGAGGTGACAATTAATTAAAAGTGCAGAAATTGTCCTGGTTCTTTGGAGAATAGATAATTTGTCTGCGCAATTAACACAAGATTAATGAGCATAATGCAGAGATTAGAAATGAGGGCCTTTTTAGTTCTAGCAAGCAATGTTATTTCATGGTTAAGTTTTCTTTGGTTATCCACCGCTTAACATTTGATTTTTGTTACTTAGGTGGAAATATTCGGAATAATTCAATCTTTTTTGTACTTTTACCCCAAGATCAGTTATAGTTTGCTAACGTTATGGAACTGAATGCAACTTATTTACTGTATATTTTTCTTTTTCAATCCATTTTCTGACATTGACATCTATCTGTTGTTGTGATGATCTTGCAAATGTCTCAACACCTTTCGTTTCAAAAATGATATTTGGGGTAACTCAACGTTTCAGAGCATAAGAAAATTCTTTCATGTTGTTACTTCAAATGATCCCTTTGTTGAGGAATCCTTCAAAAGTTTCCTACTTGCAAGAACTCGAGAGTTTAATGCATCCACCAATAACGATTGCAATAAGTATTTGTTGTCCACACTTTTGAAAACATGGCAAAAATAACTGCACAAACCGAGTAGAAAGGTTCAGATGGAAAAAATAGCCTCTAACCTTTGTACTTGGATTTTGCAACGCGTTTGTTCGCTGTTCAAGTATCAACTTAGGTTGAAGAAGAATCCTGCAAATTTTAAAGGAGAGACATTTTTCTGGCCAAAAAAAAGACAAACTAGCATAACAGGCAAGGATTATCCTGATTTATTATATTAAAGCCAAAGTTCAAGTCCCCAACGTCGCCTGCAAAAAGCAAAAATCTACCAGGATGTGTGTGTTTCAACTGTGCCTATCCTTTTAATTAATAGCAATCCATTAGTTTGTTCCCATTTCATAAATTAGTCATTCACTTTGTTATAAAATCCCCGTTTTTTTCTCCAGAATGTTTAATCCGCGTTTAAATTACGGTTGGTAGGGTGTTTGTTCTAAACCGGCTTTTTACCACTGATGGAAAGTTTTTCCAATCTTCATTAATTTGAGACACATTCGAGGAAACGAGACCAAAGGGAGAGAAAGGACGAGAATTCGGTGGTCCGTATCAAAAAGTTTTAACATGAGGAGAATGAGAGAGTTTGTTTATGCGGTTAGCCCTTCCACGAACCATGAATACTTGTCAATTAGCTGATGCCACCTGAATCATTTATTAATGGTCACATTAGCAAAGCTCACGCTGCTAATGTACGTAAACTAACTTTCAGTTCAGATTAGTAAGTTGGTCCATTATGCTTAGAACTTTTCAAAGATTAGTATTAAATGGATATTTACTGGGGTAGTTCTGCGATTGGCACGATCCAACCAACATCCTTACAAATGGCAATTCTATTCATAGCAATCGAACCTCCTTTGTCCAGTATATTCAATCGAGGATGACATGGGCGACTCAACCCAGGATCACTTTCAAAACACTGTTTAGGTCCAATTAGTAAAGTGAAAATTCGATGGAACAACATTTTTGTTGCAAAAGCTTGAAAACCACTTAAATCTTATTTATGTTTACAAAATTTATTTTAAGAACAAAGTTTTTGATTCAATAGGATTAAAGATGGAGTGGGTTGAAACATAGACCACGGAACGTTAAATGAAGCAGTTGTGTCAGTGCAATAAAACTTATGCCAAATTGCACTTATTCGGAATGCAAGTCACCATGATTTGCTTTACTGTAGTGAATGCTATAGATCTCTTTTGTTTTTATGAACCAACGACCTTGTTTTTCCAATGTAAAAGAGATGAATTGCTGTCCCTGTATTTCCAGGCCTATTGTTTTTCCAGCCTTGTTGAGTTTTGTTCCATACCAAGTTTGCATTGCCGTTTAAACCTTGCGCCTCATTGGATCTATTTAGCCAAGATTAAAGTATGCTTGACTGTTATGAAACAAACCACATTTTCTTTGCAAACTTTGGCGTTGATCTCATGGTAGCCATCCATCCCTTTGAGGCATGCTTACCATTTGTGTCTTCTTTTCATCATCTTTGAGCCTGGTGATAGCCCCACCTCCGGAAACGACCGAGTCCCCATTGATTACCACACTGCCTGACTGATTATTGGACATGTTCACAAGGAGCATTTCAGATCAGAGAGTTCTTCAAACAGACACTGGGATGATGGAGAGGTACTTTAGTTCGATTTCAGACACCCCCTCATCGTCCACAAACTTTCCACGAGGAACACTTTCAAATGAGATCTCCCTCGCATGATCGACTTCTTCTCTTTAAGGCAGAATTCCAGGTTTGGCAGGAGAGATGTCATTTTCAGCGTCTTGACATATTTGGCGTATGAATAAAAAGTTCTGCCTGATTAGGTCCAAAGAGGGAGAAGGGATAACAGTGAGGAAATGAAGCAGTCTCTGATTGAACAAAAATTCCACTTGGAAATCCTGAAAGAGAAAAATGAATGCTATTCTCAGTGGGATGGGAGGAATAACAGCATAGCTTTATTTGTAATGAAAGGCTTTGACATGCCATTAAAGGGAAATAATCAAATAAATCATTGAGCTTCATGCTTATAGGTCAAAATTGAGAGTTAAGAACATGACTATCGCTACCGATTTCTTAATGGGCTCTCATTTCAAAACGTATTAGTGACCAATTTGTTCCCAAATTCAAGAGTGTTCACTATTTCAAAAATCATTGTTCAGCTGAATATCGTCGATTTCAAATAACACGTGTTCCTCAGACCCCACTAACAATTTAGAACAGTTAAGGGACTCATTTGACACTTGTCCTCAAGTTAATCCTTTTTTTTAGCTGACAAATATGCCATGAAAGATATATGAACCAAAACTGAATATGCACATTTGCGAAGGCATCCAAAAAGAATGTGTCGCTTCGATGGTGAGGTTATGGATTATTCGTCAACATGTCATGGCCACATACACTTACATACACTTTGTACCACTACCCTTATATTTTTGCACTTGTTAGCAACTAGCAAAACAATGTTAGCTGCAAGTGAAGTCTTACGATAGGAAAACATCTACAATTATTAGTACAGAAGACATCTTGTACTTCCTTGTCAAAGTTTCACATTTGAACCAATTTCTATGATATGAAGAAACAAATATGACATGTGTCAAGGCACGTCAGTCGCATTTTGTTCAAGGTTCACATCGTACTCTTGTCATCTTTATCACAACTGTCAAGTTTTTTAATGACAAAAAGGAACAAAATGAGGTTATCTTCTGATCAAATGGATGCGTTGCATATCTAAGTCATGGGCAGCAAACCCTAGATTGTTCCTCAACATCGAGACAGGAATGTTTTTCTTTTTTTAGAGACACAAGTCGAGGATCAAAGTTCCTACCTGAAGAAACTGGATACATCATATTCCGGCTAAATGTGGTGAAACTAGATCGCTCCCAAGTCTCTGGCTTCCATCTTGAACAGATTCAGCCTAATCAGAAGAAAGCTTGGAATCTCGCATTCGAAGAAAAGCTCGGGATTAGGATGTCAGACTCTTTAGATCTAAGTTCTCACACCAACTGTTTAACAAACTGAACACTCCCGAAAGGATATTTTGACTTGTATACACCAATAGCCTAAGGTCGGATGATGAAGAAGTCACTCAGGTAACACACTTTCCTTGGCGAGCGTCGACTCAACTGGTGAAGAACTCTTGTCTCGAGTTTTTTGACGGGCTTTTAAGCGAGTAAGCGCTTCCAAAAAGGACCTCTTTCGGGAAAGCGGAACGAACTTCCCGCGCAAAATTGGCCTCCTCCTCCTCCTTTTCTCTTTCTCTTCCTTCGCTTTCTTGCTTCTTTCTCTTCCTGCCTCTTGTGTTCCACATACAGTAGTTCCCTGTTTTTCTGTTCCTCGTTCCACTTCTCATCCTTGGTTTCCGCCAATATCAACACTACTCATGATTATGAACGCCTTGCGCCTATCCACTACTACGAAGTCTGCATGCAAACTACATCTTGTATTAAGTGGTACTGGAGATAAAGATGTACTCAAGGAATGTTTTCCGAGATGTTTTTTGTATCAGAGTATATATTCATTAGGGTGTTTTATTGGCTTAAACTGAGTTTTCTTCAAGCAAGGAAATCCAAAAAGCAATGATCAACTCTGATTGTTTTGAGTATGTGACTCCTTTCATTTCCGCCAACAACTTAGGTGTGCCTATAGCTTTATCCGAGCATAAGGACATCCATAATCATCATTAGAATTCCTGACCGGGAAAAATGTTCAATCACTTTGACTGGTAATCGTGTTGCACCCAATTTGCTTTCGTTTTTCCTACAGACATGTCAATCAATAAATAGCTATCTCTAATGCCATGATAGAGGGCTTTAAAAATCAATGAATTCGTTGCACCCTACTCGCATTTTGTTAAAATTTGAAGGACTTGAAACTCTAAAATGGTCACTTCACAAGAAGGTTCTTTGTGAAGCCCGTAAGAGAATGCCCAGTCACTCATAAGTTTGGTCTAAATTTAGAGAACTCGTTCATTGAAACAAAGCAGTAGACAAGCTCTCCAGGATTAGTTTTAGCGAGTACACTTTGTGCTATTTTTCCAAGGGAAATAACGTCGAAGGTTCCAACACAAACCTTAGTCCTTCTAGAATGTAGAAGAGGAATTAAGGGGATTGAAGAGAAAATGGGATTTCGTAGTCGCCTTGTTGGTGGTCTTCATCACATGTAGCTAAAAGAAGGATGGATCCTTTTCTTCTCAGCCAGGCAAAGAAACGGCAATAAATGTCATCCTAATATCTAGAAACACGAGACAGTCTCCTGAAACTAATCCTTGTATTGGTTCGTACGATTTGAAGTTTTCCCAAGAAAAAAGGGAGCTTCTTCTCTTTCCCTGCAAACTAATATTCGCCAACAAGGTGAGCGAATCTCGTGTTCAATTAAAGCTATTTTCTCCAACTATAAAGGCTACTAGAAGAGTGCTTCAGAGATGTCCTAAGGTCCAAATGAAGCTCTTGTTATCTCATTTGTCCTTTGGAACGAGGATAATGAACCCTGGCTTCAACCAAAGACAACCTACAATAGCTTCAGTTCTTCATTTCTGATCTTCATTCAGAGTTACTCGTACAGCATACAACTGAGCACGACTACTCGTTTCTCTCTCTGACAAGCTCAACCAAGAAAACATGCAAATCAATTAGGCCCGCCCAAATATTTGTTCCCTCGTAATAAGGGTTTGAATAACATTCCGTTGTATGAAGAGAAGACCTTAACATAACTTGGTTCCTGGTTCTTGTTGGTTCTCTTCATCCTGGATGGACTAATGACGGAACAAATGAGACCCAAGTCTGCAATCAGCTTGAGCTTGGTCTGGTATTTATTGCCATGGCGTGAGGATCATGTACAGAAACAAGAGATTGGCCAATACAAGAAGGGACCTTTTCCGATGACAGGAAATCGCAAAGAAACATGAGAGATTCCAAGTTTTTTAGTACGAATATTTGTGTTCTACTAATGACAGTTGAGAAAAATTTAAATGAACTAATTAGATTAGTTGATAGGTTAGTCTGGTGCTTAATTGAGAATGCTTTAAATAATTTTTCAGGTTTGCACCCTCGCCTTTGAATTTTGAAGGACACATTGCGTGTCCTTTAGCGACAAATTAACCCACACTGGACTTGACCTCCTTTCAGTAGGAACGATTAACAAATGTTGTGGTTGAGGTTCCAATAGAAGATGTACGGTGCATTTTTCTAAAGAAGGAAAGGTTTTATTAGAACCTTCAAAGGTGCTGACACATGAGTTTGAACGATATTTTTTTGCACACAACCATCACTCGATAAATATCCAACATTTATAAAGTTTCAGTGCTCTGGAATAAACAAAACTCACTCAACAGAGAGATTATGAAGCGCAAATTAGCCAAATCTTCATAACGTAAAAGCCTTGAGTCCAACCATCACATCATCCAGTTTTTCATAACTTAAATTATAATCCCGTGATTGCTCTAGCTCGCAACGAGAATGGGTTTATTCACATGTTCGAAGAAATGCACTAAAGCAAAGGGTCCCTTATCCAATTATAGCGTACAAAAATCTAGTTTTTAACCAAAGCATTAAAACTTGTATTAATTAAGGAAGGAAGGCCAAGTCTTCTGTTTCTTCTTTCTAGGCATTACGTATTGAGGTATCCTTAGGAACGTGTTGAAACCTTTTATCCATGGAATATGCCATTTTGATGGTATTTCATCCCTTAAGATATGGTGAATTATGTTAAAAGTATCTGGAACATCTTGGAATCCTTTGTCCTTTCCTTACGGATTAAATTCGTTTTACAAAGATGAATGATTCATGATTTTTTGAAAGATTTTGGAGAATAATTTCCGCTTTGTTGTTCATCTCAGATCTGTAGTTTCTTTCTGAAGAACTCGACATTTCAATCCTTGAATTTGAAACTCTGGAACAGCTGTAGGATTCCTAGCTATTAAATTACAGAGTTGGCTGATTTCGATTACCTTCGCTTAAGGGCCCTCTCGATCCATCTCTATTTTGATTTATGGTTGTGTTAATTCAATTCACTTGTTAGTCATTTTGCCGCTCTTTTTAAAACTTTTCATTTTCATAAAATACTGATGATTTATGGTTTCATCTCTTTCATCCAAATCCGAAATCACAAGTATCAATCCAGTTGCCTTTGGTTGCCGCATAGGAAAATCTGTCCCCGTTTTCATGTTAAATTGAGCCCTTGTGCTCTTTACAATAAAGAAAAAAACTCTGCATACATAAATATCGTGCGCATGTTAACCACCATTGGTTTCAAAAACATCTGATCATTCAATCTGAAAGTACACAAACAAATTGCTTACACGTGCCTCGTAGTATGGTTGTATTATGAAAAATATCCCGCATTTGGCAATGCGCTAACTTATGGTTAAGCGTCTTTTTCAAAAAAAAAAAATAACAAATCACGAGTCTTCCGAATAAAAGAACAATGCCCAGTAACGTGAGCATTTGTAGTTGCCCATTCTCTTTAAGGTTGACAACTGGAGGATCTTTTGGGTGTCCCGAGGGCAAAGTTCCTTCTTTTGTCGCTTGTGAAAGGCAGGATAATGTTCCGCGGTCAAAAGTCCACAATGTCTTTGGTTTCCTTTGCTGCCATTAAGAGGTGCCTTTTAGGGTTTTGAGTCTCAACTCGGGTTCAACTTCAATGTTCTCAACAATCTTGGTTCCAATTCTCAAACCACACATTTGACGGTCCATTTCCAAATTTGGAATCAACCGGAAGTAACACTTTGATGATGATTGACAACCAGATCTTCTTTCCCATTAAGCAAGCAATATCAGTAGAATGATCCCCAAAATGAGCCCAGGTGCGATCCCATTCATGTGCAAAACGGATCCAATGAGACCCCGTTGAACAAACTGGTTAACTCGTTTGGAATACGCCTGGAATCTCCGTTTCATATTGGATGACTCTGGACGTGCTTGGTTCCTTTTCCTCTCCACTTCTGAATATCTGGATTTCCGGCGATACAATGGCACCGTGGAGATTGCTGGAACCTGACATGACGTGGAATTTGGTTCCTTGTCTGGAATCTGCCATATTTCGTTTTCAATCATGGAGATAATCGAGTTCAGGCGATCGTTTGAAGGATCTGGTGCTGGTCCGGAAAACGAAGCAGACCCTCGTAATTGACCGTGACGAGAGGACGAGGTGGTCGTGCTTCCTGAAACAAAGAATGAATGAATGATTTAAGTTCCAATAGATGATGAATGGGCCAGGATCAACTCACCTGAGCAAAAGTTTTTCCGAATTAATGCCACTCGTTCTCTGTCATACAATTCTTCAATAACTGAAATCGACTTTCTCGTTGTTCGATCCCTAAACGGAAGGCTTGTTGTTCCTGGGACAAACAGTTTGTTATCTGTAAAAGGATCGCTGCTTTCATTGTGGGACAGATTGGATGTGGTTTTGGAAGTCAAAACACAAAGCATTGTGATTGTGTCTTCTATAAGAATTGAAAGGGAACTGAGATCAAGAATTGCTCGAGTGCCAAGGTTAATTATCTCAGAGTTTAAGGTGCTTGGTTCACTTGGTCGTTGGCACGAGATAGATTTCCTTCAGGATATCTCTTAAATCTGGAACTCTCCTGAATGTTGCCTATAAGGGAACACTCAAACCATTTGAATCGATTTTTTCGACATATTGAAAAAGTTTTACCCGTTCATTATTTCAAAAATTTTCAATTTTCATATAGTTGAAGGATGTGTTCACCTTTTTCTCTTGAGGTTAACTACCTCCATAACGTTTGAAATAAGAAGTTTTGTAAGAATAAGAAACATGTTTTGAAGCAAAAAAACTGTATAAAAGTTTGATGATTTGTGAACTCCCAAAATCAATCTAGCTATTATGAACGGGAATACAAATTTGAGTGGTATTTTTTCAATAACGAAAGTGACCTTGCCACTTTGATTTGTGAAAGCACAAGTGCCAGTTTTCCTGGTTTCTAGAGCCTTCCTAAAATCTGTTTTTTCCTTCTGAAAATGAATGGGTATAAACTTAATCTTACTTTTTCGCTTTTTCGTCGAATATTTTGGTGGTTTGTCCATAGGAAACAACAACTCATTCAGAGATGACCTGAGAAATTTCATTCGTTGTCAGTTATCTATTTCGACTTGCTAAATTGCCTGCTCATGAAGCATCGAGAACGGTCGAGTTAATTTGTGCCTACAATAGAACCTCACATAATGCCGGTATGCTTACCAATATGTACCTATAACTTTTTGTACAGCAAACAAAGGACTACTGAAATCGTGGACTGATTGGCCAAAGACGAAAAATTAGCTTTTTTGTTAAACAAGGATTCTTGAGCAAATCGCTGCACAGGCTTTATTAATGTACTGCAAATGTAGTTGGCTTCTTGTTCCAAACAAGAAGTGAGGCAGAGTTTCGACTCTTTGATAATCAAATACTTCCCTTATATAAAAAAGTTAGCTCGATATCTGTACACATTTTTTTTCAGTAACGCCAGCATTTTCAAACATTTTGTTATAAAATCTCATGACACGCAAATTTGCCTAAGATGACGTGTTTTTAGAGGCAAGCGGCCAATTTGGCTTTAAAATAGTCTTGTTAATTGCAAATACTACACTTTTCCTCCTCTTTGTCCATCTTTTAGCAGTTCTTGGACACTTTTTGGTTATTCCGGAATGCTAAAATGCTTGTAATACACATTCCTAATCTTCCTCCTGGACTCATCATTGCATTGAGCATTCCTTTAACCTTTGCTCTTGTTCTATTTTCTCGTACAGTTACGTAGTTGGTCTAGAGCTCAAGGTTGATCCACTATGTACATCCATTAGGACGAATAACTTGACTTCGAATCAATCCACCAGTCTCATGGCTACCTTGCTTGGCTTCATGGAGAATTCTGGTATTAACAATCATATGCAGTACATATGGATCAAACGTAGCTATAAAATGAGAACACGAACCTGATATTTTTTACTGTTGAGCATCAATTTGAAATTTCAAGCTGGCCATCCATAGGTTACGTACTGTTTATCATATGGTCTAGAATTCTTGAACTAGTAATTGAAATATGTCTATGCTTTGTTTCTGTCAATCAATTGTACATGTCGATAGAACTTGAGCCCGATTTTTCTATCTCCCGTGCGACAAATACTTAAAGTCTTACGATTTGTGTTGTCATGAAACGAAGAGAGCGCTGGACGCAAACGTTTCTCAATCGAGGATCTCGTGTCACTATGTCATTACCGCTAAATTTCACTTAAAAGCTTTTTAGTCAACCCAAAGGACCCTAGTGAACCCTAGCCTAGTTTCATATTTAAGGCTTAAATTCATGAAGCCTCAAGTAACGAGCTAATAAAACCAACAAGTTTTCCCAAACTTGATGGCCCTCTTCACTGTTACGGTTCTTTCGTCAACAAAAAGTCTCGATAAAATATGATCCATATTGGTTTTGTTGGTATATTTTTCTTGCACACATTTCACATGTTATCTTTAGCTTCTTCGCCGTTACTGATTATACCCAATGTACTGTAGTTTGAGTGGTTTTTAAGCAAAAGGACGAAAAGAACATTAACGCCCCTCGATATAAGACGAGAGATCAATTTCCTCGGGCAATTCAGTGATGTCCACTTCAAAGCGATCTTGTACGGCATTTAATACTTTGGCGTCGCTCTCATCCGATACGAAGGTGATGGCCAAACCCTAGGGAACGATAGAAAATATTATTTCCAGTTCGACTGGCACGATTTAACTAGTATTTTTCGTTACCTTGGTGCCAAAGCGACCGGCCCGAGCCACTCGATGAAGATAGGTATCTGTATCTTCCGGCATGTCGTAGTTGAATACGATGTTAACACGCTCAATGTCCATTCCACGACCAAACAAGTTGGTGGCGACCAAAATACGCTAAAATTGAGAAGACAAAAATGTTAGTAAGGGGAGAACAAAAAAGGCCAATGCCATCAGGAAAAAAGCAAGTTCTTTACAATTACGTTCGGAAAAATTGCAAGTTCCAGCTCAGGCTTGCTCTCAAGGATTATCAAAATAAGCCTGTCAATATCAGACTCGGTGGTCGTACGGTAAATTTATTGCTCCAATCGGGGATGCTTTCATTTCTTTCTTCCACGCCTCAGTTTTGAGACAAAACATCGATGATTTTCAGTTTTTTGTGGACGGTGATCATAAATTAGACAACGAGCCTGTCAAAAACCTTCAGGCAAGGGTCTATTTTTCGCCACAATTGGAAGTTGTAGCTCTTGAACCAAAAGGATATCTCCGCTTTCTCGGAAATTTGCAGTTGAACTTACTTTTTGGAAATCTTTAAATTGTTGATATCGGGACAATCTCTCTTCTTGGCTCATCCCACGGTGGATTGCGATGGCGGGGAAGTTTTGCTCGATCAAAAGTTGAGCCAAGGCCACACATCTTTGAACCGATTTGACGAAGATGACCACTTGATTGAACTCCAGCACGTCGAGCAACTCGAACAATTTGCGGTTCTTCTCGGAGTCCTTCAGTTTGACATAATGTTGTTGGAGACCGTGCAGAGTGAGCTTGGCTTCGTCGTCCACGTACATTTCCATGGGCTGAAAAGAGAGTCAAAATTGCTCGTTTCCTATCACGTATTGAATGGGCCCATTTAGGGGGGTGGGATGGAATAGAAGGAAGAAGGTGGGAAAGTCTTGGAGCGATTCAAAAGGTCACCAGAGATGATCCGGAGGTCGCCAGGAATAATCGTTTCGGGCAAACCGATCACCAAGCCAAGCTTCTTGACCCTGATCAGGGAGATGGGATCCATCAAATCCGCCCGCGGAGACGATAGTGATTCTTTTATCAAGAGAACGAGCGATGATGACAGTTTGCAGCTAACCCCCCTGAGTTCCTAACCGGGCCATGCGTCCCCACCCACAGGCACCCAATTTCCGTCGGTATTCTAAGACCTAGCCGTCTTCTTTCTTCGGTTTCTTCTTAGCTCTTCTTTCTTGATCCCATTGGAAACTTCATCCCCCCGCCCCTTGGTTTGACGCAATAGCATAGCAAGAAAGGTCTGGAGACTGGTCTCGGTGGCACAACGAAACGCTTTGTGACCGCGTCTTCCTCATCTTTAGATTGGGTAGGACACGTACGTCTTGCATGAACTTTTTGCACACAGGTCTGATCTCCTTCGAAAGGGTGGCCGAAAACATCATGACTTGCTTCTCATGAGGGGTGGCTCGGAAAATCTCTTGAACGTCGCGTCGCATATCTGGGAAAGCAAAAGATGACATGAAAATTCAAAATTGATCACAACTGGCATCAAAGACAGGTCTGCTTACCCAATTGCTCCAACATCTTGTCGCACTCGTCCAAGATGAAATGCTTGAGATGCTTCAAGCTCAGTTTCTTGCTCCGAACCAAAGCCAGGATTCGACCAGGAGTGCCCACCACAATGTGAGGACAATTCGATTTGAGCACTTGCTCATCCTTGGTGATGGCCAGACCGCCGAAAAACACGGCACACTGGAAGAAACGAATCCGAGAAAACAATTTAATCTCGGTAAAAAACTAGGGAAGCAATGTCTGATCATGATCAACATGCGTCAGTAAGAGAGAGTTCATGCTTTCCTCAACGTATCACTCAGGCGAGTACGATTTAATCATCATTGCTGTGACAAAGCAACCCCCAATTCAATGCGCAGAATCGGGGGTGCTTTTACTTCTAGAAAGTTCAAAACGCTCACCTTGACTCCCGTCATGTACTTGGAGAATCGCTCATACTCCTTGCTAATTTGGAAAGCCAGCTCACGGGTATGACACATGACCAACACGCACACTTGTCCGTCCACGGGTTCAATCTGTTGCAACGTGGCCAAAACGAACACGGCCGTTTTACCCATACCAGACTTGGCTTGACACAAGATGTCCATGCCGAGAACGGCTTGAGGGATACATTCGTGTTGAACTGAAAAGTAAGACGGTGAATAAGTTTCAGGCCGACAGTGCAAGTTCGTTTTGCATGAAACCATTAATTAGGAACCCTTGAAAAATGTTTAATGGTTATCCAGTAATGCAAGGATGACGAAATTCGTGGCCGCATTTCCAACAAACAAGTTATTTCAATATGTGAGCCATTATGCAATGGGTTATTTGGAGCCGATTACTTAGTTTCAGTACATCTTCTGCAACTCATGAAATAAATAAGTAAGGGATCAATACCAATAAGTTGGTTAAATTCGCCTACAGATGTAGAGTTAAAAACAAACTATTCTGACGATGCATCATTCAATCAGGTAATAAAGGGATACAAAATCGATTCCATTTCCCTCCACCGATATCCACAAACGCTATATGCCTATGATCTATCTTTACCTTCCGAAGGATGCTCAAAACCGCAATCCACGATGGCTCGCAGAATCTCCGGCTTCAGCAGGAAATCTCGAAATCCCGACGAATGAATGGACACATAGTTGCCCTTGGGCGCGTCCTTCTTGGCCACGGCCGTCCCATTGGCCCCACCGTTGGCGGCAGAAGCCTCATTGGGCGTCTCAGTCTGCTCCTCTTCCTCGTAATCCAAAAGCTCAGTATCCACATCGGCCATGATTAAAGTTACTAGAAATCAAACGCAATTCTGAACCCAATTTCACCCGTGAATAGGAGCGAATCCAAACTTAAATCATCCCAAATCGACGAAAGAAAGTTTTAGGCTTAAGAGCGTACACTTACGGGTAGGATTGGAATTGAGATGAAGGGGATATTTAGAGATTGGGATTTCACCACTGATTTGCACAGCTTGTTATTCTGGGATTGAACTCGAACGAACGTTGTTGACTGGACGACTACAACGATGGATCGATCGGCAAATGCGCAGCCAACTTAGGGTTTCTGAATTCACTCGAGGCTTTTGCGTTGACGAAAAAATAACCGGACAAGAGATATATCTTAGATTAGGTTTAACGGCACAGTAAACAATCGGGTAAATACTTGGTTTCTTAAAAACGCTAAGCTATTCTCTTTGAATTTGATTCCACGTGATAATTTAGCGGAAGATTACTCGCGATAACGATTCATTCGGCAACCCTAGTTATGGCCGAATTCCGGCTTTTCGTAGGGAAACCTTCTGCCAAACCAGCCTGATGATTGATTGTGGCCAAGTGTCATGCGCCGGTCTTGGAGAGTCTTTTCTCTGATATTTCGTAGGGATGGTACTAGATTGGATCGGATTTGAGCTCAGCTCGTCTCGACTCGAAGCCGGGAAGTGATCTTTAACCTATTTGGTCAGTTCATTGGCCAGGAAATATTGATTGCCATAAAGAGATAAATTTCATACGCTTATCCTTAATTTCTCTCTCAAACTACAGAAGGCTTTCAGCAATAGGCAAAAAAGTGACTGCTACAAAATTTTGGCTTTTTTCCCTCGCAGTAATTTTTTATTCGGTTATTTGCTTAAGTTTCTCGTCTCATATTTTACCAGACACTTTCGGCTCTTTTTCTGGAATCATTAACTTGACATTTACTTACTTATTATTTTGGAGGTATACTTCTTTTATCTAGATTTCATAACAGTTCACAGATAATCCTTTTTTCTTCTTTCAAACAAAAGAATCAGAATGTTCGTCTCTCTCATCCGTGACTCTCGCAACTTTTACTTTAGAAAGGCGTTTCCTTTTTTTCAGCCACCAAAACATTCCTAACTTTGAAGTACTGATGGGGTCAATCATAGATTGGATTGGGAAAATTGATAATTGAACCAATTTTAGCCCTGATTGGAGAGATTGGTGATTGGATTGAGATTTTCAACCTGGTCCTTCAACAAACAGCATTGCCAAAATGACGAGAGAAATTGTAACGACACAAATGTGCCAATAATTAAAAGGATGGACCTAGAAACCATTCAGTCGATGTCCTACATGTTTGACTCTTGCCATATACACTGCCCAATTCCCATCAACGATGTATTTCTATAAGTTTTGAATGATGACTGTTATTGTTTGGTCCTGTTTAGTATTTTTTGGCAAGCCCTTCCGGCATGTAAATCCTCTCATCTTTAGTGATGCTGAAAACAATTGATCTGTGGCCAGATTTTCAAAAATAGGGCACATGGTCATAAAGAATTCTTCAAAAATATATAACACAGACATATTCAATTCAATACAATCAAAGTTATGTATAAGAATATTCCATGTATTTGATGTTGTGATCTCTTGAGGACGGGAAAAAGTTGAACAAATGAAAAAAAAAATCAAAACTAGTTTGCAGTCTGCAAAAGCAAAAATTGATAAAAAAAATTCTAGAAAATGCGAAAATAAATTCAGATTTAGTTGTAAAGCCAACAAATTTTTCTTTGAGCCAAAACTGCCAAAAATGAAAAAAAGCTCCTGCCCAGGATAATTATATTCAACATTGCCTTTCATGGAATTGGCAGAATTTTGATCACAGTTTTGAAACAATAGTGAGACTGGCTTGGCCTCCCTGATGTGATGCCAACACAGACTCATCTAGCTTTAGATGTGACCATGACAAAGAAGACATGAAATTTTATCATATCGCGATCAGCCAATGAAATCAATTTAGGTTAGTGTCCCTTATAGACAATTTGATAACTCGTTCATGTTTCACCAATAATGACTTGAAAAGACTTGAACATTTCTAACTTCATCATTGGAATATCGAGGAAAACAATTTCACAATGTACCACCCAGTCACACTGTGAAAAACCTTTGAAGAAGTATTGTTCTCGATGTGCTCGTGGAGAACCACCCTTATCACGCCCATTGCGTTGTTGCGAACTGGTTCAATTGGATTTGCAAACAGGACGGGGAGGAGGAAATTGGGTACCAAAAGAAACGCAAAATGCAAAAAGACGGCTGTCAAACTTCCATTTTCGAATCCCACAATTATCAAGAACACGAGGAACATGCCAATATAAATGGTGAACCAGAAAGCGTCTTGAAAAGAACCTATGCATACTGGCGAATCACATCTTGGACCCAAAATCCCATGTGTTTGCCACCATATCTCAGTGATCAATAATGACCAATACCTTGTAATACACATGGACTTTAATGAAAAGTCAGTGAAAAGGGTATGGACCTTGATCCACTCGCAAAATCCTCTTGAAAAAGAATTAAGAACCACATTTCCCCCGGAAACTCTCCCACGGACCAAAACGTTTCATTGCGCTCATCGATTACTTTACTTTAACAACTAAAATCGACAATATCATAACTATTCTTGGATTATCATGAAAAGGAGCGAAGTCCAATCTAAAGCTCTGCAAGATTTCTACAGTTTCAGAGTTGTAACAAATTGGAACTCTCTGATGTGCCCAATCTGTGACGGAATTCAAACCTTAAGTCTCCCTGCTATTACTAATCCCCTGTGGTTATTGGACCTCTGAATTAAAGTCCAATTGAGAAAATGTACACTAATTAGTGATTATACTGCTTGTATTGGGACCACTGATGTTGTATGAACATTTGTATATGTCAACCGAATTTAACGTATTTCTATTTCCTCTTCCCGTACTCTTTATACAGCACAAGGTGTTTGGAGTGGACATACAATAAATAACATTTCAGGCTCGAATTTGCAAAATATTTTCACCATGTTCAACTAAATTAGACATAAATGATATTTATGTCTAAATTTTTTTTATGTCTAAAATTAGACATAAATGATATTTATGTCTAAATTTTGATGTTTAAGAGAAAACATAAATGATAAATGAAGAGGGGATGAACAGACTGCACGAATGCAATTTGGGACTTTTTCATGGGAACCATGGGCTTCATTTTGAGGGTGTTGACTTGAAGGTTATTGTCAAGGCAATCACCTTGCAAAATGTTGATGCTATTTAGCGGTCCTTTGCTGAAATTGATGAAAAGAAACAGGTCGTCTACACATTGAAAGTATTGAATTCCTTTGTCATTAATGGTGGGGCCTTGGTGACCTGGGCCTTCCGGCAGGTCAGAGACACAAAGGATAAGCAGTAGTGGATCCTTCATCATGAGATTGTGTTCTATTGAAACCTCAAATTTGTTAGTTTGAAAAGTACAACACACAATGAATGATATTGTTGTATGCACTAACTTGCTTAACACCCTTCAATTGCAAGGGTAAAACTGCTCAAGGTGTCTAGCCTTATGAACTATAATGTAAGAACTTAGTTGGGTGTTAGGGTAAATAACGAGTTCTCATGTAGTTGGAACTTGATTTCTATATGCATATAGTATCCCCTTAGTCATTACAAATGCATTTTTGGGCAATTTCATGCTTAGTCTTTTCACTCTTTGCCCTAATGCAAGCAATTTTGGAAACCCTGCATATTTCTGTGTTATTGTCAGTTAAAGTTGCGCTCAAAAGTAAACATGCTTCATGAACCCAAATGTTCTTACTTTTAGCTTATAATACATATATATTTGATTTAAAACTCTTTCTTTTCATTTTAAATGATGAAGAATGGCTAAAATATTTTTACCGACTCTTAAAATAAGGTGCAAAGTTATTGGTTGAAGGTTTCAAATCGTGCTACTTTTGGAACCTGTTGGGCACCCTGAAATGCTTTTTCCCAGATTGACGAGATTGATTTTTGGACTGAGATTGGGGGCATCAAGATTGGGTCAAGGCTAGATTGAAAGACTGAACAGATTGAATGATTGGGATTTTCCATCAGTACTTTGAAGTAAAGTCAGCGCTGCTAGATACTTTCAAGCCCACCACGCCAAAAACTTTATGACCTATGGTGCTACCATTAATCCTTTTTACACTAACACATAGCTAAACCATAACGTTTCTGAACGAAAATTTTTCTTTTTTTTTTTGTCCACTTTTTGGGTTTTTTTGAGTAGAACATTTTCGTTATCCTTCTGTTTTGGAGCAAAAATGGCATGAAAAACTGCCTCTTAGTGTCACTGAGAAGAGTTGACCTTTTAACATTGAAGGGATGCCATTTTGATAACTGGCCAAATTTGATACGACCTCCAACACTCCTTTCACCCTCAGGTTCCCCTCAATTTCAATGATTTTCCAAGTACTGGAAATGAATGAACTTTCCCTGTCTTTTTTTCAATCCCAGATTCATTTCATGGCTGATGTTTGTCTGTTCTTAACTTCGATTGGTCTGCTTTTCATGGATGCTTTGGCAACACTCGCACACCCTTCTTCGTTTCGTTTGTATTTCTCGTGATGTCGCCTCAACAAGAACGTGAACAAGAGGAGTTGCCGCTGAAAAAGGCCGTACCCGAGCCGAATCCGGACGAAAGGCCAGCCCAACAAGCCCCTCTACAACCCGGGATGTCCTTGACCCCCGAAATGGACCAAGCCGAAGATGATGAAGATCGCGCCCAAGAAGATGAAGACGACGACGACGATGACGAAGCTCTCGAGGATTTTGATCAAGCGGGTGAGAAATGAGAGCAAAGCCAAAATGAGCCATGACTCATGGATTATTAATGCCTTTATTGTAGCCTTTCAAGCCTTGGATCGGCAATTAGATGCCTTAGACCGGGCTTTGGACACGATTGAGGAGCGTAACGACGATCTGCACCATCAAATGAAAGATCTCTTGAGCTCGAACGGCCAATCCCGGAGGCAAGATCCGCCCAATGGGTCTTCATCGGCCAGTTGAATAATTTGGCCAGTGTCTTATCACTATTAAGATGTGGATTAACCGGGCGAGGATCCCCGGAAAAGAAGAAGCTTTCGTTTGTCAGACGGGTTCCAGTTAAATTCATGTATTTATTGTTACAACGAGCACTTGCGGTGCCACGCATACTACATTTCAGCTAGAGTTTTTGAATACAACCCACGATTCAATCCAATCCCGAACTCATACGAGGTATCCGCGTCCATCGTCGACGAGTTGCTTCTTGGGCCTGGATTGAGCTGGGTATCCAATGTTGGCCGATGGCAAGCCTCTCGATTGACCACTTTCAGTCGGTTGAAAAGCCGGATTGTTCTGGCCTTCAGAATTTACCGGAAAATACAGAGAGGCTGAACGGAAGGTATCATTCTTTGAGTTGTTGGATGACGATGGGTTGGGAATATGCAAGGATAAGAAATTCCCGTTCCACGCTTCGCTCTCCTAATCAAAAGATTGTTAAAACCAAGAAGCACGGAAATCATGGAGTGGGAGGCTAGCAATGAGAATTATGATTTCCAGCAGACACAAACCATTTGCGTTCTTCTGCAAATGAGACCTGGCTTGCATTGAGAAGAACACGTATTTCGAATTTCAGCCCAATCGAATGACGGAGTGAAAAGTTATGCCTTCTCAAACTTATGTACTGAAGAGAGCGTAGAATGAATGAACTCGCCCTTTTGTGGTAAAACGATTACCACAAAAGGGCAAATTCATTCATTCTCGGTAGGATTTGCACTGAGCTTCGAGAGAGCAGAACTTTTGACTCCGACGTTCGATTGAGCTGAAAATTGAAGTACGTAGTCTACTCGACAAAAGAAAGGTCTCATTTGCAGAAGAGCATTATTGGCTCATTTTTCTGGAAATCATAATTCTCAGTGCTAGCTTCCCATTCCATGATTCCAGTGCTTCTTGTTAAAACAAACGTTGTTGAAGTCAATCCCAACCATTTTCAAGGCCTTACCCCGGGGGTTGGTGCGGATCTTTGAAAATCCTCACCCACAACGTAATTTTTGGGAGCCGGGGTAGCTTTGGGTTTAGTTCCCACTTGAGTATGACTCTGGGGTTGGGGTTGAGCTCTCACATTTGACCTTGTTCTATCTGCGCAGGGGTCTTGGCTCTGTTTGTTTTTATCTCCGCTAAAGCAGAGTTTCTTGGTTAAGAAAATAAAGACGAGGAAGGCAATTATTAGCAATATGATGAGCACGGCTAACACGATGCCTGCAATGGCTCCTCCGGTCAAAGCCTAGAAAATAGTCGTTGGTTTCATGAGTGGTTAAAGGTAGGCATTTGTTTTTCACGATTCTAGAACATGATCTTGCTGGTTTCACAAATGCTTGGCAGTGTGTATTTTGTTCCAAAAATATCACTTACTCTGGACGTGTCCTCTCGGGCGAAAATGGCTACTTCATCTCGGAAATTGAAATCATCTGATGCTACACATTCCAAGCGATAATCGATGGCTTCGGGAAATGTGATGGTCAGAGTTTGATATACGTCCCGAAATCCGTAATTATCTTCAACCGACACGAATCCCAATGGAGATAGAGACGCTTCATATTCAGATTGCTGTAAGAAATCTTCAGAATTCTCCAAGAGCCATTGAAACTTGTCGGGTTCGGGTCGACCTCCACGGGCGTAACAATCGATGGATACGGCCTTATTTTGGTCCACTTCGATGATGTCGGGGAACTGGCTTGCGATTTCAATTTGAACTTTGGGATCTTGCTCGGCACACAATGGTACAATTTCCGATTTTTCAGGAATCTCCGAGCCTTTCGAAACACCCACTTTGTAGTAGCCATTAAATGCCACTTCAAATGGTTGAAATTTCAAGGAGCAAGTAGATGGGTTCGAAAAAGAGGCCTTAATTTTATAGTTTGCACCACATTGGATTGGACCTTGCCCTTGAGATATGCTGCAAAGTAGGCTTTCGTTCGAATACCATTGGCATAAATCGCGAGATCCCGTCCATGTTGCCTAATCACAGATGAGGAAATATTTAAACTATGAAATATTTCCTACTGATAAGCTTTCAACTTAATATACTTCTATTTCAACTTGCCTTTAGTTCGACAAGTTGCCCGTCCATAAACGGGATTTGAGGATTCACCTCGACCCTCACTTCAGCCTTGGCTAAACTACAAATCACGCTGAACCACAACCAAATCCACACACCCATTACCATGTTGAGTATTGATGTTTTCTCTCTTATTGATCACTTATTCTATGCTCAAATCGAACAATTCACAGCGAAACTCTGTAGCCATTGCCTTATCTTTAAGAGTTTGTATGCGTCATTTACAATATTGTGATTCATTTGTGACCAGATCCTTTGAAAAATGAAGTATATGAGCTGGACAATGGTACAAAAGCTTTTGGCCTGAACAATCCATGGAACCAATTTGAGTGGTTCTATCTAATGTGAATGTTTAAGGAACCATTTAATGCAGTAGCTAGAATATATGTACTCCAATGGTCACTCAACCTCAATTTAAAACTCGGTTTGCTCTAGAGCACTAGTTTGGTTTAAAGTTTGCTCCACTATTGTTGTGTAGCGAAAACATGCGCAATACAAGGGGGCCATTAGAGATTCTCAACAACCAACAATTCTCACCCAAAAGAAAAAGATCAATTTCTCACCCTCTTTGAGTCGATCATTTTAAATGATCACATCAAAAATTACTTGATTCTGAAAAGAAGCGTAGTAACAATCAATGGCTGTAAAAGCATTTTCTTGAAAAAGCATGCTTCCCACTGATTTTTCATAGATGTTTGAAGTTTTTTGAGTTCATACACTTACGGGCCCCTCTGGTGTTTTTTCCAAACCCTATTAGGCTTGGTTATGGATTTCATGACAAAAAAAATATGCAACCTTCATTGGGAGGGCTAAACAAATGGTATGTTTGAACATAATTTAATGCAGTCTGAAACGGATGCCATTTGACAAAGATCAGAGAGAGAAATTGAGGTTTTAAAGCTTTTAAGGGCACAAATAAACTTGCTCAGATAATGCAGTTACTCCTTTCGGGAGGTCACATATTATGAACAGCCTCCCTAAAAGGAGAGTGACATCATTAGAACACCTCGTTCAACAGGTTGAAGTTGAAGTAAGTTTTTACTCAAAATCGATTTGAACCTAAACTTCATCAGAAAGAGGTCTTCCTTAGTGCGTAACAACTCGGCAATTTTTCTTTTAGCAACCTGTCCACAAAAAGAATTTTGTCATTTTAAAAACTCTATTGTTCAATAGAAATAAAAATACATGGTCATCCATCATTCGGTGATGATTTGCGAAGTAGTACGTGGGAAGCGTCTTCTCTTTTCTGGTAATCTGTTCATCCCCTCGATTTGACACAGATTTTTTGACATGACGAACCTTCCATCGATCAAGGCTTCATACAATATTTGTGTAAAGGGGATAGATAGATGATAGATGCACTATCTCTCCTCTCTCTAGTGGTGTGGTCCATTCACTCGCTCGTTATTCGTAGGGCCCAAATGGAAACAATAATTCACCAGAAACCCGAACCGAGCCAATTCACATGGGCATATCTGCAAACTTGGGAACGTGTGTACGTAGTACGATGAGCTACTCTTCTCGTAGGACCCTTCTTGACACGGATTCATCGAGCTCAACATGTTATGCGCATCCAGTTTGGCCAATCATGGGTTGCAAGTTCGGGCCGATGAAAAATGTATCACCCAAATCCTGCAATAGTTGTTGGCCAAATAAATCCATCCCTTCCTCACCCACTTGGCACAAAAATATGTTAACAAGGAAGTGTTCCAATTCTGACCAAAGCCTTTTTTTTGAGGGTGAATTATGTTTCTGGGTTCGATTTCTCACGATCGATATCATAACTGACGGTGATCTTTTCCGTTGAGCATTTGTACTACATAAGGTTGAGAATGAAAACTATTTAGGATTGAAAGGGACTAATGGTTTGCAATGCAATCATAGACTTGACATTCTTCGTCTTCCTTGATGAGATAGAATTCTTGCGTACGAAGATCGCGTCAGCAAGTCGAGATTCACGATCATTGCACTTTTGATTCATTGACTTAAAGGCGGTCCCTTGAGAGTTGGTGTCGACCGTCAACCATTTCTGACTATGTTTGAGAGTCCAAAGAATCCAGCAATAAGGTTTGATTGCTTTCCATTCAATCATATGGGAAGCGTTCCTCAACTTTCGTCAAACTGGATTGTCAATTGATCTTTTGCTACTTCGCAAATCATTGTTCATACGGTTATTATGGTTTTACTAATTTCTCTTTTTTTTAAATTTCAACTTTTGAAACACATTTATCAATTAACATTTAGGCTACGGGTAAAACGGTGGAACGGCGCGCAAGTATGCGTTAATCGAACTTGGTTAATCCAAGGAGCATTGGATAATAAAATAGAGGCGTCCTTGGGTAATCTGATCAATGCTTTTTGATTCAACTAAGTTCAAGGCTCTGATTTCAAATTTTTAATGCCATGTCAAAACATTTGCAATTGGTATGTAGATCGCTTCAAATTATTGATTTATAAAGTCAGCATGAAGTTGATCCTTTTAGGGATCTATGGGGTTCTTCGTATTTCAAGGCGCATCAAGTTCTGATTGTATCTTTCCGTCAGTGGCAAAGTATTTTAATTTCAGGAGTTATTCCTGTGTACTGGATTTGAATGAGCTTCAATTGAAAGTTATTTAGAAACCCATGTTCCTTTGTACTGCAAAATTCGATTTGCTTACTTGGAAGAACAGATTATTTTCTTTTCCTTGGAGAGATTATGTTATGGGAACAAATGATGCCAATAGTCGGAAGAGTATCTATGGCTACGAGTCATAAGAAAATGAAATGGCATTCGATGGCATATTGTTCGACATTTTGATGAAAAACACTTAAAAGCATTCCTTGCATTTTCTAAAATTCCTAACAAACTTCAAAGTAGCTCCTTTCACAACAGAACAATAAGCTTTTGGCTTCCTGCATCGAGACCAAGACTTTGATGACCTGAAAAAGAACACCTCATGACAGGAAGCAAAAGGGGTTGATCGAACAGTGGGGTTGAAGGCGGAAACAGATCTCCACAGACGTTCCACACACATGGCTCCAAGCGCGAAGGAAAGTTAATACAACGGCATAAACCTGGAGAAACTGTATCTTTCAAATAAAACCAAATTCAAGCAAAACCTGTTGTTTTTAGTAAAACTGGAACTTTGAGGCTTTCGTGTTGTCATAAACTTGAAATTTAGATGTAGGCATTTTTTTTTTGCTAGAAGCCCTTCACGCTTAAAAGGTGGGTACATAGGTACAGTATGCATAAAGATTGATTACAATGTTGGGCATTCTTGAACTGAGCTTCCTTCAACGAGGCCAAGTGGGCCAGCTCAACGATATAAATGCGAGAAATGACATTTTTTTGCGAGGTGGTGATTTTAAAATGGAACAATAAAGATTACAGAATGAACGTACGCACAAATAATGCGGATGGTGGAGGGGTTCCTTTGGATTGAGTGAGCTTGATCTGGTTCTCGTCGAGACCTAACATTCGTAACATATGTCAGGACTCGTCTCTTGATGTTTGCTGTCATTTTGATAAATGGGTCATCGCTTTCGTAACCTTTGTGGGGTCCAAACTGGTTCAAGCTTTGGCGTCGACAATATGTCCCTTAAAAAAAGGGCGGAAGTTTCAAAAAATATTTCTGGATAGTATTAAGCATTATTTTACTGTCTCACCGAGTTACAGTTGAGATAAACGTATGAAAGGAGGGTGTGACTATTTTGTAACTCGTCCTAAAATTCGTAAAACAAAATCATAACCAATTGTGGAATGCCACCTAAATACCGTTTACTATACCCAACGTTCACTCCTTGATTGACCCCGTTCACGGAAGACAGGAAGTGCCCGTTCATGATCTGCTCACATCCAAGGTCATAAAACCAATGAGACAAAGTCCCACATATGAGATCAATCCGGAAATTGGCAAAGATTGACGATATTTCGAAAACTACCATGCAGAGATTGAGCAAAAATGACTTGAAATGTTCATTTAATGCATTCAGTTCAATGGTAGTTTTTGAAATAACGGTTTTCTTTGCAAATTTTCAGATCGATATGACAAGATTTTGCCTCATTTTGTATTTCACTGATCTGATGACCTTTGGTGTGCAGGTAGGCCATCGACGACCACTTCCTGGTTTCCATGGACGTGGTCCATCAAGGAGTGAACGTTGAATACATGAATTGGTAGGCAAGTAGCATACCACAATTGATGCATTTGGTTTTTGGGCGAACAGCAAACCAGTCACACTTTCCATTTCATCCATTTTTTCTCAAATTTGTTTCTCACGAACCACTGTTTTGTTTACATCTTCTCAGAGTTTACTGTCAAATGATTACTCAAATGTATTAAAACAATGAAAATAATGCTTAAAGATGCCCAAAAATAAAATAGAAAACTTTTGCATTTTTTATGGGACATACGGTACAAGGCAAAATGGTCTTGTCGCTTTTTTCGAATATTCTAAGAATAAGGATAGCTCTGATCTTGAACATTAGCTTACTTGAAAACCATGAAAATATCACTTCCCCGGGATTTTTTTCATTGCTTCGTTGAATCAATCAAGGTAACGATTTAACTCCTCACAAATGAATAGTAAGTCGGTTGTTGAGGGCTTTTGGAAGTATAGTAGAAGCATATCTAGAAGTATAAAACAAGCAAATAACACGGAGTAGAAATAACCATGCTCGATCAAGTTTCGATTCATAAGCTGCGTTTTGTAATCACAACTAACTTTGCGAAACTTGATCAGTCATGTTTTTTTCCTACCCCATCTCATTTGCTTCTTTTATGCTTCTACTATAGTTCCAAACTACCTCAACAACCAGCCTAGAACCGAGTTCAGTAGTGAAGTCCAAAGTTTGTTTCCTTCTCCGTACGGAAGTCATTAACGACGGTGGGTATATTGTTGTTCTTATCAATGGCTCTGCTACATAAAAGAACGCATGAGCATAAATAGTATTGAATGCTGGCTGCATTTATTCGTATGCACCCACACACCCACTACATACACTGACTGCATATCAGGTAAAGCTGATGCGATGTCCTTCCTGATAAAAAAGTGAAGCGGACGGTCCATGAAAGGCTTTCTAATTGCTCGTGATCATTTCGAAGATCGTCCCAATTTCCCCAGATCCATTGGTATGTTTTGGTTCTCACCGACCTTGGTTCAGTTCCAGAAACCCTTATCAAGTCAGATTTATGGCCCACAGATTAAGTGCTGAAACGATCTTGATCTGTGGTGACGAAAAAACATGATACTACTTTTGGCACAATTTTGTGGGGGTATTTTTGAAATAAATTATGTGGTTTGCATAATAATCAACCTTGCCCCTTGCCATATTTGCCACGACTTTCGAACACTTGCGTGAAATAAAATAAAAATGTGAAGTAAATCAGCTTGATATTCGTATCAAGAGGTTTCGATAACAATTATTTTTTTGAAATGACAAAATTTCATTTACGCGCAATGTTTATCTGTTTATTTTGCTCAACTGAAAGGCTCTCTTTCTTATCAGATAGTTTTTTCGAAAAGTCATAAAAGTTTACTATTATGATGCATTTGATGCTTACGTAAGAAGAAAATTAATATATGTGATTAAAAAGCAACATTTTGCTAGAAACAAGTTTCTATTGTGCGGGCTTATTGGAATCAGTGAGAAAAATGTTGTAGGAACTTTTTAGGTATCATCACAATGGTGTCTTACTGACCCCTTTGACATAATTTTGAACTGAGCTTACCAACAAAATTTAAACAAATATGAACTTCAAAGTGTATATTTAACCAAATTAGGAATTGATTGGCCTTCCAAACATGTGACTTCATCTTCCGTGTTTAGCATTCAGAATATCACCACGTCATTTATGCTCGTACTGACATTTTCCTAGCAAACACCGGAAACCTTAAGATGGCTAAGCATTTCGACTCCTTTGAAATACTCTTTTAAAAATCTCATTTATAGTTTTTTGTTGTCAGTTTTGAAACAATTGCTTAATTATATTTTTATATAAAAATTTAATTCTGCCATGAAAAGGTGGAAACTTTCAGACAACAGCAGACAAATGCAAAGTTAGACTGTCGAGAATTGCCATTCAGCATTTCCAAAGAATGCCTGTTCGAACAAAAGAAAAAGAAACGATGCAATTCTGCATGTCCAATCATCCTGAAATGAATGGTCAATGGTCATGGGTCTAAAGAAAATACTGTATGTGACGAGAATAGCGATTGGTTTGGGTAGCCGATGATGTGTGAAGAAAATGAAGGTCAGACGTTCAGTATTTCCATCCATTCACTTGTCAATGAGTGTACGTACCCATAACTGAGTGAAGACATGGTTGCCTATAGGCACTTTTTGGCCAGTCTTTAAGGATCCTTTAGAATTCCTTTGGTCAGAGTCTGCTCTTCTAAATGCTTTGGTGAACGCCAAAAAGAAGGATTTATTTCAAGAACAAAGATTGTGATATCACAATGCAACACTCCAGACCAAAGCTGGGTAGAATCCAGAATCCATCCTTATCATAGCTTATACATGTATTGCATTGTCTAGACTTGATAATTTATAGGTACTCTACCAGTCTTCGTGCCTTTTTTTTATTTGCACAAATTGATCATTAGGATCGCATAAAGGAAGTATAATTTTTTCAAAAGGTGGAAAGTTGTCAAAAATAAAGTTCTTTTGCTCCACTTATTTTTCCTTCCTTTAATAAACCGTAGTTCGTCTCAGTATCTACCTTTTGCTTCATCAGCGATTTTCCTGCGCTGAAAGTCTCTGTTATCCAACCAACAAAATTGCCTTTGTGATCTGACCAAGTTAGGCGAAAAGGTCCAATAAGATGAATGACAGATTTGTTCAAAGGATTTTTTCCATAAGAAAATGTTTGGTTTCAAATCCTTAAGTCAATCATGACGTTTCATGACGTGTTCTTACACATAAAGTAACACCTCGGTCCTTTTGTCAACCCAATAAGGGTTAATTTCTGTCAGTGGTTTCTCAAATGTTCCAATCTGGTCAGTCAATAGATCAAGTGATATCAGTCGACCGAAAAGGGGGAGAAAAGTAAGCTTGGGGTGGAAAGTAGCCCTTTTGTCTCAAGCACCGGTGATCAGAGAGTACACGAGAGAGAGTTTCAAATTAAGCTGCCCATTATGTTGGCAAAAACTTATGGCGTTGAGTGTTTGTTTCCTTAAGTTAGCAACCAGGTAAAAAGTCGTTGAAGAACTGAGGACACACACGACCATGATCTAGATCTGAAAGAGACTGAGCGACACACTGTCTCTCTTTTGTTTGTGCTCTTTGATTGGAAAACTTGTGGATATGGATATTGAAATGGTTCCATGGCCGGTTTTCGAGGAGCATCAAAACCACTGAAGCAAGTTCTCAAGCAGAATGAAAGCTAACTTGAGAGCACTTGAAATACTGGACCAGATGGTCCTGCATCTTTAATGACTTTGTCATTGGGATAAACTTGGGAATCCAAGGCGTTGTGGTCGAATCAAAACTGAGGCTACGGGTAATATACTTAAAAGCTGGCCTGAAGAGCTACAATACGTACAATATACTGTATATTTTATGTCAGTTTTTCGAGAAAATCGGATGTGGCAAATAAACTACGAAGACAAATGAGTTAGTTGCTGCAAAGTTTCCAAAATGACATCTAATTGTGCTGCTTCCAAGGTTACGAGGGGAAAACAACTAAAAGTTGAACATCAAATTTTAAGCTACCAAGGTTTAAAAAAAAAGACATTTTCACCTCTATCGGAGTTGAACAGAAAATGAACAACATTCGGTAAAACAAAATAAGACATGAACATTAGGATTTCTAGAGGTCATGGCTTTATTACTTATCATTATCAATTGCCAGTCTTATTCAACACCAGTAATGTGGTCCACCGAAAAATGCTCTTTTGCTTGAAAGATCCCTTGTCACGAATTTAGTGGAATAAGTTGCTTCAGAAAAAAGGAGAAATCTCTAAATGTTGCATTATGTTGTATCTACGTTGCATTAAAATTCACTAAAATTTTGAGTTTTTCAACTTGCCCCATCTCTCTCCATGAATCTGGTTCATGGAGAAAGCTCCAATAACTTGAATTGCTTGGAAACCATGACTTATTACTGTGTTCCATGACGAGAACAATACACATACTTTTCGAAGCTTGTTCATTTTTTAGAGAACTTCCCCCTCTTCCTCTCGCTCATCCCTCATGATCACTTACTCTCTCCCAAGTGGAGGAAGCCCATCCCATGGGACAGTGGAAGGTCTCTGGACGAGGGTGGGACAAGCTTCTTCATAACCAGGCCAACTGAATGGGGATTGTAAATATGGAATGCAGCACATTTTGTACGCCCATTTTCGAAGCCTGGAGATCCTGAGAGGGAAGAAGGGGAGGAGGAAGTAAGCTGAGACTCATCATCGTTATGACTTATGGGCAACCTCAATTGCAATGTTGCAGAGTGCATCATGCATGCTGTCTTCGCTCCTCAAAATACGTCAACCAACCTTTTGTCTAAATGCGTGGTCACATTATTCAAATCAATGCATTGTCATGCCACCATTGATTTGTCAAAGTATTGATGCAATGTTAAACTTCCATCAGGAGGGAAAGCCTGTAATGGAAAAAATGACAAACTTTATCTTACAAAAACCTACAATCTTATTTCAGTTGGGCTAACATGCCCCATTCATAGACATAGGGGTACTGGATATTATCCCACTTTATGAGACCATGTGTTTGGAATTCCAACAAGGCCAATTTTGAGAGCATTTGTTGGGCATGTAGAGCTCACAAACCCATAAAGTAAATCAAAATGCAGTTGGTTTTTCTTTTGAGTGAACAAAGTCTCCGAAGAAGAAGACGAAGAAGATGGGGGGCCCTGATTTGAAATGCAGTTGTTCCTTTCCATTCTGAGACACATCGTCAAGTTAAAGGAATTGAACTTGACACTCTATTGTCTTCCGATGAGTACTATGTTGCACTATCAACAATCAGGAACTATTACAACAGCCACAACAAAGAGTCCAAGTTTGGCACTTCATATGCTCACATCCACATGGTGTAGAAGGGATTTCTTTCACTCGCCAATGGATAGAGAGAATGGGTTCTGGCTGTTGTTTCAGACGTGCATTCGGATTCTTGAGCTAAGCAGGACATTTCCGTTGGAACTTTTCTGAATTGAGCTTTCTGAAAACGAGAGGAGAAAGAACGACAAGTTGCGTCAAAAAGTTGGGATTTAAGTTAGCCTGGCTGAAAAATGGAACTCGAGATTAAAATGGCACTAGAATTGTCATTGGTAAGATAAGTAGACGGGAACAAAAAACTGGAAAGATTCATTCAATCATTGTCAACCAATGAAGAAGTCTTCTCACTTCTTTGACAAGATGCGTTTTCTCATTCGCTGGAGCAATATTTCCGAAAGATTTCACCCGCAAACTGGGTCCATAAACAATGACAATCTGCCTCCGGAAAGACTCACACCAAGCGAATGAAAAAGCCGGGGTGATGAGGGGGGCTCAAGGACTTTTTCCCTCCCTTCACGAAACCACGTGGTTATTAACCCAAATCGACGCATCCTTTATTCTGCGAATGGACAAAGAGAAGGAACAAAGTCGAAACGAGTGGATGCTTTTGACCTGGATTTCAGGTTCAGAGAGTGCTTGCAAGTAATTGAGCAATAAATGGCTTTCATTTCTTAAAGATGTCATTATAATGTACCCGGGATTGGCTTGCACCAATGAAGTCGTTTATTTACATATAGAGTAACTTAAGAATGTATCTCTGGAAATGTGTGCGGTGTTCCCATTCGATGGGATGGAGACAGCGACCTAATGTGATTTCTATTCCGTCATCAGCGAGATCATATTCGATTGACCTTGGGGTTCACGGTGGTGGGATAAAACCCAAGTTAGACACACAAGGAGATCGACGTACAGCTAGCTCCACGACCATCAACCATATCGATGCATATCTCCCCAGCTCTTGGCCTAAAGGAGAATGTTCAAGTCTCACTTATGCTGATCTAATGACGATACAAAATGCCATTATCTACAAATTGAATCACGCCATGTTCCCAAACGAGATCTCTATCGCACCTGTTTGGTTCATCGAGGATTGTCTTGGCCTTGATGTCGTTTCCTCTACTCACCAGGAATAAATATGGTGTTCAGCAACACATTTTGTTCCCGGATTTGTTACACCAGCCTCCCTCAGGAATTTGACTTGATTTGCCCCAAATCGAACAACGATTTCGTTCTCGGGGTAGACGTAAGCCTACGAGTCCACATAAATCATGCTCATCCCAGAGTGTTCTACGTAGTTCTATGAGTGGTTAGTTGGTTGGACCAGTTGGGACCCTACCCCGAATTTGGTCGCTGTGCTATGTTATTTCGTTCAAATACGTCCTCGTCGCCTGTCTTGAGTACTATGTGTATGAGTGTGCTCAGTGCCAGTAGCAGCGAGAAATGTGTTCCATCTTCCCAACATATGCAGGGTTCTCATGTACAGAGTAGAAAACCGATTATGTGTTGGAGACTGGAAGAAACATCCTGAATATATTACCATAATCTCTATGAATGAAGAGCCTCCTGCTTTGGACCCTCCAAGTATGAATAAACTGCTTTCAAATGGTAGCTAAATTCAAGTGCAGTCACACAACCCAAACAAGGACTCGACCAATGACGACGTCCATTTCATGCTTCCTACCTCTTGGGGGGATTTTAGCTGTGAGGATGAAATCTGTTGTTTGTCATGATGCCACGTTTTTCTCCTATTTCTACATTGTACATAACCACTTTCTCTTTCGTCCGACAATCATAAGTGCCAAAGTCTACTCACAAACACAAAAGGGTAAGTTTGAAATCCTGCCAAGAGAGGATACGAAATTGGATTTATTGCCAAAAGAAGCTTCCCCAAAAGGTGTCAGATGTTTAGCAACTACTTCACAACAGAGCTCGCTTCTCGTTTTCCTCGACAATCTCAGCGCTAAGATTTTTTGCTGGGTTGTTCTTTTTATGTACGAAATTGTAAAAATGTGGTGCGCATGTCAAACGACCGTGGCAAAAGAGCTTGTGAGATCCCTTTCCGGAGATTTGGAAATCTCTGGATCATTGTGATCCTGGTTCAAAACGAATGTGTTAGCAGGTCTCTTTGATATTCCATACACACCCTTTCAACATCATTTCTAGCTACAATACGTAAGAAGGATGGCTCAGTTTGCACCGTCTGGAACAATCGTCTGGATTTAAAGCTCTATCCCTCTGAAATGTCGTATCAACAAGTGAACTGATTCCCTTTTGTTCAACTCATTACATGGGGGCTTGAAACTGAATCTGCTTATAAATAAATCAAAACTGTGGGCATTCTGTTTTGCTTACTAGTTGTTGCGAAAGCAACTCAAAGTGATTGGAAAAGTCGGAGCGTTCCAAAAATCCACAGAGGATCAACGAGCACACCCATAAATGGGACATGTTGATGCCCGAACCTCATAAAAGTGGATGAAGCTTAGTGGAACGAGCAGTGATTTGCAACACGTTCTCCAATGAAATAGCAGCAATTTAGTCACTCAAAGTGCATCTTTCGCACTCAAGCATTGAGAAACCTGGAAAAGCAGAAGGGTGCCATCGCACTTAAAAGATCCGATTGAAATACTAAAAATGATTTATTGCACTCATGCCAATGAACAAACCCCAAAGCTTTCAAGTATATTGTCGATGAGAAACCAGATACTTCATCTCGATTTTTTTTTGGGGGGGGGGCGGATTTTTTAATACCGCTACAAGGAATGGGATTCCCTGTAAAGAGAGTTAATGATTAATTTAGTTTACAAAATTACCGTTTATATGAAATTTGATCTACCAATGAGTTACTGTTGGCAGATCTGTACAACCCTTGAATAGGGGGTTGGTCAGGAATAGTATTTAAGAATTTGTCCAATCCTGCCTTAAATGCTGTTAAAGGATCAGCTCCTACATTTTCCCTACGAAGACTCATGGGTAACAAATTGAACAATGAAGGAGCCCGATAAAGAAGAGAGGAGCACTTCATTGTTCGAACTAGCCTTGATTCCTTAGGATTTGGAGGTGCTCTCAGGACGCACGTAAAACCTCTACGATCGCTAAAATTTTGAAGTTTTGAAGTCTTTGTTTTGTGAACTACATGAACTTTGCCATTGTAATGCTTGTTTTACGTGTAATCCCATTGTAATGCTTGTAATGTTTTCAATTAAAAAACGTTCCTCTTACTTTCTATCAAGAAACCAGGCTTTTTGACTAACCATACCATTCAAATACGATGTCTGTTAAAGTTTATTTATGTACCTATAAAGACACAAACAATTTTAGTCCAGTGTATAAGAAATAACGAGACTTTGCAATAATGTTATTTAACTTAAAATCGTGCCAAAAGGGTTTCGTCGCTTTTTCATCATTTGTTTATGACGATCAAAATTGAACAAAGAAACTTAACATCATGTTACACGTTTGTTTCACAAATTCAAACACGTCGGTTTAACGGCCTTGGATTACACTCTCAGCGTTGTTTCTTTGTTTCTAATGCTCTAGTTTCAAATGCATCTGACAACCTAACAAAGTGCTTGAGGATTATTTCTCTGAGTTGATTATGGTATGCTCAAATATTTGATGAACATAAGTCTCCTCCATTTGAAACGCAGGAACAGTTCTGAGAGTATAATCAACGACTGTTACACTCACCGACTTGCTTAATCTGTAATGTCATTACATATATTTTTTTCAGATTTTTGCAAAATCAAGTCTGGTTAACGGTCCTCGAGTAGTACACCTGCCCCAGATGTTGCATCTCAAACACTGGAGCTGGGGCGAGGATAAACTCAAAGCCGGGTAATCTGACTTAATTATAGTATACAGTTAAAAAAATCTTACATGGGTTAACATGGGACCCATAGGTAATGAATGGGTTCCCAAGGCTCAAGCATACCAAAGTAGAGTATGAGTAACGCTGTTCGAGTATAGTCTCTGTTCATCAGCTGCCTTTCAAACGCAGCTGATGTACCGAGACCAAACTCTAGCAGCGTTATTTATACTATACTTTGGTATACTTGAGCCATTCGAATTAGTGCACCAAATATCCGTGCTATTGTTAAGAAATCAATATGAGTAAAGCAGAATCAAGTCAAGCAAACAATCCTTAAGTATACTCTTAGGTCATCCGTTGTGTTTTAAAATCAGTTGCTAAGTTAAGAGAATACTCAAGGATTGTTAATTTGACAAGATTTTGATATTCTTTAGAATTATTCTTACTTGCGTTTTCATGTGACACAATATGCGACCGATTTTATCCCCTTAAAGAGACATCATCTAAGGGGTAAGTAAATAGAGCAACTATAAAATTTTGTGTTGCGACAAGTTTGAAACTTTTGGGTAAGCCTGTCCTTTTTTGCAACTATTTTAAAGACATATTATTTGCATTTTATCTGAAAATACATTTGGTTCTTTATCAGATTTGGTAATATTGGCTGAAGAATAAGTACAACTAATTATTTTCAATCTTCCTCTAAATCCCTCTTCAGGAAACCCTTCATGAAAGCATCTTTGTACCATCCTTTTATACCTACCATTTGAGAGATGCGCAAAAAAATCTGGCAAAATTCTTGGACTATCAAGAATACGACTAATCAACCTTCAACATACGGTCTGTATTGCTAGGTAATATTGAGCCGCGGATATGACCAAACAATTTTCATTTCTCTTCCAACGAGTTATCTGGCTACCCGCAAAATTGGCCCCCTCGTTCGTCGTTTAGGTCGTTGTCGTGCACGAGCTTGTTCTCTTCGACTCCTCTTCCATTTCGTCTTCTTGAGGTTGCTTCGAGGCCGCTTAGTGGGCCTCGAGGATCGGTTAGAGGGAGTGAGTGAGGGAGGAGTGGAGGAGCCAGCCAACCAACCAGCCAAACAGTAGCCTCCAGCGAGAAAATTGGGAGGTCCCACGGCATACGGGAAAAACTCGAACCGAGAAAGAAGAGAGTCAAGATCCTTCAGTTCAGGCATGTCGTTTCTGTAGGTGGGGATGTGTCAAGCCGCTCTGACTCGTTCCACCGATACAATTTCATAACGCTTTGCGATCAACGTGATTATAAATAAATACCTTTGAAGTGACTTTTGGAGACTCTGAGCATTTATTAGTGCTCTCGTCAAGAGCCACAGTTTGGTTAATGGAGAGAAGTTGGATTCTCCTCCCACTTTCCCGTGAGTTTTGACGTGACTTTCGTGCAATCGAGTGATCTGTCATGTTCTCTTTTGAGCCCTTTTCAATTCTGAATTTTAAAGGCAAAAGCGTGCAAAATAGGCTTGATGGTTGAAATTGTGGAACTTGAAGTTTGACTTTAGCTGAGTGAAGTCAAAAGTCGTAAAGTCAAGAAGGTAAGTTTGCTTCATTCTCTTCATATTCTTGTACTGAGGATTACTTTTTTTGGGAGCACAACAATACAAACATCAGTGCGGTTGATCGACTGTTTTCTTTTGGGATGCGGAAGTAATGATGAAAATATTCAATGAGTGCAAAAACGGACCTATTAATCTATTTCTAAGCTTGACCGTAAAAAAACCAAGGTCATAAGCTATTTCCTGTTTATCCAACAAAAGCAAACAGGTTCAACTAATTACTAGTTTGGCTACTTTCCAAATGATTCGAGTGTCAAACAAAGAGACGTCAACGAAGCTTGTGGCTCAAACCCTTTCTCAGAAAGCGTGCAAATTCAATGAGTCGGACCATCGAGCCGAGGTTTTTTAGCGGCTTGTTGAACCTATCTCGTTTTCTTGTCTCGTTCCATTTAATTCGATCACGTCCTTAAACGCGGAGGCCCTATTTCCTCCAAAAGTGGAGTCATTGGTTCAAGAGCTAACGGATGGGAAGTGGGAACGGTTTGTTTTTTTGCCAACACCACCGACAGGATTTGACCATAAACCCATCGTGGTTTTGTCATCGCCAAGCAGACAGCATTCATTCCATAGCCAAGACAACGAGAGTAACGAGAAGCAATCAAAGCTGAAGCAAATCCCGCTCAGCACGGCGTCTTACATTAATCTGATTTTCCTCGTGATTTTTCGCTGTCTCGCTCTCTCTTCGTTGGTGGCTCGCCAGTTTCAACGGCCTTCTTCTTCATGTCATTTGCTTCTTCTTCATCTGCTCGCTTTTCGCTTTTCGTTCTCCCTCTTTTTCTCGTTGTCTGTCTGTTTGTCTGTGTGAAAATGAGCGTGTGAGTGGGCCCCACATTTGAGATTTAAGACCGCCACTTGCATCCGCTCAAGGGGCTTACAATAGCTAATGGAGAGACCAATGTTGGACATCCAATTGGCGTTGATCCAATGGGATCAAGCGCTAAATTATAACGAGGGGCCTCATATATGTACAGGAACAATACGATCTTTGGCCTTCCAAGTTTGACTCGCCTCAAATCAAAATCAAGGTCGTGCCTGGCAGATCCCAAATGATTTGGTGGCAAATGGAAGTGAGAGCCTGCCGATTTTGGTGTCAATAACCACTAAAGAAAATTGCTCGATTGCCACCAACATCGATGATGTTGGTTGCTTTCCTTTCCTATAAATTCCATGCAATACGTATATGAACCGAGTACAACCATGTGGGCGAATGGACTTCAGGCAAGACTGATATGTTGGAGCAAAGGGAGGGGGTTCAAAATGGGATTCTATTTCCTTAAGTACAAAGGACAAATCAAACTCCTTCTCAATTGCGGAAGGAAGTAAAAAGTTGCTTAAGACCAGAAGAAGCGTGGTTGCATGTTCCAAACTATCTGGTTCCCATTGCCCTCTGTTCCCGTACACTCAAATAAGCCACAGCCAAATGTGCAGAAAGAGAGAAAAGGAGAGAGAGGACTGTGTATTTTAGGTTGGCGAGAGTGAAAAAGAGGATGAAAGAAGTGCCAGTCCTATATTTATCAAGCATGTATTTCAATCTTTTTCCGTCCTTTAATGCTGAATAAAACCATTTAATGAGGCACTAGCCTTAAGTTACACTATCATAATTTTGAACACAAGTGAAAATTAGCCGAGTGTTATTGGAGGGAAGTTAGTTGATTCTCGAGGGGAGGGGAGGTTCTCAACTCCTTAGTAATTAAGGGTGGGAATGATGATCGGCATGGCAACTTTGAACCCTTACCCTTCATGGGATTAGCACAGGACCCTCGGAAAAGAAAATAGTGGAATGGAAAAGGCAAAAAGGTGTACTTCAAATTACATTAATATTCACATTAGACGAACTATACGTCCATACGGTAGATGGTCTCCAAAAGGGGCACTTCCTCATTTGAGTTCGCGTGTGCCTACTTATTCTTTGACATGATGACGGATTGATTTTCTTCCGCTTTTTGTGCTTTGGGTCTGCTCCAATCCTGCAGTAAGTTCCATTTCACGTGTCATGGGTCTCTTTGTCCCATTTCACAACCATCGAGCTTCTCAAAGTCGTTAATCTTGATTGTTTGTTGTGTGTGAGTGAGTGCCCACTTTCAAGCATTTCAAGCAGTCTGCTCATTTTACCACGTTCCAAATGGCGTCCTATCTCTTGCGGTAATCAAACATAATTATTCGCTCAAGTCCTTTTTCACAGTATCCTGCCACAAAAAAGACAAGAAATTCCGGTTCCTTCATGTGTTTTTACCAATGTCTCTGAAACAATTCGTTCTCGGCCTTTGCTTGTGATTGGGGTTGGTTCTAATAAATAGTTGGAAAGTTGGCCCATAGAGGAAATAGGGAACATGATTTGCACCAAAAATGCATAGGAAGTGCATCATCTAATTCACGGTTATTATTGGTTGTGGTGGGCGGGTGATCAGGGGACGATTTTTTCCCCTTACCGAAGTTTTCTTCTCGTTCACCTCCAAGTCGTTGGTTGGTTGACGTCTTTCTGCCATCATCATCTTCAACATTGCCTGCGAACATCCACTGCCACTATCATCTCTACCAATGGAACTCACACCAAAGATCAAAATGCCAATCGATCCCTACTTTTATAGTATGGTTTTGAGGGGACTTTTGAGTGGAAAACTCGAAGAAAGGCAAACATGGTGAAGGAGAAATCAAATCAAGAGTCAAGAAAATACGTCTTTTTTACGATTTGATAATATGATATTACATACACAATATTTGCAGGAACACAACTGTTGATGGATTGTTTGCAAATTGCTTCATTAGATGGCTGAAAATTGTTGTAAACACTTCAGTATTTAAAATTACACTTGACAATCCTCTCCTGTTATGTCTTGTCATGTCATTTTGGGTCTGAAAAGACATTTCAATCTCCCGATCCAATCTTAGATGGACACGAATAATTTGCAGACTCTGCCTCTGTCATGCAAAAACCGTTCGACCTTCAAGGGCACGATTTTAAATAATTCTTGTCACTCAGGATCTCACATAATTTCGCGTCTTTTTCCCCACAACGTTTACATTTATGGCACATTTGCTGACTCTCCCTATCTATTTATGTCTTTCGTGCGCCTAATATGTACCAAAAATTACAAGTTTATTTAAGCTTACGTGACAATTGCGCCACATGATATGCTATCAAACGAAAGTCGTCTATACCTCCCCTACGATTGCCTTCATGGGGTTAAAAATGGAGCACACGCTAAAATTCCCATTGGTCTGAACCGGGATTCATTCCAACCTTCTTCAGAATGCAATTTTCCCGTCCCGACTAGTGGCGCTAAACAGTAAACAGTACTTTATAACAACAAAGAACCCTTTGAATAACCTTTACGTAAACGTGGTTGAATCTTTGGCCTTCAGAGTGCTCTTTCTCAATAATCCCACTTCATCATCGACGGACAGGCATTTTTGGATGCATGTGTCGTACACAAAGACCACAAAGGGCCCTTCTTGATTGGTTTGTCGAGACATGTCTTGGTTGGAGTTGTTGCAGTTGTTGTTGTTGTCGTTGGTTGTACTTGCTCATGGGATGGTGTTGGAGACATTTTAGTAGTTAAAGAGCCTTTTCGACCGGCTGATGAATTGGGGCTCGTGACTTGGAGGTCGTTGGTTGGCTCGCGTCAAATGAGTTTTCATTTGTTACTCTTATACCCTCTGTGGCCGCCACAGACTAAGGCCCTTAGGATTGAGCACCCATTCCTATCAGTTTCAAGCCAAGGCCTTCTGTCCTTTTTTTAACGTTGAATTTTGAAACATTTTTGTTTTCCAAGGTCTGTAGAAGAACCAACATAAGTTTCAATATTTTTTTATGGGGAAACAATGGACCGCGGCATTAAAAAAAAGGTTTATTGTGTCAAATTAAGCGTTAGAAATTTGAGACGAACAAAGCTGTTTCCCACCTGCCGTCATCCCAAGTTTTTTACAGGAAACGATATTCCAAATCCAGCTTGAAATTGACTGGCGAGTTCCCAGAAACTTCAATACTCTATGCAAAATGCTCGAATGGCCTCGAATGTTTGAGATTCGACTTGAATTTTCTCTCATGGTTTTCAATCTCAACAAAAATAAATTGAAATGGCCACTTCCTACGGAGACTCGGAATCTCGCCATGTTGGACCTGAATAGCCTGATACTACATTTAATGACCTTCGTAAATTCAGTATTGAATTCGGCTAAACTAGCCAATATTTAACGACCCAATCGATACTAGAAATTACAGTAAGTGCACATTAATGTCAAATGTTCATTGGTTTTGGAGATGGAGGTAACCCGGAAATACCTTTGGAATCAACATAAAGGCTGAAATACTCTTTTCACCGATTCTATATGTCATTTTTAGTTGACTGCCGGTAAACATGCAGTATGAGCAGATTGAGACTATTGATTGTTTCTGGTGTTATTGATCCTTATAAAGCACCGTTGGTTATCATTTTGAACTGTCGTCAAATGAAAGATGTGGGCCTAGATATTAATGAAATCGCATCATGAATCATGATGATATGACAACTGTCGTGATTATTTGGCTGAACATAATTTGTCAGACACGATGGATATTATTGCCATTATTTTTTTAGAGAATAACTTCATATGTACGTGTAATATAAACAAAGGCAAGTAGGCTTTTTTCGTATCATACAACCTCTGGCCCTAATCAACAATTTCGACTTTAAGTAACTGGAAACTGAGTTCACGATCCCGAAATGGTACGTGCGCAAATGAGTTGAACAACTGAAATAATAGAAGCGACAAATATAGACACTTGGCAATAGACACAACAAATAATTAGGAAAAGTATTTCTAGTGGAAACAAAATTGGCGTTACTTGATTGGATTAGCCACGAATTTCTTTAGAAAAAAGCGTGCTCGGAAATAAAACTCTGGAAACACAACAGTGGTAAGTGCAAAAGAAATTTAAAAAAAGTTTTTGAAAGCAGACCGAGAATAGCCGATCTTTATGGGTGCTGTGGTTAATTTCTTAAGGAATGCCTCCTTTCTTCGTTTTAAGTTCAAAAACTTCTTTCCGTCCCATAAATTAGATGCATGCACTTAGACAGGTTAGGTCACCAAAGCCACCAGATCTTTGTCTCGTTCTTGTGCTATCCACGTATTTAGCAAAGTTTTATGGTCCCCCCATTATTCTCATACATTGGATCATGAAACAACCATCGAAAGTCAGAAAATGTCTCCACCTAATGGACGGTCTGAAAATTAATCCCTCTCCACCAATTCGATAAGAGATTCATTGAACAAGTTCGGTTGAAACCCTAGTTCCAAAAGTTGAATTGATTGTCACAATGTACTCCAACACTTCTTACAGTTATTTGTTTACTTGAGAGCTTACTTGGAACACAAGTTCCAAGAAGAGAATTTGACTTACTCAACAGATGGATTCGTCCGTCTCAAGGGATTCTGGAAACACAAAATGGCAATCCTCATCGATCCGTCTCAAAAACGTAAAGAATTCTACAAATGTGCCGTCACGTTGTTACTCTTCCACCTTGTCAAAGATTAAGTCCAAGGAAAGATGCGAACAAACCTGGGACTTTCCAATACTTTGTCTCACAACAAGATACTCGAGGGCTAGGCTTCTTTTTTGTTTTTTTTTTGTAATAAGAGCTGCGAACAACGGATGACTTGGGGGAAAAGTTGTAGTTCGCATTGTTTCGAGGAATAATGCAACAAATATCCAATTGTAAATGGTGAGAACGGGGACCAGATTCAATTAATAGCTTTGCCCATGTTTGACAAAGTCTCGGTACGGCTGTTCTTTTTTATCTTGGGGGGAAACTTGGTGCTCATCGTGGAGGCCAACTGGAAAGTGTGCTCAATAGGCAACTTTTCTGCAACTTTGGAGAGGAAGGTCTTGGGTCATCCACGTGCTTTTGACAAGTTGATATCTATGCCTGGGTTTTCCCCGTCGTTTACTTTGAGACATGAGCTCAATATTGGTCATTTCATTGGCTCTCTTTCTGAGAATACGGATGTTGTGTGGTACGATCTGTATGGACTAATTCAAATAGTTTAAACAGAATGTAAAACTGTTGAAAATAATCTTATTGTGCCAACGATGGATTAATAAGTTAAGTGTCACAGCAGTGATTATTATGAGACTCAAGGTCAAAAGATCGATATATTTGGTCAATCAATGAACAATCATTGACCTTGGCATGGCATTAAAACAATGTTTCATAAAGAAAAACACAATGGACAAACTAGTCTTTCGCCAAATGTACCTAAGTTATATCACATAAAAAATGTAAATCTAAAATAGTGACTAGGATACAACTTGATTTTTTGGACAACAAATGTTTTCGGGTTACTTTGTAAATTTTGATGTTTTTTTCAAAGTTTTCCGATTGAATATTAGAATGGCATTTCGCAGACGCTAAACATAACAGCAAACTCAGACAATTATAGCATACAAATACACTACTAACCCAATTATCCAATTCAAACCTATTGCAACCATGTTTTGCCATAAAGCAAAACCAAGTATTGCCTGTTTTATTTAAGCTTTCCAATGCTTAAGTCTTCACATAATAGCACACCGCATGAACCATTGGAACAGATCGGTTCAGATGTCCTAAACAGAAAGGTGTAAAGAAACCAAAGCTCTCACTTGAGAATTGAATGAACACCTCCAGCCAAATCTTGTACCTTCAGATGGGCCAAAAGAGTTCTGTAAAAAGCTGTTGGAATTATTGGAAAAGTGTCACTCCTCGGTCGGACGTCGGAACCTTAAGACGGGGGTCAAGGTTGGCTTTTCAAATTCAGACTTTCATGCCACGCCGCTCAGATTCTCGCTCTCTCTTTCTCTCCAAAGAATGAGAAATCAACTGATTCCTATTTTTGTCAAGTGTATAAACCTTGGACACGTCAAGTTAAAAAGAAAGTCTGAGAAGCGTTTCGAAGCCAAAGGTACAAAAATATTTCTCGTTTTACCTCATTGACAATTTTCTGAACTCTGTCGATGTCTTCGTAAAATTCTTTGCCTCCCGAACGATTTAAAATCCTTTTGAAGAATGAGGACCATGATGATGATGGGTGAGCTCTAAATCGGTAATCCTGTGCCAAACTTGATGACAAGTTCACTCTAGTTTTTCTCGTCGATGGTTTCTGTAAGAATGGTTGGTATTTCTCGCCAAAGGCTGGAATGGTTTGACCAGTCCCCAAGAGAAAAAAAAGAGCCAGCGTTTGAGTTGGACAGGATAGAATCTCAAGAAGCCGGAAATCCTGGAGAAAAGTTTTGATACTTCAAAAGAGAAACACTTCCACTCAGAGGAAGTAAGTCTAACACGTACATAAAGCTCTTTCTAATTGGAGCTTATCGGTGTTAGCTTGTTAGTTCGTTTTCTAGTCTAGAGCTGGTTTGGTTCCTAACTTTGCCATGAAATACTCAAACCAAAGACTCCTAAGTTCTAGATTCTCAGAATGAATTATTCTGAAGAGAAAATCAGCGAATATTAGGTGCAGTATTGCGCCTGGTTGATCAAATACCCTCTTGTGGGAAGATCTCGTAAATATTTGCATCATTAAAGCATTTTTTGTGGTTCATTTCCCACAAAACCTGCAATTTCCAAAGCAATTTTTGAAATGGTCTACTATGTAATGTCCGACATTTCGCTCTAAATAACCAGAGATGACTGAAACCAGCTCACTGCTCTTTCAAAACTTTGAACCTTTCGGTTTGCCAATCGTGTTCCTATCGAGTCGACCTCATGGCATGAGACCATGAAATTGAGCCACAAAATATGCCATTTTAAGGGTTAAATGAACATGCCAGCCCTTTCCTGTACATGAACAACACTTTAGAGTGGAACCCCGTTGAGGCAGTAAGTAGTACATGGACTGTCGTTTGATTCCGCATTGCATATTAATGATGGTGAAGAATGGTTTGAATCCAACCTCGAGTAGACCGCTGCTTCTTCCATAATCATGCGCCAAACGTTTCATCAGGGCTTTAATCGGAAAGAAGACTGCCACTCTTGACAACACCATGGGACTTGGCGTGTTCTCAATAGAGCAATGGGATGTTTTGATTCATGGGACCATGGTTTTCTTGTGTGCTCAGCTCTCACAAACAGGATATTCAAAATGGAAAGCCCATTTATTTAATGCTTATCCAACAAATGCAAACTTAATGGCGAGACTGGCGGGTGACTAGCTAGCAGTCTCGAAGGTTGAAAATGGCCTACTTGGTAGACACATCACACAAGTTTGCTCCGCCGTGCTTTTCTTTGATCACCCCCTTGATGACTTTGGTGTCAAAAATCTTGACTTGGTCCTTGATTGACACGTCAACGTGATTGACGCTCGCCCTGAGCTCGAGCTTGGAGGCCCTGTAATCAAATTTTGCCAGGGAATCAGAGTGGCGAGCGCAAATTACATTCCAAATCACATGCCATTGTGCGCACAAACTGAACGGGATGCCCGAGGTTGTTTGGTTGGTTGGATGGTCAATCCATTCACATTGGTTTCGTTTCGCCCAATCTCTCGATCACATAATTGAAAGTGAAGAGACAATCCAATCTTATTGACCCTTGTCTTCATGAATTGCGAGTAGTCACTCAGAGAATTCGCGTTTAACTCAGGTTGGGGATTACCATGGTTCCACGTCCATGGAGCTCGGAACAAAGTGACCTCATAAAAATGTCCAAAGCCCACACTCAATGCTCACAGGACGGTTTGAGCACATGTTTTGGCTTTGAAGCTTGATTTTCAAGGGTGAGAGAAGTAATAAAGCAATCTGTTAGATTACTATATGACGTTCGTTCCAAGTGAGCATTGCAATCTCTGGAATGTATCGTGAGAGCGCTTGTGTGCAAATATTGTTTTTTTGGTCTTGGACCGTCGACATATGGCCAATGGATAGATGGATCGCCATAAAAAGGCCCGAGGAGTGCCAAAACTCGTGTCAACTGACCGAACACACACACACACTTCGAAATGAGAACAATCTTGGTTCTTGGTTTGTGATCCACCCAAAAGGACGACACACTGATATAACTTTTAGCTACAACAACCGGCATGGACGGAGACACCAAATGAGAATTAATGGACTTTTCCTCAAGTTTTCTTGACCAGGCTTGAGTTCACACGGTGACAACTTTGGACTTTGTTGTGCTTCAAGATCGCATTTTCTATATTGCTCTTTGGCCTTTTTTGGAGTGGCATGATGTTGATCTGATCGAAGGGGAAGAACAAGAAGCTTTGCGAAACACACGAGGGGAACTCCCCCTAACGATGGCAAAATGTTCCCCTCCAGAGTTTTTTTTTCTTGTGGAAGGAAGGACCCTTCTTGCTCATGTATCGTTCATTTTTGATGCATATTTGAAGCTGCTAATTCATCCCAAAGTGATGAAATGAAGACATTTAGCCTGCAGGGGGGAACTAATGACGAAACATTGCTCATGTATAATCTTATTTGGCCTTTTCTTGATTCATGGCCTTTCTGTCGTATGGTTGCAAATGTAAATGATTGGAATGCGAGAATATGGAAAAACATGACAGCGGTGTTCGCATAAAGAATATCGCCAAACGGACTCTTTTTCTTTGTTCAGGCCAAGGCTGATGAGGAAATTTACAGGATGTTTGGGGCTCAACCTTAAATTGAAACCTTTGAATGGCAATCCAAATGGCGAAATTGACTTCAATGGGCTTTGTAGGCCACAATTCGCTCGATTTTTCATTTTCCAAAGCCAGTGATGTGCAATGAGCGTAAAATTAACTGTGTGGTGGATGCTTTCGAACCGTTTCCATTGGTAGTCTCTCACTCACTCACTCAGTTACTGGAACTGCTAAGTCGATCCTACGGTATTTGCCAGCTTGATTCAATTGGGGCTTTGCCGAAAACCTCTGCTTCTCCCTTTTCCTTTGAATTGAGGAGCACCCCAAGTTCCGATGGTGGAGGAAATTCAATTTGAAGTTCAGTGGCTTTGGGGACTCTCAGACTGACTAAAATGATCTGATAATCGGCCCGATATTTAATATTTCTATAGAACCATGCAGCTCTTATTTAAAGGATCACTTTTACCAGGATCGCGTGTTGGTTATTTACAAGATAGGACCTGACCTTTAGTATGTGGAGAAGAGGCAAAAACCTTTGTCATAAGTTGATATTGCTGCCCCTATCGATGAAGTATTCCTTATGTTTTGGAGGAAATGTGTCTCCAGGCCAAGGACAAAAGAGAATATGGTTATTGTCGAGTAAACGTCATCCATCGAGATCTTTTGTTTCGGATTTGTGACACGTTTTCGTGTCTGGAGGAGAAACGAAGTTTTGCTCTGACAACCAAGAAATAAGAGCTGAAAAGCACGTCGACCTGTGTTCTTGTCACGGATATGAACAGTGTTGCTTAGCGAGCGTAACTTGAGTACCCAAGATTTCTTGGCCTGTAATACGTTTTCTAATGTTGTCAATCTTCACCAAACTATTTATAATGTCGACAATAAACAATATCCGCCTCGTTTTATTCATTCATTTAGAAAAAACAATCAATTTCTGTTCAGAAAACTGTTACAACAAATCAAATTAAACAATAGGCAGAAACAAAGTATGGAAATATCCCGGAATCTTTATTATTTCGCTGAAAAAAGCTTCCTTGCCACAAAAGAGAATGAAGGCTCGAACTACCTGGCCCTCCCATGTTTCATCCAAACTCACTTGCAACTTTCCAGTGCACAAAAAGGCGACTCTTAATCATTCCAGTTCCAAACCCTGGCCAAAGGCTACTTTTCAAAAAAAAAAAACATTGTACACCTCAAATCGGGGTTCTATCTCCGTAGCCCCAAGATATCCATCTCGTACGACCTCCCCGCTTCCCAAAATGGTCCTTTACTTGACAAACTGCAGAGTGAAAGAGGCCAAGTAAGTCTAGCTAGGGATGGGTGGCTTTTCTAAGGCCAGACCATCGAAGGTCCTTTGGAAGCCTAACGTGGAATGCAGCCCGAGAATGCACTCCCACACGAGAGGTAGGAAGACCAACCAACCTTTGCTTCAATCTTCGCCTTAGCCACCACTACACACACACATTTAGAAATGCACAGACTTTGTACTTCGTGGAGATTGGCCGTTAAAGCTCACAAGACCACATTGGGAGACAATTTACAGGATAAGGCGAACTTGCAAAAATGAGCACCCTCTGGTGCAAAATTGTGATTCCTCTTTTTTCTTTTATCCCTCGTCTCTTTGGGGACAAATCAATTTACTCGATACATGGATGAGACAGTGGAAAGAAAATGCATCCAATAGCCGAGAAGCGAGAAAAGAACATGGTCGTACTTTGGTAAGTGCATTCAAAAAGTTGCACGGAAGTTCTGCTACTCGTCTCTTGGGATCGAGGTGTCCCAAAGACAACCAATTGCCAAAGATTGCGGTCCTTCCCAACAAATCTTGACGTATTCAAAAATGGCCCAAGACTTTGTATGCCTTGACTTGATACTCGAAGCAGAATTGGACCTTTGTACTTTGGGCGCATTACCTCAATGATCTTTGGGTTAAATAGCCAGGTGGGACTAATGACCTGACCTTCCAATTCCAATTGGACCATGATGGGTCTAAATTGTCTTGGTGAACAATCAAGAAACCATTGGCAAAAAGCTGACGATGTTTCTTGTTAGTGCTTTGGGATATTTTCTAGGTCAATCAACACCTAAGCAAGCTAAAACCTTGAAAAGCTTATTGTTGACGAGGAGGAACTTACTTGTACTGTCATCTTTATTTCTTTTCCTTCCATTATTCCTCAAAAATGTCAAATTCAAGCTCAGAATCGGCAGCAACATAGAATTCTAGTAGAAAATGGAAATAATTCATTTTTTTGTCGTTGTGTGAAAAAACGAAACGACCATTTTGGACAATCTAAGCCGAAAACTTGATGACAAGAGCCCTTAACCCTTACACAACAATATCAATTTTCTCGAGTCTCCAACACCTTGGGGTTTAAGCGAGATTTTGACATCCTTTCGAGAGGCCAATAATGCACTTTTTTTGTTGATTTTGCATGCATTGGGAAGGAATATTTATGTCGGTGAATGAATCACCCAGATCCCAAGACACCATTTTTTCCGTCGTCTTGGTCGATTCGGCGCTCTCAAAAAAGGTCGGAAAACGATGGTGCACTCGTTTCTTTTCTCGGCATAAAGAGAGACTCATCTCTATGATCCCGATGGTATCGAGCTCTCTTTCTTGACTTACTTTTTGCTGTTGAAGGATTTTTAAATCCGATATGGGTTGGTTACACAAGAATGGTCGCATCTTGGCCGAAGCAATCTTTTACATGGACTCCACCACCGAACTTCAAGGTCAGTTTTGAAGTGAATCACCCACAAAGTTCGACTTGTCAGAACAAAGTTTTCGAGGGAGTAAAATGTAGACAAGTTTTGCAATAGTGAATTGCTGACCACTCAACCAATTAATTTCTTAATCATTGCTTAAGTAAAAATAAACACACGATACCTCAAACCAAACTAGTTATTTTCAAGGCATTCATGACTTGAGATTTCCATTTTGCGAAGCTTGTGCTGGGTTTGAAAATGGCGAGTGAACCAAAACCAACACTTGTCCGATGCAGAATCATTGTCCTTGGCCTTTGGTGAGAAAAAAAGTCAGCTTATCTGATTTCGTTGGCTGAATGGTTGGCTGGTGATGGTGGTGATGGTGAGACTTTAGACTTTGGGACACAGAAAGTTGGAGCGTTCCACTCTTTCTCCATTTTCATCGCTATGGTCCGTGTAGAGACGATTTTGGAAACATTCATCAGAGCCAAAAGATGCACTTATTTTCAAAAGACGATCACCATAGACATGCTAACATGCAACTTAACACCCGGAATTTCTCATTCTTTTCATCTCCACGCATTGACACGTTTTTCATCCGTGGTGAATGAAGAAACAACGTGATAGTACGTAACATAGCCTGAAATACATGACATTTTTATCTTATTTTCGTGAGTGGAGCATCGACCATGATGCATTTCACATTTGAAGAATCTGGAACAACTTTCCATTCCAAAGTACTTCCCTTCCATCCATTTCACGATCGACAGACTGGATGGGATGCACAAAAGGGAAATTTCTACTCAAAAGGTGGCCTTGAAAAGCAGAAGGTAATGAGGTGAGGAGTTTGCTCTTCATTAGCGTGACACCCAAACCCAGACAGAACCCAAAATACACTCAAAAACTGCATAAAAAACTGTGAAGCAATGCCAACGGAAACAAATGTTTATCGCAAGGAATATTCAGCTCTTAAAATTTAACGGTTTTGGAGCTCTTGATAGGCAGGGGCGAAATCCAATGCCCAAGTTAACTAAAGATTTCAATCTTACAAGCGATAGTTTTACATCAAGTACTCCTGATCGTTCCCCTTTATCCTTCGTTCAGGAGCAGTCAAATTGATTGTCTAACGGATGAAGAACTCTCAAATGGACCTAGATCATTAGAAGAACTCATTCAGAGGTTTGGATAAGTTCCTAAAAGGCCCCGTTGGAGATGCAGGGTAGTCAAGTGAAAAATAATCACTTAAGCCCACTGCAAATGTGCATCCCAAGTTTGAGGCCAAAGCGAAAAGATTTCACTCATTCCTAATAATAATCACAAGGTTGAAAAGCTATGATGTTGACTACGATCCGCTCAAAAATAAAAAGTTTTGTCGCTTTGGTTCTTAAGTTAAAATGACTTAAAGCAAGCTTTTGACACAAAAGTGAACATGGCTTTTGGATTTTAAAGGAGGTTTGTTCAATTGTTCTGAAAAAAATCATTGTTTTGATGACCAAATATTCAAACTATGAGAGGAAAAATATTAAAAATAAACCTTTTTTAATTGATTTAATTTTTTTCAGCCGCTATATTCATCTTCAATCCAAGAAACATGCTCACTTCTTCTCAATTGGATCATTCATTTATAAGTACTTTCCAACAATATGTACAATTTCAAACTTGGACTTTCAAGATTTTTGTTTAGAACGTAATGTCCAAACACACATCCTAATCTTTTTTCTACATTCATCCAACTTGAAGTTCACTATGTCATTCCTCAACCTTAAAGATAGCATTTAAACCACATATCAATAAAATCCCATAGCTCAAGAGTTGATCTTAAAACAAGCAAATCGAAACTAGATCAACGAGTGCTCCAAAGATCTCGGTCTTTTTTTTTTGTTTTTCTTACATTCCGGATGGACACAAATGATCCCACTTGAGAAATCGATTTCAATGGTCTAGAAAATGAGTTTGACCCTCACTCAAGCCTTTTGAAGAAAGGAGAAAAAGCTTTACAGTCCGATGTCAGGAAATGATCAAAGTTGGACATCAAAAGGCTCTTCAAACAAACAAAAGGCTGAAAGATAATCCCACCGTAATATAATCACGTCCAAATTCCCTCGCAAAATACCATCATAGATAACCAAAACCTGGCTACCCAGCTGTTAACTTCCTCTCAATGGGCTATAATGATCTAAATTATGCTTTAGTTCATCAAAATGAACAATGAGGTCGTTGTCTCTCCTTCATCAGGCTCCTTCGTTGTAGCATTGGAGAAATTCCTATATACTTTTTTTGATCCACCAAGGGTTTCAAGGGTTGTGCAGATTTGCCAAAAGGAACTCATTTGTAGATCAAGTATGAAATTTATTTTATATGTATAGATTATTTTAATGACTTTTTTATTTAAAAGGGATCCCATTCCATGTAACGGTCATGGAAAATCAGTAACTTATCCCAAAAAAGGTCGCAATCACAGAACTTAAGAGGAAAAATATCAACGAAGAGAGATATTTGTCGACGTCATGGACCTGATTATTTGAACGTAAAGCTTAAATCCTCTAGAAATCAGTCAGTCGGTTCTAAACACGATTCAGATCAAAGGCTGCAAAGTTGGTCACAACCCACATATTCTATTGGGATCAAACATTTGAAATTCAAAGGGTTTTGGCAAAATGTCATTGCAATGGAGCTACACGTCAAAACTGATCAAACATTTATTTTTGTGAATGTTCAACAAAAATGGTTTTTATCAAACTGATATAAACTGCATGGTCCAACCTGCATAGTTTTGAAAGAAACTACAAGAAGTCCAACACAACAATTTCTTATCCTTTCTCTTAGTTTTACCATGATTTAAAAGGCAATTGAAGGCAACAAATTATGTCGATTCCTGTAAATAAAAAATGGAATTGCACTAAAAGATTAGCGTCCGTTTGAAAACCTGATAAGACGGGTATAACCACAAATAAACCATAAACTTTATTAGTGCGATGGCAACCTAGCACGTATTTAGCAGTTGAGTCGCATTAACCGTTTAAAGCGGTAAAAACATTGCCGCAGCCTCTGACGCATCAGTCACCAGCCTTAAAAGGGCCTTAAAAACATTGCAAAATGACATTTGGGTACCTTTAGGTGGATGTCTACCAATGTGGAGGAACTTAGTATTCAGCATTAGACGCCTACTTTTTCCTTCTTCGTCACCAAAGGCTCACTTCATCATTTCATGGAGGTTGTCTGGTAGTGAAAAGTGTCCGCCAAGTATTTTCCTCGGTACTTCAAAATTCCGGACAGCACTTCACAGTGCATTTGAGGCTCATACTTTCTTCACTTACATGGTGTTCTCTGGCTCCTCAGAGGTATTTAGTTAATGACGCCTTGGCCTGCCCTTGGTCATTCAATTCCCGGTGAAATGCGTACGCAAAGGACCCTATGCTTAGAAAATACAGAGGTACTCCCACCTAAAAAAACGAGAGCTGTTCTTAATTTGTCAAGCTTATCACGACAACTGGCTGGAAATGGACCATTGAGCTTATGGCTCATTGAAAACGTGCTAATCCAGATAGGCGTATTTTACAACTATGAGACCACGTTGGTACTATAATAAAACGTGCGGAACAGTGTTTGGGTTGATTTCCATGAAACTAAAAAAAAAGCTGACCGTCTATTTCAGACGGGTAGAAGATGTTGCTCCCACACTTGTGTGCTCATTCCCTTTCCCAAATGAGTTCCCATTAAGACAGGGTTTAACCAAGATATATCAGGCTCTTCGAAACACCCAGCAAAGCCGATCAGAAATGGTTTTCATTTGTCTAGATGACTTTCGACCCACTTAAAAGCCTTCAACCATCCTGGATGCGGTGGTCAGACTTTTAAGCCAAGGTCATGGGAAGAACACGTCTCTTTAAGCATGACGATCAGCCTATGAATGTATGGTTTCTTCGAGGACTGGAGCAAGGTCCAATCTATTAATAGTCTGCTCACTACAACTGTAACTCATAAGCTGGTCGGGAAATGGTTAGTTTCCAAGAATGTTTTACATCGTCTCTCTCACACTCTCTCTAGAGGCCTGGAACACGTCATGGATACACATCACTCTGAGTGAGGCAGAATAAATCCTTTTACCCAGATTAAATCACTTCAGCAGAAAATTTGATGGGTGAGTTTTTGTGTAGCGAAGATTTATGTTTGTCCTTTCCGCCGACTCGAAGCCAAAACCCGGAACTGGAAAAGCTTAACAAGGATATCCTCAAACTTTAACCCTAACTAAAATCATGAAATCAAACATTTTCTTAGCCAAAACGGCCACATACCAGATTAGGTGTTGAATACCCTCAGAAGAGAATAACACTCTCAAGGGCATAATAAAGCACGAAACTTTCTTTTCTGGCGCCAAACCAGGAATTTTGGGCGTATCGTACATATACATATACGTACAAGAAGAGTGAAGCAAGCATGATGATGGAGCTCCCTTATTCTCCGAGTGCACCTTCACGAGCCATCAGTACTCACTGCAGAGCCTAGACACTTTCATACCACTTTCGCCTGTTTTCCCTAATTGAAATTAATGACTGGTGCCTTCTTCGTTTTGAAAATGAGGCCACTAAAGCTTTAACTCGTCCTTGGTCTTTGTGGGGTGCATAGGGGGAAAAGTGCCCTCCATCCACAGATTTGCCCCTCTCCCCTTTCTTTCTGTCTTTCTTTCTCTCCCTTAGTTTGGTTGTCAACTTATCAGCTCAGTTATGGTAGACCAGTCTATTCGTTGATCATGGTTCTCTCGACAGATGAGTGGATTAAAGGACCAAGGACCAACCACGTCACAGTCTTCGGTGTCCCACATCCTATTGAATGAAATCCGCCTGGCAATCTTCACCCTTTCGACAAAAGTAGTAGTGGGCACTCAAATCATCTCCCTTTTTGAAGCAAGTCGACTTCATTCTCGTCCGTGAGAAAAAGAGAGAAAGAGACGACCAAGGAGAGATTTCTCATTTCTGATTAGCACTCACCCTATTGTTCCCACTCGCTTAAGCCCACAGGCTCATGGAATATTGCGAAATTGTGGAAAATATGAACACCATCTCAGTCAGGCTTTGGTCATATTTGTACCTTTCCTTAACAATTGCTTCAATTGGAACTTTAGAAGGTTTCATCATACAAACTTTAAAAATTGATGGATGGTTTGCTCTAATAAGCTTTGGGAGTCTTGTGCATGTCACTTTTTTTGTGAAAAAGTGGTATTATTCGTACATATGAGTGCCATTTTGACGGAGATTTTTGGCGAGGACGACATTTTGATGGATGACTGCGCTGAGTAAGCCGAGATAACAGACTGCTACTTGTGGAACTTGCCAGATGGATTTTGACTGTTGTAGAATAGCGCCTGAGACATCCACAGATTACGAGCACGTCAGTCCGGTTAAACTTTCTAAGTAAAAAGGCCAAATTTGCTTTGATTTTGTCGGTTTACCTCTTTGGTTGGAATACGTGCTAAATCGGAAGTCCAGTCTTAGATCTCGAAGGAATATGAGTGGTCTTCATAAAGGACAATCGGGTAGATTCATGAACCAAAGACGAGATTGCTCAGTGATTGAGTTTTGTTCGAAGTTTGTAAAGTTCCTTTGAAAGTAATTTAAGACTTAAAATAGATTATGGTTCGTTACGTCAAACTTTGTTTTGGCCCAGAATACACTTCACGTAGGTTACATCCTTTACTCCACCGGACATGAAATGTCATCTGACTACAAAAGTGTAGATATCCCTCAAAAATGGAATGTACTTTTGGCCATGGCAAACAGGGACTTTGTTTTCGAAAGGAAATTTGAATGAAAACTTGAATCAGAGACTGAAACTAACGATAGCCCTTTGCTTGAACAAAATACATCAGTTTTGAACACGCCTTGATAAAAAAAAATATCCAGATTTATATACCACCACAACGAAGGAAATCGTTTCTTCAGAGAAATGCTTCAAAAAGTCAAATCGTCTCACTTACTAAGTGTTATGTCGACTGATTGATGGGTGTTTTTGCACTCAGATCTAAATGGCACAAGGTTCACTTGACTCTTGGACCAATTGTTCAAGAGCGTATATCATACGATTTGGTCAAATTACCCAATCAACAATTTAGGAATCTCAGCTTGAAAATCTATCCGTGGCCTTTTCGTGTTTTTACTTTTTAGGGAGTGAGACTATTTACAGAATCTTTACGTTTAAGTATGGTGGGAAGAATGTTGCAAAATCAGCACTCACAATTACCTTTTAAATGGTTCGAAACACCGAAAATCTATACCACCAAATAGAAAGCCATTAAAAAATGAACATAAAATTAGCTTATTTCATGCAAAAGAAACAACGAACAAAAAGAGCGCCTGCTTTGCTTTTTTTTATCATACGTATATCGGGGAAAAAAATAGCTCAAGGGATCGATCGAGATAGAAAAAAATCAGTCTATTCAGTCAAGTTCTGTAAACATTTGTGACTTAAACAAAAGCCAAATTGGTGCTTCCGGAATATCGATATGTAAGAGTTTATTTCATTTTTCCTTGTTCAGCTACGATGGATATGTGAAGTTCCAAACTGTAGGTAATCTCGGTTTGTTAACTCGTTTTGATAACTCGATCGCTTTTTGGATTTACGCATATATTACCCAATGAAGATTAATCTCTTGTAAGCAAATGATACATTCAAATTTTTTTTTGTGGTGCTCTGAATTATTTTACAGGTTGCTCCAGGTATCTTGAAAGATTCATGCATGTGGTGAAACAAAAAGTAGATGTCAGAGCCGTCAAAATCCCTAAACATTAAACCAAAATTAAAACTCTTTTGATCCTCACCCTCGCTCTTTTTTTACAATTGTTCCAGAAAATTACGTTTTCCCCGTTAAATTATGTTGAAGGCTTAAATAACCAATAACCTAGCCAAGAGCCAAACTTTTGGAACAGACAATTGGTCCGATTGGCCCAAAGGAATCAGGGGTGTTTATGCAAATCCCTAAAGTGGCAAAAGGAGAAGAGAGCTGCCGAGCTTCCTTGCCTCACCAGAACAACCAGGATCCCACTAGAGCATTCCAGTGTACACGAGTGACCTTTTTAGACAGCCGGGACAAACGTCGAGGAACCTCAAATATTTACACGCCACTCAAAATGGTCAGACGAAGCCCTCCCTAACTGATACTAGAATACGGAGCTCCCCTGGGAATATTTTGGTAGTGTTAGGCTGTGTTTTAATCTAATAAGTCAGAAGAATAGAAATACATGCCTGACGGCTGTTTTTGTTCCATAGTTTCGTGGAATCTTTCAGATTTTGTGGTTGGAGGAATTGGGTGAAGAATTTTCATTGCAAATTAGACCCGTGTTGTTTCTTCGAGCGGGGTTCAGACCGATATCAATCTATGGTTTAATCCCTCGAATTTTGGGAAACTTCACCAGTAACATTTTTTGTCAGGATCTAGATTGTGATTTGAAAGCGATTCTCCACGAGCCTTAAAAGTATTTGTCAGTTTTGCTCAGAATTTTGATCCCTGTTTGACAAGTTCTCGCTTTCTTCTTCGAACTAACTCTCAAATTTCAAATTCGATCAGCCTTTGCCGATTTCACCTTTTCTTTGAGGAAAGAGCCTGGGTGGCAAATAGTTGTTCTGAAGAACGAGGATCTAAATGACATTTTCGGAACATTTGTTTTGCAATTGTTTCTGAAGATCTTTCACTTTGACTTGAAAATTTGGCACTGAAGAAAAGTTCAACTGAAACTTGGGAGTCGACTCATCAATAATGGAAAACATTCCCCTTCATTTCAGGTGGGATTGAATTAACAGCCATCCATAAGGAAAGCGCCAAGATCCCAGATCCAATTAGGGAGCTGGATGTTCCTTGAGGCTACCGGACGATTCATATAAGAACATAATCCGCCAAAATGGATTCCAGAGTCACGACCGCATTGAATCTACACGTTATAGCATTACTATGGGCTTGTCTTTTTCTGGAACCTGGCGGAGGAAAGGGTAAGTTGGGAATCTCCCTAACTTGAAATTATGTTACTTTTCATGGAACAAAAGGGAAAGGGGGCTTTATAATCAGAATCGTGCCGATGGTCTAACCAAGGCTGATTCAAACTCCTCCAAGTTGTGGGCTTAAGCAATGTATACGGAAGTTCCGTTGGTCCCCCAACCTTGTTATGACGCTTGGACGTTCTCCATTTACTATTTACAGCGACCGCTTATGGGACCAACCATGGAATGCCTGGACACCAATTCCCACGGTTTCAAAAGAACTTTTGGTACGAATATTCAACACCACCCAGTACAAGCTTCCCAGGTAAGAACCGCTTCAAATTTGACTCCAAAGTCTGGGTCTAGACTTGGCTACGACAAAAATTAATTGTTACGCTTACCTATGCTCGTAAACAATTAGTTCACAGATTATCACCGTCCTAAGGAAGGAAGGTTCTAATCTGAAGATTTTTTTTTCGAAAGATAAAAAATACAAGAAAAAGCTCGCAGAAAATTAAATAGCTGGATGTTCCCGAATGTGAAAGGCATCAAAGGGTCGCATGCTAACGAATTTAAGATTTTTCAGAGTATACCAAAATCAAGTCAAATGAACCGGCCTCAAGCACTGACTGTAAATTCGCTCCGGTGGCTGTGCTTGAAACGCGGAAAAATGGAAATTTCATAGCGTTAACATGTGGCCTAATATCTGTTTTGAAGGATTATGCAATAAGAAACTCGATCATGTATGCTTTCTAGGATTATGCTAATTCCTATTCAATTGCTGGTTAACTTGATGGAAAAGCTGGCTTCACTCTGATAGTGACGTGAAGATATTTTTTTCTGGTTATTGTGTGACATGGTATTAAAAGGTACAAGCCAGATTTATACACCTCCTTTTTTTTGGTGGCAAATAAACTTGGAACAATATTGAACTTGAAAATGTATAGCTCAAGCTTAGATTTTATGTCCGGACTAAGTTATCACACAGAGTTTTTTGCTCATCATGACATTTTGAATCGACCATGACAAATTCTTCTTTTGTTTACAAACTCTTATTGGCCAGATGCAACTATTGTTAAGTAATAGTTGCATTAAATGTTGCATATTGTTACTCGCATTTGCATTACCAATTTACATATTTCTCATGATTTCCAACTTGCTTTCAATTTTGAAATGACTCTTCAAAGACATCAATGATATCAGGGAGTGAAATAGTATTACAAGTTGCTTCCTCCAAAACTTGAATTACTATTTTCTCTATGAGGAGTATCCTCATAAGTAGACTGACTCTACAGGGTGACACAAAAATCTTTGCCTGTTGGGAATCATGACAAAACCACATATTTTTGCCTTACTAATTGCAAACGAAGAAAATTACAAAATGAGATACGTTTATCAGTCATTTATAAACTACTTTTATTTCATATACATTTTTGTCACGCTATAGGAAAGCATCAAAATGAATTGATTCCCTTAGGCTCTTTTCTTGGTAAAAGTTGATGTGTCCATGATTTGAGAAGTGCCCGAAGGACGATATGCAATTGCCCTTTTGTGCTTGGTTTCCATGGATTCAAATTTAGATGATGGTTCAATGATAGGTAAAAGACCAAATTAGGTTTTATAACATGATGTGAATTCTGTTTGAGTTAAGTTGTATGAGTGTTGGAAAAATCCAATGGATGTTTTCAGTTGTCTGGATGCAATTTAGGCTTTTGGAGCCTTTAGAAGACATTTGCACCAACTAATTTTGCTAAACTATGTCATCATCAGGGTTCAGGTCAATATCTCTTGGTCCTATCCAATTCTGAGACATTTTTCTTGTCAGCTCGTGAATCTATACAATTTGTTGTGGAACCATTACCTTTCTTCTCCTCGCTATAACGAAACGTCTCACATTTCAAGGGTAGTTAATGTGACTCTAGTTTATCTTGTATTCAATTAATCCAGCTTTAATCATACTCACAGGCACCCTCCATATCTAAAGCAACTGATTTGGGCGTCGTTTTGAAATAAGAGATCAAGACAGCTCTTGCACAATACTTTTTCAAAAACAATCTGGAATCATGGACATTTGAAATATTGCCGGAATCTAAGTGTGGGGATCAAGTTCCTTTGGCACCATTGATCACTTGTTTGGAAAAACGTAAAGCTAAAAGTAGCTAATTGAAAAATATACAACAAAAGTTATTTTTAGGCTTTGTTCTTTGATTTAGGAAAAGCGAAGATATTCGTATAAGATTTTGTCTTGTTTCTTAGGAGGCAAAGATTTATGTGTCACAGTGTACAACTCGTTTGCAAGAGCGATTCTTAGATGTACTGTAGGTTGAAGAAACAAAATCAAGATTTATTTCTCATAAACAGATGATATTTTACATATTTATTTGATAAGTAGTGATGGGCCGAAAGCGCTTTCGGCCAAAATTACGAGCGAAATTTCGGTTTTCGGCTTCCGAAAGCAGACATGCAATATAAAGGATGGAGTTTGATAACAAAGTTGAAAAAATTTTCGTCCAAAAACCTCTGAAATTTAAGTTTCCCGATTTTTTAAAATTTGCGACTACCCAACATCGAACACATGAGCAATTTAATTTTTAAGATTGATTTTGCATTTATACAGTTTTGTAGTAAGCTGCTTTCGGCCGAAATTTTATGAGCCCTTTCGGTTCATGACTACTGATAAGTGATAACCAATCCTGTTCAAACCTATAGTTTTAATTAGACAAGGTATGTTGAGTGAACTTTTAACGTTTTAAAACATCGACATCAACAGCGAGAAATACGACAATTTTTTTCTTGAAATTGAGACTTAGTTCAACTACCCATGCCAATATTATCTGATGCCAATATCTGGTCAAAATTTATTGAGAAAAATGACAGGTTTCGATTTGAATTGTGATAGTAGCTCTCTTTTGACGCTCATTTTCCATGTATACAGGGCACCCAACATACCTTGTAATCAGGGTCGCATCGTAGAATAACCCGCCCGGTTTTTTCGGGCGGTTTTTTCGGGCTTTTTGTTTCTGGGTTTTTCGTTTTTTTGATGTTTTTTGTTTTCTTCAATATCATTATTAACTCTTAATATTATCTTCTGCATATTGGACCACATTAACATATCACAACTGAGTTTTTAGCGGTAAACGACATACTTGTAACTCGATTTTTTCGCAAGAAACCGCAATTTTTGGCATTTTTTGTCCCAATTTCTTAAATCCCGCGGGAAATTATTTGAAATATATAATTTTACACGCAAAGTCAACAAGTAATATTTTAAAGCCAGAAAATGGCAACTTTTTGGCAACTTTTGTCGAATTGAATGCAACTTTAGGGCTAAAAGCCTGCAACTTTAGGCAAAATAAAAAGTAACTTTATCCGAGCCCTATTTATAACAAATCTTCATAATTCATATCTTCTTCAAGAGTTCTAGGAAACACAAAATCCACGAAAATTGAATTTAAGTCGCATATAGTCACTCACATAAAGGAAAGAACAATTATGAGGGACGAGTTAGGGGCATTTAGGGCAAGAAAAGAGAAAAACCCGAAAAACCCACCCGGGCGGGTTTTTCGGGTTTAATGTTAACCGGGTGGGATTGAAGCAACCTGCTTGTAATTGTGTAATTCAATAATAAGGGTAATAAGGTGAAACAGGGTTGCGTAACAACAAAACATGTGAGATAACATCTGTTTTTATGAGAAAAGTTTTGACTTTGAGTGTTAATTAAACATCTAAAACTCCCATTTGTTAACTCGCTAAAAACCTAAAAAACCAGTCTACCTATAATTTTACAGCGCAATGGGTCAAAATTCTATCAAAAATCCCCCTAGACTTACTTATTAACAAAATGCAGAAAAAACTTAAGTTTGAAAGGATTTCCGTGAGGCAAGAAGCAACAAAATTCAGAAGTCACAATGGTTTTAGATTCCTCTTAATGGGATCATTGCTATCTTAATGAAGTTTAGGATCGGTGCATGCACAGAAAGACTTCCTTAATTATTTACGGACTTCCCTGTATTCTCAACTGTATGGTTCATGGGGTTACATTCTAGTACTGAAATTGGCTCCATGTTCACGGGAATGAGGACCATGAGAAACCCTCCTTATCCAAGAAGACCATATGTGGATTGCAAACTGATTAAACTGACATTTTATATGTACAGGATTAACCGTCAACGATAACAACTTAGAAGTACGAAGACGACTCTTGCTCAACATACAAATTTACCATCTGAATCATCTGTTTGCTAATTTGTTTTAGTTTCATAAAAGCGCCACTCACGATACGTACAGTATTTGACAAGTCCAAAGATGTTGCTTGTCAACATTCTTTTCGTCTGCTTTCTAATTTAGTTTTCTTTTTCTTTTTTTTTTCAGAATACATCGACTACCATCTCTCACCTGAATCGGTAACCCAGATCCCTCCAAATTCTCCACACCTCTTAAATCCTGCTGGGATGGAAAATATCACGGCACAGTTGGGTGCTCCGGCGAGACTTTCCTGTTTGGTGAAGAATCTCCAAGACAAAACCGTAGGCGACACATTACATCTTGGCATGAGTCCCCTTTAGGATGAGATAAATTGAGCTAGAGATAAGAGACCTTTCATATGGAAAGTAGAAGATTCAAAATAGATTTTCAATAAAATACAGTCACCGCCTGAGTCTTGGCGACATGAATTGATTAACTTCATCAAATGTTTGGTTAGTGTAAGTACATATCCCGAGGGAAACAAGTGGAACGCCTAGTCGCAATCCAGTTATGTCTTCTTTATGCCGGATATGTTTGATAATCTTAGGGCCCTTCCGATAGGTCTGTTCGTTCTAAAAGCCCGGGCTTTGGGCCCAACAAGTCACGCTCATTAATTGGCCACGCTGAACGGCACTAGGAAATGTTTTGAACAAAGTTTGGTTAAGGGAAGGTATGATCCATAAATCATGGCCAATGCTCTTGGAACTTTGATGTTGGTTAGGCCCCTATCCAGATAAATTTTCCTTCATATAACCTTTGGGGAATAAATCTGAGAAACCACATCAAGATACAAAGTTCAAAATATATCACACAAGGGTCATGATAAGAAACCTTTCAAAAAAAAACGACAATTGTGATAGTACCATTGAGTGCGAAAAACAACACGTTTCCGCGTTTTCTCACATTCTCTTGCTATAAAAATGAAACCGAAAACCAAAGCTTCAAATTACCTTCATGAAAGAAAATTGACCTCAATAGCCACATATTTGCAGCTTAACCATTTTTGGAAAGTAGGATCGAGCAAGTCTGTCCCCTCAAACTCTGTGTGAAGTGTGGATGGAGATTTCTTGGCAAATGAAGAAATATGTGTGTCACCTTTCTAGCGTTCCCCTGAATTATGAAAGTTTTTGAGCTCAAAACTTTGAATTTGGTTCCACCACCTCCATAAAGTTCAAAGACACAATAAGGTTCCTTATGTAATGTCACTTCAACATGGAAAACATTAGGAACCTCGACTTTTATTTCGTTGTGGTTGCAACAATTCGTTTTGTTCTAATTTACAACTTCAAGAAGTTGCCCTCAATGACGAAATCTATGAAAGCAATGAATTATGGATTGTTTAAGATAAACGAAAGCAACACATATTTTTGCACACCTCTCAAATTTCGGCGTATGAACCCTAATAAACTGAAAACAAATATCCTAATTGTGGCATCACCAGAGAATGTCCCCTTGTGAAGGGCATTTAAGAGGTCAACAGCAGCCGTTTTAAACCGTTTTCCACTTAAGAAGTTGTGTTTTCTTCTTTAATTTTTGTTCTAAACAACATTTTAAATAATGTTTTTAGGGTCTTTCCAACAATAGGTAGTGGAAGAAAATATGACTCTTGTTCCATGAGCGATTTGAAGTTTAGTTTAAAAGATTTCATTGCTCTAAACATTTGCATACCCCTTTCAAAATTTCTTGTTTAAGTATTTTTGATCAACAATTCTACTGGATTTCTCAAACATGTTATTGGCAAAATTGCCCATTTAACTATGTTTTTAGCCATGATTGGCTAAGCACAATCTGAGACAGAAGAGGAGTCTAACACTGTGCAACTACATATCTACATTATTTAAATAGCATAAAAACTGTGTCCTTTCATCACGATCGTAACACAAGCAAAAGTAACTTTTTTGGTTCTTGATATTTGGCCTTCAAAACTGCACTGCAGTACATCCTTCTCTGTCCCATTGGATCCGTTTTTAATATCAAATCTACTTTTCCGGAGATCTGACATACATTTCTGAAAAAAAACACCTTTCCATCCTCTAGGTCTCCTGGCTCAAAAGGAACGATGATGTGCCGATATTGGTAACTTTCGGAAATAGCGTCTACATTCACGATGTCCGGATTACCGTGGAGAGAAATCGGTATCGAGAGGGAAAACAGGAATGGGTCCTGAATATTCTCAATGCTCAGAAGTCAGATCAAGGCACCTACGAGTGCCAAATTTCGACCGAACCGCCACAAATTCACAAAGTTCATCTCTATGTTGAAGGTTTGTACTACTAATCTTCGGAACAAGTTGTACTTTAAATTTCACGTCAGATATTGTGAGCCGATTGAATGAATGGCGAAGAAAATTTAGAATTAGACAAATATATCCGCTTCCGTGTATTAGATCCATGAGTACATACATCAGAAAACACTGATTGCAAGCGAAATGCAAAGGCCATCAATTAAACATGTTAAAGTGATTACGATGAAAATTGGAAATTCCAAATTTATTTACTTCCCCTAAGTTTAAAATGATAGTAGTATTTCGCAACGTTCATGAAGCGATAAGTTTGTGGGAGGCTACATCACTCCAGACATTTCCGACAGCTGCTAACGGCCCTCAATGTCTCCTTGGGGAATGGGTATGTTACTTAAATTTGAGATTTATTGTTCCGTGGAGTATCTCGATGGGATGACATTTTATTCGGTGGAGTACGAAGAATTGCCTTGCCTTGCTTTTTTCGATACACCAATGAACATCCATATTTATGTTTCCCCATCTGCTTCCGAATCTCAATGCTCGGCCACTTCCATATTGTATTGCATCTCAATTTTCCAAGTCAAACGTATTTTTATTATCCGCAATCACCTTAGGGCCTTTCTGGTTCAGTCGAAAAGGCTGGCTAGCAAAAAGGGCATCCATCAAATCTGGCTGGAAGAGGATTCTAGTTAAGCGATTCCTTGACGAGAACATCGTCCACTCATTCAGAGTGCGTGTCTGTGTCTGTGTGCTGGTTGGGATGAGAATCTGTTTTTGTTGAAAACCTGAAGAGCTAGGCCATTTTCTTGACCCTTCAACCGATGGAGGAAGTGATATGAGGGCCATCTTTTTCAATGCTTCCTTCCTCTTTTGGCCAGTAATCTTTTTTTATGAACTGCATTCACCCAAGGTTCACGGATGTTTGAGCAGAGATTGTATATATGAAGACGAGAGGGTACTTCCAATTTTCTCAGAAGCACCCATCGCGTTTCTCTCGAATTGGATCAAGAAAGTGGACAAGTACCGACGGTTTAACTCGTCTATTTTGTTCATTATGTTCTTCTTAACCATATTCCAGCTCCAATTCTGACAGTGATGGATGGCTTTGGCCGTGAGTTAGTGGACCAATACTACAAAGTGGGTTCCAGTTTAGAGGTCATGTGTACAGTGGATCGTTTACCCGCTCGACCTTTGCCGCAAATCATCGAATGGAGACACGGCAATCGGCGACTTGCTCAAGAAAATAGTACCTTAGGCCAAATGTAAGCAACTCCCCTATCCAAAAAAACCTAGACGTATCAAATACCACAATGTGAATAAGACTTCAAAAACTTTGCTTGAAGCCTCTCAAAAAAGGTTAGAAACAGCAAACACGGTGTCAAAGCTTCACTCACCCCATTTCCGTTTTATGTACGTGATGGTCTTCGAAACAACCCGAACTGGTTTTTTATGTACTATGTCACTCGAATGAGAGGAAATGACAAATGTGATATGTATTTGGTATGGTAATTTTGCTGATCTGTTTTGGGTTTCAGTATTCATACAGAACTCCAAGGAGATGGTGCCATAAGCCATCTCTCAATAACCCAAGCCAATGTGAAGCATTCGGGAATTTACACTTGTTCAGTGTCTGATACCATCAGCCAGTCGCTCAGACTCCATATCATAGATGGTAAGTCCATCCTACATACAACAATGTGAATGTGTTTTATGTCACCAGACACTGGTTGTCGTTGAAGGAGAAAAATGTGCCACTCCAAAGTGCGCTTTGCCCTTTGAACACACCCTTTTGGACTTAAAATGCCCTCGCTGGATGGCTTATGGAAACCACGAGTCAGCTAAAAGTATGTAAAAGCCTTGGCGTTCATTTTGTGTCCTCTCTGGAACTTTTCTTGAAGGCCAAGCTCAATGCTCCCCATTCAAGGCCGAGAAGATACATTCATCGGTCTGGGACGTCTTACTTACTCAGACCCTCTCTATGAACTTTTCTCCTCGTACAGTGTATTTTCGACGTTATCATCCATCTAAATGTGTGCACATGTACACATTTAGCCGACTAATGAGCCAGCTCGGAATCTCCGATTCTTTGATCTTGTAATGATGTTCCAGTCGATGGGACTGAAAGCTTCTGGTCGTGTTTCAGAATCCAAACCCGTGCCCATTATCAACAACTCATCGGTGAGCCGGTCCATGCCAAATCAATGTCATTACTACACCTTGCTCTTGATGTCTTTGGTTGGGAACCTGATCGGCTTTGGGATGTCCTCGCTTCTTGGGAACCGAGGATTTTCTTATCAACCAACTTGGCTGGGACACCATTGACACCATAACTACTGTATGATGACAACAACCAGTAGGATAACCAACGTTTTTCTTCCGTGAGTTTCAATAGCACTTCCTAATTTACGAGTTTCAAGCCTGTCTAGATTATGTCTCTACGTTTATATGTAATTTGGACGAATTTAGGGGACCTGGCTAACCAAAAACCTTTGCTCGAAATTGAATGTAAAGTAGGGCAAAGTGCGCCTGGTTTTCTATGTATGTAGTGAAGGCCTGATGCTGCACATTCCGCAAACTTGTTTTCTCTATTTCATGCACGGACCCCGAAAGTAGATGCGAAACGAGGAATTCCAATCATCCCGACTTGAAACAAAGGTCTTTAGGATCTCTTTATATCGAAGACTGAAGAGCTTGCAAAAATTAACCAAGGTCAACCGAGGGATAACTGAACTCTTATTTATAAAAGAATTTGAAACAGAATTAGAACAACGAAGATGGCAATTTGATCAAATTGTAGAAATTAATGAGCCTATAGAAGTACGTATTTTTTGTGGCATTACAGGTTCCATCGAGTTATTTCGGGAAACTTGTCCTATTTCATTCATCGATTCACATCGAGAGTAGGCAACATGCCCAAGAATTTGAAGTCCTTACAACCTTGAAGGAATGTTAACTATTCTCTGTGTTCTTCTCAAATCGCAAACTTTCCATTTGAATGCCTTCGAAAACGCGCTTTGAAGCTAGAACCTTGAACTTAGACGAAGAATAGAAACTAATATTGGTGGAGTATTCCCCAGCAGACCAGCAACTGGGACAAACCCATCGTCGGCTTATTTTCATAACATGGAAGGAGTTCAAAACACAAAAAAGGCGCAAAAACATATGTGGTAGCATTGAGCTTACGAATAACTTGAAACAGTGAGACATAAATATCCTGCTCAGTCACCCATGAGCTTAATAACCTCGAGAGGATTTCGAGCAAGAGATCAAAATACGCTCAGAATTTGCAATTGTTTTGTGGACCCAAAATAATGAACCAAAATAGAAATTTTGAAGAGGGCAGTTGCCCTCTGCAATCACATGGCAAATTAGACAATATTTTTAACACAAAAACGGCAATTTATGGATACTTAATCGATTTGAGTACGGTACACCAGTTATTGATGGTTCTTGCGGGTTTGGGTTGTCGACGTTCTTCTTTTGTGTCGACATCCCTAGTACAATCTTCTCTGGAGACTTGGAACATCAATATGGTTAAAGAGGCCATTCCCTCGTTCTAATATCCGAGGAGAATGTAGATATAGCTTTCAATAGAGTAAGTGGCCATAAATACTCTGGCATGTATAAAGGGGATTGGGTGGCACTGACAACACCATGGTTGAGCTGTTCATGGATTGCACATTGCACATCGCATACCAAAGTGAACCAAGAGGCAATTGTTGCGGTTGCTGTTCTTGTTCCATCCAGGCGTCCAAGTTTTCCAAGCTAAGAAACCTTAATGCAAGCCAACGTTCAAGTACGCCATTCTGCCTTTTATGGCCTTTGGGAGAGATTTCAAGAGATTATTGGAAAGGAGTTTCAACTTGAGAGAAAATGCAACACTTAAGGTGAGAGAGAGAATGAACGGCCATCCTCTCCACGAAAGATCACTGGATCAACTAGGATCCTTGAACTTCATTGTCAGAAAGGTGAAGGGATCATGTTGAGTACGAGGTGATTGACTTACGTAGATCTATTACTAATATATTTTGAAGTTTTTGAAACGCTTGGTAACGCAGATGTACGTTTGAACTTCTCTCACTTCAGATCGGTCGAGATTTGGAGCAGATCTTTAAGACTGATTTGCAAAATTCTTCAAGTAAACATTCCAAAACAAAAGTGGTTCGTAAATTACTTAGATAGTTTGGAAAGTCTCAAATTCTCCAAAAGTGTTCGTGTAAAAATGCCAGATACCGTAAACGTAAATCAAATGTACCGTCAAGTATTGGATTTCTACTCATACTTAGTTCTCCTTGGGAGATAACGTTTTGTATCCATTCAGCTCCATTTAGGATTATTACGTTGTGGTTTGGAAACATAACTGAAGATGTACGATGTACAAATTCATTCAGAAGGCGTATACACGCACATAAAAGATGATGAATGGATCGCTTTGGGCTGAACTAATCATTTCCCTATTACATTTTCAGTTCGCATCTCGGCCCTCTGTGCGTGCGTGCGTGTGTGCGTTTATGGGTAGGTGGATGCTCTCTACATTCATACATATTGCCCAGTTGGTCACTTCAACCACCGCCATGCTTCATCTTACCTTTTCAGTGCTCACTCAGACTCACAAACCTTGCCCAAAACCTTTCAAGACTGTGCCAGGATTCCTTGTACGGTTAGAACCTCTGAGAATGAAGAAAAAGTGCTCGAAAATCCAGCCAAGAAATAGACGGCTTATCCTGAGAACGGTTTACCTTGAAACATGTTGAGTGCTTACGGAATGACCGTACTTAAGCTCGAGTAACTTAGAGAAGCCCCCAAAAGAGACCGAGCATCCAAGTGCCAGGCGGTTGTTGGGTATCTCTTGATCCCACTTCCAGGTTGAAAGACAACACAGAAAAGAAGTCATGGTCCAATTCTCAGAGATATGTTACACAACACCCTCTATCCCTCCCTTCTCCAATCCTCCCCCAGATCCCAAGATCGAGCTCTTCTCTCTCGCTCTCTCTTCAGTTCGTCACTATTCAGTGGCAATTATCCCAGATGATTTCGCATTGAAAGCTTGGCTATCATTGGGACACCAACCCTCATGAAAAGAAGTGATGAGATGGACGATCATCATCTTCCTTTAAAGGAGGCTCTTCGAAGTGGGTGGGGTGTGGGTGGAAAAACGAGAGGGAAAAAGGAAACCCAGTATGGACTGTTGGTTTACTTTGAGACAAAACAACACGATTCCATCCTAACAAAAGCACGCTTGCGAACGTCAAGAATTTCGTCCTAGCGTCACACAGTCAACGATGAATTGGCACGAAATCATGCCAAATATCGACAACGTGATCTCCCATGACATTTGGAGAACTGACTTTCATTGGATTAGGGGCTGTATGGCCATTAGTGAAGCCACTGTTGTTATGTTGTTTCTTGAGAAGAGATTGATCAAATCTCCCATCCAAATACTAACAACACCTACGAACGTCAAAGAAAAGACCTTCTCGGATTCCACTCGCAAAAAAAACAAGCCCAACAACAGATCTGTTCAACAAGGACTTTGATTTGAAAGCTAACTCAATTTAAGCCAAGGAGAAAAGGAAGCATAGACGGACAAAAAAGAGACAGTCACACTCAGTATACCATCAAGATTGGAAAAATTGGATTGAGAAGGGAGCCTGTTCTAGTCAAGAAGAAGGAGAGAGGATCCATGGAGGAGGAGAAGACCTTTTCTTCTTTGGCCATTTACACACGCTTGGCTGGCGTGAAAGTTTCCACAATGTGGCCTAAACCATCTACCAAAGAAAGACAATGACCGAAATCCCGAAAGTTTCCAATCCAATATTTTTACAGCCTTTACAGAGCTTGAGTTTGGTTGAACTACCGTGGAGAAGACGGACAACCTTGCTCACCACTCTTCCTCTTTTGAGGTACTCGCACATTCTGTGGATGATGGGAATCTGGCCAAATTTGCTGTCATCCACCAACCAACCACCATCTATCGACAGTACAACTTCGGTCTCAAATGGATGGTTAGTTTTTCCTCGGAGAAGATGGTTCCGAAGATAATCACAAGCCCCTCCAAACGAGCCGACAAGCCATCAAAAGCGAGCGAAAATATGAAATCAACCGCGACCAGTGCTCAAATTAGCTCTTACCAAGATTGAGTGTCATTTGGTTCACGTTGGTCGAAATTGGGAACACCGATTCATGATGGTGATTGGTTCTCATAGTGAAACCCAAAAAGACCTTGTAACTTCTTTAGGTTTTTGAGACCAATGTACTTGGGGAAACCACCTCCAAAAAGAAACCATAATTCTTCAAGGAAACTCAAAGCATAAGCGAAGAACTTTTTACATTGGCGTGAGTTGGATGAAACGAGAAATCTGATATCAGTATTATATCATATTTGTACGCCATCGCCAGGACCCCATCGAAAAATTGATGGCAATGTCTGAAACAATTGGAGTGAAAATTTATGTAGTTCGTGCTTGATATGAGAAACAAACAAATTCAGAGTATGTACTATGTAGGTACTCGAACACTGATCCTTGTTCAATTCAGATTGTGCGTCGATTTCAAGGTTGAAATAAGTCCAAGATTACATCATTCGTTTGTCTATTAATGTTCCCACTTATTTGCCTTTATCAATCAAAAACAAAAGGTGTGTCTTGGGATGTGTCGATTTTCGTCACGTTTATTGTGCATATGTGACTCAAATTTGGCAAACAAGCGAAAATTCAAATTACACGATCTAGTGTTTATAGGAAGATTCGAAGGAAGAAAAGTAGTGTTGAGTGGAATCCAAAAACAAAAACGTTTATCTTCACAAATGTGAGGGATGCTTAATCCAACTCAGTGAATCTCTTGGTCTCGATGAAAACTGGGACGGATTCAGGATTCATATTAGATTATTGAATTGTAAAAAATGTTGTCATTTTTTTCTAGGAAAGTTGATTACCGAAAGCCATAAGAGACACTGAAACCTTGAAGATTAGTTAAAATTTTACAAAGTTTCCTTAACTCTGGCTTTACTACCATTTATACCTACAACAATCACAAACGGCATATGGGATGAAACAGATAAAGAAAGCATGGAAAGCCAAATTTTGCCAGGACTAATTCATGTTGGTACATTTGGTTTTTTATAATGGGCTTTTCTAGTCAACAAGTGGCGACTCCTTCGGAAAACCATCGCAAACGAACATCTCAACCCGCAACTGACCCTCTTCCGGTTTAAAAGCACGGGTTATGTGACAATCAACAGTCGCGCTTTTGAAAATTATGTTGGAGAGCCATCTTGCAATTTAAGAGTCCAGGCCTGCTCGACTCTCAGATCATATCTTCCATCCTAAACAGTAAAACCATTTCAGACTTGGATCTTAGTTTGGGAGCGACAAGCGGTTGACTAGCTCGGAATTGACAATTGTAGCGCCAGGATCTGAGAAGTAATTCGTTTTCATTGCTTTGTCTGATCCTGCACATCAACACGGAATCCCTAGGAAGCCTGTTTGGGACCATTTCCAGTCCCAATGTCATTTGAAACTAAGATTCTGTGCCCGTCTTTTACATTATTTCCGAGTCTATTGGAGACGATCCAACCAATGGACAAGACCTTGCGCCTCAATGCACTCAGCCTTAGCGAAGTTTTTCAAATGAGAAAGACAGCTCCAGAGTTTGAGAGGTCCAACATCTAGTGTCAGATTGACTACTAGGACGACAACTAATGTGCATGGGAGAGTCTCTCGACGAACTCGAACCTCGGGCCTTGCCCATTGTCATATGTGTGGATGGCTCAATTGGGTTTGGTCGATGGAATGCTTCCCATTTCATAAGATTGGGAGACATGCAAAGCTACTGTAGACGTTTCGGAAAAGCGACTCCATAATAAATTTGTAGTCTGACCTTATTCGAGCCATCTTATAGCGGAGAATGCCAATTCTGGAAAAGCCTCTTCCCATGCTGACTTTTTCCACAATATTTTTCAGGAATGTTTATGTTAACTATTTTGGGGGGTATCACAGAATTGAAAAAATATAGATGTTCTGTCAAGGTGTTACTAAAAAAACCTTGCATCATGCTTAATAACCAACAAGATATAAGTATTCCATTAGGCGGATGTTGCCACATCCTTAGAAATCTTAAAGCCTCATCCCCACCAATATTTTGACATCAAAGCACCAATTCGCAAGATAGCATCCTATCATTAAGAATAACAAATTACCACAATACGATTTATTTTGTAGAGGAAGGTCAAAACTTTTAATACGCTAGTAGGATCTAACAATTTCAACGTTATTTTTTCTTCTCTTTTTTACCTTTTAGAAAGTAGTCAACTCAGACCAGTCAACACACTAATCCAATACATTCTTGCCCATCCTTTCATCACAAGAACCTGTAATTAAAACAAAGTTCTCGAGAGAAGATGTAAAAGTAGAAAAGCTACAACTGGGTATTGAAAGAGGAGTTGCCAAAAGTCAAACATATTAACGGTCTACAGAGTATGAGACTTTGAATGCTAAAGAAATATACGAACTAAATAAACAGAAATAATGAGGCTGCTACACAAAAGAAAAGAAGCTCTGTTAAAGTTGAACCCCGATCAACACATTAAGCCACCTGGTAAAGACTTTTTCTTGTATTTTTTGCACCGCTGCAAATCATGTTGTACGGCAAAGACTCTTATTTATTTATCAGGGACTCCTCATTAAGCCTTCGTCCCACAATCCTTTCTACGTACGTCCTGAGACCAAAGTAGACCACTAATTTCAGCTTTCATAATGGCAAGTGGTTCGAAGTCATCACATCAATCGTGTTACTATGCATAAAGACCATTTTCAAACTTCTTAAATGGATCGTTTGGAACACAGGGCGAACAACCGACTGCCTGAATGAGGGAACGCCGGAAACGCAGCTCCACCACCACCAACAACAACAAGGCCTACAACATCCTCGTCCGTTCCAAAGCTTATCGAGTTCTCAAGTCGTGCGTAAGATATCGCGAAAATACATAGAATAGAGGAAAACTTCCCAATAAGGCCCTAGAGGATTGAGGCCTCCGTTGGGCGCCAGATCAGTGAACACTTCCTAATCCTAACCCTTCTTCATGGAAGACCTAACCTTCGTCATGTGCACTAGCAAGCAGGAAAGTAAACAAGCAAGAACTTGCCTCAGGACAAGGATAACGAAAAACCATCTACGGCTTTTTTTCAATCCTGGTCGCCTTCATCGGACTCAAATCTTGCACGTGTGGAGATCGGATCTTAATACTTTTCTTTCTCAGTTTTCACAACTCCATTGGATACACATGCTCCACTTGAAGGACGACTCGTTTCCTTTCCACCTCGGATGGATGATAAGCGAGTCTTTTTCCCCTCGTAATTTTTACCAATTTTGTCGTCATCGGAAATTTTGTGGTTTTCCGATCACCCAAAAACTGAGATCCTCAACTTCCGTTTTTGGCTCACCCGCGGATCTCCATAGTATGATCCATTCCCCGATACGCATTTCAACATTCTGCATATAATCGATTTCGTCTATTTAGCATACTTCAACAGGGTGACAAGAAATAAGTTTTTAGTTTGATTCTCCAAAGAGTTAGAAATGCAAATGATAGTTGTGATAGTTTGTGTTACATCAAAAGCAATTAACACGTTGTAATGCACTTGAACTCTAATCATTTAACACCCTGTACACTGCATAACTTGTTTCAGTTGTCATTTGTACTTCTTTCTATCTTACAAACTTGTTAATACATAGGTATGGGTTGTAGAGTTTTAGAAATTTATTAACTGAATCCAGAATATATATAACCATCCGCGACTTTGAAAATAAAAACTTTGCTTAAACAAAAGGGAGAGCTGCATGCAATACAGCTTTGAACTCAGGAGGATCTATGGATCAACTCTAAGTAGATTTTAAGTTTCTCTGCTCCTAAAAATCAATAGCATTAATACCATTCGATTTTTTAAAAAAAACTTTTTTTTTCACTTATGCTTCTATTCCTTCTCCATGAGTTCTCTATAACTTAGAAATCTTCTGTTACTAGCTTACTGGTCAATAAATGGCTCTAAGGCACCCTTCAATGTCTTAACCAGATTGTGCGTGCTATATTTTATTCATTGGATAACTCCAAGAGCATGTTGGATAAACCAAATTTTAGCTTTTAACAAATGAAGCTTGATGATTATTTCACATTTCTAAGCAGAAGTATAAAGTTCTCTCAATTCAAAATTTGGATATTTTTTTAAATTTTATTTACTTTATACACAAGAGAAACCTAGAATTTCCATGGGTTTAATTTGTAGCTCCTCCAAGTTCAAATCATATTGTATATAGTTTCCAAATTTTGTTTCGGTACAATCTTTATTTCCAACAGCGTGCATCGAAAACAAGCACTTTTCCCGCCATAAAGAGTGAGTGAGCTTTCCCTTTTTACCCCACCGGGAAAGTCATCCCTCTCTACTTACGCACTCAGAACGTGTGTAATTCAGAAGGCTAAGGAGAGACAGAGAGAGAGAGAAGAGAACTGGGAACGGAGGAGCAGCTGACCTCTTTCCTCCCTTGAGCCTTCATCACACCACGAATCTGGCAGACAGTGAGAAGAAAGAAGTCTTGGCACATTTAAAGGAATTCCACTAAACGAGGCTTAAGCCCGCATTTATTGATTGACAACATTAAATCCCACCAATCGTCATGTCTGCCCAACAGAGAATGAAAGTGGCGAATGAAAAAGCCAGCAAGAACATCACTCAACGAGGAAACGTCATTCGATCCGTGGTAAGTCTCCATGCCTTTCAAGTTAAGCCGACTAAAGGGGTTGCTTGTCAGTTTCAATGATATATCTTTCTCTTTGTTTGTTTGCTTGCTAACGAAAACTTAGACGTCGGTAAGTGTGAAATTATGCTCCAGCTACGTTTGAATGTCAATTTGTAGAAGAAAATTCTGTGTTTTGTTACAGAAACAACAAGAAGAAAAGTATCCGGTTGGACCCTGGCTTCTTGGATTATTTGTCTTCGTGGTTTGTGGATCCGCAATATTCCAACTGATTCAGTCGATTTGGATGTCAAAGATGTGAGTCTTCCAAGGCTCACATGACCGCTCCCATTTCCTACAAACACGCACTGAACGTAGGTTTTGAGTACAACCCTAGTAGAGCAAAAAGACCACTGGCAAATAGTCCAGTGTTCGAAAAAAAGTCCAGTGCTCGAATTGGAATTCGGGCACCTTCACCACGAAGATGTCGCCTTTGAAAGTGTCTGTCCGAAATTCCTTCCAGGGGCCTATGTTATGAATGATCAGTATATATATACCCTACAATAGGTAACTCCTCACTCAACGAGATCTTAAAGGATAATGGATATTCACCCACTCCCAAGAACTCAATTCAATATCGTAGATTCTTTTTATGACTTTGTTACATACACATTCTCACACACACGAAGAAGATGAATGCAATAAAATTGCACAAGATATGTTTAAAGATGTATTTTTTGTCGTGAGGGTGGTTTAAAACATCAAGCTCACCTCAGTGTAATAATCCACGTGACAAGCACATTTATTTATCCAGGGGGAAAATACATTCGGGATTGTTTTGGGAATTAATTTGCATATTCAACCGCTCATCTGCTCTGTGATTTTCTACATACAAAAATGTTTCCTTTGCGGCGGCAGCGAACAAGAGACAAAACCTACAAACTAAAGGTACCTTTGTCTTCATTCCATACAATTGTTGGTTTAGATGACGATGAAATGCCTTGCTTTAAAAACTATGGGAAAGAATCGATCGAAGAATCCTGGATGCTATGTTTCAGTTAAATAGGCTGGGGTGTACTTCATAATGATAAAGATGATGTGCCGAATCTACAACTCCAAGAACGAAGCAGTACCTGAAGATGGACAGGCGTTTTCCCCGAACTACAGACACATCTGGCGGAAAGTGCATCAAAAATTACAAAAGCCGTGATTGGCGGGGTGATCGTTCATTGGAAGGAAGTTCGGGATGTCGAAACCGTTAGCCGAAGACCAGTCGATAAATGGGCAAACAAAAGGGAATGCTGACACCTACGGCATAACTTGGTCTTGCGTGACGGTGTTTACTTGTAATGCCTGCTGTTGCTGTGCTTCTTGTTGTTGTTGTTGTTGTTGTTGCTGTTCACTGATCACAGGCGTGTTGTTACTCAATGCCACTGAATTGCTTGGAATCTCCGCTGGAGACATTACAGGTCGTGAAGTCGGAGATGGGGTGGTTTCTACCAGACCCAGCTTCACTCCTCCTCCTCCAAGAACGGGAGTTTTTGGGACTTGTTGCTGTTGTTGTTCATGTTGTTGCTGCAGTTGAAGCTGTTGAGTGTTCAACGCAGCCAAGATCTCATGAGGATGATTGGTGGAATTTGATGAGGCCACAGATACGCCTTGAGCCGACACTGGCACGCCCTCGTTGGTCATGAGAACCATATTGCCATTCTCCAGTTGCGATGGATCAATGTACAGGGTCTGTGAGTTGAGACTGTCCACCGCACCCGATCCATCATCCACCAAAATCAAGTAGGTGTCCTCTCCAGAAGTGACTACACTTGCAGATTCTCCTCCCACAGTGGTCATCACATTGATCGCTGATCCCGCCGTGATCATGGCCGTGGCAGGAATTTGACTCACGTATGTGGTTTCGCCTGGACCGTTTTCAGAGATCATATCCGATGTGGTCATGACCATTTGAACGGCAGATACGGTGTTGGTCTCATTTGACAATGAGACGGCCATTTGCTCCTCACTTTGGGATTCAAGACTTGTGCCATTGGACAACGGAGCGGACTCTTGACCATTGGATTCAGGTTGAGTGGGTTCGGGAACGGACGATGGTTCACTTGCGCTCGACAGATCTGTTTTAGTCTCAGGCGAAACTTCTTCCCTTTGCTCTTCAACTGATGCCTCAGGAATAGGATGCGAGGCGGTTTCATTCTGCGATTCAGAGGTTGAAATCTCGGGTTCAGAAACAACAACAGGTGCTGCCTGCGACTCGAGCTGATTCTGGTCTTCGTTCGAAGGCACAGATTGTTCTTGATTGCTCGAATCAGTCTTTGACTGATCAACTTCATCTCCCTCGCCGGTGTCTTGGGGGCCTGTATTGGAACCACTCCCATTGGTCGGTGGAGAAGGTTCACTTGAACCCTCCTTTGCGACGGCTACTTCAGAGGGTAGGGCCACACTGGGAGTGGAGACGGAATTGACCTCCGCTCCTCGTCTAAGGATCTTTTTGGCTTGATACACCTTTGGCGGCGAGGGGATTGAGATGTCGGCTGAGGAAACAAACTCGTCAAACTCATCATCAATCATCATTGGATCGTCCAAGTTGGACTCGGGCTGGACCAGAGCTATTTTAGTGTTAGCGAACTCTTTCGTTGCACCAAAGGACACGGATTTCCTCTTCTTGACTTTTTCCACATCGACTGAAGGCACATCTGGCACGGCCGTTTCTTCCAAAACTTTTCCGATATCCATTGCTAATAATTCATCATCGCCTTTCGAGTCGACAGGCTTTGGAAGGGAACCATTTTGATCTCCATTGGCCTTGCTCTCGCTCATCTGGTCATTAGGCTCGCTCTTGACGGCTTCGATTTTCTCTTTTTCTTCTTTTTCTTTCTGCAATCGAGCATCTTCCATCTCACGGTCTTTCTTATCTTGCTCTTCTTCGCCTTCATATGAATTTCCGTGCACATTGTCATCGCCCATAAAACCTTCCTCCTCTTCTTCTTCAGATGAATCCACAAACGGCTCCATAAGATCTCTCATCCTCGTTTTTTCGGGCAATGCATTCTTTTCTTCTTCTTCTTCCTCATCATCCCAATCACCCAAGATCTTGTCTCGCTCTGCCTTCTTTCTGGCTTCTTCTTTGGCCAACTCCTCCTTTTCTTTCTTCGTCAGTCGGCTATTTTTAACGGGTGAAGCGGTTTTCGGGGTCTTGACAATGGTTGGCTTTACATCAGGCTCTTCAACCTTTTTGACACGAGGCGGACGACCACGCCCCCTACCTTTGGGCGTTTCAGGCGTGGCGGCTGCTGGAGTGGCCGGAGTGCCGGGTTTCTTCTTTCCAGATCCCTTGGGACGACCAGGCTTGCCTTTGGGAGGAATGATTGGGGTCAGCAGCGATTTGATGGAGATCAGGTCCGAGGATGCCACTGAGTGAGAGCTTTTGGGTGTAGTTTTGACCGCTTTGGGCGGAGAGGCTGGGGCTCCTGAAGTATCACTGAAAGTCAACATAAATTATGAAATTTTTACTCGTCTGCCACACTTTCCCATATACAAGTATCTGCCCCTGCGTACCTGTGTGTTTTGTTATGTAAAATGATGACATTCAAGCGAGAGGCGGAAAAGCCGCAAATCTGGCAATTGTACTTATTCGCATTGGTGGATGTCGGAGTGCCAACATCGCTCCCAGGAGACTTGATCAAGTCCATGTGATAAGGCGACGAAGGCTGTGTCAGGATCTTGACATTGTGATCCGAGCGTCCGCCTTTAAAGCGGGGATGCACAATGGCCCGTTTGGGTGGGGGTGCACTTTGGCTGGATTGGGCGGCATCGGCGCCCGCTTTTCGTTTACGTCCTCGAGTCCCACTTCCAGGCTGATTACCGGTCTTTTTCTTGGGACTATTCTCTTCGCCGGATCCAAAGATAGCCCGATAGTTGGGTCGTTCGTTCTTCTCCACGTAAGGTTCTTTCTCTAGGATGTGAACATCTCCGTTGAGGATTTCCTCGCAAAGTACGATATCTTTGGGAAACTTGGCAAACCATCCCGTAGTGGCTCCTTCTTTGATTTTACTTCGACTTTTGACTGAAAATGGATTCAACCGACATGTTTGAGATGGAACAAAAAAATGAAAAAATGCAGCATGTGTGTTGAGCACCCTCGCCGATTTCTTATACTTATAATTTTTGCGAAAAAAGAGGATGTTTGAAATAAGCATCGCTAATAAATTAGTATGTTAAAATCAAGGCACAAGACTTACCGAGTCCTTTCTTGATAAACTCTTCTTTTCTTGGCCCATTGTACGGAAAGACCGTCTTCAAATCGTGGACGAATTCGCTATAAAAGAAAAAGAGCCAGCATCAGAATCGTTCTACTTTAACCGTGTTTTTTAAATCCGTCTGAGGCAATTCCGTTAATGCTAAAAACAGAATGATTTGGTGGTGCTTAAAATTAAGGAGAGCGAGTTAACGACTATTTTGCCGCACAGACCTTAGTTCTTTTAAGCATTGAGACAAAAGTCCCGTTCGCCAAAAATCCAATTCCAACGTTACTATTGTTCAATATGTTCACTCAGAAAACAGACTCTAAACTTTTGGTATTAATTATGCCTTGGCGGTTTGAGAAGTCTCAATGCTATTCTAGCCTTAACCGTCGGAGCCACGCCCCTGGTGCTCACTTTTGGAACGATTACTCGTCAGCTAACTCGTTTGCGCCCGTTCCATACTCATAGCTGGATACACGAATATCGTTTGGTTAACAGGAACATTCATCTCATACATCAAAAGACGTCACGTACTACCTGTATATTTCGGTCAGTGACCAAATCATCCCTTAATCGTCTCTAAAAACCACTGGTACGTTTCCAAAGACCCGAACGTTGACCTATTTTTCCTTAATATCAATTCATCGTGTCCCACATCTAGTAATCCCCAGTCAGTGGCATGCAGTCGTCGTCATCATCATCATCATCACTTACTATCCATCCTCGTTGAAGAACTTGAGAATGATCTCGGGCTGCTTCTTCTCCTCGGCCAAGGATTCTTGAACCTCGGCGTCCAAAGTGGCCGCATCCACGATCTGAGCCGGCCAGTGTAACGCACCGCATTTCACCCACAAAATCGAACCCACCTCGAACGAAGACATGTTGGTTGACCGCACTATGCCCTGGCACCGATTCCACGCCACGGGATTCGCGATTTCAATCCACGACCACACGAACCAACGAACAACCAATCCACGAATTCTCACCAAGAGCACAACATTCGAGAACGAAGGAACGAAGGAAGGAAGGGATGGAAAATGAAGCGACGAGCCTCCGACCAAAACCAACAGTGTGACTGTTTTTGTGGCTTTCGACAAGGTGAGCCTTCAGACCGTTGTGATAAGAAATGGTGATTGATAAGAAAATTGAGCAAAAACTCAGAATTTATTAAGTTTTTAGATACATGTGTAATCGTATGGGATCTTAGGGGCGATGTTGGGTGGAAGTTGATCCAGTGAAAAGTTGGTGGAAGAGACAATTTTTGTCACGCTAAAAAGTGAGACATCATGAAACACAGCAGCGGTCATGGCTTTAGGGTGGCTAGGTAGTGTGTCAACAAATTTGAAATGGGTCAAAAATAAATTGGCACCTAAAGAAATCTTGGAAAGTTTGACGAAACTTTGAGGAAAATAACAAATCAATAGATCATTTCAAAAGAACACTAAAGGATGGATCATCGTTTTTATCAGGAAATCGGGGCTTTTGAAATGATCGATTGTCACGCCACCCTGGTTTGATCGGGCGGAATTGGACTGCTGTAGGCTGGCTTAATCCCTTCAACGTCAGGCGGATTCGGCGAGTTCTTATCGTAATTGTGACCATTGTGGTATTTAGTTGGATTGTATTTAAATGAAGCAAATAACAGGAGCACTTTAAAGTTTTGCGCTTTCATCTAGGCTTCCAGCAGTAAAAAGATGAACTTTCGTAAGACTAGCAGCTTCGATGCAATTTTTGACCTTCTTGCTAGACCAGGGAATTTCTGAGTCATTCTTACCTTTTTATACAAAATTGAATGTTAGTTTCACAATTTCGCATATTTTTCGAATACTCGAAATTTTCAGCTGTCGTTCACTATTTTTTTCAAAATACAAGTGAAAAGGAACCATTTTGGTTCATCCAAGGTATTTCCCCTTTACACCTTAAAAAAACGATTTCCCTGGAAATGATCTATAATTTAAGTTTGGATGGCTCTACTTACATCTGGTTGACAATATGCTCAGTTTTTTAATTAGAAAATGAGACCCATTAAATCATAAAATGCCAGAAAGAAACATTTAAGACCTATTTTTGCAGTAGGCTTGCTTAAGTACTTTTTTCAATCACCCTGAAACTAAATTTTGCAAATTAATGACCCAACTCCAGCCAAGGAGGAAAAAATGGAGCAATTCTCTTTCACATGCTAAATATAGTTATAAATTGACTTCTTCCTTTTACTGAATCTAATAGGATGCATCTTGCTGGTCAAATACATCACTCTTCACATCAACTCAAAAACTTGATGTAAAAGGATGACTTCTACTACATCTTCAACTTCTACCATGTCTATGACAAAAGTGAAAAAAGATTTGGAAAGTGCAATGAAACAAATGGATGCTTAGCTCCAGAATTCGATAAAATACCCTTTTCTGGTGTGAATGACATAAGTGTCTTAAAATCGACCATTCTGATTTTTGCCTTTGTGAACCTCCTATAAAGCTGTAATGAAGTTTAAGATTTGGAAAAAAAATAATGTGTGAGATTTCGTGCTCTTGGGAGAAATGAGTCGGGTGATGGGTTTGTGTTCTGCTTTGTTCGTTTTCAATCTATCATTAATTTCATTCTACTCCCCAATTTCATGATTTTGGGTATGGTTTCAAAAACCTTATGTTATTTTTTTACATTTATACAAGATTAGATCTATTATTGAATTTTACAATATTTGTACATCTTGAGTACTTTCTCTATCTTGACGGCTCCCTTGTTATAATATGGTCATTATTACATCAAGTGTGTCAAGATGGGCCGTTATGTTGTTCTGTACTTCAAGCAGTCACTTAATGCACACTTTTTTGTCAGGTGCTTTAGTAAATCTTTAGTAATCGTCCCAGGTAGAGATGGATAGACTTTAGATAGATTTTCAAAAACTTTTTAACAGTTGACGAAGGTGATTTCTGAAGTCAAAATTTATGTCATTTGGAGCTTATAATAAAACTTAAAACTAAACCTACTCGATTAACTCGAATCATAATCAATGTTGTTTGAAGACAGATTCAATGATCAACCAAAACCAAAAACTTCGATTGACTTTTTAAAACTTTTAAAACTCCTAACGGGTGCCTGTTTTGTCAGCCCTTTTTTTTCTACGAGACCAAAACGAGCCACACTTGTTTCGTTCTTTTGCCCATTTGTTTGCTTCTTATTTGTGATTTGTAATTGTTTGGTATGCTATTGTTTGTTTATCTTTTGTTATCTTTGTTTCATTATGGACCTTTCGACCAGTTGTAAACAGACCCGTATTTGCATTTGAATTATCATGAATCCAACAACTTTTCCACTTTAATCTGAATAATACCTTAACACTGATGCAATCAAGGCGTTGCAATATTTTGATGTCTCTTGGTGTCAAAAAAAAAGCAGGGATTGACAATCACCATTAAAATCTTCCAACAACATTACAGGTTTATTAGGAAGATTGTTTACGCCTCTCATTCAAATTCAAATGAAAGATGCAGGTGAGGTTTGAGTGATCTCTAGTGATGTGTTTCGAACCAGGAGTGCTGTCAGTTTTGACTCGGAAGTTTGTCGCTGTTAAAAAGAGCAGGCCGTGTTGAACTTTTTGAAAAGACCTAAACAGGGACCAAATTGGCAACACTCAAACTAGTTGGATTTCGAGTACCATCAATAGTTATAAAAATGGATTTCGAGTTGGCAGTGCTGCCAGATTTTAGAAGATAAAGTATTCTGCCTGTTAAAAAGTTTAGTTGTGGTCATATTTTTGACCCTAAAAACCAAAAGGGCAATACTCTGCCAAAAATTCAACTGGAAACACATCAGTAGTGATCTCTTCAAAAGTCTTAACACGGGCAGATGAAACAAGAGAAAAGGCTTGTTCGTCAATGTAAAAATTTGGTCAGTGCAAGGGTTTTTACATTTTGTTGACCAACTCATCCTTTTTGGGACTTGCATTACAATTTTTCAACCCTGAAAATCAGTTCAACCATGGACTTTCAGTACTAATGATGGAAAAAACCAATCTTTCAATCTTTCTCACGCGAGGTTGCTAGCTTTAGGTTTGCCATCACCCCTCACATAGTACAACATCTTGCAAAATCAAGAAGCAAGTTCCTTCTACATAGCGCCCCTGAGCCAAAGACGAATAAAGCACGGGATGCCATTGTGCGCTCACCTTCAGAAGAAAGCCTTTTTCCTCATGGAATTCAACCGAAAATGATAGACGCTGAGGGCTAATTGGCAGACCTAGTTTGGCAACCCTAATTCGTACTATCCAACTAGCATGCCTTGCTTACTCAATACCGGTATTAGGAGCTAGCTCTGTTCACCTCAAGTACATCAGTTGGTGTGTTGACCACTCAGTGCCTTAGTATAAAAGCCTACCACGACCACTTCACTGGATCATTCCCCGTCAATGAGATGGGGGATTCAGACATACAAGTAGTTGAACGTCTGAGATGTTTTTGTGAAGACTTGATTCATTCATAGGGCAATAAAGTGATTGGTAGGGTAATAAAATGATTTGTAGGGTAGTAAAGTAAGATGTAGGTGAATAATATTTTGGACCTGACCTCTTCAGGCTTGGAGGAAGTCTCTTTAAAGTAATGGCCAAAATCCGGCGGAGGGAGTTTCATTTTATTGGCGACCCAAGGGCGTCAGCCCGAGGGGCATTAATTAAAATGAAACAAGTGATGTCGGATCTTGACCATTCCTCCCTTCATTTGTAGGTGCATATGGTATTTTACAGACCGCCTTTTAGCGATGTGTTTCGAACCAGGAGTGCTGCCAATTTTGACTCGGAAGTTTATCGCTGTTAAAAAGGGCAGGTTGTATTGAACTTTTTGAAAAGACCTAAACAGGGACCAATTTCGCAACACTTGAACTAGTTCGATTTCGAGTTCCATCCATAGTTACAAAAATGAATTTCGAGTTGGCAGTGCTGCCAAATTTTATAGTAATAAGGTCTATTGCCTGTTGAAAAGTTTAGTTGTGGTCATATTTTTGACCCTAAAAACCAAAATGGGTGCCAAAAATCTCTGCCAAAAATCCAACTCAAAACACATCAGTACCGCCTTTATGACTTTGATGTTACGAAAAATGTCGAATTGCAAGTTTGGACATACTGACTCTCTGTTTTGTAAGAATATGCAAAATTCATTCTTTAAAAAAAAAATAGTTAGCGCTTAAAAAAGTGTTTCGAATCAAAGTATCAAAGAGAAACAAGTACAAAACACGGCATTTTTTGATACCTTGATGGTTTTGGAGTTTGACAATACAAATCAGTGCTTGTAACATCACTTGCATTTGTACTTCCACAAAAACAGTGGCCTTTTGTTGAGAATTTTCTCATGCAAGAACGAGCAAATAAAGTGTGCATTATTTCCAAAATCCCAAGCAATGGTGTTCAAACTTGCAATTCGACATTTTTCATAGCATCTAAGTCTTAAGGGCGGTCTATAAAATGCAAAAAACCCTTCCACTGCCCAAATTCTTAGGAGCCACTTACCGTTGCCGAACAAGCCTTTTCTCTTCTTTCATTTGCCCGCCATCAGATTTTTGATGAGTCACTCAAACCTCCCCCTGCATGCCTCATTAAAAACAAGAGGTTTAAATTTCTATTACATTCCTTAATTTGGTGTAAAAACTTTTTTCCCTATCTTGACATCTTCTTTATCCCTATTTTGGCAATTACCATTTGCAATCATTTTAACAATTGTTTGTCAATCCTACAGTGGGTGGATTGACTTTGCCCGAGTTCAGGTCATCTACTCTTAAAAATGAAATAAAAAAGATTGTAATATTTTGAATTCAATGGGCAAATAATTTGACCCAATGCCCTATTTGATGTTCATGGGCGGTCAGCCTATGAAATCAAAGACCAAAGCAAGTTACACTTTACCAGCTACGGCTGATCACCTCAACTGTTTTTTAACTGTTTAGCATTTGTCAAAATAGCTCCGGGTTTAAGGCTGAAAGACTAAGTCCAATGGCTCAACCACAGTATAGGATAAGTAGCCATCCTCGAGAATAGTCTTAATACCTATGCTTCCATTTGAACGCAGCTTTATACAGAGACTACACTAAGCCAGGGATAACCTATATAATAGTATAAATACTGGATACGAACTCGCGGAATTTCCTAGCTCGCAACCTCACACGGATGAGGCCGAGAGTTCGTAAGTAAACAAGAAGTACAAACGGCCATGTTG
>CM021318.1:10473414-10981678 GCA_010645155.1 Tigriopus japonicus
ACCCGGATTACATGGACCCTCTCAAAGTCTTGAAAATGGAATGCTCCCACCAAGATTGAATTGTGTGGATTTTTTGACTCAATTTGATTGTTAATTCCTGGACAAAGGGATCTAAGAACTAAGAAGATAAATCAAACCCTATCAAGCACGTAGAGCCTATCCCTGCAATGAAAAGACATGATCCTCTGGTCCTGAAGGACCCTTAGCCCCAGGCCTGCGTGGTCCTGACCTTCTTGAGCCCCAAGACTTGAAACATTTTCAATGAAATCCACAATCCAGGATTTAATCCTAATGTTTTTCACTTATTTTGTCTCAAGGACGTCGTGATTGCCTTTGTTCCAATTCCAATCCGGATCAGATGGCTGATCTGATCCAGAGCCGTCAAAAGTGCCCTTCAATAGTTACAACCAACAACATCTCCGACTTGGACTCCATCTTGTTTCAAAATGAGACTATTCTCATTCCTTCATTTTCCTATAGAAATGGCTCCTGCGTCGTGGAGGTGCTGAAGAGGATGGAAGAGGAGTAACCCTCCAGATATCACCACAGATACTTCTATTTAGCATTGTTTCACAGAAGTTGGACTAATGGGTGAAGCAAGATTCCATCAATGTATTTTCCTGATTGTTAAGAGGACTAAAATCCTTTGGAGAGCTGAATGTCAAACGTTCATGAGACGAGTAAAAGGAGTGCTGGGACCTCTATAACCAAGGTGAAAAACAATTAGTCAATAAATATTAACAACAAAAGTTTGACTGAATTCTTTCAAGATGCATGTTCAACAGTTTTACTCGTTAATAAGGAATGAATGACATTGTTTCAAAATATAGCCTCGGCCTCATACCATTTTTTCAAAAATCGGAGTTCGTGTCCACCCCTTTCAGGGGTTCCTGACTAAGCTTGGTTATTTATACTTAAAGATTGAATTTATACTAAGCTTTGGTATACTCATTGTCATTTGAATTAGTGCACTTGACATCGGAGTTTATAATCCTTAATTTGAGAGCAGTTTGTTCTGTGACGAACGGTGAGTCAAGCCAAATCAGGCCCAGGTCCAACATAAAGAATCGGAAGAATGACGACGACAATGGAGAGTAAAGGGAGTCAGGGGTGAAACGGCAGAGGTTGTAGGAGGAAACGCAAAATACTCAAAACAAGGAAGGGCCGGTTCGAGACTGGGTATGAAAATGAGGAAGGAGAGCGGATCCAGGGAGGCGAATTTGGCCAGTCAGACGCCAGATGAGCGTTCAAATTTGCTGGTTTTGGCTTAAACTCCGAAACTTCTAAGGCGTCAAATTTCGGGAAAAACGATAATTCGAAAAGGAGGAGTGCATACACTAAGTGAACATAAAACATAAACAACATCCAAAGCAGTCACAATGCAATGGTTAAATAGATCAAAAAAGCCAATATTTTGTAAAAACTTGAAATGTATTACATTTGAGCCGGAAGTCATGTAAGGGAGATTTGGGATTTTTGGAAATGACCTGTTTGGATGGAATGAATGGCAGAATAAGTTGATTAATTGAGCAACAGCAATTTAGTGGATTTTCAAAACAAGACCTTCCTTTTAGACCCAAATGTAGAGTTGCAAGGTGAAATTAATACAATCATGATACTAAACTAACAAGATGCCAGTGAATGCGCCGCTATAAAATATTTCATTTGATATTGAAAAAGATTGGGCTTAGTTTTGCTGCATAAGATCAGTGCGTGGGTAGGCCAATGATTATTTCAATGTTGAAGTGTTCAGAAGTTGCTTTGGATGATGTTTTAGTTCGAGAGGAAAATTATATCAAAAATGTTAACAATTAAAACTGACAAGGGTTGCAAAATTACAGAAGCCAACTGAATACTGTTGCATCAATCTCACTTTTCAAGTTCAGATAAGAAAATATGTTTGAAAAAAGTATTCAAACTTGAACTTTTAATAAAGTTATGTAGTTTCAAGTAGGTATTAACAGATTTGATTTTTTTCTTTCAATTTTTACAAATAAGTAAGATTATTTCCTACTTTCAACAAGATAATTATATTTTTCCACCAAAAAAACTATCAGAAAAGTTGTACGAAAAACAAGTTATACTTTCTAGTTTCTTTCTTTGGTTCCAAAACACCTTTTTTTAGATTACCGACAAGGTAGTTCTTCAATCTACAGATTAAAAATTCACCAGATCAGGAAAAGGGTACATCTCTACGAAACGTGAAACCAAGAAAGATTTTTTTTCAAAACTCGCTTACCAAAATTTCAGCCAAAGGAGTAAAAAGTTTTAAGGAGTTTAAGCTAAGAAATGGTTATTCCTTTCCTTAGGTCCCTAATGCAGCGAAATTAAGGTTGTGCCTCTAGTCGTTCAGTTTTCCCCGGTCTAACCTGATCCCGACGACGACTCGACGACGACAATGAACGAGACGAACGAGACCCAAGACTCAAGATCCGACCGAATCTCTCGAATCCAATGACTGACTGCCTGATTAAAACAGTAGCAGGGTTGCCAGATTTCTCTATTAGCAATAGTTTTAAAAGTAGGGTCAGCTGGATTGTTAGATGCTTTGTATTTTCAGTACCATTGTATGCTTTTATAAAAAGCTTCCCGTTAATCACACCATAGGATCTTGCGCCGTTTCTTCTGCTTGATACTCGGTAACTTAAACTGCGACAATATTGAAGTTTTCTAACAAGAAGAAAGAACTAAGAAATCGAAGAAAACATTTAAAAGGTTCATATTAGGTCTAATCTTTATCATTTCTTCTGAGAGGCATAGCGATCCTGTTCAAGATTTTATGTCATAAAATATAAGTTCCTGGCGTATTTGGGCGAATTTTCATCGATATTTTCGAGCAGCACTGAGACTGTAAAGACTAGTGAGTGAGTAAGAGAGTGAGTGAGAAGGAGTCACAACGAACGAACGAACGAACGAACCCAACCCCCCAAAAAGAAGAAAGAGAGAACAAGTCATTGAAATATTACCCATCCACCGTTCGCGCCTTCAAGGGGCCCCGGAGATTCCGTTCACCACCAGGCACACCCACCTTCTGCCCCGGATTGAACCTGAAGCACGCCCCTTCTGAGGGCTAGACCGCTCCTTCCTCTTAGCCATGGCCGATTTTATCACGTCGTCCTTCGGCGGCTTGCGATTGCCGTCCAATGGGGCGGGAGGCGGGCTGCATCATCACGCCAATGGTCACTCCGCTCACCCTCCACCGCCCCCTGGGGGCCTGGAAGGGCATAGCGTGCCCGTGAGTGGGACCCCGCCCGATGAAGATGAGCTGGATCCGCCCAGTCATGAAGTCATGCTCGTGGCGCCCGATGAGAAAGAGTAAGAGGCTCGCTTGTTCATTCATGCAATCAATCGATGCGTTGAAAGTTGTGACTCATTGGGTTCGGATTGGGGTTTTCAGATGGTATCACGGACGCATGGATCGACATCAGTCCGAGGATCGTTTGCGGGCTACCAACGAGTTCGGGTCGTATTTGATTCGCGAATCCGATCGCAAACCCGGTTCGTACGTACTCTCGTATTACGGTCGCACCGGGATTCATCATTTTCGCATCACGGCCGTCTGCGGGGATTACTATATTGGGGGGCGTCAGTTCGATTCGCTCCAAGATCTGATCGGTTACTATACGTACAAATCGGATTTACTCAAGGGTGAGCGACTCAAGCATCCCGTGCCTCCGCCCGAACCCGTCAATGATAAGAAACGGATGATGGCCATTTTGCCCTATACGAAAATGCCCGATACCGATGAACTGACGTAAGTGTGGATCCAACACGAAAATGGGTCCCGTTTGATGGAGGATGATTTGCGATTTCAGATTCCAAAAGGGAGATATCTTCTTTATTCATAATGATCTGGGCGATGGTTGGCTGTGGGTGACGGCTCATCGCACTGGAGAACAAGGTTTGGTATTTCGTGATCTTTTGACGAATTTGGATGATGCCATCGATCCGAATGCCGTGTTCCCGTGGTTTCATCGAAACCTCACGAAAAACGATGCGGTTGAACTTTTAGTCCGAGGTAAGAGAAGGGCATTTTTAGAGCGAGTTTTTGAAAATGGACGGTTCGCATGAGATTGATTTTGGTTTTAGGTGGACCGGGCAGTTTTCTCGTGCGTCCGAGTGATAACTCACCCGGAGATTATTCACTTTTCTTCCACATCAACAATCAAATCCAGCGTTTCCGCATCGAGAAGAAGGGTGTGCGCTATGTCATGGGCGGGCGCACTTTCGAATGTCTTGAAGCTGTGATCAATCGTTACAAAACAGAACAAATCGTAGAAGGACACACTTTGGGCCATTACATCAAAAGGGTAACGAATGCAATTCACGTGTGGAATTTGGCTTGATTTGACGTCGGTACACGACGAAAAGCTAGTCGTTAGTTAGCCCAGTCTGTCGCAACGCAACACTACGAAGTGATAAGAATACTTGCCTGGTATTAAGTCTATGTTCATTCATAAAAATGCTTCTTATCATAGCCTCCTCTTTGTTACCTATATTTTTGAGGAACGCGGTAGGATCAACTTCGTGACGTCGTTGCTCATTGAAGTTTTCTGAACGAATGAACGCTACGAACAACGAGGTTGGTCTTAATTGCCTTTGTGTCAAAACTGGGATGGAGAGAGCTTTTCCGCTGCATAGTTTATAATCCAACCCATCATATCTATCAGATTAATAACGAACTTCGGTTGCGACCACCTGTTCACCGTTACCGTCATCTCTATTGTGATTGTTGTATGCTTTGCGTGTTGCAGCAAGCTTCGGATGACGATAATGCTCTTCCGACCCGCCACGAAGAACCCGAAGAATCGGCTGCTGAAAGAATCTATGCCACTCTAAGAGAATGCCGTGAACAGGCCGATCCCAAGAAGCAAAAGGGTGTCAAGATGCAAGGCTACTTGCTCAAGAAGAAGGAGAAGGCTGGCAAATGGAAGCAGCTCTTCTTCCTGCTCAAACAAGATGGGACAGACTCGCATTTGTATTTTTATGAAAATCCCAAGGTAGGAACACCAACTTTTGAATTGGTATAATACCTTTGTTACTTACCTCTGCTCTTTCTAGCGGACCAAACCTAAGGGTATGATTGATTTAAGTTGTGCTTACTTCTACCACGTCCATGACAGCTTCTTTGAGAAGAAGTTCTGCTTCCAATTGGTTGAAAAGGCTCTACCTTGCTTGGCCACCGTAACCTACATGGCCAGTGAGGATGCTGGGGAATACGAGGTATGAACCATGACTGACTGATCAAAGTCCAAAGTAGAGTTCAAAATACCCAAGTTTCCTCTTCATTCCAGGATTGGATTTCCACTTTGAAACCCATGTGCGTTCCACAAATGGCTCGAGCTCCAAAGGTGGCGAAACTCCGCGAGGTTCGATCACTCACTTTGACCATTTCCGAAGCTCATCGTCTACCTATCAAACTCGTGCCCAATCCCTATTGCGTAATCTCGCTGAATCAAGTGAAAGTCGCGCGAACCAAGATCAAATCGGGTCAAGACCCTGTGTTCGACGAGGTCTTTGAATTAGAAGATATTCCTTCTGATGTGATTACCCTAACCATAGCCGTAATGAACAAAGGCAAGAGAGCCAAGGATGCCGAGGTATAAATTCTTCCAGTCTCTGACGATATTATCGCCTACTCCTTGTGAAACGCAATTCTATCCCAAAAATATTGATATTTTAGGTGGCCGAACTCACTGTGGAACTTCAAAGCTTGCAGAGTGGTCAAGAGAAGGAAGAATGGTTCTCTCTTACGGGAGTTACGCCCATTGGGGAATGGGGTTCGCTACGGTTGAAACTTCGTTATCTACACGATTTGATCATGCCTGAAGAGGAATACTCTCCGCTCAAAGATCTGGTGTTAGATTCCAAACTTGAAGTTGTGAGGGCTTTGGCTGACATCTGTCATTCGGATCGGACTCCTCTGGCCTCGGCGTTGTTGAGAATTTTTCGGTCAGTGTTACGTTTCAAATCACCTAGCTCTCGAAAAACCGAACTTTGCGTTAATCTTTTGACATCTTTTGTCTAGATTTGACAAACGAGAGGCCGATTTGCTCTCCACTTTGAATCGCTTGGAAGTGGAACGAGAGGAGGAAACTTCGACCTTATTGCGAAGTACCAGCCTAACTACGACCCTCATGGATCTTTATATGCGATCAGTTTGCACCGAGTTCCTCTCCACTGCCATTTTCCCCACCATCCATCGAATCATCGAATCCCGTCAATCCTGTGAACTCAACCCAAATAAAATTGAATCTCCCACAGAAGCGTGTGCCAATGCCGAGTTTCTTCTACAGGTGCTCGATGATATTACCGAATCGATATTCATGTCATCCGAGGCTTGTCCACGAACTCTTCGGTAAAACCATTTCCCCAATTCAATCGATTCGATTAGTGCATAATATTCTGCGTTTGTTCCAGGTACATTTGCTATTGTCTTCAGAGAAACACTATGGCCAAATGGCCGAACGAGCGTCTAGTAAAGACTCGAGCAGTGTCCGGCTTCATCTTCCTGCGTCTCCTTTGTCCAGCTATTCTCCATCCGAGACATTTCAATCTGATTTCGGACCCTCCTCCACCGGCAGCCACCCGATCTCTGGTCATGATTGCCAAGTGCCTTCAAAATTTGGCCAATTTGGTCGAGTTTGGTGTCAAGGAGTCCTACATGGAAGTGGTCAATCCTTTTATTTTCAAAAACAAGGAGCGAATGGTGGTGTTCTTGGATAATTTGAGTGTAAGCTAGCTAACTAAGATTTTGGAAATTTCATTAGAATTTCACCCCTTATGGAACGGAGTTTTATGATTGTATTTCATGTTCAGTCTATCCGTGAAAAGCCGTTTCCTGACGAAGAACGGGTGAAAGGCAATGCTGCCCTTGATCTGGCTACAATTCATCACATTTGCGAAGCGAATCTCAAGGAACTTCAGAACATGGCCAAAACCAAAGTAAGACGACGGCAAATTGTCCCAGTTTTATCACTTGCAGGAAGTTTCATGTGCGCGTTTTCTTCCTCTAGGGCTCTCTTAAAACTTTGGTGACCGTGACAGAGATGCTTTCCAAGCATAAACAAAAATACACCGAGATGATTCAAAACTCCTCGACCAATGCCTCCAATACTCTGAATGTTCTTTCCTAACCTTGATCCAATCCGCTTAATGATTTCATTCATCTTTAATACTGATTGTGCGACCATGTGCATTCTTCCACCTTGATGAAAAGGTCCAAGTGCTACTCGAATATGTAAAATGGAGACTACTTGAACTTCACCTTGCTCTAATTTTTGTGAGGAAAAACAAAATAATCTAGTCAATGAGGTTCTCCGAGAATTGACGACCGAAAATGATGAACTGAGGTCAAAAACCTTTGATATTAGCGGCCAACAGCCAACCGCTGTTTGTCCTCATTTCGGATGTTCCATTGGGTGTCACGTTTTGTATTCAGAAGTCGATGACAAGTATCGCCCCCTTCCTCGATTATTTCGTTCATACTTTTATACCACCTTATTATCGAGATTTGTGTAATTTGTCGTACACCCTCTCCCCTCACTAGCCCTATCTTTAGCTATTATCCTGAGATTTCGTTGTTATTTTTCCAATTTTAATAAGCTTCTTTGTATGGTTCAACTACCACATCAAAAATACATTACCTAATTACTCTAAGAAATACAACCATTCACATGAAAAACAACCTTTAATTGTCCAACTAGTCTACAGTTTATCCAACTTCACATGATTTTACTGCCTGGGCAAACATGTGAAAGTATGACGCGGACTGCCTTCTCTTCCATGTGGAAAAAAGCAGGGTTTTTTTTACAAAAACAAAAAACATATTTCTAGTATTATACAAGTATTTGAAACCTAATAATGAAGGGTTCAACAGATCTGCCAACAGTTACTCGTTGGTAGACCAAATGTCATGTCAATATTAATTGCATAACTTATACTCATGATTTTTTTCTGTTTTACAGGGAATCGCATTTCTTGTAACGGAAGTAAAAAATCCGCAAAAACAAAAAATGAACCCATGGATGTTGACGAAAACTTTCTCATGTTTTATATGCTGCTTTAGCTGTTGTACGGAACTTTCATTCCTGGTTTTTTGTTCGAAAATGTATTGAAGTTGTTCGACCTCTTCCGAACTCTGCAATCTCGCTGGAAGCCAAATGATGAAAAACAAATGAAAATGAGGAAGATTGCCATAATTCCAAAATCTACCTAAACATCAACTCACATGTGGTTGATACTGGTTGGCTAAAAACTATCGTATGTAGGCTTTGGTATTGTCTAAATTAGAGCGCTATAATAAATTAAAGCGCTCTAGTCTAAATGAGTTTATAGATTCTCCGTAACATTCATAATTCATCCCAACTTCTGGTTTATTGTCAAGACTGGAAGGCCTTTACTGTTTTGGGACTAAATGTACGAATCTTGAAAATTGACCGAGCAAATATTTGCCGTTTCATCCAATAAACCTTCAATTTACGTTTTATGAATCCATTTACAAGGAGTTAGGGACCTCCGAGTAGGATTGGATGACATTGGAATCTTTGGCATTGACACTGACACCTAGACGCTGTCACCGGTTGTAAGGTTCTAATGTAGCAAAATTGTCATATATTTGGAAAAAAGAAACCTCTAGGTGCCGAATCTACTTGTTGATACTTACATATGAAACTTGAAACTCATCTTTTACCCACCTCTACCAGTGAGCCTTTGTTGACTTGAAACTAAGCATCGAAGGCCTGTTATTTTTCCAAAAAAAGAGACCATGTTTTGGAATTTTTGGATCGATACAAATCATCTGAGAATACAATCAATGGTTTAATCGAAAAGTGCATAAGTACAAACCATTTAAATGTTCTCAGAAGTCTCATTAAACTGAAAGCCATTATTGGAAGCAATGAAAGAGACTTTTTTTTCTTCAACCTTAAATACAATGGCTCAAATTTGCCGGATTTAATCGTAATGCAGATTTCAAAGAGCAAAGAAAACGTTGATGTTAAGTACTTTAAAAAGTACTTTAAGGAAACCACGGTGCATGGATTTCGTTATGTCGTGGAGGGCGTATCAGTTTATGAGAGGGCATCTTGGGCTTGTGCCATTTTGGCAGCCATTTCATACGCTACGTATTCAGTGGTCAATGCCGTTCACGAATATCAGGCTAATCCGGTGAGTACCACCTATTCTTCAGCGCCGCTTTTAGTAGCTCCCTTTCCAAAGATAACCGTGGATGGAGGAAATGTGTGGGATCCCATGGGATTTACCAAGCAAGCTCTAAGAGGTGCTAAATCAGATGCGGAAGACACACTCAACAAAAAGTTCTTCTTTCTCTCAGAGAAAATATTCCAACGATTTTACTATCCAATGACAGAGTATATAGGATCCCACATGACGATGGAAAAATACCGTAGCTTGTTGAGAGGGGCCTCTTTGAACTCTTCTCTATTCGAGGATGATCAATACCGTGAAATATTAGATAATTTCTATTCCATGATGAGGAAAGGTTCGCAAACGCATCAACTAGTGGTCCATGTGGCAACCTTGGAGCTTGACTATCCCAAGCATATCGAGAAAATTTACAAAGAGTTCTTGGAGCTTCCGACATGCTTGTCGTTCTTAAACATGGGCAATTATTTTCCTAGCCCTTCAAGTCAATTCCATTTTACGTCAGACATCCTAAGCAACTTGACAAATAATGGTCCGACCATTAGTGCGAATGGTTTCAAGGAATGCTCTCAAGTGAACACCACGCGATGTGAAAAGGCTTTGCTAAAGGCAACCTCTAGAATCCTAACACTTGAGTACTTGGGAAGAAGCTCAAAAATGATTTCGCGTGTGGGTGATTTCTTGTCCGGGATTTGGATCCGACTATTTCAACGGCCTTTCATGTCTCGCGTCCCTAAAGTCCTCTTGAAGCAACTTATTGAGCTGGAGCAAGTTTCTGCTAACGCAAGAACCTACGAAACCAAATCTCACACTTATCCCATTCATGATAAAGCATGCATAGACGATCGAGTGATGGCAAACACCTTGACCGAACTAGACGAAACAGAACTCATTATGAATCAGTACCTAATCAATGTCACAAAATCGATGAGTAAGATGGAACTGGACCTCTCTTACTATGAGTTAAGCTTGTTGTTAGATTTTCCAATGTTTGCTAATTGTCCTTTGCTTCATCAAGCCAACTACATCCAAGGTCAACATGGATGTTCTTTTCGTAAATATCGCGGCAACAGTAAAACATGTGGAACCGAACAAGAAGACGAGGATATTTCTGGATGTTGTAAGATCAGATATCAAATCTCTCAAATGCATGAATTTATTCTCCGAATAATGAAGCACAATCAACAAGCATCACAGTTTGTTCTTGACACGGAACAAAACTTTTTGGAATTTGAAAATGCGTCAACTCATTATGGGATTGGGATTGATTTGTCTGAAAGAATCCAACAAGTCAACAAAAACCCACGAATCCTAGCATGCGATTGGTTGACCAGGGATCAAAATTTTCCCGACCCACAAAAGTGTAACCTGTTTCATAAGGATTTTACCAATGATGGGATAGGACTTTCTTTTAACAATGTCCCATTTGAGGACATCTACAAGACGTCCCCCTTCATGGAAATGTTTCGAAACATTATGGTTCCCAATTCCAGCCAAAGTGAGGAAAAACTCACAAATCTTAGAGCGTCTGGACCTCAAGAGGTGCTGCGTGTGGTTCTTCAAAGCCATGAATATTTAGATACAATACAAAACATACATGCCCACTTAGATTTAGTTCAAACCAGCCGATTTCTGGCGCTGAAACGCGAATTCAAGATTGCCATTAGTAATCCAAACTCTTTACCTGATCTGCGAGGCAACTTTATTGAGATTAAGCCTGGATTTCAGTACAAGATCCTCATCACACCTGTCCAGTATAAGTCTGACCCTTCAATTGAAACTTTAACGTATAAGGACCGAAATTGCCGAATGGGTCATGAAATTGAAGGTTTCAATGTATTAGGAAAGTATTCTCAATCTGGATGCATCTTGGAATGTCAATTGAAACGCGCCTTGGAAATTTGCCGATGTATCCCGTGGAACTATCCTCATTTCCAGCAAGCAAATGGCAGACTGACTGATGTCTGTGACTATGATGGCAATGCATGCGTGGATCAATTGATGGACGAATACAACCAAACTGAATCAATCACGGATTGTCAATGCTATCCAGAATGCGATTCCTTTGCATATTCGTACTCTCTTTCGATCAGCACTTTGGGCGACTTGTGTCAAAACTTGAGTACGTATGACATGAATCAAAATCACTTTCTTGAATTCAAGATTTGGCAAAACCTGATTTCACTTTCTCAGCGCTTATCAACTTCTTCAGAACTCTTAGACTAGGTGTTAAACATTTGTAATATTGAGTCTTTGGATGTAAGGGTGTGTAGAGTACTCCCGCTTTGCTTCTCTATTTCTCTCTATCTGATCTTAACCTGAATATCTCTCTCTGCAAATAAAATCAGTTATCCAAATCACTCAGGATGGCGCAGTCGTGCTGTGAATCTACCTAAGACGCCGAGTGTTGTGTTTAAAAAAGTGCAAGTGTTCAGTGCTCTCGACAAGAACCATGTCCGAGCGACAAGGATCCCATTATGGTTGAAGCTTCAAAAGGGATGATGCCCACTGTAACCGACATTGGAGACGAAGCAGTACTGGAACATGCAAAACGCTCAGCGAGAGCATTTCGAGGACATTTTTCAAGGGCAATAAGTTCGTTCGATAAAGCAATAGATAATATACAGAAAAATCCCTCTGTATTTGCGACAGAACAAGTCAAGATAGAGTTTCAGAAATTTGAAGATTCCTTCGTAAAAATTGAACATGCATATAGTAAATGCATGATTCTGTTGGAACCTTCAAAGTTAAGGAATGGGCGGCTAAAATGAATGACGTTATTTCGGAAAAAGATAACGTACTGGAAAAGATGGCAACTGCGATGAAAGCAACCGATCAAGTTCCGACAGCAATGCCAATATCTTTACCAAGCCGAGGAATGATGAAAGCTCCAATGAATACGACATTGGCTCCACCGATTTTGTCTTTGGAAAATAATCCGATTGAATTAAGATCTTGGATTAAGAAACTCAATTCATTTTTCACCTCGAATGATTTACGTGTAGAAAGCACATCATCAATCAAAGAACAACAGGAATACGTTAAACCAGGGGGTCGGCAACCGGTGGGCCGCGACCCAAATGTGGGCCCAAGGGTGGTCGTTGGTGGGCCCAGGAGCCATGGAGAAAGTCCAAAATTTTGGTCCCGAGAGCGATCCATAGTACTGTACTTGTTGGCCCAAAGCTCTTTGATCGATAATTTGTGGGCCCCTGAACCTCTACCAATGCCTGTTTGGTGGGCCCTTGACAACACGAATCAAATTTCGTGGGCCTTGACTAGTGATGGACCGAAAGGGCTCATAACCGAAACCGAAAGTTTGGACCGAAAGAGGACTTAACCGAAACCGAAACCGAAAGCAGCTGACCACAAAATTGTATACATGCAAAATACACCTTAAAAATTAAATTGCTCATGTGTTCGATGTTGAGTAGTCGCAAATTTTGAAAGATCGGGAAACTTGAATTTCAGAGGTTCTTGGACGATTTTTTTTTCGATTTTATTGTCAAAGTGCATCCTTTATAGTGCATGTCTGCTTTCGGTTTCGCTAGGCTTAACCGAAACTGAAACCGAAATTTCGGCCGAAAGCGCTTTCGGTCCATCACTAGCCTTGACCCAAAAGTGGTTACCGACCCCTGCGTTAAACAATTCATCGACCCAGAATTAGAAGTTAAAATTGATATAAAATTGATCCCTTCATGAAAATTTTTTGGGGCAACGGAATGATAAAAGCAATTGAAGAATCTCGCCTTGTCGCCAATCTCGCCTTGAGATAGATATCCTGTATTTACGCGGAGACTAGAATATTTCCGTTTCACAAGAAAACAGGATCTAACACCTTCCAATTTTGTGGCAAAATTAATTCAACTCAGTTACGAAGCCGATCTTCCAAGTCTATCAACAGATAAACTCCAAGTATTTCGGGTGTTAATTGGTATTAAGGAAGATGAATTGCTCACCAAATTATTGGAATTGAAAACACCCAGCTGTGAAGATGTTCGAAAGAAAATTACTACTTGGGAAGTGACCAACTATAATAAAAAGTCTTGTACTCAATCTTCCGATTCTGTAACAAGACAGGTGCAAAAATTCAAGAAAAAGTGGAATCAAAATTCTTCTTTCCAAGGGCACAACAAAATGGATTGCCAGATCATTGCAAAAATAAGTGTTTTCGATGTGGTTCCATTAAACATCGACATACCAATTGTACCAAAGATAAGGTATATTGCAAAAACTGTGCCAATAATAGCCATGCCACCATAATTTGTTTAAAAGAGAGGAATCCCAAACGTTCAAATGATCATAGATCAATCAATTTTAATCGTGGCTCATCGAGACCTAAATCAAAAGTTTCGACAAAGAAGAAGAGACATTGATTATCTATGGAAATCGCATAATCGTTCCATACCTTGCCAGGAAAGAGATTTTAAGAATATTACACATATCTCACCAAGGCATCAACAAAACAAGACAAGGTGCTCAGGAACTGTATTACTGGCCAGGTATCAATAATGAAATCCAGAACTTGATTGAAAAATGCCATGCTTGCCAAAGATTTCAAGCCTCACAAAGAGCAGAACCCATTCAAAGTACAACGACCTCAGGACCAATAAACTTGATTGGAGCAGATCAATTCCAATGGTCAGATCAGAACTAGTTGGCAATGATTGATGTCTATTCTGGATACATATTTGCATACAAGTTGAGGAGGACTATCACAGCAGATGTCATTAAAGTGATGGAAAATGTTTTTCTCATATTCGGAAACCCGAAAATCCTCTCATCCGACAATGGTCCCCAATTCAGAACAGAAATAACTACGAACAGTACTTGAAGAACCATGGAACAATTCATGAGACCTCATCACCTTATATCCATCAAGAGTCTACTTAAGAAATGTAACTTGAGTGGAGAGGACTTCAACATTGCAGTGAGTCATTTTCAAGGAATCCTAAGAGAGGACGGATATTCTCCAAATCAGCTTTTCTTTGGTAGGAGTTTGCAAAACGCTCTTCCAAAGATATCGGTTGATCAAAATTTTTGCCCTGATGGCAAAGCAGCAAGGGACAAGATACGATTACGAAAAACCTTGCAATCTGATATTCGATCCAAGCCATTAAAAACAATAATTGTAGGAACAAAAGTATTAGTGCAAAATCCAATCAGCAAAATTTGGGATGGTGAAGCGACCGTAACGAAACTTCTCGAACATGGAAGAAGCTATGAAATATCCGATGGTGATAAAATATTTCGAAGAAATGGAAAATTCATCAAACCTTTTGGCAAAACAGTATCATTCAAATTAGACTGTAATGTCAAATCTCAGTGTTTGTTGCCAAGTGATTTTGGATACGGCCAATGCCAATTGAAATTCATATGGTTTTGACAACCCATCTTGGGGGGCGTGTAGAGTACTCCCTCTTTGCTTCTCTATTTCTCTCTATCTGATCTTAACCTATATATCTCCCTCTGCAAATAAAATCTAGGTGTTATTAGATTATGTTAGATATGGACTAGGTATTATCTAGGTCAGAAAACTTCATGCTCAGTAAATGTAAAACAGAGACACAAAAATGAACTTATTTCTAGAAATAAGGGGAAAATGTTTGAAAAAGGAGGGAAATCCCCTTTATCCCCTTTATTCCGTAGAGGAAAATCCCGTTGATCCCAATAAACGTGACGCTTTAAGGATGAGATAGTCCACCAACTAACCCTGCAATAGTCCTACAGAGCGGACAGCCTTTATCAGATTGCAGCTGCGAAGCTGCGTTTTCACTTCATAAACACAAACAAATAAAAGCTAAAAACCTAGGAGTTTTCATTGTACTAATGGAAATAATTTTTGTGTGGGACTTAATTGAAAAAAGTGAGATTTTGTGGGAAATATAGTGTTAAGGAAATTTGTGAATAATTATAGAACTAAGGAAGAAATACTTGAAGGGTAGGAAAAATTGCTTGGAAGGTAGGAAAAAATGCTTGAAGAGTAAGAAAAAATGCTTAAAAAGTAGGAAAAAGCTTGAAAAGTAGGAATATCCCGTTTATCGCGTTTATCCCTTTTACTACTTGAAGGAAAATTCGGTTTATCCCAAGGGGGATAAACGGGACTCTTTTTGGAGGGGATAATTCCCCCCGACCAACCCTGACCTCTCCATTTTAATGTTGAGAGTGAAACAGCCTACAGAGTGATGGGCTCCTTCATTGTTCAATCTGTTCCCCATTAGTCTTCGTCGGGAATATGTAGGAGCTGATCCTCTAACAGCATTAAGACAGGATTGGTTAAAATATTTAAGTACTATTCCTGCCTGACCAACCCACTATTCAAGGGTTGTATGGATCTGCCAACAGTTACTCATTGGTAGACCAAATTTCAGATAAGTGTTAATTTTATATTGTTATCATATGCAGTAACGTAAATGATTAATTTTCAGCCGTAATAGGGCTAACCGTAACCGAAAGCAGCTGACTACAAAGCTATAGACATGCAAAATTCACGGTAAAATTTAAACTGCTCATGTGTTTGATGTTGAGAAATCCCTAATTTTAAAAATAAGAAAACTTAAGTTTTGGAGGTTTGATTATTATTATTTTTATTTATTTTTGGAAACCCTCAATTTTTAGAGTGTGTCAACTTTCCATCTGGTAGGCATAATCGAAACTGTAACCGAAATTTCGTCCGTGATTTCGACCGAAGGGGCTTTCGGGCCATCAATAACCACAGCCAAATACATTTGGTTGTAAACACACTACTCAGTGGATCACTCCAGAACAATGCTTTGAGAAGGCAAAACTTTTCACCTCGGCGTTCGATTGAGCAGAATATTGGAATACGTAGTTCATCCAATACAAGCAAGACTCGGCATATTCAATGTTTCATTTTTATTTTTAAGATTTTATAACTTATTTTTTTAACCCAAAGGTGAGGTTTTTCTTTGACCAGTTAATTCTAGGCATTGCACCGTGACTTAAAGTTTTTGTCCCATGGAAGCTCAAACTCACTTTACTTCCATCAGTTTTGTTCCTTTTTACGAAATTTGAACTCAGATTTTGCACCCAAGGACTGTTAAGTTTTAACAGCATTTCTATACAAATGTTTGAAAGAAATGCAACAAACCTCCTCTTGCGCCCATTTTTGTATTACCTAATCAAAGTTAACGAAATAATCTTCACCGCAAAATTTGCCTGCCTATTGGATTGGGCTCCATCAAGAACAACTGAATTTCTCTGGCCTGGGGAGGGTAGCGATGAAAATTAAACCATCCTCATATGTAATAAAAAGGGGGGTGGGTCTATTTTCATGAGCGATCTTTCACCCACAAAGGATTTCCTCATTTCTCTGTCTTTCATCCTCAGCCGTCAGAAATATATTGTCGTCAAATTATTATAATGACCACGATTATTTCATTGGGCCGGTAATTGATGCTATGCTACCAGGATTCAAAGTGGGTATGAAGTTTCCATATTCTACAGAGGCAAACATAGATTATTGCACGCAGAAAAAAGGAAAAATTGCAATGATTGAATTTCAAGTCATCGGGCACGGCTACACAATCATCTCGAGGAATGTTAGAACAACGTTCATTTCGGCGTTGGCAAATCTAGGTAAGAATCAGAATCTATGAAGAAGCACGTTCTCGAGACTGCCTTAGAAGGCTTAAAAGTTTACTTTTTCAATTCAAGGGGGTTTGGTTGGCATCATCTCCGGCATGAGCATTTTGAGCTTGTTTGAAATGGTGTTTTTGTTGTGTCGGTTTATCAAAGAAATCGCCAACTCATTCCGTTTGAAATGTATGACAAAAGTTACGGATCTAAATTAGTAACTGTGCCTTTAATGAGTGTGGAATAAACTGAAACCTCTTTGCGATCACTTTGGCAATATGTTTTTGCTCAATGTTGTCACTTAGTTAGAAACTAATATTTTGTTTACATATGTTTGGAGAACACCATTTTTTTTTTCAACAAAAAAAGTATGATTTTTGTTCTTAACCATATTAAGCTTGAGTTTTCATAATGAATAAACGAGTTCAAATAAATCAAGGAGCAATTTTTCAAGTTAAGGTCAAGGTGGATAAGTTTATTGCATTCTAAGCATAAGTTTTGGACTAACTCTTACCAATTAGCCACCAATGATTGTAAACTGAATTCATCTGCACTCATTTATTCATTGCAAAATAATTAGGTCTCATGTTGATTACACTAAGTAAAATTGCTTAGAAATATCAAAATTGAGCAATTTTCTGGCCTTGGGCATAGACCACGCGATTACTGGACTGATAAATAAGCTTGATTTTTTTTCATCTTTGCTCCCATTAATGAGAATGTCAATGTGTTTTAATAGAAATGTGATTTTAAGAGCCAGGAATTTGTCTACCAGTTTTTAGCACTTGATCCGCAGAGTCAAAAGTTGTGCGTCTTGGAAATTCAGACAACGGGACACGGAAAATGAACGTCTAGAGGTGTTCCAGGGAAAACTACCCCTGGACGTCGCAATTGCAGGTATAAAGGTCACAAACACCTTTGTGATCTTATCACAAATAAAACATGTGAAGGCTAAAGCTTCAGAAAAACGAATGTTTTTCTTTAGAGTGTACTCGGAGATAAACGAAAACAGAGCATAAGTCCACTTCGTAGGAGCAAGAGCTACAGAGCCCCCCCGCAAAAATATACATCAAAGAATCGATGCTCACTGTCCTGATCGTATTGTTAATTTTGATGTTGAAGGTCTTCACTCCTCGCTTCACCACTTGGTAAGGTCCCTCGTACGGAGGATTGAGCGTGGGTCTCACTTTGTCCACCCTCAACCAAATATATGAACACGAACGTAATTCTGAGGGTACGAATTGGGGCTTTTGTCCATGAAATAACGTAGGCGAAGGGACAGAAGTTCTCAGAGACTCTTCTACCTCCCTAAACACTTCATTTGGAGAAGCGTTACTTCTGGTGTTTCCGTCTCCACACATCACACCTCGTACCCTCAGGTTTGTAGCGTATAACACTTGAGCTGGCGAAACACCTGAGTCTTCTTCAGGGGCTGATCGAATTCCTAACAGAACCCAGGGTAGTTGTTGAAACCAATTGCATCCCGACTTCATCGCCAATTAAAGGAATCACTTCGAGCTCGGAAGTCTTTCGACCATTCCATTGGACTGGGGATGATAAGCCGACCACCACACCACAGGTGCTTTTGAACCTCTTGGAAGCCATTGGCGGGGCTGCTCCTTCCTCTCAGGGATGTATAAAGGCACTGATGCCTCGTCCATTGTGACATTAGAGTTGAGAAAGGCCGCACCCTTCATGAAATTAGCGTTTAAGAGTTCAGCGCAGTGCACTCTTTCCTCCTTGTGGCCATCAGTGAGTTCCTTCTTAGCACTTTTCTTGACAAGCCCAAGAACATTATGCAAAACATGTCTGATGGTTCTAGATGAGGTGTCAAACTCGCGTGTAAGATCACCAACTGTCACCCGTCGGTCCTTCGCGACATTGGCCTCCACAGCCGTGACGAAGTCATCTGTCCTGATCTTCCACTTGCCGTCTTTGGTCCTCTGATCGAACGGGTCCTCTCCTGCCTTGGCTTTTGCGGCAATGTGGTAAATTTGGCTCAGCGAGAGAGCCTTGGGACCGTAGGAGGCATCAACGATTGATTTGATGTCTTTGCAGCTTTTGTCTACCTTGGCCAGATCAAAACCAAGCCATGTGGATGGGTCATCAAGGCTACCAGGTAATCGGAGACAAAAAAACGCCTGATGAACCAGTCAAAAAACGCCGGAAAAACGCCAGATTCCAGTTTCTTTATTATGCATTTATTCTAGACCAGATATATCGGGTATCAACTTTTCTTTCATCGATAAACTTATCTTAGTTGAACTGAATCATTGGGTTGGATTCATGCTTTGGGTTGATAAGGTTGAAAGCAACACTCTTTTCAACACGTTTGCTCTCAATAAGAATTAACCAGTTTTGAACTAACTGAAAAGAAATTTGACTCAACCAGCTATCAGTTCGACCAAATAAGAAAACAGAAAGTTAAGTAAGCCACCACCATATTCAAGTATTCATACTCATTATTTTCATATTCATATTCAACTGATCAGGATTGCCAATCAAAAAGCTTTTGTCAGAGACATGTAAATCAAATTTGTTTTGCAATTATTTGCTGTTTTTCAATTTTCCTTGCCATTTGGATTTGTCACTTCAGCAAATTTTACTTTCCATCCCAGAACATATAATTTGTTATTTACCATGCCAGCACATTTTAATTACCACTTCAGCACATTTTGTTTATTTTTTTGAGCTTCAAAAGCATCTTTTGTGCGCACAAAATCTCCATCCTTACTAATAGGTTAGTTTCAACAATCCAACACTCTATTCTCTTATATAGAGACGAGTAAAGGAATAGCGCGATTTTTGAGCTTTGTAAGCTGCTCAGGCTGCGCCACAATCGTTGCAAAAACTGCCATGATCAAAGCTCTTTCAGTCTCTCCAAAAATTTGAACGGAATATTCATTATGAAAAAAAAATATTCGAAGTTTTTGGTTTCTACGTCTTGCATCCAACACTCAATTTGAGTTAGTATGGTCGAGTAACTGACCACCAAAAAGGCAGGGCATTGCATTATCTTAAATGGCGCTGAAGCGAAGTCACAACCTCAAAAACTGGAAACACAAAAATCGGGTGGCGCCCTAGTGCCGATTAGAGAAACTATCCACCTTTTTATAGAAGGTACGTTTGGTACTATACGGAGTCGAGGTAATCCCGACATCTTTGGATATGACTCTGCACTAAACCGATTAGTTTCCGTTTCCGTGGAGTGTTTCTAGGAACTGATCAAATATCGTAGTGGTTGCCTCCTTTGGGCTTGTGCTTGTTAAGGCCATGCATCCATCAATAAACTAGTTTCTGCGTTAACTAGACGAGTGCTTTGGAGCAGCTTGTGGAAGCACTGTTTTGGGGGGGTTGAGCGAAATTGTTCTTCCACCCCCCCAAAAGTCTTTCCAGCAGTCTTGATCTACAAAAGAGCTAGGGCAACTTACAAACTCGTTTGTAGGCATTGAGGAGAGTGACGTTTCTTGTCTAAGAGTGCCATTTTTGCAATACATGAGAGAAAAATGGAAGCACTGATTGTGTTTCAAACTGCACCCAAAGATGTCAGTCATACCTCGTCTGTGTATGGCTGAAACAGCAGGCACCAATGAAAAAAATGGTATTTGAAGAGATTGCCACATACGTAAGTCAAAAACTGGTCACATTATTTTCATAATTTTGAACTCTCTTTGGGAGTGAACGGAGTGAACCAAATAGCTCTGAATCCTGCTAGAATCAGCGTGACAAATTGTGTTTCAAATTATCCAAAAACTCCAATTTAAATACGCCAAATTTCACGATTTTCATGTAAAAAAAATTCCTTCCGCCAAACTATGGCATAAACCGCCAGAGTACCGCCAGATTTTTCTGTTTCGCCAAAAAAAATGTCGCCGCCAAACGAGGCCTCAAACCGCCAGATACACCAAAATCTGGCGCCCCAAACCGCCATCTGGCAGCCCTGACAGGGCTGCCAGGTAATCGGAGACAAAAAACGCCAGATGAACCAGTCAAAAACGCCAGATTCAAGTTTCCTTATTATGCAGTTATTTTACGCCAGATATATCATGTATCAACCTTTCATCAATAAACTTAGCTTAGTGGAACTTAATCATTGGGTCGGATTCATCCTATGGGTTGATAGAGTTGAAAACAACACCCTTTTCAACACGTTTGCTCTCAATTAGATTTAACTAATTTTGAACTAACTGATAACACACTTGACTCAAACAGCTGTCAATACGACCAAATAAGAAAACAGAAAATTAAGTAGGCCACCACCATATTCAAAACAACGGATCATGAGCATGCAACTTTCGGTCAAGTGAGATTTCACATGCCCAAAAAGAGAACTTTTGTAAGTAGCAAAAATATTTGTCACTTTTCTGTTTTAGTAAAGTTTTGTTTTCTTTGCCAATTCTTCCATTTCCTATGCTACTGTTCTGTCCATTTGTGCCATGCTGTATCGAAAAACAATGTTTCATGAAGAAAATAAGAAAAAACTTTTTTTTCAAACTTGACTGAAAAAGGTCAATCAAAAAGCTTTGTAAGAGAGAGCGTCTCTAGTCAGAGACACGCAAATCAAATTAGTTTTGCAATTATTTGCTATTTTTCATTTTTCCTTGCGACTTGAATTTGTCACTTCAGCAAATCTTACTTTCCATCCCAGAACATGTTATTTGTTAATTACCATGCCAGCACATTTTATTTAGCACTTCAGCACATTTTGTTTATTTTTTTTTGAGCTTCAACTGCATCTTTTGTTCGCTCAAAATCTCCATCTTTACTATTAGGGTAGTTTCGACAATCCAAAACTCTTATCTTATATAGAAGCTAGAGCGCTATAATAAAAGAGTACGCGCATGTGCCATTTTGGTCCCAAGACGTCGGTTCCATTGTACTGTGGTTCTTGGGTTCGACCTGTTTGAGGCAACTTTACCTATGCACTATTTACTACCAAATTGATGCTCATGATCTCAGCTTACCTTTGAAAGCATAATGTTTGACCTTAATAGCCTTTGAAGGCCAAGGCTGGCCAAAACTGTGGGTGCCGGAAGATAACCTTCCCGTTCTCCTTAAACCTCGATGCGCGTTCAAGCACAGTGCTGCTGTGAATTGACTCGGTAATGTCAGCTCTTGATAAATCTCCACGCTGATTTGCATTGAGTTTATTACTTTTTAGGTAAACTTAATCTAACTAGATACGAAATTGATTGGTGAATATTTAGAACGTCACTTGAAGCCAATTAGAGCGTTTTCCTTGCGCACAATATTACATTGTCATGTGTAGGGACGGGCAGAAAGTGCAAATAATCTTACCCTTTTAGTTACCAAAAGTTGCAAAAAAATGTGCCCAAAAGTGCAAAACAAAGTGCAGAAAAATGCTGAAAGTGCAAATAAATGTCAAAAAAGAGCAAATAAATGTCGATAAAAGAGCAAATAAGTGTCAAAAAGAGCAAATAAATGTCAAAAAGAGCAAATAACTTGCATTTGGACTTAAAACGTCATTCATGGAGTACCCACGGCTCCTAATTTAGCAGGAGAAGTCATTTACAAGTTCTAAAGACATTTGAGACTAGTTTGAGGTGAAGAGGCAATGCTGCACAAGTAAAAGAGTTCTATTAATTAGGTCACTAGCAAAAAGGATGTAAAGTCATGAAAAATAATATTGTCAACAATCTTCTGAATTTTTCATTCCTAAAGTGGTCTCATGGATGTATGTACCTAAAATATTGTCGAAATATATTTAGCATTTTTTTATATGGCTTTATATCCCTCCGTTTTTGTCCTTCAAGTTGTTCAAAAATAGACATTGAAAATTGAACAGAAAAATACCAACGTGTGCCTAACAATTGCATCAAAGAAAATAGTCTTAAATGTGTTTTAAGCATGTTTTTAGTGACATTACTTCAATATTTGGCCCATGGCCTAATTACCAGAACTCAATTTCAAATGTGGCATTCATTGTCTCATCACATCAAAACTGTTCTCAAATACTTTTGGAACTTAAAAGTAATATCTCCAAGTCAATAAAACTATGTGTTATAGTTGTATATAGATAGTAAACTAGCTACATTGATGTATCCTTAGCTTGATGATTTTAAGTTTATAACGGCCTTTTTTTAGAAATAGCGATCTTTGTAGGCAGCAAACCTAATTCTGCAATCTATATTGTTTGTAGATCCTTCCATTATCAAAACATGAGTTTCCTAAGGTTTGCTAATTGTTGCTTGCATGCAATGAGATTCTTTTGTCTAATCTTTAGTTTAGTAAACAGGATGTTATAGTTAAAGCCAAGATGGTGAATAAAGTGTGAGGTTTGTGTCTGAAATGCACATATTTCTTCAAGGTGCTAAGAATGGCTGATTGCAAATGCAAGCTTTTTGACTAGTTCAAAATTTGATCTTGAAACTAAAAATTCTTTCAAAAGCCACTACATTTTCTTAACAATTTGTCAATTTTGGCCAAAAACGTAAATAAAAAGTGCAAATAAAGGTGAAAAGTGCAAAAGTGCAGAAAAATGGGTTTATGTTACCAAAAATCTTTTTACACTATTTGCCCGTCCCTAGTCATGTGAAATGACTTTTTTGTTGAACAATTATCTGGCAGCCCTGGCGAAGTTGCGCATTTGTAGCAGTCGTCAGGCTGACAGTGCTACAGACTGTTATGCCTAACTTTGTAAAAAGTTTTGATGTTTTGTACTCATAATATATATGACAGAAGCTATTTAAGCAAGTTTTTGCAATTCACCTATCAATTTTTGACTTTGTCACTAAATATTACATGAAACTAAAAATAGTTGAAATGATACTTCTATCCCATGAGCTTCTTTAGTTTCATGTAATAATTAGTGACAAAGTCAAAAATTGATAGGTGAATTGCAAAAACTTACTTAAATGTCATATATATTATGAGTACAAAATATCAAAACTTTTTACAAAGTTAGGCATAACAGTCTGTAGCACTGTCAGCCTGACGACTGCCACGAATGCACAACTTCACCAGGGCTGCCATACAATTGTTCAACAAAAAAGTCATTTCAGATGGCAATGCAATACATAGCGTGCACAAGGAAAACGCTAAAATGGCTTCAATTGACGTTCTAAGTATTCACCAATCAATTTCGTATCTAGTTAGATTAAGTTTACCTAAAAAGTAATAAACTCAATGCAAATCAGCGTGGAGATTCATCAAGAGCTGACATTACCGAGTCAATTCACAGCAGCACTGTGCTTGAACGCGCATCGAAGTTTAAGGAGAACGGGAAGGTTATCTTCCGGCACCCACAGTTTTGGCCAGCCTTGGCCTTCAAAGGCTATTAAGGTCAAATATTATGCTTTCAAAGGTAAGCTGAGATCATGAGCATCAATTTGGTAGTAAATAGTGCATAGGTAAAGTTGCCTCAAACAGGTCGAATCCGAGATCCACAGTACAATGGAACCAACGTCTTGGGACCAAAATGGCACATGCGCGTACTCTTTTATTATAGCGCTCTAATAGAAGCTACTTTTGGTTCTTCGGCTGAAACAGCAGGCACCAATGAAAAAAGATGGCATTGAAAGAGATTGCCACATAAGTCAAAAACTGGTCACACTATTTTTTATAACTTTAAACTCACTTGCGGAGTGAACCAGATAGCGCTGAATCCCGCTAGAATCAGCATGACAAATTGTGTTTCAACTAATCCTAAAATTCCACTTGAAATACGCCAAATTTCATGATTTTCATTCACAAACCGCCAGAAACATCAAAATCAGTCGCCCCAAACCGCCATCTGGCAGCCCTGTAATCTTGGCAGATTCAAACAGGGTTGCCAGGTGGCCGAATTTGAAACCCAGTGGCCGATATTGAGATCTGGTGGCCGATATTGAGATCTGGTGGCCGATATTGAGATCTGGTGGCCGATATTGAGATCTGGTGGCCGATATTGAGATCTGGTGGCCCATATTGAGATCTGGTGGCCGAGAAAAAATGTGTTCTCGGCCATTTCAAAAAATGGCCGAAAGTGGCCGAAAATAGCAAAAACATAATCGAAATGTAAATGAATTTTGTAAAATGAATCTTGCATTGATCTAAAATCTTACTAGATTTGAACGTGCCATGTTCTGCTTACCAGAGCATAGACATCAAGGTATACATAACTTAGTAGACTTAAAACATCTAGTTTGTGTCCAAAAACTGGGCATTTGCAAACTTTGATATTTTTTTTTTTTGCGGATTTTTTATTACCGCTACAAGGAATGCGATTCCCTGTAAATTGAAGGATTTCTCCCGACAGCTTCAATCCGACCCCCAACAGGATTCGAACCTACGCCGTCTGGGGAAGCACTTACACTCGACACTTTTAAGAACGCGCTAGTACGCGTGGCCACTCTGGCTTCCTTTGAATGATATGAAGGTCAATCTTGGAATTAGAAACACCCTTGGTAGAAATTTTTGTTTGATGTAACTCAAATTGTCAGTCACTACTAAACTAATCAAAAATGGACCAATCTAACTCACACAGCCTAGCATTTGATAAATAAATCCTCTTATTTTTTTAGATCTGAAACATACCTCATTGTGTTTGCAAATATCTATACCAATGGGATAATAATTATAAAGTAAAGAACGTTTTCTTGAAGTGTTGGAATTAGGAATGTTAATTAGGAGGCTGGGCCAAGTGTTGATTGAGGGAATTGATATTTGCTTTATTGTGATACAAGTATTTTTTTGATAAGGAGAGAGGTTCTCGCCCCAAGCGGCGAAGTTGTTTCTCAGAAGATCCCTTGAAAAACTACCTTTTTTGAAGTGATGCCTTCGTAATTCGTGACAATTTGTTAGTGTGTCTGATACAACCCGTGGGCGTCGCAACATCAGTTCCCAAAAATTCCAATTAAAATGAAGACGTCGAGTGAAAACTTCGAATATTCTCGACAGTTTCTTATTCAAAAACAGTTTTGGTACAAGTCAGCTGTGTCGGACATGTTCCTGAAAGAAGTGCGGCAAATTTTGAAAAGAAATGAACTTCGATCAATTTGCAAACGAAAAAGAGGTGGAAGCAAGAATCTATCGATAATGCATGTTAATGCGCATGGAAGAAACAACCTGTTGCGCTCTTGTGACGGCCGATTCTTCCAAAAGCATGGTTTGACATTTCTAACCGAGACTTGGCTCACTCAATCCAAGTATGAATCATGCATGCCAAACAAATCTTCATTTGTGCAACATGCTACTAGCCCTGGCGGACGTGTTCGACCATCTGGTGGTATTGAATCATACATTACTAGCTCATTAGAACCGATATGTGTCTTTCAGTCAGACGCCATCCTGGCCAGTGCTCTCAGATTTGGGTAATATTACCAAATCTAGGTAATTTTTGACCCCCTTCTGGTATAAAAATTCGTCGATTGGTAAATTACCAAAACACCAAAATTTTGGGTAATTTTGAAGTCCAACCTCTTAGACAGCTAATTTTTGTTCATGCAGGGTAAAATTTTGCGAAAAAAGTCCTTCTACTTTGTTTTGAGTTTTCAGTGCTGCCATTTGTGACTTAGAGTTCACTTCCCTTCGAAAAGTCCGCATGAGGTAATCTTTCTGGCCCAGAAACCTAAACACAGACCAATGTCGCAACACTGCCAAAAATCGTACTATCGAACTCTAAACACATCTTTACAATGCTTTCAAATAGATGAGGGGAAAAACGCCAATATGTTTCAAAAAGCGCAATTAACAACATAGACGCAAACTAGGCACACTTCAGAAAAAATAGGGCAAGAAATAGGCGCAAACTAGACCCCAAAAAGTGCAAGATTGGCACGATAGGCAAGCTAGATATGGAGACTCTGTATTGATTTGAACAGGCTGACCGCACATAAATGCATCTGAACTTGACCTCATCTCAATCATAGTCAAGAAAAGCTGGATGAAATTAGTTTTTTGAAAGCAGAGAATATGAACCTTAGCCTTTGCAAGCTGCGTGTGCAGTATTTCTCCTTGTGATGATACTACTATACTTGTGACAACTTGAGTTGTTACAGAAATTTTACGTTACCACACGCCGTTGACTTCAATTGCAAACACGAAAGTACGGAAGTTGCGACAAGAAATCGTTCAAAGAAAGCTAAGCTTATAAACCACGTCGCAAAACCTTTTCATAACTTTTGCCACCGGATTTCTTGTCGCAACTTACGTACTTTCGTGTTTGCAATTGAAGTCAACGGCGTGTGGTAGCGAAAAATTTCTGTAACAACTAAAGTTGTCACAGGGTATATAAACTCAGCTATATGTCACTCAATTAGCCGATGCACCCTTAGCTCGCTTCTGCTTGACCACTTCACATTTGATCATCCCCGCTTCCATTTATGAGAATGCGTTATATTTTACCGGAGCTATCATTGATATTTTAGGGAATTTGTATACAAATTTTCAGCTCAATGGAACAACAGACTTGAAAGCCATGCATCTTTAAAATTCAGGCAAGTGAAGGCAGAAAAACAAACAAAAAACTGTAACAAGAAAATGAACTTGTTCTACCTCGTTGTTGTAAGATTGCATGAACCACTCATAAGATAGGACAACTTTTGCATTTGAAACACTTGTTTCAAGTGTCCAAGCAATAGCACCAAGTAAATAGCATGTTGTTTTAGGAACAATTCACAAATTATTGTTAGGATAATTTCTTGCAAGGGCTGTCTTGTCATCTGGTTTGATTGTAAAAAGGTTTGGTAATCTTTTGGGTAATTTTTCGTAAAAAGTCAAAGTTTGGGTAATTTTCTGGGTAATTTTGATGAATTTTTAGGTAATTTTGGCGAAAAAAATCTGGGAGCTCTGATCCTGGCTATTACAATCAAGGGTATTACCGTAGCTGGATGTTACTTCAAACCTACAGCAGAATTGGATGATTTTACCCAAAACTTGACTAATCTTCTTGAAGAGACTCCAAACCAAGAAGGAGTCATCCTTTTAGAGGATTTCAACTTGAAACCAGAGAGTGAAGAATTCCTTGTACTTACGGAATTTCTCAACCAATTTACAATCACGCTTCGATCCAACCCGCATATTGCGACCTTTGTTCACTCAGCTGGACAGTCATGTTTGGTGAGCACTCTGGTTCACGAAATGTCAATATCGGATCACAAACCAATAAGTTTAGTGATACGAATACCTTGCAAAAGGGTTGCACCAGCAATCATTTTGAAAAAGTGGACACAGAACAAATAATGGAGCACCTTTTGTCCATGGAGGAGTGTGACGTAACCCCTGAGATTCTTTTTAATATATTCAAACCTCGGAGAATCTTGAGAAAGCGTTCACGATCTAAGACAAAATCGTGGTTCACGCCGGAATTGCGGGACCATCACTTTCATGTTAGGTCCCTGCTAAAAAGACTAAACGATGGACAACCAATTTACAAGGACTATTCCATTGCCCAATCGGCCTACCACAAGGCTTTACGATCAGCTGAAAGGCAATCAAGAATCGCAGAGATCGAAGAAAACATGACTAAATCACACCAAGGAGATATGAATCATCTTTACAAGAAGGCAAGAAAGGTTCCTTTGAGTTCACCGATTTGCATTGCCACCTTTTTAACCCATTGCAAGTCCTTGTACAGAAGAGCGAAGGATCCTGTATTCCCATCCAAAACTGAAGACAAATTCTTGGACGATGACAGCCAATCCATAATGAGCCAGATTACACCGGAGGAGGTGCAATTCTCTTCACAAGGTCAAAAAAGTGAGCCATGTGGATTGAATGGCTTCTCGCCAATTCATGTCAAAGCCGTCCAAGACGTTGTCTCAAAACCACTTGCCCGAATCTTTAATGAATCCCTCAAATCAACATTTCTACTAGAAGAATGGCTAAACTCGACTATATTCTTCCTACACTAAAAAGGCTCTAGATCTGATCCGAATAACTATAGGTCAATTTCGATCCAGGATCCTTTCATAAAAGTTTATTCATCAATCCTACGATCAAGACTGTCTCAGTTTGTTGAAGAAAAGGAAATGTTACCAGACGAACAATTTGGATTTCGCAAGAACAAAGGAACGGTGGGAGCGACGGCCCTCCTCCGCGAAATAGTTTCGAAGCGACTTTCGGTTAAACAGCGGACATATGCTGTCTTTGTTGACTTCCAAAAAAGCCTTTGAAACGATTGATAGAGGAAAACTCTTCTCGAAACTTTTACAGATTGGAATCCCTCGTCAACTTGCCTTAATCTTTTTCAACATTTTACAAGAAACTCGGCTTTCTGTAAAATCAAGTCGGAGAGTTTCTCCAAGTTTCACATCAAGCAATGGAGTCCTTCAAGGAGACCCATGCTCTCCTCTCCTATTTAACCTCTTTGTTCATGACCTACCTACCAAACTTTCACATCAGGGAATTTCACTTGACCACAAAATTATCCAGTCCTTAATGTACGCTGACGACTTATGTCTTTTTGGAAACTCCGAGATGGACCTCCAACGTGCTTTAGATGACCTTGAAAAATACTGCGACAACAATGGCCTGGAGGTGAGCGTTCCCAAGTTAAAATTTTTAGTTTTCCACAAGGGGAGGCTACCAGAATGCAATTTTGTTTACAAAGACGATCCCATTGAACGTGTGAATCAATTTTGTTACTTAGGAGTCACATTCACATCACAGCTTGTCTCTTCCCCTCATATTCGACAAATCAACCTGAAAGCGAGAGCAAGACTTGGATTTCTGTTCCCATCACTGAACATCCGATATCTACCTTTTGATATAGTCATGAAGATTTTTCAAACGTACATTCTACCTCTCTATGAATGCGCTTTACCGATCTGGATTTCTTGCTCAGTATCAAAAAACACATGGGACGCAACAAACGCAACTTTCACGAAATTTCTGAAACGCTACATTGGAATCCCGTTTTTTTCAAACAATGCCATAGTACATTTTCTCACCTCGACCAATACCTTTGAGACTTGGCTACGACATACCGCTGTGAACCGAGTGTCGACGGTGAAGGTTGGCACAACCTTTGCTGGAATCCGATTTACTCTCTTTGACAAAAAAATTGAGCCTACTTCTCCTGACTTTATCCCTCTGATATCATCCCACTTTTGGAGAAGCAAAGTCCTTTTTAACATCCCGATCGACCCAAACTTCAGGAGACTAAGCTTTAAAGAGGTTTTAGACTCGGATCACAACTTGACATGCACACGAAAAGAGTACCATTTTAACCCATCTTTGACTCGTACTTGCATAGTATGTGGTTTCAACCTTCATCCTTATCATACTCAATATTTCTGTAGTACTACTGAACCTCAGAACCTGGCAACCCTGGATTCAGAGAGCGACAAAGAATTCTCATTTAAACTTGCGATGCTGGTTTTGTACATCATGTTTCTTGCCAAATTCTCTGACATGGTGATTTTTGAGCTTGAGAAGTCGTTATAAATTCCAACAACTTCCAGTTTTGAGGTCTGAATGCAATGCAGCATCTGTATTTGAACTTGTACTTTTAGTTTGGTCACCGGCAAAAAACGATATGGTCACTTAAAACTTACTTAAATATTTCCTTCCACTCAATTCTCGAGTAGTTTTATGGGCGTTTACCGAAAATACTGTCGAAATCTACTTAGCCGTTTGTCTTAATTAGACATGCACAAGGTTGCTCCAAGTGAGCGTTTTAAATCATTCCGCGGGCGGCAAAACAAGGCCGTTGGCTGTGCTGAGTTGCTCAGCCCATTTTGGCGAATCCAAGTTTTTCCCATTTTGACGAGCATTTGATGATTCTAGGTCCTTGGAAACGATCGATATTTCACTTAAGGATACCTTGGCTGGAATTGGGTCAATAATATGCAAAAAATAATATTAGGGTGATTGATTTAAAAGCAAGTAAGCAGGCCTTGTGCTATTGCAAAAATAGGACTTAACATTGATCCAAACACTAATATTAAGATGCGGATTTATTCAGTGGGTTCCAAAGAATCATTTCAATATTTCAAAATACTTAACATATAGAGAAATGCAATATTTTTTAACGCTTCTTTCTGTTAAGATCTAATCTTTTCTGTATCATTTTCAAGCAAACAAATTGGGCATATTTTCAACCAAGCGAAAGCAGAGGGATCAAAACGTAAAATTAAGATCGTTTCCAGGGACCTAGAATCATCAAATGCACGTTAAAATGGGAAAAACTTGGATTCGCCAAAATGGGCTGAGCAGCTCAGCACAGCCAACGGCCCTGTTTTGCCGCCCGCGGAATGATTTAAAACGCTCACTTGAAGCAACCTTATACATGTCCTAAAACCCTCCTGTTTGGTTCTTCGAGAATGCTGAACGAAAAAGCTGTTGAAAATAGATGCACTGCGTAGATTTCCAAACTATTTTAGAACAACATTTCTCTTACTTCTTCTAAGAATTTAGTCAAAGGAAATCTTCAAATATTTGTTTTAGTCATGTTCTATGTAACGTTATAGAGTTTTTCCCCGTGACTTAATCAGCCGACTTTAAGTAAGTGTTTGGCATTGCAACTATTCTTTCTCACACATTTTTTATGGTAGGAGCCCTGATTGCAAACGTTTTCTCCGAAAAAAGCATTGATCACAATGAGGGTTGAGATATTCATTTTTCTCTCCGTCTTTTAGGTTTTAAACCCAATTTTACAGGCAATTCAGCTTTGAATCATTTGAAACACACTAATAGTTCATTTTGGACCCCTTCATAAAGGTTCTAGGCCCTTTAGTTTCTCAAAAGATGCCTTCTTGGTCTCACAATTTGGAAAATTTGTTCAGCTTAGAGGGTACTTGTGCCTCCTTTTGGGAACGGCGAGCAGTTGCTAGCCAAATCAACTAGATGGCGTTGGATATGATTGTATTCTTTCTAATATAGAGCTCTAAGGAGTGGGAGCCACAATGTTTTTCATCTCATGAAAATGCCAAAATAGCGTTGGAATGTGGGTTCAGGCCGACACTGAAAAACGTTGTTTGAAATACTGCTAATTACGGGCGCTTCTTGCCATTTTTGAAGTCACATACCGCCATATTCTGCCACTTTTGAGCGAAAATTTTCTCGTTTTCAATCATTTCTTTTTTTTGGGTCGAAAATTTTCGGTCTCGTTCTTTAGGTCGAAAATTTTCGATCTCGTGTTTTAGGTCGAAAATTTCGTATATCGTTGTTTTTAGGCCAATAATTTTAGATCTCTTTTTTTTGGTCGAAAATTTTCGATCTCGTTTTTTGGGTCGATTGTTTTGCCTGGCCAGCCACTTTCTGCCACATTCTGCCACGTTCCCCAACTGCCAAATATTTTTTCACTGCCTCCGTCTCAGCTAAACTGCTCTTTCTCTTGCAAAGAGAAAACTGTTGTAGAACAGTAAATAAGAGGCTAAATTTGTTTTGAAATGCCTCTGGAAAAGGTGTAATTTTGTCAACCCTAAAAAACCTAAAACATAATTTTGGGCAACCTAATTATGTCTATATGTTAACCTAATTTGCCTAAAAAGTTAACCTAAAATGTCCAGCCCTACTAATAACCAACAATCAAAGTTCCCAATGTCATCATTTGTGGACTAGCCTTCAAATAAATGCATGAGAACATACCATACTTTAAAGTGTGAAAAACTACGAATTTGAACATTGTTTAAATTTCGCAAAGCGTGGCTGCCCGATGAAAGGCTTTCGAACTATAAAGTTAAACTGGAGGGTTCATGTTGACTGGATTATTATCTCAAAATGTGTTTTAGAGTATTTGAAACATAATGGTTCTTAGGAAGCATCTACGATCAAAGGTTATGTAGGTCATGTAGCTGTAGATTTGCCTCAACCAAAATCAACCCAAAACGTTAACTTGCCAGTTGTTGTTGGTGGTGACGATATTCGTTAATGGCTTTTCTGCATTGTGCATAATTTATCACAACTTCCTGTTTTATTGAACTTAATGAAGGTTTTTTTTTGAAAAATGACTAAGTCGTTTCATTCATTTCCTCAATGTGTGGTTTCATAGCCATGCTTAGGGATCTTTGAGCTTTCTCAACGTAAAAAACATGTACTTACAAAACTTTTTACTTTCTAAAAAGTTCATTGAACACTTTTAAGTTTTCTGAATCACAAAAATCGTCTAAAAATACAATGGTTCAGTCTAAAAAAAAGATATGCAACGCCTTACAAAGCGAATCATGGTAGTGATATTATTGGGTGGATTGACTTTTCGTCACCTTTGTGGAGATATTTGTTGATTAGTACGTGATACTTCTTGATGTAGCAGCATGTTTCACAAAGGGATTTTTTTTCATAATAATTTAATTGATTGACAGTATCATAACGAGGAGAAATACTGTACAAGCAGCTTTTAAAAGATAAGGGTTCATGTTCTCTCCCTAAAAAAAACTTGCTTTGTGTTGTAATCTACGTTTCGATCAACTGACTATATTTCTCCTCCGCTCCTTGACAAAGACCAAGAACAAATTCTAGAGATTTCCGTACAGGCGTGCACAGACAAATCAGGGTCGCCACAATATTCCCCCTTTTTTTTAAATAAAAGCAAAGAAAGCAAGTAACATTTCAATAACAAGTAACATTATTCATGGGAAAAAGGAATTGGGGGATAAACGTGTCGACCGGGCAAAGTTACATGACTCGGAACAGAAGAGGAGAGAGAAGATCATGGACAAAATCCAGCAGGTTTCAACCTATCTCCTGGCACTGAATGCTCTTTTCCATCTTTCGAAACAACAAACACCCTTAGTCCACGTCGAATTACTTCAAATGGTACCTGGTACGGTGGGTTGAGACCAACTTTGTTTCGGTTCGAATCCAAACGTGAGAAACAGACTGTAGATTTTGATTGAATGAAGATGATGGCTCTCCATGACGTTTTGGAGGGGAAAAGAAAGTCTTACCACAGACCAAGCCCCAGACTACTCAGCTCTAGCTAAACAGGCAAACTACGGCGACAGTAGTTTGATCCATGGCCTCTAGATGACTCAGGCTGTATTTTCTGGATTGACTCTGAGACGCAAACTTTATGAAGGATATTTGCGTTACACACACCATAACGCACTCTATGAGCTTCATCATGAAGCACTGCTTTCAAGAATAACTCTAGGTAATCCCTTCCAGAGGGTGCTTTTGGGCGCCGTCAGAATTGAGATATCTTTAATTAATTTATCTATGGTCTTACTTAGAAAGAGTAGCATATCTCGAATTTTCTCCTTTTGGTTTTAATGTGAAATATCAATCGTTTCCTCGAACCTACGTAGACTCTTTGAGTAGACGGTAAAGTAAAAATGACTTGGATTTACAAAAATGAACCGAGCAACTCAGCACAGCCAACGGCCGTGTATAACCACTAGTGGTATGATTTAGAGACGCTCTCTAGTATGATTTAAAACGCTCACTTGAGCAACCTTTGTGCATGATTGTGATCTGATTATGTTCGCTTGGTCACTAGCTAAGTGAGGTAAACGGAAGCCAAGTGATAGATATAGATAGGGCTAGGGACCCTCTCAGAGATTGGCATTCAAATCTATGATTGCCCGACCCGGTACGGACTGTCTGTGACGTCATTCATCATGCGGGAAGCCGAAGTTCATGATTAAAGGAACCTTTTCTTCTAAGACACACATCTAAACTATTTCGCTCATTTGATAGGGCAGGAACCCCTGAAAGGGGTGGACACGAACTCCGATTTTTGAACAAATGGTATGAGGCCGAGGCCATATTTTGACACAATGTCATTTATTCCTTATTAACGAGTAAAACTGTTGAACATGCATCTTGAAAGCATTCAGGTTAACTTTTTGTGTTAATATTTATTGACTAATTGTTCTTTACCTTGATTTTAGAGGTCCCAGCACTCCTTTTACTCGTCTCATGAACTTTTGACATTCAGCTCTCCAAAGGATTTTAGTCCTCTTAACAATCAGGAAAATACATAGATGGAATCTTGCTTCACCCATTAGTCCAACTTCTGTGAAACAATGCTAAATAGAAGTATCTGTGGTGATATCTGGAGGGTTACTCCTCTCCCATCCTCATCAGCACCTCCACGACGCAGGAACCATTTCTATAGGAAAATGAAGGAATGAGAATAGTCTCATTTTGAAACAAGATGGAGTCCAAGTCGGAGATGTTGTTGGCTATAACTATTGAATGGCACTTTTGACGGTTCTGGATCAGATCAGCCATCTGATCCTGATTGGAATTGGAACAAAGGCAATCACGACGTCCTTGAGACAAAATAAGTGAAAAACATGAGGATTAAATCCTGGATTGTGGATTTGATTGAAAATGTTTCAAGTCTTGGGGCTCAAGAAGGTCAGGACCACGCAGGACTGGGGCTAAGGGTCCTTCAGGACCAGAGGATCATGTCTTTTCATTGCAGGGATAGGCTCTACGTGCTTGATAGGGTTTCATTGATCTTCTTAGTTCTTAGATCCCTTTGTCCAGGAATAAACAATCAAATTGAGTCAAAAAATCCACACAATTCAATCTTGGTGGGAGCATTTCATTCTCAAGACTTTGAGAGGGTCCATGTAATCCGGGTTAGACTGTCAGATCACCAATTTGGGCTGACTGAGTCAAAAGGCAAATCAAAATATTGAGCCCATCCATTGCTAGTAGCCACACCTGATATGTTTCGAAGTCATCTTAATTTGTTCTTCATTTGATCGAATTCTTGACACTGAGGACTTCTTCTTTCTTTGTTCCATGTGGACCTTAATGCGAACGCAGATTCCTCTTGGACAGGAACCAAATTTACCCCACAAACTCTCCTCCGGATCAAAACGGGGATTTTTATCACGCTCATCCATTAGACAACTTGAACAACCTAAGAATATCTTACCTGTCCTTGAATTATCCTGAACTAAAAGACACAACCATATAATAAAAGAAATTTGAGGATGGACCATCATTTATAGAACAATGCCAAGGTGACACAACCTAAAACAAACTTGATTTCATACAAAGTTTGGCATGTGTTAGTTAAGTTCAGGATAATACATGGATGGGTTCAATTGTAAGTTCAAAGATATTAATAAGACGTTCAAATCGGATAATAGATAAGCTCGGAAAACCCCGCTATTTTGTTGTTGATAATTCAAGGAATGGTAAGATATTCTTAAGTTGTTCAATGGATGAGCATAAAGAAACTCCCCGTTTTGGTCCGTGGGAAAGTTTCTTCTTAATCCTTTTGCGCAAAAGAGGAATTTGGGCTCAGATTCTGGTCCATATTCGTTCTTTTTGCTGTAGTTAGGTCTATCACTTCCGAAGGTTGTAGCCGGTAACCTAGTCATCATCAGACTTCATTTGATCACTTTGATCGTCATCTTGTAGAAAAGACACCTTGTGGGGGGTTCACTCGCACTCCATGATGTGGTCATTCATTCATTCACTATTTCATTAACTCGTTCTTGGCTGAACTTAATGTCTTCGAAACACCCACATCAGACTGATTTTGGGGCGTGGGGTTGACCTTTACCAAGGCTAGGACTTGGCTGGACCCGCTTGAAACACAGAAAACCCCGATTGGCGCACTATCTTTAGGACTCTTGGTCGATTTCCGTTTGATTTTCCACTCCCAACATGGCCGTTTGTACTTCTTGTTTACTTACGAACTCTCGGCCTCATCCGTGTGAGGTTGCGAGCTAGGAAATTCCGCGAGTTCGTATCCAGTATTTATACTATTATATAGGTTATCCCTGGATAGGGATGTTTGGTTATTGAAAATCCTCAAGTCTGCAGGAAATGTGTCTAAGGTATTTACCTGATATGCAAAAAGTGAGTTTCAACTAGTGTGGAGTTTAAACAGGGGCCGATTAATTCACATGATCGGGTGATTGACAACAAAATCTCATTTATGTGAAATCTCGGCTTGCGCAAGTTTTTTCACGGGAGGTTGCAAGCTAGGGTTACTGCTAGAACAGATTGCAGAATGGGTGCTTTGCTCTTGTATATGAGCAAACACGAATGTGAGTTTGATTCGCAACCCTGCTCAGAAGTCACTGAAGTCAGGGATGCCTTGCCTTTTGGCTCTTCTTAAAGAAAAAACCTGTTTATGAAGGTTGAAAGACATCGGGAATATGATTTCACTTAAGTAAAATTGCAACCCCAGCACCAAGTCAGATCACTACAAAATCAACAAAGAAGAAGAACTCTGGTTTGTTATTGAACTTCGTGAGAATTAGCTGAATGTTCAACTGAATGCTCTTGACCAATCACCAGCCTGAATCATCGGCACCGTGTGTTAGCCTACGAATGCCAATATCTATCTTAGTGTATCTAGATAGGGCTTCACCACAATTGCATCATAGATATAGGCGCGAAGCGCCTAGATTCCCAACCTTGAAGGTCCATCTATTGACGGATATTTGAAATTCGGTACCGAGATGGACTTAGTCGTTTTTTCAAACTCAGTGAATCAGAACTCTAGCACAGACATATACAGATATGACAAACTGAGCTAAATGGGTGCTTTGTTTTGTGGGAAAAGTCACAGTTTGTTGTTGTACTGCATTCAGTTACTGCTGAAAAACAAGTATGTCCAAACTAATTACTCAGAGCCATCTGCTTTTACAGCCACCAAACTTATTTCCACCTTCAAAATGATTTGATAAGATATTTCAAGACAATATCTTATTTCCAAACGAGGGGTTTGGCAGAAGGACTATTATCATTTACATGTCAAATAATTGCATGCTAAGAGCAATTGCGTTTATTGCATAAATAAGCAATTAAAACCCCTAAGAAATATCAGAACTCAAATTTGGAATTTTTTTATATGTCTGCAACATATTTCTTAAGGGTTTTAATTGCTTATTTATGCAATAAACACAATTGCTCTTATAATGCAATTATTTGACATGTAAATGAAAATAGTCCTTCTGTCAAATTCCTTGTTTGGAAATAAGATAATGTCTTTAAATGTTTTATTAAATCATTGATTTCAAACTTTGAAGGCGGAAATAAGTATAGTGGCTGTGAAAGCAGATGGCTATGAGTAACTAGTTAGGACATGTTTTTCAGCAATAACTGAATGCAGTACAACAACAAACTTAGACTTTTCCTTCAAAACAAAGCACCCATTTAGCTCAGTTTGTCCTATCTGTGGATATCTGTGCTAGAGTTCTGATTTACTGAGTTTGAAAAAACGACTAAGTCCATCTCGGTACCAAATTTCAAATATCCGCCAATAGATGGACCTTCAAGGTTGGGAATCTAGGCGCTTCGCGCCTATATCTATGCTGGGAGTCTCCCTCACTGGAAGTGTGGCCAAGCCGTCTCTGATTGCATGTTCGTAAAGCAGACAGCTGCTGAAGTCGTTTAAAGTCATTCATAGACGGCGCCACATGTGACTGGGCGAGAAGAGAATTTTGCTCGGGAAGTCTTACTATCATGAAAGCCGTTTCAGACACTTTTTCATCAGTTTTTCAGGGATTTTTATCTTCCAAATATGAAAGTAAGTAATGCCACTTCATGATTTTGTCACATATTTATCAACACAGTGGGACATTTTGGTAAAAAAAAAGCGAGTTTCAATTGTACATAAAAAGTTGCGCGAGTTTGGAAATGAAGTAAGCGAACTTAGCAAAAGCATGTGGAAACACGCGAGATCTAAGATCTAGGAAACTCGATCGGTTGTAGGCAGACCGTAGCCTTACATTCGCTCTCTGAATTAGGTTTTTGCCCGAAATGCTAGCCTTTATCTTAACGAGCATTTTAGCTTTTTCATTGTTCCATCAACACGGTCGGAGAAAAATGAAATAGCTCCATCACAAGCTAAGGAAATGGCTACAATTGAGCTTGCCATTCACTTTCCTTGAACTTATGCCTCGCGATCTTCATTGGCGGTGGAATCACTTGATTAATGGAACACGATGTGAAATCTCCTTCATTTTAATTTGTACTCACGGCCAATACTTAGTTCACTATGCTACTTGAAGAAGTGTTCGAGCAAAAAATGAATCAATTTAATGACGTTAGTAAATTTACGTCAGTAAAAAAATACGAATGCAAGTCTATAAATGAAATACGCGTGGATTCTTTCTTCCGTGAGCGGAGTCAAAGTCGTCCGGTTGGACTCCGTTAGGGTTTTAAATTCCGAAATTGACCAATCAATGATTGGAATTGTTGGCAGGCTGGGAACGGTTGCTCCACAGAAATCGCAGTTTCTGTCAAACGACTCGAGACTTTCAATCAGATATTTCTTAGTTCCAATGACCTGAGCACGACGACTTCGAAGCTCGTGCTTCTATTTCTCAACCGAATACAATACATAGTGTGAGATTTATGCTCTTCCCAGTTATGTTCGCAATAACATTTCTATATTCACGCAATTACGACGGAAAAAAGTTTGGCCTATTCAGTAAAAACGCTTTGTCAGTTATATGTTATGTGCAAGTTTGTCACGTTTTTGACCGTAATAATTGATACAAACATATATATTCATCAAGTTTTTATAATTCTAAGAGGATAGTCACAATTTGAGATCTCAAATCTAGTGAGAATTCCTTGGCAAAATACTCCTCTCGACTTGTCATCTGAGGCGACATCTACGTTTGACTTTTTACAACTTCAACAGCTGTATTCAGTACGAACACCCCATTGTTGAAAACAAAAACTACCACGATCAAAGCTCTTTCAGTCCCTCCAAAAATTTGAACGCAAAATTACTCGCTATGAACAGATATAATTCGAAGTTTTTGGCTTCTATGTCTTCTGTTCTACACTCAATTAGAGCTAACATGGTCGAATATTTGAGATGCAAAAAGCAGGCCATTGCATTGTCTTAAATTGCGCTGAAGGGTAATAATCACCTCAGAACTGGAAACACTAAAAGCAGATGGCGTCCTAATGCCAATTTAGGGAACAGTACACCTCTCTATTGATGATTGATGTATTAAATAGGTTTGGTTGTAGAAAAATTATATGGTTAAAAACTGGAAGGGACTTATGTCAACCAATGGTAAAAAAATAAGCGGGAGGAAACGTCGGACGGGTTGAGATTTGTACTTACTCAATTTTCTTCCTTACTTGGAACATTCTTGATGTCACTGAGAACTCATATCGCACAATTCTTATACGCTCAGAGCTAGTCTGGTTTCGTTACTGTTTGAAAAGTTTTTTTTTTGCGTGTGAACTGAACTCTCCGCCTTACGTCTTTGATATGAAATTCCATTTTGTCTTTTTCACAATTTTGTATAATTTAACAATCTTCGTTTATGTCCAATTTAAAAAAGATATCAAGATAATCATAAATAATCACCATAAGAAACCTAAGCAAACTAGAGACGAGAGACGGGCGAGGTTTTGACTCAAGCGCCATGGAGAAAAGTAAACGATTTTTTTAACTAAAAACATTTCCAAATAAACAGACTCTCCATGCTTTGGACGTAAAAAATTGTCAAATAGAATTTTCACTGAAACCTTTTCAAGTGACCTTGCCCAATGTTCAGAGTCATTAATTGCAAACTTTCTAAATGGTTTTGGAACAGAAAAATACAAGTTGGAAGCATCAACCCCTTTTACAGCACATTAGGTTGGGCTCTAGAAAGACGCAAACGTTCTGCTTCAAAGTAAGATGTGGAGGCACTGGATTGAGGGAGGGCTTGTTGAGGGTTCCGACTGTTTGGAAATGTTGAAAACGGCGCCCAAAAGGGGATCAGCCAATCACATGATGCGAATCGAATGACGTCATTGACGCCGGTCCCAACCTCGCCCGTCTCTCACAAACCCTTAAAGACTACCTTCAGGTTTGGATCTAGTTCATGTATTTATTAAAGAAACTTTTTAGGGGCACATCACATTGGCTGATACAAGAAGGTCACGGGCTTGGGAAAATCTATCCTCTCACCCATTCCCAAAGCTGTCCAACGTAAGCTTGGCTTGGAGGAAGTCCCACTCGTGATTGAGAAAGGTCCATTGTGTGGTCGATCGTAAAAGTAAGAAAAATCTGGCAAAGAGGCTGTTGATAATGCGCTTGAAGTTGGACTTAACGAATGTAACATGGGTGAGGATCCATCGTGGTAAGTGATTCCTAGTGTTTGTTGATGGGCAAAGTTGGCCATGGATGAAACTGGTGTGTCAATAACACACTTTGGTTCCAAATTCGGCAAGGTCATTGTGAAATTGAGTTTGGGCTCTGTGATGGGCGTAGATTCGGTGGTGAGGGCAATTCTAGGGTTCAAACCCCTCAATTGGGATTGGCTGATTCGAGGGTCGATATTCGATGGGTGAAATGAGACTTTGGGACGTCGTCGAGGCTTGTATTTGTAATTGGGATGGTCTTTCAAATGCTGGGCTCGTAATCGTTTGGCCTCATCTATGAAAGGCCGCTTTTTCTCCTCGGGCAAAAACTTCCACTCAAAACCTAAAATGTTTGCAAAGATAAAATAACTACAAGCTGAAAGCCTCATGGTTTCTCACCTAAATGTTTAGAAATTTCAGAGTTGTGTAGTTTGGGGTTTTCCATGGATATTTTTTTCCTTTGAATCCTTGACCAAACCATGAAAGCGTTCATGGGTCTCTTGATCCTCTCATTAGCAAAACTCTTCGGAGCACTGATCACTTTTGGGGGATGCGATTGATGATGGAGACGATGATGAGGCTCATAAGAGAGAGGTTGACTCATTATTTGCGAATAGAACCTCGTGAATGAGATCAAATGTTTAGCTAGTGACAGATAACATCGGAGTAACTCAAATCTACTTGTGCAACTAGATTGTTTCAGAATAGTATTGACAACAATGGGACATCACAATGGGATAAAAGGTTCAGGCCGTCAGAGCATTTTGCATAATAAAAGCGACACAATACTAATGTCATACCTGAAAATTGAAACGCCACATTGTCAACCTTGCCAATGTACCTCTAGCTGACTGTTATAGAATCCTGTATGAATATCTATAGCTGTGCATAAATGCAAAAGTGCTGGAGGTAATTTGTTTTAAATTATACATAAAACGCATTATTTTTTCTAATGTCTTCACAAATCGAAAAAAAATCACAGTTCGCTTAAGGAATGTGTCTAAAGTATCTCCTGGAAAAAATGTAAAATAATTCGGCTGTTTGCTTTCAAGCACTGTAACTCGTTTTGCTTCGGACAATGTGAGTAACAAACTACATGTCCGATGTATAGGTTGATTATCATGGGATGAAAACGTTCCTCTTGTTAGGTGGAAGCTAAAAGTAGTTCTTGCCTACTTAGCCGGTAGATGAGAGACATTTTGTTATTTGGATGGATGGATGGATGGAGAAGCATGCTTTGTATGAAATTCAAATGTTGCAGAACAGGATATGGGAAGATGGAAGGGATCGAATTGGCGCAAACTGATGCTGCAAAGTTCTCGTAGGGTAAATTAAGGATTGTTCTAGTAAATTTAGATATTCGTGGATAGAGTCATCACGAGAATATCAATCATCTTTTATCAAACTTTGATAGTCAAAAATAACATTTGGTCGTTTAACAGGGTTCGGCAACCACTTTTAGGTCAAGGCCCACCAAGTTTGATTACATATTGTCAAGGGTTGTAGGTTCAGGGGCCCACAAATTAACGATCAAAGAGCTCCGGGCCCACGAGTCAGTACTATGGATGTCTCCCGGCCCCACTATATTGGACTTTCCCCATAGCTCCTGGGCCCACGAAAGATCACCTTGGGCCCACATTTGGGCTGCGGCCCACTAGTTGTCTACCCCTGCTTTTGAAGGAGTTTGCAAGGCAATGATCCGATGATTGCTTGGGCTGTTTTAGGGCACTTTCTTTTGTCTGAGAATGAAGGCAGATTCCGTTCATTTTCATGGAAAGAAACTTTTGATGAAGGTGATGAAGAGGTGTTGGAGAACAGTCAAAGGTGAAAGGAGGGAGTCTCTAATGTCCCAGATTTTTCCAAATACTTCCTGAAAGATCTGGCCATCTCGGGAAAAATAAACATGATAATCGACCTTTAAGAAAATAATTTTGGAGCTATTTCATATTGAAAACATCGTAGAGTGTGAAGGGACATGCATTGATTCACGTTTCAAACCTATCAACAATTCTTCAAAATAGAAAATTAAGAGATAATCATAAATTAGCTTTGCAACAAAAACAAAGTCAAATTGTGGGCCATGAAGTAAGTATTCGACAACTTGAATTTCATTCTTTAATTTTATTCCTATTAGCATGCGGAAATTCAACTATAACTTAAGAGTTTGTATTGTCTTAATCCTTTTAACCATTACATAGGCGGTTAAATTAGGTCATTGGATCATTGAAATAGATTTAATGGACCGTGGCTAACTAAGCAAACCAAAATGAGGAAGTCCATTTCCATACCTTAATGGGCTAACTGGGTCAACCTGAAGTGGCCAAAACGATAATGATATACGTCAAAACCTTAATTGAAGTAGCAAATGATTGAAAATAGTGATGGACCAAAGCTAAAACAAAAGCGCCTAACTTCAAATCACGGCCTGAAATTAATTTAGTTCATTTGTCCTATTGCTTATAAGGAAATAAATCAATCAAACAAGAAAATGTAGGTGTCAGAAACATTGCGTTTCCTGGAGAGTTATTTCAAATTTTCCAAAACCTTAATATATTTCTGAAGTCATTTTTCCTGAGTTTTTTATCAAAAAGTTGTGTCACTCTATCACTAACTGAAAAACTGTTACAACTTGTACCGTTTAGATGGTCCTCGTTTCCGTTCTACCTTATTTATCGTCCAGTATACTTTTGCAGGTTGAATTTTCAGTCGTGAAACGGTTTGAATCTGGTCAAATTCAAAGTCACAGGAGCTCATCACTTGTTCAGAGAATTTCTCATCACAAATATAAATTAATTTCACAAAACAAAAAACAATCTCTGAAAAAAAAACCGCAAAACCAATATGAAATTTGTCTAGACCCTCTCTGTTCCTCGAATAGCATAAAGTCAATCCCTGAAGGTAAGGCACTTTGTTTGTACCCATACTTCTTCTTCCCATGGCGCCACCATTTAAAGTTTAACTATCCTTCAATCTTAGGTTTGGTCATCAAAAGTTATTACATTTAATCGTCATGCCCCTTTCAAAGAGTAAAGATAGCGTCTTTGGGATGTACTTTAAGAACTATCTGAAGGAAACCACTGTGCATGGGTTTCGTTATGTTGTGGAGGGCCTCTCAGTCTTTGAGAGGGTCTCGTGGACTTGCGTTATTTTGGCTGCAATTTCGTATGCTGTTTATTCGGTGATTAGTGCCGTTCATGAATATGAGGCAAACCCGGTGAGTACCACTTTTTCTTCTGCCCCACTTTCATTGGCCCCATTCCCAAAAATAACTGTGGATGGAGGGAATGTGTGGGATCCAATGGGGTTTACCAGGCAAGCTCTGAGAGGTGCTAAATCCAATGAAGATGACATGCTCAATAAAAAGTTCTTCTTCTTATCAAAACTTATTTTCCAACGATTTTACAATCCCTTGATTGAGTATCTAGATACTCTTTTGACCATGAAAAAATACCACGCCTTGCTCAATGGGGCAATTTTGAATTCGACTTTGCTCGAAGATGATAAATATGGACATGTACTATACGATATCCATCCCACAATGAAGAAGGAATCTGAGGTCCATAAATTAATAGTCCATTTGGCAGCATTGGAGCTTGACTATCCCGAAAATATCGAGGAAATTTATAAACAATACCTGGAGTTGCCCACTTGTTTGTCGTTCATAGCTATGGGCAAATACGTCCCTAGTCCTTCAAGACAATTCCAATTTCCAAATACCGTCTTAAACAATTTGATCAACAAGGGTCCGACCATTACTTTGGACAGTTTCTTAGACTGTTCTCAACTTCGTTCTACCCGATGCGAAAAGCCTTTGTTGAAAGCGACTTCTAGAGCCCTGACGCTCAACCTCTTGGATTCGGGCTCGCAAGTGGATTGGACTTTGGGGTATATATTGTCTGAAATATGGATTCGAGTCTTCGGACGTCCTTTAATGTCCAGAGTACAAAACATCCTTTTGAAGGAGCGACCAGATCTCCAACAGGTTTCTGCTAATCCAAAAACCCTTGAAAAAGAATCCCGCGCTTCTCCAGGTCAAAATATTAAATGCGAAGAGGACAAAATCATCGAACTTCTCCTCACTGAATTGGACGAAACAGAGCTTGTTATGAATCGATACCTGATCAACGTCACAAAATCGATGAGCAACATGGAACTGGACCTCTCTTATTATGAATTAAGTTTGTTACTGGATTTTCCAATGTTTGATTACTGTCCATATCTTCATCAAGCCAACTTCATCCAAGGTCAACTTGGCTGTTCTTTTCGCAAATACAGGGGTAACAGTAGACGTTGTGGAACTGACCAGGAAACCAAGGCTATTTCCGGATGTTGTAAGATCAGAAATCAAATCTCCCAAATGCATGAATTTATTCTTAGAGTCATGAAGCACAACCAACAAGCACCTCAGTTCAAAAGTAAGAAGGAAGAACATCTTTGGGAATTTGAAAATGCTTCACTTCATTTTGGGATTGACATCGATCTGTCCGATCATTTTATGATCGGCAACAAAAACCCTCGAATTTTTGCTTGCGATTGGTTAAATCGGGATCGAAACTTTCCCACGCCAGAGGAATGCAATCTATTCCATAGGGAGTTTACCAATGCAGGAATAGGATTTTCCTTCAACGATGCCCGATTTGAGGACATGTACAAGATGTCTCCGTTTATGGAGATATTTCGGAACATAATGGTTCCAAATTCTCGCCAAAGGGGAGAAGAAATCAGGAAACTTCAAGCGTCAGGACCTCGAAACATATTACGTGTAGTTCTTCAAAGTTCCGACTATCTGGAAGAAGTTCAAAAAGTCCATATCAACTTAGGTTTGAGTCAAACGCCTCACTTTCTGACAATGAAACGAGAGTTCAAGATTGGCATTAACAATCCCACCTCCCTTCCCGATCTTCGAAGTAACTTTATTGAGATTAAGCCTGGATTTCAATACAAGATTCTCATAACTCCCGTGAAATATGAGTCTGATCCATTGATCGAAACCTTATCGTACAAAAAGCGGAATTGCCGAATGGGTCATGAAACAGAGGGTCTCCAAGTATTCGCAATGTATTCTCAATCTGGATGTATCTTGGAATGTCAATTAAAACGAGCCTTGGAAATATGCCGTTGTATCCCGTGGAACTATCCTCATTTCCAGCACGGAAATGGAAGACTTACTGATGTCTGTGACTATGATGGCAATGCTTGTGTGGATCAAGTGATGGACGAATATAACCAAACTGAATCAATCACGGATTGTCAATGCTATCCAGAATGCGATTCATTTGCATACTCATATTCGATTTCGATTTCCTCCCTAGATGATATTTGCCAGAACTCAAGTACGTATTATTTCTACTTAGATTTATCTCGTCCGGTTTGGTTCGATTATCCCTAAAGCAATGGATTTACATTGACGTGCATCAAAGACTGATAGGTCTGATGTTAGCACATCAATTACAAAATGATCGAAAGTATCGTCTTTCTACAAAGATGTACAAGTATGCTCGACTGGCACATTACTCGTACCGTACTGGCTGTTAAGTTAATCATTAATTAATGTTTTTATGAAAATAGATCTACCATTTGGTTCAAGTTTGTTCCTTTTCCCTCTCAGGAGGATCATTGGTGCATCAAAAAGTCAACATAATGGTCCTTGGGCCAGCTGATCGATTTTGACCGGATCAGGACTCCAGTTTGTCATTTTTGAAAAGCGTAAAAACAACGAAATTCGTTTGGTTGCTACGAAAGCTAACACCACATTTGAAGTATAGAGAGGGAGTGCCCATTCATCAGCTACAAATAAAAAATAAAAATGGAGCAAAGCCACTGTTGGTAAAAAATAATTGCTTACATGAGGCAAATATAGTGACACCCTGGTTGGTTGGGAAGCACTTATGACATCTCGTTGGCCAGAGCACCTTTCAGCCTCAATAACTTTGATTTAAATTTTCTGATTTTTTATTTCAAATCTGACATTGTCAGATGTTAGAGGTTAAGCTATACAAGCAAAAGTATTTGAGATTTTGATGTTGCATCAAACCGATTAGATATAAATACCACTACGTATATTCGTTCCATTTGACTTTTAAGTATAGGTAAATTAATTAAAGATATCTCAATTTTGACGGCGCCCAAAAGCACCCTCTGGAAGGGATTACCTAGAGTTATTCTTGAAAGCGGTGCTTCATGATGAAGCTCATAGAGTGCGTTATGATGTGTGTAACGCAAACATCCTTCATGAAGTTTGCGTCTCAGAGTCAATCCAGAAAATACAGCCTGACTCATATAGAGGTCACGGATCAAACTACTGTCGCCGTAGTTTGCCTGTTTAGCTAGAACTGAGAAGTCTGGGGCTTGGTCTGTGCTTTAAAGTTGGTCCCTTCCATATTTAGCTTTTCGAGGTGGATGTTTGTGGTCCTACAGAAGTGGATAATGAAACAAAAAAAACACCAAATCAGGAACAAATAGCCACTTATAAAATGCTCTGAACTCGCCGAGAGTATTACATCAGTCAACCTTTTCAACAGTGAGATCCATACACTATTTGGCACATGAAAAAACATTTCGTTTCGTATGAGCTAGTGATTATTTCTGTCAATAATTTGGTCCATCGCTTTAATGTTTTGGGCAAATCAGAAATTTTTATTTACTGTACTTTGGGTGTACTTCGGAACACTTTGGGGCAATTTTGAAATATTTTGATATAATTTTATCACGTTTAATCAGTTGGGGACATTTTGAGACACTTTTGGACTCTATGGAACACTGTTGGACTTTTTTGAACACTTGGGGACACTTTGGTACAACTTTTGGTGCTTTTGGACACTTTGGGATGCTGTCCCCATGAGCTTCTTCAGTACAATCCACTAAACAGACTGCATTTGTTAGTTTGGGCACAATGCGGTATGGAAAAAATCAAGTTTTTGCATCCAACCTTTGCTATTGGACAACTTTGACTTGTCCAACAAAATCTTCTGTACGCCCACCCCGTGATCTCAACCAAATTTTACCCAGAGAGGGCAATCTTTCTCTTGAGGGGGAGTTCATCCCAACAGAAGTGAATCATTCATCAAATCAGCCTACTGTAAACCTCCAAAGCACTTGAATTTCAACTTGTCCAACACATAAGCACTTGGGCAATTGCTAAAATAATATAATAATAATAGTATATAATATAATTTATATAAATAATACCTCGATTGTTTGAAATGATAAACTAATGATAAAGGAAACGATTACCATTCATCCTTTTGTTGTCATTTTCCACCCTTAGCCACCGCTGCATTCTTATCATCGACATTTTATCATGACCGTGAATTGTTTATTGGACCAAGAGTGGATGCAATGTTACGAGGATTCATAAAAGATTCTCACACTCGTGAGTCTGACAGCGAATTTTGTGCACAGAAGCGGGAGAAAATTGCTATGGTTGAATTTCAATTCATCGGCCAAGACTACACAATTATTTCAAGGAACGTTAGAACGACTTTTATTTCAGCTTTGGCAAATCTGGGTAAGGATCTGTCGTTGCAAATCCACGCTCAAAGTGCTTGTAAAATATGATCTGTTTCTTTCTCTTCATTTCAAGGGGGCTTGGTTGGTCTCTTCACGGGCATGAGCTTATTAAGCTTGTTTGAGATGGTATTTTGGTTGTACCGGTTGATCGAAGCAATTGTGAGTTCATTCCGTTTGAAAAATAGCAAGAAAATACCTGAAAGGCGAGTGGGTCTGACCAACCTAAACCCATGATTGTTGCTTTTCCACAACACTACCTCATTTACTACCTACTTTTAGTACCCTTTTGGTCATCCCAATCTTCTGAAGTGCTTTTAGTTTTTCCACTCGTAAATTTTCAGTCTTTTCAAGCTAATAGCTTTTTGGGTCAATTGTCGGCCAGTTTCATCTGATCGAAAGATTTGCACAAAAAAGACTGATAGCACATGTTGCGTCCAAGACTTTTCCTTCAAATTATCGTTGCTACCAAAATGAAATGTAGAATCATAGCTAACGATTTTAGCCAACATTGCCGATATGAGTTGCTTGTTGTGGTTTGTAAAATGAATTGTTTCACTTTACTTAGCGACATTAAAAAAATCATAATAGAACCATTTCTTCTCGTTTTGCTTTATCATGGCAATTCTACATGGCAAAATCGTTTCACATTGACGGTTTGAAGCATAGAGGTCTATAAAGTGGAGATACTAGAGCAGGCCGGTCGTGAAATTTCATTGTGGGCAGCAAGGGCAGTTTATCATCAGCGACTAGTTGAAACTTGCCCAAACAAACGAATTCGTAGAAGGCACATTTTTGAAAAGCATTAGTTTCTTGGCCATGTGGCCTCCTGCCTACGCTTTGCTTTTCCCAAATTATACTAAGGTGCTCAATAAAGATGAAAATTCGATTCACAGGCATAAGTTCACGCAATTATAGGATTTGGCATTGAAAATATGTCTTGCGCACTTCCATTTGTACTATGATCTTCCACTTGTTTGGGCAAGTATTTTTTGATATTCTTCGGAAATATTTGCCTTTTCACGCAACTTCTGGCCAGTTTCAGCAATAAGCAACACAGACAAAATGACAAGAATCGCCGCCTCTCTATTACTGATGTGTAGGGACGGTCAAAAGTGTAAAAATATTTTTGGTAACAAACACTTTTATTTGCCTTTTTGCACTTTTCGCCTTTTTTTTGCACTATTTTTTACGAATTCGGCCTAAAATGAACAAATTGTTGATAATTTACTATTTTTTCTTTGAAAATGTTTACTTTTGGATTTTTTTTCAAATTTGAAAACTAAATTTGATTTTGCAGCTCCCAGCAGAGGCAAGCATATTATTGATTACTATTACTTCAATATCTAAATTTTGCTCTTCAAGATTGAAAAATAACAAGCACATGACAAGAAAGTATCTGAAGGTTTTTTGTTTTAGAAATTTCAGTTTTTTTCTGCGAATTTTGAAAATTTTATTTGCCCTTTTTTGTTTTTTTGCACTTTTGACCTTTTTCTAAATTTTATTTTACGTATTTGGGCTGATTTTTGTGCAACTTTTGGTAACCAAAAGCTTCTTTTGATTTGCACTTTTTACCCGTCCTTACTGATGTGAAACAAACAAATATAACCAAGAACAAACAAAGACAAACAAACGACAGCATGCCAAACGAATAGAAATCACGAACAAAGAACAAACAAATTGGAAAGAGAAGTCAACAGCTGTTGTTTGTTTTGGTCCCCACGAAAAACAGGGCTGCCAAAAATGATATCCCTTAGGAGTTGAAAAAGGTCAAAAGAAAATCAAAGTCTTGAAAAATTTTCGAAAGTCAAAAGTAAGTGTTCCATTTGCATGGAATATATCTCTTGGGCCAAAAAATCATTTCAATAGCAATAATTATTGTGTCGAAAATAATCATAAGACACTCGCTTTTACAAATCATGACGAATCTTGACAGCAACATTGTTTTTATTTGGGAATGGTACAAATTTACCCCAAACAAACAAATATTTTGAAAACCCAAACAAATATACAAACAAAGAAATGGCCAATTTGTTCACATCAGTACTCTCTATACTCCTCTAAGGTTTGAAGTAGCCAGCATGACCAACTGTTTAAGATCAAGCTAAAAACTAGTGATGGCCAATTTGTTCACATCAGTACTCTCTATACTCCTCTAAGGTTTGAAGTAGCCAGCATGGCCTCTAGGCGAGTAATCCAGGCGATGGTTATCGAGGTTGCGAGACCAAATTGCCAAAACGTTCCGCAACAGTTTCAAAACTTCGTTTTTCTCCAGAGGGTCCAGAAGAGACCTTGCTTTTCCAACCCAAAGTATCCCATGTTTTTGGGTAGAAATTGGGGTTTCTTTTATTTCTTTCTGTCTATATTGCAATGGATTTTCAAAAGCTAAGTTGTAGATATTTAACACGTTTATTACACTTTCATTTGCGTTTAGCAAACTATCAAGTGACGACTAAAACTTTGACACAACAAAACAAAGTAACATAAAAAATACATTGAAGCAAAAAGACGTAATAACATTTGGAACATAATATGCAATTGAAAGGAATTGCAATTAGTTATTGCTAAAAATACCTGAACAAAATATAAATGAAATATTGAAAGCTCTCAAAGAAAGCAAATTTGTGGCCAATTTTCAGTTAAAGGTCATTTAGTTTGAAGAAGGCTTGTTTTGTTTACAAGGAAAAACGAACAATTTAAAAGTGGATGTGATCGTTTTCTGTCCTTTTCTGTACTAAACTCATCTAGTATTGCTTTGTCCACGTCAGCCGAGTTGATAATATCTTGAGTATCTTCGATTTTCTCTTTCAGCGTGTCCTTCAGGCTTTCAAAAATTTGCAAAAGTTTGATGAACAATTACTACAAAAAGTTCACCTCTTTGGAAATTAATGAATTGCCTCCTGGATAAATTTTTATCCAGGACTACAACCCTAAATTTTGAGTTTGAAGAATATTATTCCTAAAGAAAAAGAAAGTGTGACCAAAAACTGATCTTAAAATACTGTCAAACATTCCAAAAACTTATCAAACTCAACAGGTTTACAACTAAGCCAAACACCAGGCCCTGCATCTGCCTGAGGTATCTTAAATCATTTGAATACACAATATCAGCTTTTCCTAACCGTAAGATAAAATATGTTCACTTTTTAGTTGGTAATTCTTAACATTCAAGGTTAATCAAGACCAAATTTTATTAAAATGTAAATATTTTTTGTATATGATTGTGTACGTAATGACAAAAAGATAAACGTGATACCCGTGAGAGGCCAGGGAGCCAAACTGATGGTTGATTGTCTTTGAGAGCATCTTTAATTCTTCTTCCAATAACATTTACAGACTTAGTGCAATCTCTGATCAAAGATATTCCTAACGTCGAGAATCCGACCGCTTTTCCTCACCAGGACAGAAAACGATCTCATCCACCTTTGAATCGTTCGTTTTTCCCCTGTAAACGAAATAAGCCTTCTTCAAAATAAATGACCTTTAACTGAAAATAGGCAACAAATTTGCTTTCTTTGAGAGCTTCCAATATTTCATTTTTATTTTGTTCAGTTATTTTTAGCAATAACTAATTGCAATTCCTTTGAAACTTTTACTTTGTTTTGTTGTGTCAAAGTTTTAGTCGTCACTTGATAGTTTGATACTTTGGGACTTGGGTTGGAAAAACAGTCTTTTCTGGGGTCTCAAAATACGAAGTTTTGAAACTTGTCGCGGAACGTTTTGATAATTTGGCTACGCAACCTCCATTACTACCGCCTGGATATATCGCCTAGAAGCATGACCAACTGTTTAAGATCAAGCTAAAAACTAGTGATGCGAAGTAGTGACGGAAACAATCCAATCTCCAAACATATTTAGGATAGGTTGCCCAACTAGGTCTGTGAATTAGCCTTCAGGGTATATCATTTATCTGTTGAATGCTATGAGGAAATAGGCTTTCTTCTGAGGTGAACACATGCAGCACCCCTTGCTGTATTTGTCTTTGAATCAAGGGCGCTATGTAGAAGGAACTAGAGGGCTAACAGAAAAATGACACTTCAAAAATATTTGTGAGTAACCAAGCCTGCATTGTGTGTGCCATGGGATTTGACATTGAACACACCAAGTTACGTGATTCAAAACCAGGTTTAATTAGACCATGTTTAATATATTCATTTTGAACCTTACATGATTGGCAGTGCCCTTCAAAACATGAAAAAATGTTTTATAGAGATTTTGTCTTAATTTCATTAAAAAACAGCCAAGGAAAAAGGTTTCTCTGTGATGTGATGTTGGTTTTTTTTTAAGTTACAGATAGAGCTAGGGTCATGAAAGACCTGAATGTCTTGACTATTGGTAAGAGCCGTTTTTCAATTTCTGGGCCGACCGGAGAAAAATCTAGTAAAACCAGGTGTTTGGCTGGTAATTCAGAGCTTGCATGCTTTGATCAAATGAACTTTTTCATGTTAGAGTAGTTTGAAGCAAAGAGCAACACATGCTTTTTCCACCAAAGAAGTGCACTGAACAAGTGCACGGAACCATAGTCAGTTGAGAAAAATACAAGAGCGTCATTCTTTGCAACTTTCAGAGACGCTAATTTTGTAAACTTAGGTATTGTGTTATTGAACTGTTTTCAAATATGTAACAGGGTTCCCATTTGAAGTATTTCACTCATTTTGAGGCACATTTGTTGATTCTGAGTCAAATTTGGAGCCTTGAGGATCCCCAACACCTCTCTAGGTTAAGAGAATCTGTTTGTTTTGATATTTTTTGTTGATTTTGTGGGTTGTGATGAAGAGTCCGTATTATAGAGCAATTGTAGTGAAGCTTTGTTGTACCTTTTCATGAAGTAGGAGCGTCGATAAGTGTCTTAACCACCTCACACTGTGCTCTCACTTAAAAAAGAAAAGGCACAAACATTATTTCAAGGTTGCGTGAGCAAAAAAGGACAAAGCTCCGTTCTGAGGTGGGGTGGGCATTGCTACAATAAGGTAAGGTTCTTTAAGGTAAAGAAACCAACTTTCCCCTGAATGTAATGATATGATTCCAAAGGTTATTTCACCTAAATTCATCCATTCAATCAATGATGTTTACTGGTATGTTTTGAGTTGGATTTTTTGGCAGAGTTTTACCACTTTTGTTTTTAGGGTCAAAAAGCTGACCACAACTAAACTTTTCAACAAGCAACAGAACTTTTCTGCCATAAAATATGGCAATGCTGCCATCTTGAAATCCACTTTATAACTATTGATGGGACTCAAAATCAAACTAGTTCAAGTGTGGTCAAATTGGTCCCTGTTTAGGTCTTTTACAAAAAGTTATATGCAACCTGCCTAAAATAACTTCAGTTCAGGGGTTTTGGACCTATTTATTTCAGGATAAGAAGTATCAGAATATAGATATTGCATAATGTTGATTACACTTACCCTCAGCCTTTGTCGGTTTGTATGCTCTTACACGCAGACAGAATTCTCGAGGAATGTGAAATGGCAGGCTGAGGGAGTTGAGAAGAACGCACAATTGGAGGTGAGGATTGTGCGGTGAGTTGTATCACTGCCCTTATTAACAGCGATAAACTTCTGAGTCAAAAATGACAGCACTCCCAGTTCAAGGCATATCACTATGGCTGAATATTTTAGGTTAACTTTTGGGGCAAATTATGACATAATTAGGTTGCCCAAAATTACGTTTTAGTTTTGTTTAGGTTGAATAGATTACACCTTCTACAAACCAAATTTTGCGTTTTATTTATTTTTCTACAGCAGTTTACTCTTGGCAAGAGTAAAAGCAGTTGAGCAGATACAAAGGCAATGAAAATTTTATTTGGCAGTGGAGAGAATGGCAGTTTAGAAAAATTTCTGGCAGTTAAATTTGTTAAGTGGTAGAATATGGCAGAATGTGACAAAAAATTCAACAAAAAAACAGATCAAAAATTGTCGGTCGACCTAAATGAGGAGATCAGATTTTTTTTACATTAAAACAAGTTCGGAAATTTTCGACCAAAGCATGAGATGAAAATTTTTTGACTTAAAAAAGAGATCGGAAATTTGCGTCCCAAAAAACGAAATGAAATGATTGAAAATGAGAAAAATTTTGCTCAAATGCAGAATGTGGCAGTATATGACTTCAAAAAATGACAGTGAGTACCTGTAATTGGCAGTATTTCAAACAACTTTTGGCAATGTTGGCCTGAAACCACCTGGTAACGCTAATTTGGTATGTTGATGGGATGAAAAACATTGTGGCTCCCGGATCCCACTACTCTTCTTTCTTCCTTTATTTTGTTGTTTTCAAGACACTGGGGTGAGGAACCTTATTGTCAAATGACTTAATGTTAATGTTTAGTTGAAAACTTATTTTTAGCTAAAAATTGCCCAAAAAGGCGTTTTAGATTAAAACCTCGGTTTTTATGTAAAACCTAAAATATTCAGCCCTACACATCACTAATGGCATTGTCACATAACTACAATCCCAGAGTCCTTACATAGGCAAACAAAAAAATCGATTTTCATTGTGACCACTTTTGGTCTTCACCAAAGCCAAATCTACCAACTGCAGCCTCAACATAGGCTTGTACTATAATCAGTATGACCCAAAGCCTCTTCAGAATTGTTTATTGTGTGACCACCCAAAACAGTTTAAAGAAACATGCATGTAGGGTATAGGTAAAGGTAAGAAAAGGAAAAAAAACCGACGGGAGAAAAATGTTCACAAACTCGAATCAACTAAAAACCCGCTTGACGGTTGGTTTGTACCTTTGAAACAAGATTGTTTGTCATATGATTCATATGTTCAAAAGCACAAAAGAAACTTGGACATATCCATATTGAACACTTGCTTTCTAAAGGACTCAAATCTCGAAGTCATTTTTAAATTTAGAGGCAAGAAATTCCAGTAGGGAATGACTCGATGGCTAAAAAAGCTTGCCCAGCACCGCAGTCTTGCTCGGCTTGGCCTTGAATCACGGTTTGTGACACTACGTGTCTCAATATTCCTTGGTGGGAGGTCCCAGGATATGAGGGCCTCTTGATCATTTAGTTTTTGGATGGATATCGCTCCCCAAAAAAATTATGTGCCAAGCCCAAGTCCAGATGCACTCGGCGCCTTTCCAAACTCTGGAGCCCGAGCTTTTCAAGTCTCTCGTTGTAAGGCGGAAATGCAAATCGTCGGCTAATTTTAGTCACTCGTCTCTGCACTGATTCAACAGCACGGATATCTTGTTTCAGCATTGGGCTCCACACTTGGGTGCTTGCTTCTAAAAGAGGTCGCACATACGTTTGGTATAGTTGCTTCCCCGTGGTCTCATTTCGGCTCAAAAAGTGGCGCTTCATCATACCAAGGACTCCATTGGCCTTCGCCGAGATCTGAGCACAATGTCGGCTGAAGGTATTCAGGGGGTCGAAAGTGACTCCCAGATCATGAAAGTACTGGCTGGACCTCTTGAAGTGAGTGTCCGGAAGAGGTTTTAAATTGAAAGTCTCTGGAACCTCTCGATGCACCAAAACGCATGAACGAGCGCTTGGTTGGATTTAATTTCATGTAGTTTCTCTCGGCCCATTTTTCCAATGTCTGGAGATCTAGTTGAAGTTTCCTCTCTTCATGACGGTCCGGCACACGACGAAACAGTTTTACGTCGTCGGCAAATTTGAGCATGTGAGACCCATGTTCAGTCTCCAGATCATTGATGTAAACCAGAAATAATAGGGGACTGAGAATGCTTCCCTGGGGGACGCCAGAGGTCACGCCTCTCCATGATGAGTACTTCCCATTTAACACGACCTTTTACTCTCGATCACTCAGCCATGCGTTGATCCACGCATCTATTGCTCCTTGGACTCCTATATTCCATACTTTTCGTTGTGGATTAGATGGAAATTTTCTGGAGGCCTGGAGATGAATGAGGACATTTATCATTGTCTCAGAAATGAGAAAAGACATCCTGACAATAATTTTGAAAGTGTAGGAATGCCCTACCCACCTCACAATGGTAATTTGTTCCTTTTTGCTCACGCAACCTTTAGGAATTGTGCCTTTGTCCTGGCGAAGCCTTGGCAACACCAAGGTAAAACCTTGGTGCTTGCCTATACTTCAATCCCTCTGAAATAGTTCAAGGTTCTGCTATGATTATAGAGTCCTTTAAGCGCAACCAGTAAGTTAAAAATAACGTGCAACCTTAGAGCGTTATGAAACAGAATTTCAGTTCTTATATGTTCAACGAACATTTAGACATTCGAAAACAGGTCAAACTTTTGTGTCAAGGTGCAAATTCGGGAGCTGTATTAGTAAGGTGACCTCCCAGTCTTATGTACTGTGACCTCCCAGTCTTATGTACTGTGACCTCCCAGTTAGCTGCTCGTTAAAGGACCGTTTAGGGCAGGAACCACTGTTCTTCAGGACGGATTTCAAAAATACACACTAGGTCCAATCACTGTACTAAAATGTGAGGTTTTTGCAACAAATATATTGTTCCGTTGAATTTCCATTGTACTAATCCAAGGATGGCTCAAGCCAGGATTACTTTCAAAATACACACTGGGTCCGATTAGTACAATGAAAATTCAACGGAACAATGCATTTGTTGCAAAAACCTCACATTTTAGCACAATGATCGGACCCAGTGTGTATTTTTGAAATTCGTCCTGACGTACAGTGGTTCCTGACTAATCGGACCTAGTGTGTATTTTGAAAGTAATCCTGGCTTGAGCCATCCTTGGTTTAGGGGTAGCTGCTCTCTTCAGTCGAGAGTGAGCAAAATGTACTTCTCAGAGGGAGCCACCTGAAATCTGAGTCAAAAAAAAGCAAGTCACTTTGAAAGCGACCGTGTTTCCAATCCGCGGGCATGCGTTCGAGCGAGCGTTGAGCGATGGAGATTTTCGAAAAAAAGCCAAATGAAGGAACGATTAAGTTTTGAGAAAGTAGCATGCATGCACAATTTCTATTTTGTTTCAGTTTCTCCAAAAAAATTGTAACACTTATTTAAATACGTTTGTTTCATTTCATTCAATTCTAATCAAATACGTAAAATCTATTCGAAAGCCGTCACACTCTCAAGTGATCAAAATGACACCTCGCGGGGTAAACAAGTCATAATTTGAAGCTTAATGACTAATTTTGGAGACCTTCTATTTAAGGGGCCAAAATACCTGTGCATCCTTAAAAGTATTGCCGATTTTTTTAAATAATAATTTTGCCAGTTTTACCCTTCATGCAGGGCTATTTTGCAAAATCTGAGTGCTCTCAATTTTTCCAAATTTAAATTTTCAAAGCAAGCAAATGCAAAGAATTTTGCAGTTTTGACCACAAAGAGCTCCAGGTCAAAAACATCTGGCTTCGTGAGAAATTTGTTAAAATATCCAAACTGGGAGTCCCGCTTACAAAAAAAACCATTTTAGGTCAATCAGGAATGATATTGCAGTCTACTATCCATTAAGAGCACTAGGCATTCAAAGTTGACACAGAAACGGTGAGTTTAGCATTCATTAAAGTCAAAATCTTCTTAGAAATGTTTAGGTCAAAAACAGTTGGGGAGAAAAGGCATGGTTAAATTTTTGCAGTATATTAAAAATACATGATTTAAATGATTGATCTGAATGCCAGTTTTTTTTACTGTATGGAAAATCAGTTTATTAATTATTTATTTATTTGATAATGCCCTGATAAAAACACATACATCTTAATGTTTGTTTTCTGTCACGCCTTTTTGAGATTTGTACATATCTTGCCAGATCAACCATGTATCATGTTCCGTTTCTTATGAATCACCCGGAAAGATCCTTGTTTGTTATTGTTAAAGCATACAAATTCAATTAACACACTATTTGATATGAAATATGAAAGAAAAGTTGCTTTTACATAAATGCTTAATAAAATGAACAACAGACAGCCAAAGTTGGAAGGATGAAAAATCCTCCAAAATCAAAGGGCTTTTTCTAGTAAACGAAAACATTAACATGCTGCCGCTTACCATTCATGTTCCTTCCGTCTCGCTAGGTTGAGAGTCAGTTGTTGCAAGCCTAAATTCCTTCAATATCCGGATGTGGGGCATACAGTTCCTGAGTGGCTATGTTCAGCCAATGATTACAGCTAATGATTTGTCGGACAAATTTCAGGTCCCAGCTGACCTTTGGTTTATTGCAGCGCGGCCAAGTTTTTTTAGAGCGACGATGCTAGCTAAAGTCAAACAATGCTAGAAAAATGTTAGTTGGAAAATGGAAAATGCTAGCAAAATGCTACTTTTTCAAATACAAAAAAGGACTGCAGTGGCCATTATGGCCATTAGTAGCCCAATATTTGAATCTATTTCTTGACTTTAATTTGGCTGAAATGGACACAAAATTTATTTTTCTACTACTTGCCCAAACTAGTTAAAAACTTCGCTTTCAAAAATTTAACGCCATTGATTGTGAAAAATCATTAAGGGAAAACAAAAACTGTCAAGCTATCCAGCACTTTTTTGCTGACAATTATAAAAATTTATTTTCTTGAATAATTTAAGGTATGTAAGAATCCAAACATTATGTTTTAAACGATATTCCTTCAAATTTACTAGGTCCTTGTAGTGGTAATGTGGTATCACATTGACCGCAAATTGATGAAAAAATAATTGTTTTGCAAGTAAAAACTGATATATTGGTTTTATTGTTAATTTGACGAAAATAGATTTTGAAAAGTAATTAGTAATTGAAAATGCGTCAATTGCATGGCCACAAATGTAATAAATTACAATTGCTTGGCCCAAAAATGTAATTAATTACAATTACTTGTCCAAACATGTTATTATTTACAATTACTGGGCCCAAAGATGTAATTAATTATAATTACTTGGCCCAAAAATGTAATAAATCACAATTACTTGGCCCCAAAAATGTAATTAATTGCAATTACTTGGCCCAAAAAATGCAATTAATTACAATTACTTATCCCAAAAATGCAATTAATTACAATTACTTATCCCAAAAATGTAATTAATAACAATTACATGAAGTTGTAATTGAAATCACGCAATTGTAATTGCAATGACAATTACTCCCCATCCCTGCCAAAAATGTGTCTCTGGTCGCCAACTGTTGAGCGGACAAAAGTGCGGGAACATTTGAAATGTGTGACCAGGCAAATGTCAACCATGCAATTGATGAATCTCAAGTGGTTTGTTTGTTTGTTTTTTTGTTTGTTGAGGAGTCAGAACACAGCTTCGCAGCTGCGATCTGATAGAGGCTGTCCGCCATATGGGGATATTGCCGCTCCACTTGGACAAGCTAACAAGCAAGCATTAATTTTTACCTCACCCTCGGGAATGACCCCAGGTTCGCCCATTTAAGCCGTCAAGGGCCGTGACTTCTGCATGTAACTTAATACCACAGGTCACTAGGACTCGTCAAGCCCGGGATCGAACCGGGGCTTGCCTAGTATTTGGCATTGAAAGACAGTTCAATGCTAAATTTTGACTCCGAAGAGTTGAGTTTGGAAAGTTGTGTGTTGCATTTGAAAGACGGTTCAAATGCTAAATTTTGACTCCGAAGAGTTGAGTTTTGAGGGTGGCAGTCAGCCGGGATCGAACCCCAGCCATCTGCACGACAAACCAACGCAGTATGCACTACGCCATGCCTCACCCCTATAGTAAGCAGAATCTCAAGTGGAATTGAGTAATGTTTTTGGGTCATTTTTTGTTATTGCTGGTGGAAACTTTCTTGAAAGAACCATAGACTTCACTAGGTGACCATGCCTTGGATTTGAATTCTTCAACTAGGAACTGTCTTGCCAATTGGCAAGCGCACAGCTCATGTTTACAAAAATCCGCTCGTCAGCTGCCCTCGTTGGAGGCTTGTCAACAAATCTCAAATGTTGTTCCTGCCTGTACGCGAGTGTTGTTCCTTAGTGCTGAAATTGCTTGTATTGATCTAAAACAAGCAACTTATGTCAATAACAGAGTAATGGTCCTAGAAATTAAATGTTTCAGAAAAAGTCATGATAAACAAGTTCCAGATTATGTTAATGATGTGTTTCCTTAAAACTATCTTAGTAACTTCCAGATCAAAAGTCGCAAGTTTGTATGTACGTGTTTAATGTTTAAATATGGTGGGAAGGGGGTTTTTCTTTGATGTTGTATAGTTTGTTTACATCCTTCATGGTGCTGATATTACTCGAAGCTAAAACTTCATGCTAAATTTCCAATATTGGGAACACCAATTCCATTTCTTTTGGTTTAATTTCCACCCCAGTATTCTTAGTTCACATTCTTTATCGCTAAGTAATTTCAACTAGGCATTTTACATGTCAACTTTAACATGATTTTTTATTGAGGGTCAATGTAACAACCGTGCTTCTTACTGTAAATGAAGTTCGCATTAATTATCAAATGCTTTGTGTTTCTACTCAATTGTTCTAAAACCACATGATAACACATAATGAAAATGGCATTGCACACCAGGATCTTCATTTTCTTGATCTATATTTTCAGACAAAATACTGCACATATTTGCAATTATTATCAAGAACTTGTCTTTTTTATTTAAGTTGCATTAAGAAAGAATCATTGCTCAATTGTTAGCCTCTCATATGTAAAAAAACAATTTGGAAACCAACAAAAATGAAGCAACAGATCGTGCAAAGGTTATCCTTACATATTGCCTAAAAACATTAAAATCAGTTATGGCTACAAAGGACATATTTTGATTCGCTTTCATGAAGAACAAGGCTAACTTTCTTATTTAATATTGAAGTCTACAAATTGTTGCGACGAGACAGGCATGGGACATGGACGAGCAAACAATTAGTCATTCTATTTCATCATTTGTCTCGTTTCTATTCAATTTAGATTTTAATTTTATAAATGTTTCAAACAATTATCTTTTCAAAAGTTCAGATTTTTACTCTTTGCTTTTGTTCCTTGCCCAATTCATGACTCTTAAATTATATCGCATCATTATCTTACTCAGTCACAAGTTACAATGGCGTATTGCAAATTTCAAGTATCAAATGTGGTAAAAAATCATATCCGAAACAAAACAGAACTAGGTATAAGCTTTAATTTGCTTTCATTACGTTTTGTTTGGTTTTATCTTTTGGCACCCTTCATCAGATCCATCAGATTGTTTAATGATATGCACAGTCCATTTCAATATTTTTTCTCTCTTTCTCTATTTTCATAACACAACTGAAAGTCTATACTGAAAGTCTCTAGGCCTTTCTTCCCATTTGGAAGCCTTCATCAACCCATTTTACGGAAATTCGTCAAAATTTGGCCCAACTTTTCACCTTTCACCACATCACCCTAAATCAACGAGCGGATGAACAGCAATCACTCGAAGACTTGTTTTAAATTTTCAAGCGCTCTCGCGCCGGCCCGAAATCAGCTAGGGCTACTTCAACTTGCCAATACATTGAATAAGTTACTAGTAAGAAGAGCACAAATTTAAGCTTTCCGTTATTTAAACTTTGCGTTATGTAGGGTTAATCCAATGCATATATGGACAAAAACTGACTTGTGGCTTCAAGAACGAGTTTAAAAAAGTTGGTCTTGATTCGCATGTTTGGTCACACTAATTGTTCGCTCAAAAGCTGTGAGGGCGACATTTTCCTCATAAATTCAACGCGTTCCACCCCATTTGCCAAGTCAGCTTGACTGAAGCTTGTACGCTATTTAGTGATTAATCAATGATCTAAGGGTAAAACTCGCCTCTGATAATGAAGGGAATAGGTTTACGCTTTAATGAGGATGCACGTTTTTTCGATAATTTAAGATTAAAAAATGCATTTTTTCAAAGGAATCGATTAGGTTAAAGAGCGTCGTTTTGAGTTACATATTTAACTCTAGGTTAAAAATACATATGCTACGATAGGGATCTAACCTGGTGCAAGCCCTACCCAAAACAACACAAAGCACAATCAATAGAATAAAGAATATGGTCCACCAAGCACTCTTCAAGCCAGCACAGCGTGTTGGGGAGCTAAGGAGTAAACTAAGGAGCATATGTATTTTTAAGCTAACCTAGAGTTAACTTAGGTTAGGTTAGGGTTAGGTTAAGTTAGGTACTTAAAGTGGCGAAATTTTGTTTTAGAATGATGGGATACGTAAGTACACTCACGCAATCTTGGAATAAATGTCAAACCTTTTACTACAGAAGCTCGTGTGAAAGAAGCGTCGTCAGAACACTAGCAACGGTGGCTTCATCATAAAGCTTTAAAAAGCCAAACAAACGTCCAACTATAATTAATTACATTTTTGGGCCCAGTAATTGTAAATAATAACGGTAAAAGCCGGGTTTTTTTTATTTCTGGGCCGACCAGAGAAAAATCTAATTTAACCCACTAAATTTGTCCCGCAATTTGGAGCTCGCATGCTCAATTTCAACTTCATCAAATGATCTTTTTGTCAGTTTGAGTAAAATAGTTTGTAGCAAAGCGTAAAGTAACTGGAGGTTTTAGTCGGTACCAGTACATTAATGGAGATTGTGAAAGACTAGCGCAAAACTGCTATTTTTTTGCTTCAGCATGAGGAGCCATAGGTTGCAGTCGATTCTCCTGAAAATCCTACGTATTTATAAAAAGAAAAAAACCATTTTTGTACAAGCAACATTTTGTTGGGTAGAAAATCTGGCAACTTGGAATATTGTGAAAAGGAGCCAAAAATCCCTAAAATTCTCAGAAAAAGATCTAAAATATGGCAAAATATTTCAAAAGGTGCTTAAATAGCCAAACAAGCTAAATGCCTATATTTGGAGCTAAATTTTCAAAATATCAGGAAAAAGAGCTAAAATTAGTCAGGCTGAAGCTGATAGCTGCCCGCATCTGGATGTTGGTGGAACTTGGGCTTACGACAGATGACTCTTAATTAGCTAATGCAGCAGAAGCTTCATGAACCCTGTGAAAAATAGAGGGCATAGCTCTGGCTTGTAAAAGGTAAAGAAGCTCATGGGAAAGCAGCGTCGACAGCTTCAAATGTTTGCCGTTGTTGTCGCCATCATCAATCAAGAAGTTCAAGTTATAACAGAAGTCGATTTTGCAATCAACAAACATGGACCATGCGAATAAGGATTGATCCAGTCATTGGATCATAAAATAAGATAGATATAAGTCCTTGCATGGACATTTTTTGTTCAAAGGCTCCTATTTGGAGCATTTTTTCTCTTGCACTTCCCTCCAACGTTTGGACCAAAAGTATGATACTATTAGTGTTTTTTGGCCATTTAAAATTTAGCGCTTTTTTAGCTCTTTTTCAAACAAAATTCTAAGGTTTTTAGCTCTTTTTGATCTTCAACAATTGGTCACGCTGATTCAGCTTATTAAGTACCATTTTTGCACTTGGGGTAATTAGGCTATTCCTAAAAAAAATTCTGTCCGAGTTAGTTGAATGTTTCTAGTACCACCCACTAAAAACGCACTTTTGAGGGTGTCAAGGGGAAATTTAAAAATATTTTTGTCTCCAGCACGTGTAGAGGTTAACAGTGTTGATTAATCAATTAATTTCTTTTTTTTTTAATGAATATGACCATTTTGAAAGAAAATACACTGACAAAAGAAGCACTTAAACTATTTAATTTCTCTTTTTGGAAAATATTCATAAAATATTGATACAATTCTGTGGCATCGATTGAACAAATATGAACCTTTAAGTTCTTTTTTGGATCACCGTTTAATCCTATTTTTGCAAAAAGACGAGGTTGTTGAAATATTTTTATTGAATCACCCTGAAATCTAATTTTGCATTTTTATTGAACCAACTCTAGCCAATGTATATGGATACATCACGTTATTGAAATATCCATCATTTCCACGAACCTAGAACCTAGACTCTTTGAACCCACGCTAAAATGGACCGAGCAAATTGGCACATCCAACGGCCCTGATCTAACGCCAAACAGTATGATCAAAAACGCTCACTTATGCAACTTTTGCATGTCCCATTGAAAAAAAATGCTCAAAGTGTCTAAAACCCTGGAAGTACAATTGCGTTTCTGACAATCAAGGTCAAACTAAATGTTAGCTTTACCATCTGTGGACCTGAAACAAGCAAAGCTTATGTAAAGTATGTACACAATCACACCAAAATTGTGTTTAACAACTATTTAAAGAAATGGCTCCTTTGAATGGTAGATGGCGCTACTGTAACTTCACTTCATACGTTTTTGACGTTTACTTGAAAAAACATTCAATTTGCTTGGATGACGTCAAATCCGCGTAAGAACTTTAGGTTCATAAAGTTCTTTATCTCGATACCTCTTTCAGACTCGGATCAAGACTTTTTTGTAAGGCAATCAGGTCGACATGATAAAAACCGAGGGACGGTAAAAAAAAGGACGTTGGCAAGATGAATGATTCCTTTGAACATTCCTGAAAGTATTTGGTAAATAGAGTAAAATTGATCCAATTTATGCCTGAAGTATTACTTGGGTTGTTGAAACTTTAAACTGCAGGTTTTTAAAAGGTCGAGCAAGTTCAATGATGTTTCATAAGGAACATCACAGGAATGAGAGAGCTCTCATATTGAGAGAGACTCCAGTAGTTAGGACTGCATATATTCAGAGAGCGAGTGAGAGGTATCTGATATCTTCAAGAGCATTCATGGGCTCAGTTCTAACCCAATATTTGAGGTCAACTGTATTGATCGTAGAGGTTTTACTTGTGCTCTGAGAGAACCTCCAAATCCAAGGGAATCGAGGCTAGTTCGAACAATGAAGTCTTCCTCTCTTCTTTATCGTGCTCCATCATTGTTCAATTTTTTGCCAATTGATCTTCTTCGGGAATATGTGAGAGCTGATCCTCAAACAGTTGACAGACACAGTGAAGAATGCTTAGATAAATTTTGAAATATTATTCCAAGTTCTTGACTATTCCCGATCAACCAACCGTACAAAGGTTGCCCACATCTGCCAACAGTAACTCGGTAAACCAAATTGGGTAGTTGTATGACAAACATTATGAAGCATTACAACACATTGGCTAAACAGCATTAGTTGAATTGACAACGTTAGTAAAATCACATTGGTTCAAGAAATGAAACGTAACACTCCAATGCCTTTTTTCAGACTTTTTTGGCGGCACACCCGGGCAATCAGCTGCCTCATTTCTTTCAGTGTGTGATACGGACGCGTATGTTAAAGAATTGGGTTGAGCAATGGCGTTTGACATACTTTATTGTCCGAGAGTAAAAATGGAACTGACTAGAATGTGGAATATGAGGTTGAATCGTACAAGAGCAAAGCGGTCACAAGGGAATAAGAGGGTGACTAGAATTGTACAAGAGACGTTCCTCTAACATTCAGCATTTCAAAAAATTCTTGAACATGCCTGGTTTGAGGTTAAAATTGGAACATTCTGGGTCCAAATCATCGCAAGATTTTGGGTGGAATGAAGGGTTCAATTTACGGGCTCATTTCACTCTTCTTTCACTACAAGTTGATCCAGTTTTGTTCGTCTCAAAACCACACTTGACAAACTTGACGAGAAAATCGACACCACAAAGGTGGAAAAAAAAAATCTGGTTTTCATTTCTACGTTTGTAACTCTTGAGCCCAATACCGCTACTTATCAAAAAAGACGAAACTTAATATAAAAATTAGCTTCAAAATACAATATCCAATATATCTTATTAAAAAATATGAGCAATTCTTGATTGACTAAAGAGTGGAATGGAGACCAATACTAGTTGGTTCGTCGTTTTCGCTTGCTCAATAGATTTAAACTTTTTCATTGTTTCAGCTTGATTTACTATTCAATTTCAGTTAAGGCCATTATCAAGCAAACCAAAGATTAAGGATTCAGTTCCAAACCAAGTCATATCATATTCAGGAGTTTAATTACCATATATTGATTGTTTCATTGAGGCAATGAAACCTTTATGAAATGACGATGACGAACTTCAAGGGCCTGAACTGAATTTAAATTGATTGAAAATAGACATGGAAAGAAAGGGCCCTTTAACGAAACCAAGAGCTTTGGCGCAAGGAGTGACAAAAATTCATTAGCTAGGAAGAATTTACTTTTAAGTTAATTCGTTGTCGATGTATCAGGACTTAAAATGATTTACGAAAAGGAATCTAGTTCCAGGATTTTTTCTTAAACAAATTAAATCATTTAATTGGACAAAAATGATTCGATCAATTAAAATAATGTCTGTACTGCCCACATTATTCCATTATTCAAGTTGAATCAAGTTAGTTTTTAGGAGGTAAAGAATTCAGTTAAAAGAACATGAATTATTAAAGGCATGATTTTCCTATAGCTTGGTTTAGGTTCGTAAACTTTAACCCATTTAATCGTCATGCCGATTCCAAAGAGTAAAGATAGCGTCTATGCGAAATACTTTAGAAACTATCTGAAGGAAACTACTGTGCATGGGTTTCGTTATGTTGTGGAGGGCCTTTCAGTCTTTGAGAGGGTCTCGTGGACTTGCGTTATTTTGGCTGCAATTTCGTATGCTGTTTATTCGGTGATTAGTGCCGTTCATGAATATGAGGCAAACCCGGTGAGTACCACTTTTTCTTCTGCTCCACTTTCCTTGGCCCCGTTCCCAAAAATAACTGTGGATGGAGGAAATGTGTGGGATCCTATGGGGTTTACAAGGCAAGCTCTGAGAGGTGCTCGGTCCGATGATGATGACACGCTCAATAAAAAGTTCCTATACCTGTCAGAGCAAATATTTCAACGATTTTACCATCCTTTGGCCAAGTATTTGGAAACTCACTTGACAATGGAAAAATACCGTACCTTGCTTAGAGGGGCCCTTTTGACACCGGCTTTACTCGAAGATGATCAATATCAATATGCAATTGATGATATTATTCCAATTTTGCGGAAGGGTTCGGACCTTCATGAATTGGTTGTATACGTGGCAACGTTGGAACTTGACTATCCCGACAGTATCGAGCAAATTTATAAAGAATACCTAGAGTTGCCAACTTGCTTGTCGTTTATTAACATGGGCGAATATTTTCCAAGTCCATCAAGGCAATTCCAACTTACAGGAGACACCTATAGTAAATTAGTCTTCAACGGTCCGAGCATTAATTCGGACAGTTTTGAGGAATGCTCTCAAGAGAACACTACACGATGTGAAAAACCTTTGCTAAAAGCGACCTCTAGAATCATAGTGCTCTATTTCTTGGACACAGGTTCTCAGGCGGTTTGGCCTTTGGGAGAGTTCTTGTCTGGAATCTGGATTCGAGTTTTTAAACGTCCGTTACTTTCTCGGGTCCCTAAACTCGATCTGATGCATCTTATCGATCTTCAACAAGTTACTGTTGGCACAAGAAGTTATGAAAAAAAAACTCGCACCACTCCCATTCAAGATTATAGATGCAATGAAGACCAAATTATCGAATCTACCCTGACTGAATTGGACGAAGCTGAGCTTATTATGAATCGATACTTGATCAACGTCACCAAATCGATGAGTAAAATGGAACTGGACCTCTCTTATTATGAGTTAAGTTTGTTACTGGATTTTCCAATGTTTGATTATTGTCCTTTGCTTCATCAAGCCAACTACATCCAAGGTCAACTTGGTTGTTCTTTTCGTGAATATCGTGGTAACAGCAGAAGGTGTGGAACTGACCAGGAAACCAAGGCTATTTCCGGATGTTGTAAGATCAGAAATCAAATCTCCCAAATGCATGAATTTATTCTTAGAGTCATGAAGCACAACCAACAAGCACCTCAGTTCAATAGTAAGAAGGAACAACATCTTTGGGAATTTGAAAATGCATCGAGCCATTTTGATGTTGACATCGATTTGTCCGATCATTTTATGATCGGCAACAAAAACCCTCGAATTTTTGCTTGCGATTGGTTGAGCCGAGATCGAAGTTTTCCCTCCCCTTCTGAATGCGGTCTTTTCCACAGAGACTTTACCAATGCAGGAATAGGATTCTCCTTCAATAATGCTCTATTTGAGGACATCTACAAGATGTCTCCCTTCATGGAAACATTTAAAAAGGTAATGGTTCCGAATTCCCGCCAAAGTGGAGAGGGAATCAGAAAGCTTCAAGCGTCTGGACCTCGAAATGTTCTGCGTGTGGTCCTTCAAAGTTTTGACTATCTGGACACCGTACAAAACATCCAGGCCCAATTGAGTTTGGCTCAAACCCCTCGTTTTCTTGAATTGAAGCGGGAGTTTAAAATTGCCATTAGTAATCCAAACTCTTTGCCTGATCTCCGCGGTAACTTTATTGAGATCAAGCCTGGATTTCATTATAAGATCCTCATCACTCCTGTTCAATATAATTCTGATCCTTCAATTGAAACCTTATCGTATGAGGACCGAAATTGCCGAATGAGTCATGAAATTGAAGGTTTCAATGTATTAGGAAAGTATTCTCAATCTGGATGCATCTTGGAATGTCAATTGAAACGCGCCTTGGAAATTTGCCGCTGTATCCCGTGGAACTATCCTCATTTCCAACAAGCAAATGGCAGACTGACTGATGTCTGTGACTATGATGGCAATGCATGCGTGGATCAATTGATGGACGAATACAACCAAACTGAATCAATCACGGATTGTCAATGCTATCCAGAATGCGATTCCTTTGCATATTCGTACTCTCTTTCGATCAGAACCTTGGATGACATTTGTCAAAATTCAAGTGCGTATTCGTTCTATATAAATTCATATACTAAGGTTTGCAATGAAATTCCCCAAAACAATTACGGATAAAGTACATTCATCAGGGAGAGGATCAATAATGGACGGTACCGAAAACTTAAAAGCATTTTTTCATGGAAGTTCCCAAACTACCAAGAGGAACAACTTGGGTTTACTGATTTTACTAGGGTCAGGTTAAAATTGAAAGCTATGCACCTAAGAGCCTAATAACCAAACAAATTTCCGAGAACTTCATCCACACATTTTAAGACCTTTCTCAAATCTTATTGAAAATACGTTGTTCAAGTGCTGAGTTATTTGATCTGAATCAGTCCATTTTGAACCTCAAAAAGCGAAAAAACCGCTCTGGGTGTACGAAAACTCGAGTTTGCTAGCAAATAACATGGATTTTCAATCTCAAAAATCAAATTAAGTTATCAAACATTTTTTTCATAAGGTCACTATTATGAATAAAATTAGCTACATAATATTTCAAATACGCACAATTGAAAATATATGTTCCCAATAAGTTCTTTTGATGATTCAAAACCCATTTCTATAAAACAAACAAAAAAATTGGCGTTATAAAATTGAAAGTAAAGAGTTGAAATTTAAAACTGGAAGCATGTCTATTAAATGTCTCAAAACTTCAAGAAATTTGTAACAGACCAAAATGGCAAAACCTCTACGAATAACATTGCAATAAAGTATTTGAAGGACATATTACTGTTTAATATTATATTAATTAACTTTAAATTGAACTTAATGTTATAAAAGGGTCTCTGATACTGTATGTCTTCAACAGCATTCATGGGCTCTGTCCTAGCCCAGGATTTGAGATCAGTTCTAGCAATCGCAGAGGTTTTACATGTGCTCTGAGAGCACCTTTAAATCCCAAGGAATCCATGCTAGTTCGAACTAGAGCTGTGCATCGGATCCGACAGTTCCCCAAAATTCAATCCGAACTTGATTTTCACAATCCGAATCCGACAGCTTCCAATCAATCCGAACGAATCCGAATCCGATAATTTGTTGCCCAATTCGAACGAATCTGAATCCGATATTTTTTTTGCCCAATCCAAACGAATCCAAATCCGATAATTTGTTGCCCAATCTGAACGAATCCGAATCCGATAATTTGGCGGCTAATCCGAAAAAATCCGAAAATTTTTTGGTCAATCCCACATTAATCTGAAATTTTTAGCTCAAAATGATCTAATTCTGATTTTTTTTTCTTTTTTTTTGGGGGGGGGGGCGCTACAAGGAATGGGATTCCCTGTGAATAGAGTAAATGATTAAAGTAGTTTATATAAGTACCGTTTATATGAAATTTGATTAGTTTTTATTTTGGCCTAAATTGGAGGTACCATTACTATTTCATCTTAAGTGGATGACTTGTAGAGCCCGGAATTATGTTTTTTTATAGAGACAACATTTCTAAAAATATTTCCCCATTGTTCCTCGATTACTTTGAAAATATTTTGGCATTTTCTAGGAAAAATCAGATATTTTCTTAATTATTGGGCAAAAGATTTGAGGAAAATTGGAGCAAAATAAAAGAATGGTCTATGCCCAATAGGGCTTACCCAAAATGAACCAAAAATGCTAAAATGTCTAAAAAAAAAGGGGCATTTTTACTAAAGTTTAGCTACCACAACCATGACAACAGTCAAATACAGAAAAAAGTGCGCCATCAAATGGGTCAAATTAAAAATTCTATCTTTAGATCAAGTGGGCTTCCAAAAACGACCCATTACAATAAATTTGCTCAAAATATTTTGGGTGAATTGGTGGACACAGACAAAATTACCAAGTAATGGATCTTATTTGCAAAAAAATCCAGGCCCTAATGTTTTGCAATAAAAATCATACGTTTTCGAAATACTTCATTAGACTGCAAAAAAAATAATTAAACCATAACTTGCAAGATTTGGATCACTGCGCAACAAAAAACATGTGGAAACCAATATAATCATTACTGTTTAAGAATCAAATACACACAAATTCAAAGGCATCACATATCCAATCAACTAGTTTTTTTCTACTGAACATTAGACTAAATCTCAATTTTTCAATAGTGCTTACTACATATGATAAATATTGATAGACCATGAAACAAGAAGTTCAACCCATAGTAATAGAAGTCTAATTTGAGTTAGCCTCCTGCCAAAGATCTACCAACAATAATTCGTTGGTAGACCAAATTTCGTATAAATATCAAGTGTTGAAATATTTTATATATGATTTATTTTTGCAGGGAATCACATTCCTTGTAGCGGTAATAAAAAATCCGCAAAAAAGTAGGAAATATTACTTCTTGAAAAGCGATGAAATTTATCTCCATTACTCACAGCAATCAGCAAAATAAACATTTTTTATTCATTATGATTCGTTTTTTTACCAACATTTCGTTACTTGCAGGTGTCCGTGCAATTTTATCCTCGGCGTTCTACCACAACCGTGATTTGTTTATTGGACCAAGAGTGGATGCTATGTTGCGAGGATACAAAGTGGAAATTAATTCTGAAGAGTCAGATGCATCATATTGCTCTGAAAAAATTGGAAAGGTTGCCATGATTGAATTTCAATTCATCGGTCAAGACTTTACAATCATTTCAAGGAACGTCAGAACAACTTTCATTTCAGCTTTGGCCAATCTGGGTAAGGATCCATGGCCATAGATCCGGGTCCAAAATGCTTGTTGATTTTTTTTCCATTTGTGTCTTTTTTCTAGGGGGCTTGGTTGGACTTTTCACGGGCATGAGTGTATTAAGCTTGTTTGAAATGTTATTTTGGTTGTACCGCTTGACCGAAGAAATCATCAGCTCGTTGCGTTTGAAAAGTAACAAGAGTATGCTTAAAAAGCGAGTGGCCCTGGGCCACTAAAACCGATCATTGAGACCCTTCAAAAAGATTGCCTTCTTTCATTTCATGCACTCCGTTTCGACCATCTTCAACCGTTTGTTTTGCTCCTCGATTTTTCCGCAAATTTTGGGCTTGCTTAAGCTGGCCTACTTGTTTTTATACGACAAACTTGTGCAATAGAGGTTGATTGTACATGTCATGTCCTAGTTAATTTTCCATAAAATTACGTCGTCGCTGAGAATAAACCAATATCAGAACCATGGACAAAAAGCCTCCCGTCTTTGTGGATGTCAGTTGCTCAGTGTGGTTGTCTGTAATGATGTGTTTCATTCCATTGAGGTGCATCTACCATATGATTTCTGAACAGAACTAATCTTTTCTCAAGTCACAGTTTGATTTCAAATAAGCTTTTTGCACAGTCATTCAAAGAAACAATTAGTCGTAGTGACAGTCTAACCTGAGACAAAGAATCTCTATTTTCGAAAGACGAAAAAAAACAACGAACACTGCTCAATGGCGAACCCCTCAGCAAAACCATCCATGGCTGCACACATGCATATAGTGAGTCTCAAGCTAAAGGCAAATGAAGCCGCCATCCTCGAGATTGTGTTCATGTCCCATGTGTTGTCGTCTTTCATGTTGGTTGAACTTCTCTCGGAAATCGCACCTCCTGGTTTTCAAATTGTTCAACCTGATCCTGACTCGCACTTGAAGCCAGCCATTTATATTCTCGTCCATCCAATGACGAAACATCGTCGGACACACTTGATGGATTCTCAGTAAAAGTGGCACAATCTGAGTGAGAGAGATGCGAGTGAGTCCATCACTCTCATTCACTCACTCACTCATTCACTCAGTCATTGGACTTTGCACACGGGTTCAGGTGACACGTGAAGGTTTGCATAATGGCAGTAGAGTAGTCGAATCTGAAAGCCGCCAAAAAGAGGTGGAAGAACTGCATGTCCATGGTTGGCAATCAACTGAAACCAATCCAAGACAGTCGTCGTCGTCTGAATGCGTTGTTTCATCTCACGTGGCGCTGCTTGATTTGAATTGTTTCGATCAGAGGACGTGAGCGTAAAAGCGTTATTGTTACTAGTAGTCAATCCCGCTGAAATGTAATTAAAAGTACAATTCAACAAGTGGAAATGACTTCTTTCAGATGAAAGGCGAAAAGAGCCTTAGACGATCTTTCTCTCTTTTTTTTCTCGCTTTCTGACGACTGGACTGAGATCATTCAACAGAGCAAAATGGGTGTGTTTCCTCTCTAATCTTGAATCAAGTCAGACAAGTCAAGGACAAATCCACAAAGGTTCAACAATGAGGACTTTGCTTTGGCGTTGGATTCGTTTTGTTTTCTCCTTGGATTACCGAATGCTCTTTCGACTCTTTCACTGAGGGTGAAAATGCACTTTTTCTATTAATTAATCTAGAAGAAAAGGATTGATCGATGTACAGGTTACCCCACCACCATAAACACCAATATTTGTTATGTTGATCAACCCGCTAATTCAAAGGCGGTTCAGATCTGCGAGCTGTAATCCGTTGGTCGATTAAAGTTCCATGTTGATTGTATGAAATATATTTCTACATTACATTTTAGAGGAAACCCCATTGTGTGGTGGTGGTTGTAAAAAATCCGTAACTAACAAAAAAAACACCCACTCGCCTGAGCACTTTTATACTAGTTTTACACTTTTTTGTTTTTATGTGTTGGCATACATACTACAAACCATCCGTCATAACTTTTTTATTGTTTTTATGACTTCAGTTTCTCCTTGTCTTTTTAAAACTGCCAGTCATCTATAGTGGATTTGTTTGTGATAACTTCTCTTGTTTATAATTTATTAAGGTGCTTGGACTCTTTTGGACAATTCCACATTAAAAATAGATGAACTTTTTTAATTTACAAATCCATGGACAATTGAAATTTTACCTGAATCATCCAGAAACCTCCTAAAGGAAAGAAATGAAATGCCCCTTGCACCTTTACTTCAGGCAAAGACAACGGAATTGTTTAGTAATCCTTGCTCTAGGTGATAAACACTAAGGAATATTTGATGTTAACATTGTTTTCCAGTCAATAACTGATATTTTCGTAGCTTGTCTGCTTCATTGCCTAATTGCTTGGCCCTATCATCCCACAATTGCATTCGAGGTCGGTTGGAATCGTTACATTGGTTTGACTGGAGCAACAGCCTGATCAAAAGGAAAAGTGGTCAAGCGTTTTTTTTTAATTGGTTCCGGATTTTCTACTACCGCTACAAGGAATGCAATTCCTTGTTATCAAGGATTTATCCCGACAGCTTCAATCCGATCCCCAACAGGATTCGAACCTACGCCGTCTGGGGAAGCACTTACACTCGGCACTTTTAAGAACGCGCTAGTACGCGTGGCCACCCTGGCTTCCTTACATTTAACAGGAAAGCAACGAAAATATCAGCTCATGTACTATAGTTTAGCAGAGATCTCTTTTTGAGATTTTATCAAGCCCAATAAAGTCATACGAAATTAGAGATACCTTCATTTTATGCTGGAGCATGATAAGCTTTCCAAACTTGAAAGTTGTGCCTTGAAAAAGAACTGATTTGGCAACATCTCAGGAGAAAACCATTCGTTACGATAGTTCTGATTCTAATTTTCCGATGAGGCAACTTATCCCAAAGTCTGAATTTGATTTCAATTTATATTCCAGCTTGATCGAGAAGCGATTGTAGAAATGCGCCAGTTCTGAATGTCGCCATCTTTGCTTTCCAAACCGCATTTGGCCCTTGTGTAGCCTACTACCCGTAAAGAATACGAATAGCTCTCAAGAAACAGTGAGTCATCATTATTAGAAAGAAATAAATTGGCCAAAAAAGAAGAAAAACGCCGAGTCATAACTTCAATTCTTAATTTCTGTGGTCTTTCAAAAGAGAGTGGAGAGAGAAAGAGACGAAGGCAGAAAACGAAAAGAAACAAATCTGGACTAGTTTCGAGTTTTGGTTTTTGAAAAAAATCACGCTGGCTATACATCAACGGTTGAACCAGTAGACCCGGCAAAGAGACTCATGATATCAATTGGTAAATAAAAGATTGATGATTAATTATCTCTCCACATGGCCGTAGTTGGTTCGTGGAGGATAGAATCAGCTTTGACTGACAAGATCTGAGCCTAAAAAACACTCCCTCCGAAGGGAATGTCACATCTTGTCAATGGCCATTTCCATATGACAGCCAGTTTTGTACCCTGTTGATCAAATACAGGGAATATTTGGTGGCTCGCTCGTTGGGCCTTCACCACTATCACTCTCACCATCATCATCAAGGAACAACAATCAGTTCTTCTCACCTCGACCTCGGACTAAAGTATTGTGAATTCGAGACAAGGGACTACTGAATGGACAAGGCAGACATCCAACTCGACAGCCCGTCGGTATGATGATAAATGATGGTTCATTTTGGTGCTTCTCGGGGCTTGTCAACCTTTACACCTTAACGAGCCCCCGCTGAACCATGCCAAAAAATCACAATAATCTCAGTTGACACAGCCAGTCAGCCAGCCAGCCAGTTAGCTAACCACGTAGCTACCAAACCATTCAAACCATTTCACTCTATGAATAAATATGAATACTTCTGGTCCATTGTGATGAGCGCTACTACCATGAACGGCACCCATTGAACATTCAACCAACCGAGCCAAAACTCGGAAAGTCATCAAAAAGTAAACATTCCTGACTCTTTTTCATCCTTTGGTCAAAGGATCGACGACCATTTGTTCAGGGTATTCACTTGATTCTTTTTCGACCGCCGAGTCTTTGTCAATGCTGTTCCCACAATAGAAAGGGAGCAAAAATGGTTGGATACCTAACGATGGACAAAATGCTTATGTATACAAGCATTAACAGTACGATGGTTGGGAACTGAAACAACAGGAATTCATAAGAATTTTGAATCATCGTCACATCACATTTTTAAAAGCAGATTTTGAGCTACTGTTTGTCTTGTAAGTTTGAGGGTTATTGTTTTCATTCAAATTCTTCTACCTTAGCCGGTTTCAGCACGATAAGAGCAGATGCCAAAAGAACACAATTCGTTACACACACATATTTCCAACAGTCGTTTCAAGAATATATATATCTTTTTACATTCTCCATCACTGTTCAAAAATCTGTGATAAATGACAAGGCATGATAAATGATTGCACCAGTCAAAGGGAGAGCTCCAGATCGTGGATGGAACGAAGAAAATGATCATCAGGAACCACTAACTCGATGGTTGGTGGGAGGAGAAGAAGAAGAAGAAGGAGGAGGAAGAGAAGTGAGCAAACGCCCAATTGAACGAGGGTTCATCCCCTCTGGGTCCAGAAATAGGGAGTTACCTGTCTCCATTTTCCATGAACCCCTCTCATCCGAGGGCCTCTTCGTCTTAAAGTCGATCTTGGGCTGATCAGGTAATGATTCACGATAGTTCGTTTCAAGAATTATTGAAAGGTGAATTGAAACCTGCAGTTTTGTTTGCCTTACCCCCGCCCAGTAGCAAGTAGCAACATTTAACAGCACTGGGTGAAAGAGTGGGTCGTTTCCTTCAACGCAGACAATAAGCCAACAAGATTAATGATCGTTCTACTAATAAAATCCTATCGAATCTCGGGGCTTGCTTGCTCTTTCCGTGTAAACATAAAGAATCTGAGCTTGAAGCATTGCACAACCCCACAATGGTGTCAATCTTGTCCATTTTCCAACCATGATTTAAGTTTCCAGACCAAAATTTAGGGACAAACATAACTTGATTGTGCTCTGACGTTTGATGGGTGTGCGTTTTTTAGTATTGCACGTTTGCCAACACCTTAATCCGGTGGTCAGATACTAGAATTCGTCATTTTTCTTTGCACAAAATAGAATATAATACTCCGAATGTCTTTCTCAGTCTAACTTACCGACTTTCATCCACACACATTCTCAAAGGCACAAAATGAGTGTGTTGTAAGTGTTGCAACAAAGAGCCCCGAGGATGAAGTGGAAGAAAAGGTGGATGAGAAAGAAGTCATGGAAGAGAGCCAAAGGATGGGCAGAATGGAATAAAAACATCTCTGACAAGTGCAGAATAGACTCACAAAGAGAGGAGAGCTCAAAGAAAATAAGGCTCTGAGCTTGAGTGGCACCTGCGAAGTTGCACAGACTCACTCACCCTCAAGCCTGAAGGAAGAAAAAAGTTGAGAGTTCATCTCACTTCCCACATTTCAAAAACGGGTCAAGTATAGTGCTCCCACATGATACTGTTCGTGCCACTTTAGTGGTCCAATTTTGAACCCGACCTTAACCGTCAAGTGGATGGAGACGAGCTCCTCTTGACATTGGTAAAAGTGAGTTTTCTCGATTTGGAGGCTTTTCTTCCCAGAATCCATGCTTGTTCATTGGTCTAGGCGTAGCCTGGCTTCGTTCTTTGATTGGCTCAAAGTCATCCGTTGTCTTGATATGAGTCCAGATAAAGAACCCAGTCCACTTTTCTAGCCATGGGGGGTCTATGAGAGGGCTGCCTGCTATTTGCTATTTCAGAAGACTCTAACTTACTCACTCAAAGGTGGCTGGTTAGTGAGTGAGTGAGTTAGTTCGATGGTTGGTTAGCTGACTTACTGACTAACTAACTCCCTGAGACCTGAGCTGACAACCTCAAGATGGTTGTATGGATCTCATGGATGGATGCTCACCTAGGCATGAAGTGGATAGAAGAATGAACATGTGCATGAATTTGGTTTCGAGTAGTCTTGACAGAAAAATTCGTTAGAAAACGTTCAGGAGTGTCAAGTTATATGAAATACTAGAACCCCTTCCTTATCTGTAGATGAGCAAAGTGAAGTGGCTCCTGAAGTGTGACGTATCTACTAGATAAATTAATCTATTGGTGGCTAAAGTCAACAAACTCTTTTCTTCGTTTTCGAGTGATACGTTTGAATCATGTCATAAAAACAATTCCTCAATAATTTTCGAAATGGCCAACGAAGAAGAGGATTAACAGCACTTGGTTTTACATCTCATGAACCAATTTCTGCTTTTTGAGTGACAACTCTGCTAACTTGAATGTTTGGCATGTTATGTATTTCGTAGCAATCTTCCTAGATATACCTGACTTTTCAAATTTAAACTTCGCAAATTCACGCAACCTCGGGTTAGGGAATGAAGCCTATCATTATTGGAACTATAAAGCTTCAATTGAGGCTGACTAAGACTTTTCATTTAGTTCATTTTGCCTTCAGATTTAAACAATCAAACCAAACCCTTGTGCTTATTAAACATAAATAGGTTTACCAAAATCGACTTAGCCGGCTGAGTGTCGTATCACGTCTCATTCGGCTTTCTATCTTCAATTAGATCAGCGATTCTTAAACTGGGGGTCAGGGCCCCCAAAGGGGGCCCTGTAGAAGTTTTGAAAAACGCTAAAAACCCAAGGTCATCAAAAAATAAAATCAAAAATAGTTATGAATTTGAAAGCCACTCATTCCCCGTTAACAACCCTCCAAAGCAATTTAATTTATTTTTAAAATCAAGAAATTTAAACTCAACAGAATGTTCTTAAGATGTGACCGCTCTAAATTGGCACGATTGTTTGCTTCATATTCTCAAGTATGAAACTTCCTCTTTTGGTCACAATATTCTCTCAGCCGTTGATATGCCTAGGGAACTACCATATAACTCGACACAATCTATGTGGTTATTAGAGCAATATCTTCAAGCATTGATAGTTGGCAAAAAGGTGAATTTTCTTAAAATCTATTTTCAAAAACCAAAGCAAACTTAATAAAGCTTTTGTGGATTTTACAGGCCTTCCATGATCTTTTATTATACCTTTGCTAAAAACGAAAAAGTCTTTTTTCGTTTTATTATTTATTTTACTTGTATGATTTACTGGTGCTGTTGTGTGGTAAAATAATTTAACTATAAGTTAGAGACTACGTATTTGATTTTTTTCTGTGTATTTTTATGTAGAGGGGGGCCCCGGGTTTCTCAAGAAGCGCCTAAGGAGCCCGTGACTCACAAAAAGTTTAAGAACCCCTGAATTAGATAATTAATCGGCATTGGCGGAAGAGGTCACTCACTTATTGCTACTTATGTAGGCATTTCGCCATTCATTTTCTCAAGTGATTCTCTGTACGCTTTTTATTGGAGGGATGATTGTTTTGTAAATTGGGTTGGTTCCAAATGTACGGAGAGTTAGCTCGCCAACTTCAAATCACTCTTGTAATGCAAGCCAATAATCTTATTTAGTCTCTTATGTGACCTTGACAACACAAACGAATTCGAGAATGTGCCCTATGTCGAGCAACAATCATGATTGTGCTCAATCTTCTTTTTCTTCATCATCATAGATATTGTCTGTCCCAAGTCGTATTCCATCCATGGACGTCGTCTTCTACATTCACATAGAGCTTGTGTGTGTGTCAATTCAGTGGACTAGTGTTGCTTCACAAAGAGGCTTTTGTCAAGGACTCAAGGCATTAATGCTCCCATCCTTCACTCGAGGTCCATTCAGCCATCTCTTTTCATTATATTGGCTTTGTGATGCATACAAACGAGTTGAATTCGTCGTTTTTCAGGGTCGATTTTCAATCTTTCTTCTGTACGTACTTTTAGTTTTCTCCCAAAACGACTCATTTGTTGTTAGTTTGAAAATACCAAAATCGGTGAATGCACACGAAGATGTTTTCTTGATCAGGATGGTCAAAAATCAACAAGAATTAATCGTTCGTCATTGCCTTGTATAAGGCATAAATTTCTGAAGAGATTTAGAAGTCCATGGGGGATCTTCGGTGTGATTGTTATAAATGATGAGAATGTAGTGGATTGATCATCCTCACTTGATTCACGTCCCTTCGTCAATCTTGGTGCTGTCAGTTTGGCTCTACAAAGTAGAAACATCTCAAAACGAGAAGGCCATCAATTCAACATTTATATCAATCTAAAAAATAATATCTGAGTCAGCAATAACTTGTGTTTAAGATTCGAACTAAAATCCTTCAAGCTTCCTCCAAACCTATTTGGCCCAAATGGTGCGCTGATTTGAAAGCGGAGGAGATAAAAGATCCACTTTTAAGAACCTTTAATTTGCAAATCTTTAAAGCAAAAGGCTAATGGAAAAGTTAGAGGTCATATCCCAGTAAACTGAAGCTGCAATTTTTTAAGCATATTAAGCATATTAAGCCTTGTTACTCCTAAATACCTTCACATCTTCCAAAACTTGGAAATGATGGTCTGTTCTTTCCCCTGAAGTTGCCCCGTTCCAATTCACTCGCTTTTCCCAGGGCTCTAAAAGCAAATCGAATTGAACGGACTTTTTTCCATTGACAATAACAACAAAGGCATCATCACACAAAACGAACCAAGATTCATTTATCAGGCTTGATTATGGAATGACACCACTCTCGTTGTGTGTGCAAGAGCCATAATGCTCGGATGATGCTTCGTCTTCTGTACTACTTCTTCTTCTTCTTCTTCTCCTTCTGCTTCTGAGCAAACGGCTTCAGACCTGACGACTCTGATCTTTCTCTTTGGCTCTGGATTGGGTGGATTCTAGATTGGACGAGTACCACTATTACAACAAACTGTAGCTGTGGATGGAGCTTCCAACCCACCAACCCACCTCTTTGGCCGCCCAACCATCCATCAGGTAGGTTGAAGGTACCCTCACGAAGCTACCCACGTCCCCCCTTGGCTTAGGTGGAAAGACACATTCTTTGAAGTACTGTAGCTGGAAGAATGCGTTGATTCTTCTCCCACAATGGATAATATCATCATGCCAAATGGATCTCTGAGATACAAGACCCAAAGAATTTGGAATCGCATTGAGTCAATGGTAGCACAGAGATTTCCACTACGGATGGGAGGAAAGGTCTATTTCCAAGCCAGAAGCTCGATTAGATTATAAAAAACTGAGGAATGCCTACCTACTGCATCGAGAACTTTGGTTGAAAAGCCTTTCTTGGTCAATCTTTGACGCTTCTTTGGTCTTAGCTCTGAAATTAATTGACATTATTCATGGTATGACCATGACCAAATCTTTCATCGTACATTCAAGCAAATTCTAGAATAATTCAAGACCCTTCATATCAACCACCGTTTGCCATTAGTTTTTTAGGGTGATCTTTGATGATTTTGTGACTTATTTGGAACAAGATGGAAAAAACACAAGCACAAACAAACAAATTGTATTATTGAATTTATTTCTCTACGTGCCATATTCTCAAGACAGAACAGTGCATGAAAAAAGAAAAAAATGTTGATATTAGACTGCTATTGAATTGTTGCGAAACTGTTTGGTTAACAAAATTACAAAGAACCAAAACATCACAGATGTTATATGTCTATCAAGCACTTGTACACTTTGCAGAACACTTGAAATGAAAAAAATCTTGTCCTTCATTTCCAACTTATCATGAATCTGAACCTTTAAAAGAAGAAAGACTGATTTTGAAGAAAAAGCGGATCTACGTAAGTTGTGGCAGCGTCGATGTTAAAGACGTTATGATATTAGTGTGATAGTGTAGTTTTAATAACAAAAACCCAAGCCCATAAAGTGTTTTGACATTTAAAGCACGATTTCAAAATCGAGTTAGTTTGATCAATTAATCAAGAAAGAGCGCTTAATGGAAAGTGAGAAAATTTTGGTGCCCGCTTAGCAGGCTTTTCTTAAAACGATAACAAAAGCGGTTGATCAAACAGATCTACAAAAATGAATCTATTTTGTGTTTACTTTTCTTAAAAGTCCACTTTTATAAGTGATAAAAAAAATACAAAAAATCATTTAGTTCAATTGTAAACATTGTTTTTGCACAGGGACGGTTGTTTACATTACTTTTGTTACTACTTATCATGTGAAAAGTGTCGTTGTTAAGTAAATTGGAAGTACTGTACACGTACCTGTCCTCGAGTTTACTATAGTATCACTGCGAAAGGTGTGTTTTAGCCTCAGAGTAGGAGTCCTCTACTTGCGTTATCAAATTTAAGGAATTGTGTAATCAAATTTTAATTTTGTCTCAGATTTACTGAATCATGTTGGACTGAATCCAGGTGCAATTCCATTAAGAATCTGCCTTGTTGCCTTTTTACAAGCATGAATATTCCGATTGGTGCCATTCTTATTCCTCTTGGGTACCTTACTTGGCGAATAAAAATCAAAGGGGAGATTTTTTCCTGTCTCAATGGAGTGGAATAAAAACGTGGTTGGTTATGCACAATAAAATTATTCAGTTCTTTGATCTTTTTCAAGCCCACAATCACACTCATCAGTCTTCAATTGTGCGGCCAAATAAATCCTTTCAGCATACCATGGAAGAATGCCATCAAGTCAGTCAAACCACCGGGAACAAAAATGGAATGACCCACCATCTTTCTAGTCAGCCGTGTCTCTCGCATCTTTTTTTACTTGGGACATAAGTTCCTAGAAAGCACTTTCAAACAAATAACATGAGTCGTCCTCCAAGTTCTAGGTCCCATACGTTTATTCTCAACAATGTGGACGAACAGTAGGTGTGTTTTGTCACTCGGAATGAATCCATTTCCAGAGCCAATCCCTTGAAACGCTTGACAATTTTTATGGTAAACCGTAAAAAAAGTCTTCAAGAGCGCTCCATTGTGGATTCCACTTTTTGCTTTTGTGAAGACGCCAATCCCATTTGGCGAATTCAATTCCTCTTCTCGAAAATGTCGTAAACCACGCCCACAGCCATGAATTGAAACCCGCACGCACTTGCAAACACTCTCAACCCTCTCTCTAGTTATTCAACTCAAGACCAAGGGGTGACAAATTGCCAGTGGCTCATTGAAGAATGTTTTACACATTCATGGACTTTACAGCATCCTTAAAACTCAGGTGTGTTATGAGAAGCACCTGATTTGATGAGAATTCCAATGGTTTGGATTGGACTGATTCCTGTATGAAATAAACCTTTTTTAGTCAAGAATAACGGACGTCTTGCTTTGAAGTAAGATTTGGGCTCAAAAATGGTTTGGTAAACTTACAATGAAATGTGTGATTCCCACCACTCAATAAGTGCATATCATGATATGATCATGATCCTGAGGTTAGCTTGTCATGGGGCTCCGTTTTTTTCCTTCTGTTATATCCCACTGTAGAGCTCAGAGAAACGGTTGTACCCTACTTCTCTTCTAGCACTCATTTCGTGGAGCCGCCAGACATTTGTCAATAGAGTTCTGTTCTTCGGTCCTCAATCGAAATTATTTTCCACTCCAGCTTCATGTCAACCGAGACCAATTAAATTTAACAAACCCACTTGAATGACATTGTCGTTTTTTCAGTCTCTCTCTCACACACACTGTTCTGGATTTGGTACAACGAGAGGACAACAAAGCATTAGGGGGAGGTGAGAGAGCTCCGTATGGTGGAAGTGGTTCCACATGCTCTTTCGTTTCGTTTCTACTGTACCAAAGATAGGTTGCATTTTCGAGAGCTCTTCCAATTTAGATCGAACTGAAGAATAATCATCAAAATGTATTGCGACACTTTATGTCAGTGTGTGGCTTTGATATGATATTGTTTATGTTGGCTCATTTTTCATGACCCCTGAAAAATTAGAACACCTGAATTTGTTCACGTAGAATAGGTTACGAAAAAACTTGTCAAAAGTGAGACTCGCATCTTGAAGATCGATCACGGTTATTTTTTGCTCTCAAAACAGTAACGTCGAAGAATCGTGACGGGGAAAAAGATCCTTCGGACTGCTGTTTCCTTGTGTAACAGAACTCTGAGGGTTGTTTGAGAGGCTACCATTTTCAATTATGTTCTACTCAGGCTTTCCATGGTTCCAAAAATTGCCATTGAATAGACATTGGGTTTTTTATTCTCAAACAAAACCCACCATGTAAGAGAAACGATTATCTCCGAACAAAAGGCGCCAACTTTTTCTCCCCGTTTTTGGAAACTCTGATTCAAGCACAGATCACCAATGGACCTAAATGAATTTGACAGGGTGCGACACTCTTCAGCAAGCTCATATTCTCGTGGATGAATTACGATGAACACTCAACCATAAATGCGTGTCTCAGTGAGCGTTCATGAATCTAGTAAGTCCAAACCATGTCCATTTGGGGGCAAACGAGAAAGCACGAAAACATGGTCGGCAAAGGAATTGATTTGGCTTGGCTTCTGTCCTCCTGAATGAACATGGTATTTTGGAATGTGATTCCCATTGAAAAGGTGTAATCGCCGAGAAGAGGAAGAAAAGGACCAGAGGCTCTTTTCTTTATTGATCATCATCGTCATTGAAATGAATGCGACACAAACGTTCACTTCTCTTCGTTCATCGAGCTTCTAGCCAAACCAAACCAACCGAAGATATCAGCAGCAACAACACAGGCCAAGGAGACATGTGACATGCTCAAACAAGATTTTTCAAAGTCCAAACTGACACCAATGAAAGACCCTCTTCACCTTACCGTATTTCAATCAACAAACTCATGAATGCAAGTGAGCATCAGATATGCAAAAGATTTATTGTCTCTTCATGTGCAATGAATTTGTATTTGCCGTATGTTTAAGTATTAGTAGCGATATCGTGATAACGATGATAGGCGTTTAATTAATGGAATAACAGAGATCGTTCCAACATTTGCCTTTGCCAGCACTCAGTATCATAATAAATAATAATCCATCTGGAAGCTGGAGAGGCGTGAAAAATCTTATGTCCTAACGATGGGGCGGAGAGGATCGTTTTGAATCTTGCACCCGAAAATTCCGCAGCCAACCAACCAACCAACCAGCCATCGAAGGAACGACGCGCCTCGATCAGAGGCAAATAAATGACTTCTGGCCAATTAGGCAGCCATAACGTGTCCTCACATATGATCCTTTCATGGGTATCAATATACACTTTGTGTTCATATCAAGCATGTGTGTGGGGGTCGAGTAACCATGTGGAATAAGCTGAGGATGTACAACCGAGTACATGATGGTCGCCTTCGTCACTAAATTTGGGGTGTGTTTTGGGTGAATGTGCAATTCCTTTGGGTTCACTGAGTTATGTATAGGGATGGCATTGTACAGCGATATACATGGTACATGCATGCACTCAGAGTGCTACTGAAATCAGTTTCCTACTCTGCATACCCAGTTAGCCAACCCACATGTTAGAAAGAGTCATGATGGCCCACTCAAGGGACAAAACGACGAGGCGAGAACATTTGAGGAATGCCAGCGCCAGATTCAGCCAAAACCCAGAACCCGAAGAGGCCAGAGGCAAGAGAAGGGAGGATAGTTGGCAATGCCAATGGCGTTCATGATGCTCCTCTTGGTCGAATCAAGCGCCTGTCAAATCGAGTGTTCGATGCCATCCAACCATGCTCAATGAATAGCGTATTTGTAGGGACAATACTGCTCGCTGAATACGTACATCACATGTAAAATTACAATCGAACATACCCAAACTAAGCCGGATTGTCAATTCAACACTGAGGTTTGACGCCAAACTTCAGCTCAATTAGGGATATCAAATTCCAGACGGTCGTTTGGCCTCCGGAATATTTCCACAAGCAATCCCTTCATTGTTCTAACGGAGGTATTTGGAACAATTGCCCCCAGCCATCTACTTAAAAGCCCTCGGCGATTGTTTTTTCGAGGCAATTAGTAAGAAAAACTATGACCCCCAAATGCAAGGCGTGAACAAATGAATGTCTCTACTTTTAATTACTTGGTACACAATTCACATTGAAAAGTGCTCTTTGCCTCTTCTTCCCCTGACACTATTGAGGGACTGTGACAATGTTTTCTTTTCCAGTCAAAGTCAAAGCCGAATCTCGTCTTGGAAAGTGTTCTCTACGCTTACTCCACCCTTTCTCTCGCCTCCAAATCTGTTTATCTTGGCCAAATAAACGTAAAAAGTCTTGCGCCTTTGTGAAGAAATCCCGCCCGTTGTTTACTCAAGCTTAGCATCTCGCCTCCATTGTTTCTACTCCACGGATTTCAAGACGAACCCGGGATGCGCCATTGGCCAAGACAATTGTCTTAGCTCCTCCCAACACTCATGGCGATGGGGGAGAGGGGGGCGACAGCTCGCGCAAAACCCCTCACTCACCTACGCAGACACACGGGCTTCCTTGAGATGGCCAGTTCTTGCGAAGACGCTGAGCGTGCGCCGTTTGTGGGATTTGTTAGCGCACAACGAAAGAGGGAGCGAGAGGAACGGTTCATCGCCCATCGGTGTGTTGGTTCGTTCGTTCGTCCGTCTGTTCGTCGTCTCGCTCGCTCGCTCGCTCGCTCGCTCTTTTGCCGGCAGTGGCGGTGGGACTCCCGAGGAAAAAAGGTTCGAGCGTGGTTGAGAATGGAGAATTTGCAACGCCGCGCTCCCGACACTCTCTGACCTGGAGATTACCGCTCTTGGATTATCCTGGGTTTGCTTTTGCCACTGTTTATTGTCACCGCGATTGTGGAAGTGTGAATTGGAAATCACACTCCCTTTCTCTAGCCAACCAGTATTCTAGGTGAAGACCAATTGATCACACCACAAAAAGCAGCTTGGTGGTCCATCACTTGTGATTATTTGTAGCGATTTTCGCCTACATCTTCCGTCATCGATACTGAACATTTTCATATTTGATTCTCTTGTCGAGTGCCATGACGATTATGTCTCACAATAGTGCACCCACGTCCGGCATGAACATGTTTCCAAATATGTCAGGTTTCGCCAGTATGGCCAGCATGGCAGCCATGGCCTCTTACACGAATTCGGCCCAATCCTCTATGTCACTTCATGGAATGGGGGGAGTGCCAAGTAACAATTCTAAAAAGGACGAGAGTCACATCAAGCGACCCATGAATGCATTCATGGTGTGGTCCCGACTTCAACGGAGAAAAATTGCTCAAGACAATCCGAAGATGCACAATTCGGAAATCTCCAAGCGTCTTGGATCGGAATGGAAGCTGCTTACCGAGTCTGAAAAGAGACCTTTCATTGATGAAGCCAAGCGCATTCGTGCCCGTCATATGAAGGAACATCCGGACTACAAATATCGGCCTCGACGAAAGCCCAAGACTCTTCAGAAGAATGGCTATGCAGCTTTTCCACTTCCCTATTTGCCTAGTTCAGCGTTGGATCCTTTCAACACTCTACATCAAACGTTCATTTCGAATCCATCGCACCAATCGCCTTTCGATTTGGCCGTGGCGGCTGACAAATCTCGCAGCATGTTTTCTTCTCCGGTGACCGGGGGCTCTTCCACCGTTTCATCTTCACAGTATCCCTGGTTTGGGTGTACTTCCATGGGCATGGCCAATACCACGACCACCCCGACCTATGAAACCAAATTGCACCACGATGTGATGGGCGGATCTCTCTCCCATGGAAGTATAAGTCCGCCTGCCTCAATGCCCACGCCTTCCCCCGAGGCCAAATCGTCCTCGTCGGGTCATGATTTGTTCAACCCTGGTCTTCTTCCCACGTCATCTCCTCAAGGAGCCTCTAGTCTGAATTCATTCTACAACTCATTCTACAACAAATCGGCAGCTGGGTTCTCAGGCCTTTCTGGTCTTCCCATGGGAGGTTCGATGGCGGCTGCAGCAGCTGCAGCCGCGGCCGTGGGTCAAGTCCCCGGTGGCAATCTTCCATCTTTCCCTGGTTACCCTTCCTCCAATATGGTCGGCCAAAGTGGAACTCCAACGAGTGGCTATCCCTTGTCGACTTTAGATCCCTTAAGGAGACCTGTGGGGGTCTTGATTTAATTTTGTCAGCCTTTGGCCTACCAAGGAGAAGGAGACCATTTTAACCAACTACAATGCATGTCAATTTATAGCGTGTACCTATGTGACATCCAAACTGTTTTTTTTTTATCTTGTCCTCTCTAATATTTAATGGTCAATAAATCAAATGCTATATGATAGAATTCATTGGTGTCTCTTACTCTTTTGACTCGTAAACACGTATCACTCCTCAAAAGGCTCTATTTTCGCCCTATGATGATGCCACGCAAAATGTCGTTTGAAAGGTTTCATACAAAATGTACGCGTGTTTTCGGAGAGGTTTTGGCCAATGGCCTCTCTCATTTTACATGATGGATAACGAGTAATGATGGATAAAGTAATGCCCTTTCCTACACACGTTGGCTGTCAAATCAATATGATCGGTCAAACCCAAATGGATTTCCGATGGGGTGCGGATCGTATATCATCATCGTCGTCGTCGTTCACAAAATCTCTCCACTTTATGAAAAAGCCATAAACAATCACGCCTCCTGTTGTAATCTCTACGATGGGTCTTAAAATCAGGATTGTGCCTATTATGTTGCGTCTTTGCAATTGTGAGTGTCTTCTTCTTTTAAGAGGCTCTTTCTCTTGAATGGCTGCAAATGGGTGGGTAGATTGATAGTTAAAAATAGTAAAAGTGAGCTCAGCTTAGCATATGTGGCACACGAAAGCACTTGACTCTGATGATCCCCGTGCTCACCCTCAAACGAATGTAGAGAGTGTGATGAGGCTCCCCAACCGCACATAATTGACCAAATCAATCACATCATCTCTCTTCGGACAACGGTTGACTGTCTGTAGAACACGCGTGGAAAGTCGACTCTTTGGTGGACATCGGTCAGTGTGGGGTGTGCAAGTATGACAAGTTCCACAATAACATATTCTCCCGTTACAGACAATTGTCCCTCCACATAACAATAACGCAATCAGAGAAATAATTTCCGATGGAAACACCACATGCTAAGCGTCGAGTCGCTTGACTAACTTTGACCATTGGTCGAGGTGATGGTGGACGCAGAAATGTGTAAGCTATCCATACACCAGTCCAACTGTGTGTGGATCATCTGGTTCATGGTTGGGACACATTGTCGGGCTCAAACCAAAGCATGCAATTGGGAACAAGTGTATGACCAGATCGCGATCTATTCACCACTGATGAGCTTGTGTTTCACACTTCGGTCAAGTGCAGCCGCAAACAGTTTTATGAAGGATTATTATGGGGAAATTCTGAAAAAATGTGAAGTTAAGAATAGTTTTTGCATGCTCTTGGATCACTCTAATTATTATTATTTACTATTGAATAAGGCAAGAACCCGGATTCTAGGCCGGGGTTTGCAGGAGATAAATTCGAGATCAACTGTATTTTGTGTTGTGTTCGATGAAGTGAATGGCGACCAAATTAAATCTGACCATTGAAACCACCATTCATTTTCCAAGCGTCTTTGTAGTTTGCTTCATGCTCGCCAAATATTGCAGTAATCCTCCTGTGTAGACAGGGATTGAAACTGGAAAACGCACTGAAAGCAATTTGGATTATCTTGGCCAAGAATGACACACCTTTGTTTGGTGCTTCAGTTCCAAGAGAGACGAAACGAAAGAATACTCTTTTGTGAAAGCTCTTTGTGCAATTTGTCGTTCCTACCCGTTTGAACTAAACTATTGCTGTCGGCAAATAACTTTTTTTTCCCTACATTTCCCGTATCCTCTGGAAAGTAATACTTTTTCACCTAAATGACTGGAAGTGTTGACTACTATGGTAAAATTTGTGATGGATTAATAAGTTCCAAGCCACGACGAGATTGAGTAGTTTTCGGTTTTTGAGCATTCTCCATTCCCTCGAAATTTCATTGTTGACATTGTCAAGCAATCTATTTCTGAATAATCAAGCTCCGTTGTTTTCTAGATTAAAGCTCTTTTGTGATACAATGCGATCGATCTCAGAGTGTTTGTTTTAGGATTAATTCATTCCTAGGACTGGAATATCAATGACTTTATCGTGTTGTCCCTTGTCAACTTATTTACCGTCTGAACACTGAATATTTGAGAGCGTGCACGGAGATGAAAATTGGAACCTCTTTTTACCAATGCTTCCGTAGATCGAAGTAAGCAATCTCACGATGGGCAGGAAATGTTTGCTCTTCATTCCAAGAATGGTCCAATCAAGCATAAATGCCAGGAACGTGCCAGATTGTTTCACGCACAAAGCATCAATCTCCAAACTGAGATTGGGCCAGAAAATTCTTTTTTTTATAAGGAAAGCTCTTCGTGATGGTATTTGGCTTTGAGGACCACAGGGGTGGGACAACGTTGAGGTCTGGATCTTTCAAGTGAAAGAGTGAAAATGGTGATCCTAGACAAATATGAACACGACAATAGCTGTTCATTCAGTGTTCCCCCTCAGATGTCTACACAATGTGGAGCAATGTGAGCCCAACGGGGGTGGAGGCAAACAAAAAGCGAGTGGGTGAATGACAAAAGAGTCTTAAATTAGCTTGGATTCATGTTTGGAACTCATCAAGACGGACGTACAAGAAAAAAAGAGGAGGACTGAAAGTTGTTTCTTGCTCTTCAATTTTAGGACGAGTGGCAAGCACATTTGTAGGCTACCACTATATTTCAAAACCTATGTGAGATGCATTGTAAACAATGAGAAGAACTTGTTTGTTAGCAAGTTCCAACGATTGGAGCTCATACAGTAGAAGCTTTGTACAGTAGAAGCGGCGTGCATTGCCAGATCACAATGTGTCGTTAGCAAAAAAGGGAGCGTCGATAAAAAAATAGGGCCACGTGTCTGTCTTGTTCTCAGTTCCAGATTTTTATGGGACTTTTAACTGATGACCTGGAATCCCTGGTGTTGGCGTATGCATGCGTGTTGGGAGAAGAGGATCATCTTTGGAGTAATGATGATCATCTTGTTATTTGTCGAGGCTCTGTGCGGAAGCTCATCAGTCAAGGAAATGGTTCCACCCCATCCCACAGCACGTACGAAGTACACAGTACATACGCAATATCCTTGGGTTCAAAACTAGCTGGATGGAGGATGGATGCGAGTGATACACAAGAAGACAACATGGAAATGGGCTCTCCCTGGGTGGTGAGGGGCGTACTACCGCGGTTGATGGCATCCAACTACTAAGGGTGAGAAAGAAGGGGAATTTTGTACTTGGCAAATGGGATGTTGGCGTGGGATGGGAATCTTGGAGCGCGTTGCTGAAGGGTGAAGAGACAAAATGGGTTCCGGTCGCATCCTTCCTGTCATGACATCCAAATGAGGCTTTTTAGAGAAGACTACTCGAGGACATAGAAGCATTTGTGCCCTACTACGTATATGGATGTTCGATTGTTAAGCTTTGTTTGGACCAAAATATTACGTAAGATGTCGTCACGATGGGTCTACCACAATGCGATGTAGATTCGTTAAACTATTTTTGTCATTATGCAATCTGATGTACTTGTTATCAGTTAACACAACATTCAGGGGGAATACGAACGAGATGTCATGTCAAAGAGTGCAAGTGCATCAAAATTAAGTACAATGGCTGTTACATTTTGGGTTAAAGTGAGACGTGGGACGAAGAAGATCTTGGAGAACATCACAATTGAACCCATGATCATCTTGTTTAACTTTTCGGACGCTTTGGACATGCTGAGCTTGGATCAGCTCAAAATCGAAAAGGCTTGTATCCAAAAGTTTAATTACTCTCAGGACGTTTGCATTAACCTCGTCGATTATGAAGAGGAAAACGTGGAGGTCCAGAACTATGTGAGTTTTTTCGCAAAAAAGGAATGAAAATCATTCTCATTCTTTTCCAACATTTGAAAATCCCAAGGTGGCACAATTTAATGTGTATGTGACGGTCATCGTTTCCATTTTCCCAGCTCTTTTGGCCTTCTATATGGGTGCCTGGTGTGACTTAATTGGTCGGAAAGTAATAATGTTGGCCTTCTTCTTGGCCAAGGCCCTTGGTGCAGCATTTTTAGTGTGTTACTCCCATTGGATGGAGATGCCTTTAGAGTACTTCTTGGTGGCCATGGCTATTCCATCAATTATGGGTGGAGATCCAGCGTTTAATATGTCTGTCTACTCTTTTATTTCGGACATTTCACGGCCCGAGCAACGAGCTTTCCGCATGGGAATGATCCATATTTCAACCAAGATTTTCCGACCTTTTGCTCTACCATTGGGGGCTTGGCTTCTTCGAGAAGGTTATTTTTTAAACTAATTAAACTGAATCTGTCAATTTTTAGAATTATATTTCAATGTAGGAAGTTTTGTGGCAGTCGCAGCCACATCTTGTGGTGGCTTCGTTCTTGGAGGATTTCTTCTTTGGCTACGATTAAGATCGTTTAATTGGATCCCTTTGAAATCGGTATTGTGACTGAATTAATTGTTCCATTATTGTTCCTCAACTAGAATGTTGTACATCTTTTCTAGGATACCGATAGCAAACGTAGCATGTTCCATCCATATCATGTATGGGATTCCATCACAACCATCTTTAAACCCCGACCAAACCATCGGAGAATGTATTTACTGCTTTTAATGGGCACAATGATCTCGATCTACGCTCCATTCCAAGGCGAGAAGAATGTCAGTTATTTCTATGTTCGAACTAGATTTGGTTGGGAGGTGGATGAGTATAGCAACTATAACACATTTCAACAAATTGTCAGTACCATAGGTATGATTTTCTAATTTGAGAAGGTATGTTAACGTTTCAGTCACCTAATGCAATTGTAAACTTAATATCCCTGACCAAAGTTGAGTTCAACTTGTTATTTACAGTAAGCTAACACCCCTCCTCCTAATTTGACTATTTGAAATTCAAAGGTTAAAAAAACACACTTTCTACCTTAGGCCAGGTGATCGTAATTCCACTTTTAGCCTATTACGACGTTTCGGAAACTCTTTCCATCATCATAATGGTAGTGACAACCATGATCAGACACATCGTGCAAGGATTGGCGACAAAAGTCTGGTTATTCTACCTTGGTAGGAACTTTCCAAGTCTTTGCATAGCTCGATATACGCTAAAATGATGTGTCTTTTTTAGGAGCTTTTATCGATTTAATGGACTTCTACCCGTTGGCCGTGACTCGAGCTCTGATTTCATCTTGCGCTCCCAAACATGAATTGGGAAAAGTATTGGCCTTGAATTCTAGCTTAGAAGGCCTTGTACCACTAGTGATCAGTCAAATCTACGCTTCACTCTGGCAGGTATTTTCCTCAACACACATGCCGAGAGACTTCTTGGTAAATGCGTTCATATTTTCTTGTTTAAGGCCACGAGTGACGGATTTATTGGAGCTGTCTACATTTTTTCTGCCTCTATGACTGCTGTGGGTCAAGTCTTCTCCATTTTGATTCACGTACATCTGAAGGGAAAAAGATTGGCAGCCTTGGATGAAAGCAACATGGATGAAGAAACGGATGCTATTAATACTAACAGCATGATGTATGACAAAAGACTGTCCGATTTGCCACCAACTTATCATGACCTATTTCCTACAAGTAAAATGTAATTGCTTCAAATATATACGCAATGTCTGCTGAACACAATGAGCACACATTTATTGTTTTTTGCTGAAGTTGAACTGCGCACTTTTCAGGCGATTTCATTGCATCAATCAGGAATCATTAAACATACTACAAACAAGTGTGTTGACGACGAACCGTACCTTTGATAGTAGCAATGATTAAAAAGCGATCGATCAATGCTCGTAAGAGCTTTCTTCATCAATTCCATTATCATGCAATATTTTGTACTGTCCTTGAAATTGTCGTAATCACATGTAGAGTTTCCCATCCAGTTCTCCAGTTGGCGTCCTTCCAACTACTCTTCATCAATCCAAAATGGGATTTTGGACCAAATTGAAGGAAAAGGCCAAATTTGTCTGGGACAATATCACTATTGAACCTGCAGTGTTCTTCATATTCTTTTCTCAAGGATTAGACGGCATTTCCGAAGAACAACTACTGATTGTCAAGACCTGCCTCAATGACTTTGACTATGGACCAGAGGTGTGTGATAATCTTTTGGAAGATAACTTTACCGACATCAATACGGAAGTCCAGAACGAGGTGTCCGACTTTAAAGTGTGGCAAACCTTGGCAAAGAATATTTTCCCGTTATTCTTCGCCTTCTACATTGGATCATGGTGCGATTTGTTCGGCCGCAAGACCGTTATGTACACGTACCTGATTTTCCAACTCTTAGCTCAAGGCATTTTGGTGCTAAATTCTGCCTTCATGAGTTGGCCGAAAGAAATTCTTCTCACAGGGCCTTTACTAACTGGACTAGTGGGTGAGTAAAAGATGGTCCAATCGCCTTTTTATAGAAGCTTAGATGGTTCTTTTTAGGTGGTTATAGTGCTTTTGGTTTGGCCAATACAGCCTTTATTTCTGATGTGTCAAGACCTGAAAATCGAGCTTTTCGTTTGGGTCTCATTCATATTTCGTCATCGATCTCGCGACCATTTGTCGGACCAATTGGGGCGTGGCTCCTTCGTGAAGGAGGTTTCGTTTGCGTCACAAGTGCGTCATTTGTTGGTATTTTCTGCAGTTTAATCTTGTTGTACTTTAACATGCGAAATTTTAATTGGAAGCCGCCCAGGAAGGTGAGACTTTTTATCATCATGTCTTTCTCTTTCACCTGAGAGATTCAAACCCTTCAAACCCAATGCAGGAATTTCAACTGAATGTATTCAGTTGGCGTCATCCAAAAGCTTCGATTGTTGCCTTGACAAAGAAACGTCCTGGCTCTCGAAGGCTGTATCTGTTTCTGGTTATGATTGCAATTGCCATGATCATCTCGCCTTTCTCCGGCGAAGGCCAAGTTCAATACCTATTTGTACGAACAAAGTTTGGTTGGGGCGTGGACGAGTTCAGCAACTATCGTTCTTTTGATTCAGCCATGGGGATTATAGGTAATGAAAGTATTGATAACATAAAATCATTAAGGTTGAATTATAACTTCTGTTTGATTTCAGGCGAGATCATTTGCATTCCTTTCTTCGCTTGGCTGAAACTCAACGAAAGTATCGTCTTCTTAATTGTCACCCTCTCTCCATTTCTCCGGCATTTGATCCAAGGAGTGTCAATGTATCCGTGGATGTACTATTTAGGTAGCAAGTCATCAAAGACTGGCCTGATTGCCGAGGGTGAGATGAGATTGAGTTTGCTAATTTGTTCGCTTCAGGTGCCGTTTTCGATTTGATTGGCCGCTATTCCACGCCTGTGGGCAAGGCTATGCTATCAGCTTGTGTACCTTTGACTGAGTTTGGAAAAATTTTGGCCTTTATTACCGTTTTGGATTCCATCATTCCGATGATTATTGCTCCTGTTTATTCGACATTGTGGAAGGTAAGCAGTAACTTTCTTCATTGGGTGTTGAAAAAGTCATCTATTGGCGATTTTTCTTTATTTAATAGAGCACAGAATCAACATATCCTGGGACCGTTTTCCTACTTTCTGCCAGTCTGACTCTCGTTTCCGTGGTTTGTGCTGCCATTATCTTGATTCATTCAAAATGTGAAAGACTTTGCCAAGCACCCACTGAAGAGGAGAAGGAAAAAGCGATTGAAAAGTCAGACGAAGAAGCAAAGCCAAAATGTCCTGACGATTTGACTTTTGAGGCATTCTGGCTCACCCCTTTATAAATATTAATATGAGAATAAAACATGCCTTCCCTATCTTTAGATCTGAGTGACGTTGTTATTAGCATTTTAAGGTTAGTGGTTGAGGGCATTTCGAAGTACTGTTGAAGTATAATGAAAAAATGGTAATAGGGAGTTTAAATAACCATGCTAGAGTCTCTGTGCATAAACTGCGTTTCGTGATTGAAAAACGCAGCTTATTAGGTGAAACTACAGTACACTCGACCTAATACTGCATATTACAAATTTTTTATTTTGTTTCAACCATATTAACAAATCTCCTCAACAGACCTAATACCATTTTAGCCTTAGACGTTGATTCGATTTGGAGGTGATGCCTATTTCGAGTCCAAACTCGAAAAAAAAACTAATGCAAAGTGGATATAGAATAAAGCTTTAGTGGAAAATGATTTTGATGAGAGGCCATTCAGTTTTCCGCTCTTTTGTTTCATTTCCCAACATTTCCCCTTGAAAACAAAAGCCGAATTCTAGTTGAAACAGACCCATTTCAATAGAAAAGTAGAACCATAATGAGGCCATAAAGGTTGATAGAACGATGTTTTTCGTCTTGTCTTGATATAGAAGTCAAGAACTCAAGCTGAATATTTGGAATTCATCAACTTGTTCATAAGTAGAACGATGGCCTTTAGGAGAGAGTTACTCTAAGCTTGACTGCCTGCACCAAGATTTCACTTGATGATGGTCATGAAATGTTGTTTTTAAGCCGCTAAATAATCCTATGAAGAATTTTCCGAGACATGCCATTGCAGTAATGCTCCTCAGCTACTGCGACTTGACTCGCCATACACCCAAAGCACTAGCTAGTACTTTAGTCGACTTGGAACCGAGTGCAGAGGACAAGGGTGGCTTCGGTTTTGGAGATTGCCGCAATGCTCAACATTCTTGTATTCAAACGAGGTTGAGCTGTCCATGAAGAACTTCTGGAGGGGCTCTCTGGCCTCCATGTTTGTCACGTTCTTGACAACCACTGATCGAAACACACCAGAACAACCTCGATTTCCTGCATTTGGTCTTTTCTAATGGGTATTTTAACGAAACTTTTTCTTCTGAGGGTGTGAAACTTAATGGAAAGAAATTGATCCAAAGGGCCCTTGTGTGATAACGAAGCTTCATTTTTCTCAGTGCTCTTGTGATTGCATTCCAAGGCGTGAAACTGAGTGACAGTTGTGTTGGTGATAACACCCAAGCACATTGATAGAAACTTGAGATAAGCAGCCTGTCCCAGAAGTGAAGTTTTACCTGCTTGGAGCACACGCACACGAAATAGCGAGGAGCGATTTGAGAGAGTAGTATTTATTGTAGTGTACATGGCTTGGACATCGAACAAGGTGCATGCCTAAAAATAAAAAATAAATATAAAAATGCATCTCTTGTGTTTTTTTACATTTGGAAAAAAAGGACAATCGGATCTAAGGAAGTACATGCTTCTCAAATACTTTTGAATAGAGAGAGAATTGAGCTTTGGCTGATTTGTGAGTTAAAGAAGATACGATCTCGTTACCCCCACTGTTCTTGACACCTTCCTCGTTCCAAGGGAACATGGGCTACCAAAATTTTCGGTGAGGTTTAATTTAAGTGACAAATTCCTGGATGTGCAACAATCCATCCGTCTCTCTTTGGCTTTCTGTCCGTAATGAATATTTCGTCAAAACCAATCAGGCCTGTGTGACGAGAATTTGAGGGCGCTTTGAACGAATCCTTGGGCGTAATTACAACCAGGTATGTTCAAAAGCAATCTATCTACTGATGTTATCGTTATGTTTTCGAGTTGTTACGACATTTGTCCCTCCATGACCCATACAGGACCGCAATTCCAACGACAACGGCGTCGCTTTTGAATTTCTCCGGCGTTCAGGCCTCGTTAATGAATAAATTCAATAGGCTGAAAGGTTCTAACAAGCGAAACCTGTCAAATATTGGCAAATGACAAAAAAGTCATTTCCAAGTCGTCCAGGCAAATGAGCCGTAGCATTAATTATTGGCAACATGCAACTGCAGCCTTGGAAATTTCATCAAGGCTTCGTTCTTTGTCACACTCCTCACTTCCATTTGCAGTCCGGACACCTTTGAGTTTCCCGAGCCATGAAGCAAGTAATTCTTCTACCTTGAAATTAATTTTAATGTGTTCGACTCCCCGGGTCTTCTTAATCCGCTAGTGAGTCTCCGAAGAAGAGCCATTGGGATTGTTAAAACAAAAGCGTCCAATTCAATAGAAGCTCTCCTCTCCCATCTCTAGCGAGCCCAGTAGGATGGGCATGGAGCGGAGACTGTCCCATCACAGAGACTCCAACCTTCTCCTCCTTCCATTGTGCGGCTCATCCAAGCTCCAAGACAAAGTTTCTAACAGCTTGATGACAAGTTAATCAAGACACCACGGAGAGCTGTTTTGATGGGGACAAGCAGCTCCTTCCTAATAGCAGGGATCGCTAGTTCTCCACTGTCATCATCAACATCATCATCTTTGTTTCATATACTGAGTATTGTAATTTACAGAAGCTCCCTTGGCAGGCGAGCAAGCAACTGCTGAGAGATCCGATTCATCGTCATGGACTTGCTCCATTCACGCATTGTCTCAAGATTTTCATTCAAGTCATCGGCAATCCAAGTACTTTGGACATACGGTATACGCGTATTAGTACGTCGATAATCAAGGATTGCCCAAAGCCTGGAGGACAGTTTTCATGGGAGGATTCAAGAAGTCATTTGCCACTGGTGCTTCCGACCCTGCTCTATGTACAATCTTCTATAGTTTGAGGCCATTATTTTGAAACACTGTCCCCCTAATTTGGCCTCAAATTCCTTGGAAGAGAAAAGAAGGCTCTTTTTAGGGCTCTTCCAATTTTAGGAGCGTTTTTGAGCCATTGTCTTGGTCTCTGGAAATGACAGCACGTTTTGACCAAAGCAACTCGAGCCATTTGAAGACATTGTTGTCAGCTTTTGTTTCAGAAATAGCATGAAGACATCCCAGAAAATTGCCCCCATTCCCGTGCACATTCAAGTACAAAGGGTATTTAGCTTGTCCATGGGCGTCCCTTCGTTGGCGTTTTTATCCGCTCATTCTTATTGGTAAATGCCAAGAAACATGTTCCATTCAATCGCTGCCAATAACGACTACTATGATAACGTCAACAGTACCTGACACACTTTTTGCGTACTTTACACGTACAGTACACTACACGGATCCTTGTGCGCTCTCAGTGTGGATTATGCACATCAAACACATTTCTTCAAGCCTGTGGATGGAAGAACTTTAAGGAGATGCCGTTTTTCCGTCAATCTTTAATCTGGCTTGGAGTTCGCTAGTCGTTTAGGCAATTCATGGCAGGCAAGCATCCCTCGTTGAATAGCTGCTGTTCCCCAAATTATGCATGGCATTTAGTTGGACCGGACATGTGTGACATGTGTTTGACGGTTCGTTTGATACTTGACTTTGTCGGAACTTTATTGGGCCCATCCATCCAAGTATTCACGCATCCATCTGGATATTCCCGTTTCTCAATGATGCTCACATGGACCAAAGCTTTTGTTTGCCTGAGAAAATTTCCCTAAATGACGAAGCAAGATTGGATTGTCGGGACTTTTGCATCGGGCTCTTTTTCCACTTGTTGATATTGGACTTCATTTGGAGATATCAATCGTTTCATCTCCAAAGATAAAATATAGTGAAAACAGCATTTGACTTGGTTAATGTCCAATGAGATTGTCATCACTAGAGCAATCGTGCACCAGAGTTAAAAACAAAAGAACCACTTTACCAGGGATTTTTTGTCGGTCCTCCACGAGTGCAATGAAATTCGTGCGTCCTTTTAATGAAACCTTTCTCCTCAAAACTATAGCAAGCAATTTTACTCTTGTGGGGAGCCCAATTATGGGGAAGAATAAAGAACCCCTCCATGTTTTGTTTCGTGTGGGATTTGAGGTTGAATTTGCGGCAAATGGAATCCGACTTGTTCAGGACAAAGTACAGTATGCAGGTGAACTGATTGTGTCGCAACAGCGACCTCACCAAGAGTCTGAGGTACTTATGGGTCCATCAAACAATTAACGTTCTATTGAGCCAAATTTGAAGCCAGGGTCGGCCCCGCCAGAACAGCGCACACATATTCTTACTAAACCATGATGAGTTCATACTTACGCCCAATTGACCGTGAAAGAGTGGTAGCCTGTGTAGGCAGCAGGAAAACAGTGCTCCCACAATCCAGCCTCATGATCTACCCGAGATCAGCAGGCCACGGAGTAAGTAAGTAAGTAAGCAAGCGGGAGTGTCAGAGCCGAGGAGAAAATCAGGTCTTTTGAACAAAAAGCTCTTTGATCCTTTGTTCCCCACTTTTTCCATGGCCGTGATTTTGCGTTCTTCTTTGTTTAGCCTCTGGTAATAGTTTTTTTTCGAGAGCCAAAGAGAGACACATCCACACATAATACTGCACGGCAGTCCTGTGGGTGCATGAGTGAGTGATTCGTTCTTTCTGAGCCCGAAAACCATCAAGCTGTTGGCTTGGGCTTTGATCCTGTGAATTAGCTGGGGCAACTTTGAGGACCCACCTCTCGGTATTCTCATCATCATGGTTATCATAGTCGTTCATCGTCATCATCATCATCATCATCATCATTGTCGTGACATTGTCCAGAATGAAAATGCTCCACTAACATTGGAAGCCTCAATTTTCCCCTCAATAGCACCTGAGGACAAGATTTATCCACAATCGATGCTATTATACCGTCGCCAGTGTGCTTATTATGTGTACTTGTGTGGGAGTCTTGAGATCCCATGAAAGGAGACACTGTTTGCAGAAAATTCCCATGCACCCTGAGAATGCAAATGACTGATGGATGGATGAATGAATGCATAGACGGATGGGTGGATGGATGGATTTATTCTTTCCGTCGTTCGTGGTCTCTGGGCTTTTGTGGTGGACTCTACAGAGCACCATCCTAACACATAACACCACTATAGTGTCCATACACTAAGCAGTCAATGCCATTGTGAAAGTCCAGTGAGTTATGACCTGATATACGATCATCCTCCTGCTTGCTTCCTCCTAAGCATACTTTGCAGGCATGGGGATGGATGGATGGCTTGCCGAACTCGGGGACTGTTGCAACAGTCCTTGGAACATAAAGCATCTTCCTGTCTGGAGACCTTTTGTCAATGAGGGGGATTCACAATGGTCGTATTCCTTGTGTTAAGGGAAAATAGATCAAGTTTGGGCTTCATCCGTTTAGGGCTCCCCTTCAAATTTTGACCCATTGGAGTTATCAACAAGGAATGGTTTTATTAAAGGATCTTAAACGACTTGTCATATGGTCAAAAAATATGAATTAAACACCAATGGTTATGATCTGTTTCAATAAAATGCGCTCTGAATTTGGCATCCCTGGTGTTCGTCATCATAAGTCGGGAGAGGGGAAATTGGAGGTGACTTGAATGGACAGTTTATGCTAAAAGTTTTGTCTGCTGGGCTTGTGTTCGTGTCATTTGCAATTCAACAGGCTCTCTCACAATGTGAATGCTTTCACAAAGCCCTCTTTCAGAATGCTATTAATCTAACCGAAACTCTGACTGTTCATATAGTCATATGGTTTTGCCAGTGGGTGTCTGTGTGTGAGTGTCCCTCACTCACATTCCCTCGCATTCGCCGATTTATGAATATTGGCTCAAACATGCAAAAAAACCTTATCCCAAATCCAGACCTTGAGAATTTGTGGAATCCTCCGGTGGTTTGAAAGTGTTTTTTCCACTAATCCATTATTCTCAAATCCCTGGTATTTGGCTCAACAACTAGAACGTGAGCCCTTGTGAAATTTTGAGGCAGGATGTGTTTAAATCATGGTCAAACTTTTCTCACCATGACAAAATGAACCAAAGTGACCCCTAGAACCATTGGAATGGTGTCAAATGCGTTTTGTCGAGAATGATTCCAATGTCTAGCCGACTTTTTTCCAAAGTATGTCACATATGGGAATATTGGTTCTTCAGCATTCTTCTGATATGAATCGAAGGCTAGAAATATTTACATCATCAATTAAAAAACCACTCAGAAGAACGTTATTCAAACATTTAGGACACTCTTTTTAAAATTGGTAACCCTAGGGGCATATCCCTAGGCTTCCTTGATGTGCATTGAAATCTAATGGGAGGAAGGTCATCTATCAAAGTGTCCGAGAATGAAGAAGCCAAGATCGTCTTTTTTCGCGTTTCCCTCACACCCAATACAAAGAACAACTAGTTAAGTGACGAACAAGGAGGGTCCTTTAGAACGACAACAACAACAACGACGACATATATTTCAGGCATTTGCTTTAGCCAATGTGTAAGGAAAGAGCGCCCCTCCAATCCCGTATGTACATACGCACTCTCAGTCACAGAGATCTGTGCGTCTAATCGTTAACGACACTTTAGCTTGGTGGAGATTCGGGATTTAGCTGAATATTCAGTGTGAATAATCCGTGGGGGGTCAAACATGGGAAGAACACCTGCAAATTCCAACTCACTGAAACACACCGAACAACCTACTAACTCACCACTCAAATTTTTGAAGCGTAACTTTTACGTCCACACACATATTTAAAAAATCTCTCTTTTTAAACACGTATTATAAATCTCAACAGATTACGTACGAAAACTTTTGCTTGCCTTTGCACTGTTCTTCACAGAAAAGAAAATTTTCTTTCACACTTTCTATATTGATTGAAAAGCGAAGGAATGGAATCCTGACAAGTATCTTGCCATTGGGGCAACAACACGTTCAGCACGACCACGAAAAGATTGGCATACCCTGGCAACCTCGGCGGGATCCAGGTCGGCCGTGGCCTTGGCGATGGAGCGCTTTAGGGACTTCAGGCTTATGGTGGGAATTGCAAGCTATGGCCTCCATCCATCCCTACAAGTAAATTCACAAGGGTTCAAATCAGGGAGTTTGGAGGCCATGTGATGGGATCCAGAAGTGGTGGAGATTCTCAGTTGGCAAGGCAATGATCTTTTTGGCCTTATGGGCAGGAGCCGAGTCCTGCTGAAAGGTGTAAGGCCTTCCACCTGTGCAGTCCACTATCCAAGGCACCACGACATCTGGTCGTGCAAAGGTTCGGCAAAATCTTAAATTGGATTCTATGCCACTTATTCCATCTCTACATAGTTCGTGCCATTCAATAAACTGCTTATCCAAAAATTGGAAATCAATGGGACATGCACAAAGGTTGCTCAAGTGAGCGTTTTAGATTATACCGCTAGCAGGAAAACAGGGCTGTTGACTGTGCCAAGTTGCTGTGCCCATTTTGGCCACTCATTTTTGTTCTACCGTATACTTAAAGAGGTTAGATTCATGGACACTGGACATGATTGATATTTCACCTGAGGGTACCTTGGTTGGAGTTGGATTGGAGTTGGTAAAATTCATTTTCAAGGTGATTGGATAAAAAGCACTTCAACAAGCGTTGTGCTACAGCAAAATAGAACTTGATTATGATTCAAAAAAATAATTTAAAAATAATGTATATTTGTTCAGTTGATTCCATAGAATCAAAATTTAAAAATCATCAGAAGCAAAATTTAAAATTATGTCCCACAAAGAGAAATGAAATTCTTTTTATAGCTTCTTTCAAGCAATGTATGATTTTATATATCTCATTCTCTACCAAATAAACTGAGCATATTATGAACCAGGTGTAATCGGAGGCATCTAAATGTAAAATAGCGATCATTTCCAGGGACCTAGACTTATTGAAGACACATATATATTGAATTGACTTGAATTTGCCAAAATGGGCCGATCCTTGTTATTAAATACCTTGGAAGTTTTGGGTCAGAACAATACACTCGTTCCAAACTCATTGCCAAGCTCGTTGGTACATTTTGATGCCTCTGAAAAGGTGCGAGATTGTGGGTTTCATGGGACTCATGGGGCCATAAGCATAATCTCGTTAAAAATTTGCCCCCCATTGATGTTGGATCCCATGTTGTTCGTCCTTTGTCAAGCGATTCCGGAAATGTCCAGCTGGCAGTGTTTCTTTTCCTAAGCTGTTTCAAATCATTATTTGCCATGGGTTCGTAGGTCCGTGGACCCATCATGACCAAAGGATATCTTGACCAAAGTTACATAGAACAGTTCGAGATCTAGAGCGGATAGAGTATAAAATGATCCAATAGCAGGAAACCAGAGGAAAGAGGAGGAGGACCCGAAGAGAAATTTCCCCATTGTGCCCTTTGTGAATCTATGAAAGAGCCCTGTTACCACCGACATTCCAAAGGGAAGCAGAACCTCTCCAACTCACAGGGAACTCGTTACGGAGCAACCAGCTCTAGTTCTCGTTCTCTCTGTAAACCTACGGCGTATAAAGTCCACTTTTAATTGTCCGTTTCTCACCTTGGCCATTGTTATGCATTGTCCCTGAATTGACCTCCCACTAGTTGGGGGTGGGCCAATGGGGGGAGGGGTTGGTTGGTAAGTATTGGTACTTTGGTTGTGTTGTCCGGACATTGACGGCCGGTCAATCAGCTGACCCGGTGACCAACAAGACAGCTGACCATAGACCAACTCATGCTGAGATTCTTTCTCAGGACACCACCGAGGTCAAGAGAAAGAGCTCTGACAATGATGGGGAGTTGTATTGCATTGAATGGGAACAACTTGAGTTTAAAGGAAACCTACCGTCGTGATTATATTCAATCGTCCGCTTCTTCCTCAGAAGGAAGGTTGAGCCAACAAATCCTAGACTCACACTCCACTCAGTCTCCTAAAGAAGACAATGAAGGACAAAACGGACAAAACCAACTGCTATTCTCTGACCTCTCCTGGATGGATGTGCAGTACGTAAGTAGGAATCTTTTTTTCGTCTTTCTTCTCGTTCTACGTCTCGACTTTTCTTGAAGCGGCGGATATTGCCCGTCGTAAATTTTGGGCTTTGTTCGTCGTTTTTTCTCCTCCCCAAAGATGTAAACGGTCCATCCAGAAATCGCCTCACCCTCCAGACGACCTCTTGAATCGTTCGTTGTTGGCTGGACAGCTCGTTGGTTGGCTCATTCGTCCGTTCCTCCGGCTTTATTCTCCCTTTGACTTGAACAATTGAACATTGGTCAGAGAATAAGAGAACTTCAAATCCACTTTGGCTTCTTGCCTTTGTTTCAATTTTAAAAAAAATATGTGGCCATACTCTGTGCTTTGGCGAATGCATGCATTTATCGAAAGAACTTACCTTGCTCGTTGCTCATTCGCTGTCCAATCACCTTTGTTAAGCGAGACTTCAGAACAATCGCACAAACCAAAGCATCTTTTTTGTTGAGGGCCTCTTTGGTTTCGCACTCGGAACAACAAGAGGTACTATAAGCAAAAGAACAGCTCTTAAATGTCGTTTAGTACTAATCATGTTTGGCATCTCGTTGAATAGATGATGTTTCGGCCAAGTACCCTTGGTCGTCTTGGAGGCAATGCACGATTGGTCTAGTTGGTTCCCCTTTGGTGGATTGGTTGGTGGGTTGGAATAGTAGATGGATGACGGCTGGTGTTGCTATCTCGCTCTTCTTCAACTCTTCTCACTTCTCAGACACACACAAGCAAGCCTGACGTATTTCTTTAACTCTTTTCTTCTCCCAAGCATATTTCATCGGCTTATTTCGATTCAGACAACGTAAGCTTGGACAGGGTGTTCAAATTCATTGGGGGAAACTGCTTCACTTTGAATGCAAGGCCTTCGCAGATTGTGAGGTACAATGTCAATCGGCCATGTTTATTAAACTCAATGGAGACTTATTTACCCTTCAAGACTTTGACACCCCGTTTCTTCAAAGCCCATCCTCGAAGGCCGAAATTGTAGTTCTTCACGAGGCTTAAGAGATGAGACGATAGAGTACAGTAGCAAGTGAGCCAAGATAACCCATTCAAGACGAGTCCATGCATAGGAATAGATGCCGTGTTAGCAAGAGTAGTAGAAGTTGTTGTTGGTGTTATTGAAAATGCTGAAGTATCACGACCGACTCCAAGCCAAAGCGGACCATTTGGTTCCTGGTGTTTATAATAAGAGCCCATGCATAAAAAGAGTTGGATGATTGTCAGCGTAGCCAATAAAGTCCTTTGTGTCCCACAAAGAAAAACTCATTCTCATGTTATTTGAATGAGAACCCTACACCTCTTTCAATAATCTAAAGACTGAGCAGAGCACATGATCAAATTAAGATTATTCAATTCTTTATATACACACATTGGACACAGTTATTCGGAACTTTGTTAGAGGATTGAGACGTCTCAAAAAGGGCTTCTCATCCGAACTCCAGAGCCTGTAACAAGTCTGACAGCGATCCCAAATTGAATCTCTCGCATCGCCCTATGTTGCTATCAGCTAAGTTAGAGTAAGACCCGAGTAGGCACCATTATGACATAAGCCAACACCTTTTAAATCAGGTTTTCTTATCTCAATGTGTGCAGCAGGGTAACTAAAAAAAATATTGACCTTCCTGAAAAACAACGTGCTCGATATCATTGCATAACTCGGTCCAAGCTTGTCAATTCCTCTTCTTTCATAGATTCACTTTTCCAGGCAGGACTAGAAATGTCTCAATAGATCGGGACTCCAGGGAACCCTGAGTTACCCAGGTTTAGCCTGGATAGCAATGCAAGACGAGCTTGAGTGCCATTCTCGATATACTCCCTAAAATGGATTGAAAAAGTTCAAGGGAGGTCAATGGGCTAACTTCAACCACAACCAAACATAGTTCACTTGAGATGTCTTTGTAAAAATTGTATTCCAAGCTCTCGAACATTTACGTATATTCTCCCTAATCAAAGGCTTATCCGTTTGAAAGTCAATAATTCATCAGATGTTATTCTTGCTAGGTCGTAGGTCGGCCTTAGCTCCAAGTTCTTTAAATTCTCGAGCCGATCAAGATAGTTATCAATTGAGAGAATGACAGAGAGGCATTAAGATAAAGCTCTGATTACCCGGAATTCTGATCAGAACGAGCCTGGAGTGAGCAACCATCTACTACATGGAGCTAACTGGGTCTACCACGAAGTTGGACAAGACGAAAGTGGGTTCAAAGATCAAGTCAAGGCAATGCCAAATCCACTCAAGAGCAGGAGTTTCACATTCCTTAATGTACGGGTTTGGCCTTGAGTATGAATAGAGGTTTCAGCCTTTCAGAGAGGCCGCGTCAATTTCGAAAATATGAATTGCGTGTCCTCGTTTCTTTCGTTCTTTCGCTGGGTGGTTTTGTTTTTGGCTTGGCATAGCTATACAGTACATTCAAATTGACCGGGTTCTTGAGACAACTTTGAGTTTCATTCAAGAACCTTCATTGTGAAAATCAAGAGCGGAGGGCTTGGAATTTGCTTTGGAATTGCGAGACAATCAGTTGAAAAATTGATTCTTTTCATGCATAACAAAACGAGGGTTTGTCCAATCCCGGTGGAACAAGATGGCTAGCTACCTTTGTCAGGTGTCAAACTTAATGAAGCCAAATAAATGTCTTCCTGTTAAAAAATGTGGCTCCAACGAGACACAAGATGCTTCCCCCATCACTGTCGATTTTTTTTTGTTTATTTTGCTTCTCACTTTTTCCCCATCCAAATTTAAGATAACGTATGTAGTCTCAAACGTCATAAATGTAGCTTACACCAAAGACCGACCTTCTTAAAAAAGGAAAACGATCCAAATCTTATTTCTGGCAGTGTTCCTGCTAAGACGATGTGAGAGTAATAGGTTTTGAGTTAAGCCGGTTTTAAGGGCTCCATTGTTGCCAAAATGAATGCCCTTTTGAGTTTGGAACCACCTAGCAGGATTCTAGAACAACGACCACAATTGCAGCACATTTTTCGTTTTGAGTGCCAAGATGGCTGGTTGGTTGCTCAGAGAGTTGGTTAGTTCAAGTGACGAGTGACACTCTTGGCACCAAGCTGTCTGGTAAGATCCACGGTCAAACACAATCCAGGAAATTCCTTTACTTCTCCTTGACCAACGTTGGTCGTTCTACGTAGATGGAGAACATCAGAGGGTGGTGGGGTTAAGAGAGGGTTTCCACCAACCAGCCAACGACCAACTAACTACCTACCAACCAAACAATCACGGATCGCTTTAAGTAAAGTGGCGGCAACTCAATAAACTAACAATGGTTGGGAGCCTTCGTGGCAAATAGTAGTAGGTTGAAATGATTCCAAAATAGTTAGCCCTGAGACTAAAATTAAAGCGAGCTGATGACAAGTTAGTGGGGTGGTTTCATTAAAAAAGAATAACCAAGGGGATTGTTTCATTTGCTACTGCCCTGTTTTAAGAAAGAGGGAACTGAGGAGGAAGAGGAGGAGCAACGAGGGATATCGGGGAAGGAAGACCGAAAGACGACCTCTTTTGTGCCTTTGGAATTGACCGTCTTTGGTCCTTTCTTTGACTTTTCTTCTTTTTTCCTTAAGCTTGGTCTTCTCTTCTTTTTCTTCGTCTTTCTTCTCCTTCCTTTTCTTCGTTCAGTGAGGTTGCCTCGAAAGAATGGCATCCATCAGCTTCAGTGGTTGGCAAGGGCATTGTGACCTTTATAAAGGATTCCATTCACCTTTTCAGATTGGTCCAGAACAGAATGAATGACTTTCACAAAAGCTGCTGCCAGAGAATAAGAAGATGGAGGCAAGAATGGACGAAGAAAGAAAGAAAGAAAAAAGGAACCAACCCAAAAAGTAGATGAAAAGAAGAGCGACGACCACGAATAAGAACGAGAACCAGAAGGCGATGATAACGATGACGACCACGAATAAGAACGAGAACCAGAAGGCGATGATAACGATGACGACCACGTTCATAGACTGGGAACTAGTGTCCATGTCCTTTAAAGTCTTTGAGCAATTGGATAACGATGGCGGCCGCCTTAGAACCGAGAACTTCACTTTCTGATCCTTCCCGGTAAACAAGGAGGTCGGGTGAGAGGGTTCTTCAATATTTACCATGGATTCTCCTTTGGACTCAAACCTCTCTTTTAAATGGCTGTATTACCGATTGAGAGCTTCGCTATCCAGAGAATCCCACACAAAGAGTGTTTGCTCCTCTTTATCATGGTCTCAGGAGTCCCTTTTTGGTCCCCCAAATTGAATGTGACCGCACCAATGATGCCTGATTCTCTACACCGCTCCCGAAGACCAACCAACAATCATCCGAATACCGCGTTTGACGGTGGTTTTCTCTCTGTGTCTATCCCTTATCCTTATCCCAATGTTTGTCACAATTTTTTTCACCCACTATTCCGACAAAAGCACAAAAGTCCCTTTTATGATTGCACAATGAGATGGAATGCCCAGAAGCTAAAGCTGAGTGAGCAACCTAAATCGGGATAGAAAGGGAATGAGAAAGAGAGAGACGAATCACGTCTTGCTCTCCATCCACCACATGGAGGGAAGTTATAGGCAATAAATAGATTCATGTTCAGCTTCGATTCCGTCTCGACCGTGTACAAGGGCAGGTAAATTCGTTCATCTTCTTGTGAATGTGTTGCTTTGCTCGTGAAATCTCGGTCATGAACTAAGGCGATGTACGGATATTCAATCTCCAAAGCAGCCGGAGTCAAAGTCTTTGGAACTAATGCTCGGTCGCTTTGATTCTCCCCCATTGCTTTGCTCCTAATAAACCCGATTGGAATTTCTCTCACTCACTAAATCTGTTCCGATCGGCTCTGATTGAGATCACTGACCAAGTTGTTGGCTTGCTAGCTAGACCTTAGATTGGAATGTCGAGTGGCTTCGAGTGCAGTATGATTTTCTTTTTTTTCATTTATAGATTTCTTGGACCCGCTGATTTTGCCTTTTCCGTCCGGACGAGATCAATCGTCAATCCAAAATGGAAATGTGGGCGTCAAGCTCATTCATCCCATTCCAAATCAAACAACCGGGCATTGTATATGTTTTCAAAATGGACAGCTTTGAATGGCCTTCAAAGTGTTGAAAACTTGCCTGTTTTATACCAAAACTCGTCTCACCATGATTGGAGCACGTTTCTCTAGACTTTAAGGTTCTTTTCTTGAAAGAGTGTGTCTGCGTTCCGGAGCGGATGATATAATTTGGCGTGTCTGATTCGGCATGTGTTGGCGTTTTTGCATAAAAGAAGATCCGAGCTTAAGATAGAGCCAACGCACAAGAACAAGATGATGGTGAAGAGAACCATGCTGATGAAGTGCTCCCCATTCTGCTCTCTCTCTGCCCTCTCTATGAGGTGGGCAACATTCCAGCTTTTCCATGTTTCCATTGGGTACGAATTCATATTGAAATCTCTGGCTAAAAATAGGATGGGCGTCGGATGAAGGTTTCCTGCCATCTTCGGCTCTCATCGTTCGTCTTCTTGGTCCAATCCGTCACACCAATTCAAATTCCAAGGCTCTAAGAAAAGAAATTATGGCTAATCGGGTGCTGAGAGCGTTGCCGAGAGAGGCAAGATTGAAATCGAGCTGGGAGTTTGGATTTCAAGAAAGGCTCAAATGAGACCAGAAAGAAATACGAGATTTGAGGCTTGAAAGTAGGTCTAATGGGCTTTAATTTCCCAAAATTATTGATTGTCATAAATAAGGCAAATTAATTGAACAGTTTCTGTACCTTCAATAACTAAATTATGTTTAAAAAATATACTATACATGTTGAAGACCTTGGTAGACTTTGAAAGGGGAAAGTGTTGCAAACAAATTCGGAGGCACTACAAGGATGTCCACCTTTTATTGGCGGGAAGTTTGAAACGCTTTTGGCCTTGTCATTCAAAATATCTTTTCTATCAAAACTGCATTTTGAAACCAGTGAAGTTATTTCAGTACATCAGTGCCATAATCATAATGGACAATAAACAAAATATTGAAAATCAAAGCCTGACTGAAGGGCAACTGCTGCTATAAAGTCTTGAATCAAACGTCCTGTCCAGAGTGTCAGCTGTCCCTTTACTATCACACCCTTGATTCGTACTGGTTGGTCGGTTTCCCCGAGAACAAGCGTTTTACAAGGTTATCATCTTTGGAGGAGTCCTCTCGAGCTAGTTGGGGTCATCCGATTTCGTAGTCAAGAACGAATGACACCGGCCAAATATATAACCTAGTACTCCTCACCCTCATCTCATGCCCCGTGAACATTGAACAGGGAAGTAGAATGGCATCGGATCGTTTCATCTTTGGTTCAATCTCAGGCTGAAAATTTCGCCCTCACTCCCTTGCTCTTCCTTCCACCTTTCCAAGTTTAACCACCAGATGACACATGGACGAATCTATGGCACACCTGGATTGATCCATTGATACAAAGACGTACGGAAGCGCAATTAGTAATTTGGCATCAACAAATAGCACCCACTTTGATAATTTCGTTTCGCTAACCGAAAGCTGAGAATCGTTTAATCGTCGTCCCCTTTAGTAGATTATCCACTCCCCCTCTGGGTGTGGATTTTTATAACAAGGATAGATTTTGATTTTTGATATCATTGTGAGTGAGTGGCTGGCGGGAGGGAGTCTGGCCATCTGGGAGACTACTAAAGAACGGGTAAAAAATGACGATGATTTTTTCCTCTCTCTTTCTTTCTTTTTTTCTCTCCATTTCCAATGCGACACGAAGCAAATAAAGCCCCTTAAAGCCAGTTTTGATTAGCCACACTTACAATAATTTTTGTCCCCGTTTGACAGTCGACTGTGGATAATTGAACAATCTGGGTTGAATGAGATAAATTCTCAACAACTCGGGTGCTCGAGCCAATAACAGCACTCGGTGTGAGAGTGAAATAATATTCAGGATCATTTTTTCTTTCAATATTTGAAATATAGACGGAACAAATAGGAACGCATTACTATAGGACTTTCCTGTGAACTAATTGTGGATTGCGGCTAAATGACAAATTTAATTTTTATGACTAAAGATGTTGATCCATTCAAAATCACCTGTTTTGTTAAAATAAATTCAGTTTGTACGTTCATTCCGCAATAAAATTACGATTTGCTGTTGATTATGATAAAAAAGTGAAGAATAGGTAATCCTTGGTTTTGAAACAAACAAAAGAGCATCACTTATAGCAACATTCAACAGCGTCAATTCATTTTGTTTTGTGTTAAAGTTTCATGAATTTAAAAGCTCTTTACATTCATGAAAAGGTTAAACACAGTGTACGTTTTATTTGATAAGGCTTTAGGATGGTAGTGTCTGTTATTTATCCCTTTATATTAGGCTTAAATAAGCATGTCGAATACTTATTGCCATACACTTGAATTCGCCATTTAGTCCTCATGGAGCAATGCATTCATAAAAGGGTTCTACAATACCAAATACAATCTCAAGGGTTTCCAACGACGGAAGCGATGGCCAGAATGTATGGCGGCTAGAATGTAGTGGTGACAATTACACCCATTAATTGGTTCCAAGTGCTCATATTTTATTCTCAAAGCGCTCAACCAATCTCATGGTTAGTATAAATACGCACTGCACCCCACCTACCGTATGAACCAAGCGATACCATTCGCGTCTGAAAAGCCACTTCAGCTTGATATGTCACGGTGTCTCATCGACATTTCGCGCTTCAAATACGGACTTCGAAGAAGCCTCTTTCCACGGGTTACACATTATCATTGTCACTCTCCGTTCCTTCATGAACGCACTATACATTACGGTATACGAGATGCTTTGAATCACTCATAAGTAACGCCTCTCATGCTGGTGCAAGTGATGCCAACACCCGAGTTCGAGAAGCTAGAACGTTCACCACGTTCACAATATGGCAGGGAATGGGTGAATAATGGTTTGTGATTCACCGAGGTCATGTTTTCTCCCCAATTTAACGCCCCGATCATTCATTCATTGAAGAGGTCAATTGGATGTGGATCGTTTTTAAGTACTTTAACACTTTGCACTTGGTGCATCACAAAGTGGACGAAAAGGAAGCGAACCAAACGGGAAAGAATTTTGCAGAGAGGTTCTCGAAAAAAGGTTCGAGAATAACGGCCATTTTTATGTTTTAAAGGACAGCACAAATTACAAAACATATTTTTTTCTTGTTCAAAATTATTTCTAAAGGAATCAAGCAAGACTATTCAGACATACTACAACTAGCTACCTTGAGTTTAACCTTGCACAAAAGTATTGATTTCTATCATAAAAATCTTTGAGCACAAAAGTCTAATGTGTGACGTGAGTTTTAGGCAAATATTGAGCCAATGGGATATCATACCTTATAAACCTGAAAATTACAAAAGGCTCGAATTCAAAAGAAAAATAATTTTTGCTTTTCTCCTTTTTTATACTCTCGCTTTTAGATGAATCCTGATAGAGCTTTTTATAAAAGCGTTCTATGTGCACATCTGGTTTATTTTATAGATGCGGTAACGCAGCAAATCAAGACAAATATTGATTCAAACATAGCATCTTGACTTTTCAGCATTAGCTTGTACTGGTAAAAAACAGGAAAATAAAATAGAGAAAAGAAATTGACGACTCTCACATACGTCGATTTCGTAAACACGTTGGTATTATGACTTGAAAATAACTATTCCTGAAACTGAATTTTGGGATCGTAGTCTCTTTTTTTCGGGTTTGGAGGGGTTGATCCGGACAAACTGAAATGGATTTCAAATGCAAAGGTGACAATTACAAATTCAGAGCTGCGAAATGATTATTTGCTTTTCATTCAACCCTCTGGACGGTGGAGCTCTTTGCCTGGCATCGAACCGTTGAATCATCCATCCACCCTTAACCCTTCAGTCCTTCAGTTCTTCAGCGTAGTTGTTCGTATTTGATTCACTGTCTCTGGCCTCAGCGAATATTCTCTCCTCGTCCCTTTGTGTGTGCCAATGTTGGAACGTCAAACATAAATCAAACCCGTCAATGCACGATTTAACTGGAAAACCCTTATTGACTTTCCATTATGCCGGCCGAATCATTCTCCAAATGGAGTTTTTGCAGATGATTTGAATACGATCAATTTCGTTCTCAACGAGCTGATTCGTACTAAAACCTTGATTTATGTGAGTATTAATTCTTTTTGGAACCAGGGGCTTGACTGACTCCGAATAATCGGTTGAACAAGAACAATTGAGACCTTCTCACTATGCTCAACCACTTTTGACGGTATTCCATCCCGGTTTTGTTTTCATCGCCTGTCAATGAGATAGATCTGATGGATGCCAAAAGAGGTCTAACTTTTTTGCATGTCGCTCTTAGGCGAAAATTTTGAATGACTCATTCCCGCTAGATAATTTCAGCGTCGTCATCATTATCATCATCACAACAGCTACACTACAAATCCAACACCACCATCACCTCTTCGGTCGTCATAGCTAACAGCACCATCACCCTCATCATCACCATCTGTATTATCATGGCTATTTTGAGAGTCATTTAATAAAGCCAAAGTCGTGAGAAAACTGAAACTCTCGTTTTTTCCGCGTGTCAACACGTCAAAACGTTGAGGATCTGACCAAGCAAGCCAGAAAGGTACACAGGCCCAAATTAGATTTTCAAATCCCATCTCCGTATATTCCGGGTACCCTTGTGTTATGGAAATTTTTCGAGGAGCATTTCCTGGAACACTGTTATGTTTGTATTCAAAGTCCGTCGGGCATTTTGAAATCCAAGAAGTACGAAGTATTATAATATCTCGTGTGAGCAGGTCGTGAGAAAGGGTCCAAACACTCGGAAGAAGCCTTCTTTTGTTAACAATAGTTCTTGCATATCATTCTTTCACTCCATCTAGGTATTGTCTCTTTAGTTCATGCACAAGGAACCCAGGAGCTCCTTGCTTTACTTACTAACTTGAATTACCTCGCACTGACTGAAGTCTTCTCAGGATTTTGCGTTTCTGAAACTAAAATTTCCGATGAACCTGGAATTCTGAAATTGTAATACCTGCTACATTGCAAGAGGTTGATATCTCCTGTATGTGATCCCAATCTTTCTGATTCAACCTTTTGAATAATACAAGTTGGTGGGTTCGTTTTATTTCAAGGTTTGAAGCACATCTGTCACGATAGATGCCGCAAACCAAAATCATCTTTCAACTCTTCTTTGAATGGATGGAAGAAGAAAGAAAGAGAGAATGAAAGAACGAACCAAAGAAAGAAAAACTAAGATAGATCTGGCCATGTCATTCAAGAAAATGATGAGCTCCTTTCAGGCATTATTTCATTATTGACACACTCAAGAGTCAAGACTTCTTCTCACTAGGAATACACATAGTAGGTACTATCCACGGCCATTTCAGGCAAGAAATCGTGTTTTCAATGCAATCAACAATCGAAGGAGGCCCTGAAAGCGTCGATCTAGTTCAATCAAGTGGCTGTACTTGTAATCATGGACCGACAATTCGAATTGGAAACAGCTTTAATCATTTCTCCAGATGTGACCTTTGTTTGCGGTGTACTAAAGTTTACTAGAATAGAGAGAACGAGGCGTCAACCCTAACAGACGGGGTTTCCTCGACGTTTGGATGGATGTATGGATTCATTGATTTTGCTCCGTCATCGGCCAGAAAATTAGTACCAAAACCCCCGAATGGTAGTAAAGCAACAGTACGCCTCCTAATCTGTACAATGGGACACTACAGTAAAGCCGTTCAGAGCATGGAGCCCACGTTTTTTTCTCTCCGCCGAGGATCCCATCATTATGGCTTTGGGATGACGAAGCTGTCCTGTTGTCTCGGACTTGGAGTCACTTCTTTTTTTCCAACCCTCACGATTGAATCCATTTAATTCGGTTTATTCGTACAAAAACACATGGTTGAGTGGAAAAAGGTACAAAATTATGGATGAATGAGATCAGATCAGAGGAAGTGATGAGGTCCAAAACCAAATCGACGGGTCACATCACCATTTCGGAAAAACTCGCTGAAAGTCAAGTAGACGGACCAGATCGTGATCCAACCAATGGCCATGAACACAAAGTTCCGCACGAAGTTCTGGACCTTGTGACGGAAAAAATCAGGCAGTTTGGGGCGCCTGTTCCTCATTTTTCTCAGGCACTCTAATAAGCACGGGATGGGACACTAATCAAATAGGGAAATAGTGGATCAACAATCAGCTGATGACGAGGCGTAGCGGACTGCGTTCTGAAAAAGAGAGAAAGATCGGTGAGTAACAGAAATTTGGCAAATCGCCAATGAAACAACATGCGAGAACTTTTGTCTCACAACTCAACATCACAGAGGAAAGCATTTGGCATGCGCCCAAAAATTGCATCAGATCCGACACAAACATGAGCAATTCCATTCTCAAAGTGGAATACATCTTCAACCATGGACCGTTTTCCTCCCCCTGTGGTTTGTTACAAACGATACAAATCTGCCATCTCAATTATTCCACCTACATTCCCTCGAACAAAGTATTCACGGATAAGATCCAGAACGCATTGACAATTTATTGCCGCCCGAACAGGGCTAATAACCTATGTTCTCTGTCAAACTCAATCTACGCTCTTTTTCTCACGATTACTTAATCGTGGTCATTCAGGTCTCCGTGGGTCTCAGTCTAGGCCACTCACTGTGATTTTCGAGTGAGTAAGTCGCACTGGTTCCTGTACCCCGTGGTCGTGGGGACCATGAAGCAAACTTCCGTCGATATGGGTTGATACGAGTGTATCTACCTGACCTCCAGGTAGGGATCGAGTAGAAGCTATGCGGTTCGAACATTCCAAAGACAGGAATTGCCCATGGGAAGTATGAATCGGACTTGAAAGCTACATTAGCGATTGGGAATGTATTTGTTGGTTGTCTGATGCCCCAAGAAGTCGCAGTGAATGCCATTCCAGAGGCAATTTCCAAGGGCTCTTAAGAGTGAGAAGAATGTGTCTGTGCTACCAAAGAAGGACTCTCTTGTCCAGTTCTGGAATGCAGGGCAATGATCGGAGGGGAGCTTAATTGAGATTTGCTCAGATAATATCTTAATTTCTGACCCTCAAGCGAACAATCTGTGCCATCACAAGATGAGGACAAGGTTAAGAGGGAGCTCTAGTCCAGAAATCGATCTCTAGTCCAATTAACAGCAGCGATCCAATCAAGAATCAAATTTAAATCCCACCAATTCGGCAATACAACTACCATATGGTGGCCATGAATGAGGAGGAAACTTTGCATTTGAAGCTTTCTTGACACTTTCTCCCCGCTTGAATTCAATCTTGGACTCATCAATATTGTTGATTTATGCTTTTGAATCAACAGTAACAGCACAAGTGGCTGTGCTGTGAGTATTCGCTATTCATGCCAAGCAAGCAAGCTTTGGTCTAAGTTGAAGTGACGGCGGCGACACTCACTCCAATATTATCAGATGTTCCCTGAAAGTTTTTCTTCCTACCATGACAAAGCGCTTTTCTAGCCCAATACTTATCAGATGGAACACGTCTCCCAATCCATTGGAAATTTTTCTATCCCGACCGCTAAACAGGCCAGAGACATTCTTGGAATTTCTATTTGACACAAATTGTTGCCTTCAAGCCCAGCTTTTGTTGCCATAAATAAGATAATGACGCCCAATACTGTCCAATCGCAGCATCTCGCCATTGATTGTCCAAGAGGACTCTGTCCGATACCGTCTTTCAAAATCACACCTTGCACCCACTGACCGATTCAACAATCAGATTCCTTAATATCTATTCTTTTTTCAAACTACCCTGGATTTGCCTCAATGAATGGGATCATAAGGAGTAGTAATGTGTTCGGAATGGCAAAAAAGGTGCCACGCTGTCTGACGAATCCTGAGGAGCGACATTTTTCGGGACCTTCTTTGACCAAACCTCGGGGTGTCTCCGGTGTCCAACTAACAAATGAGCGAGAAAGGGAAACAACACCAAGAGAGATGCCGTAGAAAAAGAAGAAAAAAATCATTAGAGAATACCCAACGAAGCGTTTGAGCTCAACTTTACGACCAAACAAATTGGCGTCATCACATGTCAAGTTCCCTGTTTTTCCCCAAACATGTTACAAGCGCACACAATGTTTACGATGAGTTATTTTTAAACAATTCAAGCCCTTATGATCTTCCTTGCAAAATAATTTTTATTTGCAACTATTTAGTCTTCCTTGCTACTCCAATAAACGGATAGGCCAAGGTGCAGAAAAATGTGAGAGGAAAATCGAGGTCTCGATGCGATGGTCGGCGCTTCAAATGGGGTTGTGGACGACCGAATGAACAAACCACTTAAAGGTGGTGGTAGTGGTAGAGGTGGTGGTTGGTGCCAGTGAACTTGGGGGTGAGAGATCTGGAGGAGGCAGAAGAAGCATGGAACTATTGAAGCACTAAGAGGACCGGCTGATCAATGAATGAATGACAATCGTGACGCGAAAGAATTTTCCCGCAATGAGGCAAAGATATTTTTTTTGAGCTGCCAACGGGGGTTTTTGAATGGGGATCTAGAATCTGTCACATTTTCAATTGAAAAGATCCGAGATATATCACTCTTCGTACCTGTTCCAAAGGGAGGATGAGGAGGGAAAATCATGTGGCAATCTTGATCTTGTGAAAGTGAGAGATGAACTTGGATCACTCGAGAAAATGTCGAATAGAAGAAAGAACCACTCACATTGATTTCTTTTTCGATTTTCATAGTCTAATCAAGATCTAGAATAATGAGTAATCACAACTAGGTTCACTTTACTCGACATGGTTCCCTGTCAATAATCCGAAAAGAAAAGCGATACGTTTACAACTTTGCGGACAATCACCATTGTCCAAGACTTTCTTGGCCGAGTCCTCTCGCAACCAGCATAATATTCGTGGTACAGTAGCCTCTAATGAAGAAGTGAGCATTCTGGGTCGTTGCTGTGATCGTAAAATTGTTTGCGCCGCCAAGCAGTCTACCTAACTTGATGAACTGGCAAGGGAGATCCCAACTAGCTCCAATGGATATTCCAGGTGAATTCCTCTTGCTCTAGCAATGAGTCTCCCATAAAACCCAAAAACTGTTCTGTAAAATCAGATAGGGGAGACAAATCCCAAGTGGAGGGGTGCAAGTCCTTGCCCTAATTACTAGGTTGAAATGTCTTTAGATCTTGGTTACTGGCTTCAATGGGAACTTGAGCTACGTATATTTTTAGGCTGCGGTAATTGTGTGCGGTATTTGGTTAAAACATGCATAATGTTGCTGCTCTCAATTTTTATGACAATTCTTGATGTAGAGCGAGAGAGTGCCATTGAGAAAGAAAACTCTCGAGGAATTTCTCTTGAATGGCCATGTCTTCTTAATGGAACCCAATTTACAATGGTCGTTTGGCAGCTTAAGAATGAGCCACTCGGAAAATTTTTGGAGGATCAACCTGGATGAAGAGAGTTCACGGGCTAAGGCAACAATTTCCACAACTGCTCATGATGTTGTTGTTGCTTTTACTGTTGCCAATAAACCATCACCTCAATGATTATAAGCTGACATGGAGTTGATCGGAACCTAGATTACAAGTAAATCAAAATCATTGTCCAAAACTGAGAATTCTATAGAAAATATGAACGTTACAGAAAGCAAATGCAAAACGCACTTTGAAACCCCCGAAGAAATTCCACCAATGTGTAATTTGCCGATCCATCCCTAGATATGTCAAGCAAGACAGTGTGATTCTGAAGATGTTATGACAAAAAGCTCAGAACAAGTCCGCCCAAAACACCTTAAGCTCGAGTTTTATGTCGATCTCAAGTCCGATCTTGGTTAGTTCATGTTGCACTACCGCCATGTTCTCGAACCTCGAGAGTGTTGGAGCACCAATATTCTCCCGTGAAGAACTGGGATATCCCGCAGATTGTCACAAGAGACATGGGGTCTGACAATTCCAATGGTCGCTAGCTTGTCCATGGTGAGACCCACAGACAGAGTGGAGGCGATTTTGGGGGCACCCACCAACCCCCAAGGTTTATGGAATGCCAACAAGATATTGGGAGAAATACCAAAGCTGACGGGGAAAAATCATTCAAACTGGCACTTAATCACAGGTCAAAGGACCCCGTTCATATGAGTACAAGTTCAAAGCCAACAATTGGCATTGATTCTCTGGTATTGGTTCTCAAAAGGACATTTTTCGTCTTCATCTCAATCAAACAGATTTTTGTTTATTTGCTTGGTCCGTTAGTGGATTGGTGGGTCAGTTTCCTTGATCTTGTCCCCAAAACCATTTTGACAACAATAAAAGCGGCAGCTAGTGCGCACTTGATCGAGTTCAGTTTAGGGGTTAAGCACGAATTGGCTGTTGCTCGGTGGCCCAATAGTTGGGTAGATGGTTGGTTGGTTGGTTGGCTTGCACCTTGAATCCGCAATACAAAGGCGTGAAAGGGTATTGATGGCATTCATCGAACTCAAAGGGGGTTCATTATATTAATGAGGGCTCAAAAGATGAACCCAGGCAAGAATGAACGGATTGAAGAGGATCCCACTGAGCAGATTAGCAACACTTCCGATAAAGGGTCAAACACACCATTGTGGCAGATTCATTGTGCCCAAATTTGAGAAGAGCTCGAATTATGAAGCAATTCCCCCAATTGGTGAAACCCCCATAACACAATGAGCGAACCTAGTTCCGACCCTGAGGTTCGGGAACTTCATTATTGGGAAACAGTCTATGTATGCCATTGCTTTTCCATCATACAAGCATGACAATAGAATAGGAAAGGGTAGAGTAAGAAGGAGCCTGACGAAAAAATCACTTTGCATAGATTTGATTGATTTTGTGAAGACCACCTTCCACCGTTGGTTCATTCTCGTAGTCTTAGTACGGGAGGATGGATCCTTTCTCTCTGATGAACAAGCAGCTCGCTTGCGTAGCTCCTTTTCTCTCTGATGGACCAACCAACGACCGATAGACGAGCTCATGAGTGAAATGGGTAGGACTCAAGATGAAGGAATGTATGAACGAATGAGTGAGTGAGTGAGCGAATGTCGTTCCTAGCTGCTTGTTGGCCTGTGAGGACGACTTGACATAACATGATCGCGAGATATGCACACCACTGAAAAGATTTCAATCAAACTCCATTCAAATTTGAAGGCAGCTTCTTTGAGGGAGTCCCACTACTCCTCCTCCTCCTTCTCTTCTTGGTTCAAGGCTAGTGCAATGGTTCAACTACCACCATCGGAACCATAGTAATACGTAGTGATAGGATGATGGGAGTGGAAGCTTTTGGCAGGCATGAGAAACTTTTGGGATGATCAAGATTTTCAGATGGGTCGAATCGTTCATCATTGAAAATAAGGAGAGACAGACTGAAGAGGAAGAAGAAAAAGAAGAAAAAAAGAGCCCACACTTTTTTGAATGAATCTACATACGTCATAAGCGCGTCCTCTCGTTGCAGAATATGTGTGTAGAAAAAAGTTAGCTCGAGAATTATGACCATCATTTCAAAATGTTCAAAGTTCTCATCCAAGGACGAACAAGTGGTATACACACACAATGTTCGTTGTACACATAGAATTGGGAGTGTGTGATGATTGTTGGGGAAAATGGCAGGATTGGATCCTTTCAAAGCACAAGAATGGAGAGTCTTTCTTTTGAAGAAAAGGCGAAAAGAATTTTATGTTCAAGTGACATCGAGCCATTTATTTGATCAATGATATTTGAGCAACACAAAAGGCCCCAAGGGCTTCTGAAAAGAGAGGGAGAAGAGAAAGAGAAAAAAATACGTGAACAACACCCATCGGAGAATAAACAACACCTTTTGTACCTGCCTTCCTCACACAAAGGACGAATAAAGCATTGCTTTTTTCAATTCCAAAATGTCACTCAAGTAAAGGTTTTCTTCCTCCATCGACAAATGAGCTATTTCTTTTTCATTTCTTTCGGCTCTTGCTCTGTAAATATCTCACTCCTCGATACAGATGGTGTAGAATGTTTTAGTCCATTCTACACAGAATAAGCCAACAGATATTAAGCCTTAGTAAGTTAAGCAAACACCAATTTCATGTAATTTGTCCCATTCAATCTAGTTAGTCGATTGGGGTTCCGACACTTTGATATGATCTCGTCGTCGAACCCTCCTTTTACAGTTTTGATTCACCCTTCCCTCACGGTGATTAGGAGAATGAAAATAGAGTTCCTCAATTAGAGAAATCACCTTTTATGGTTACACAACACGCGGGCAATAAGTTTAGATAAAGACGTTTAGTTAAGGCATGTGCCAAGAAGGCTTAAAGATGATGCAAGAAGTGAAAATGGATTTTTAAAGATGAAATTGACTACATAAATAAAAGGGTATGTTTTTGTTTTTACTTTAAGGTTTTCCAATCAACAACCATTTCAATTCAAAATTCATATCTATAAATGTTTCAAACTTCAATATTTCAATATGATATACCTTTATTATGTGCAATTTCATACAATCTGACTCAAAACGAACTATTGTAATTGTTCACATGAGATCACCGTTTCCATTAGCTTTTTGCCGTTAAATCTAAACACAAACGGGTCAATTTGTCAATCTGAAGTGCTGAATCTATTTTTCGAAATTAATCACGATAATACTTTTTGTAAAAGAATTTTGAAAAAAAATTGCGAAAAAATACTGTCGTTTTGGCAAGATGTAAAAGATTGAAAAAAAAACCCTTTATTTTTGGCCAAGCGCAAAAGTCACAGAAAAGCGAACATTTCAAGTGCCTCTATTACCTGCAAATAGTAACAAGTAACAAGTTTTTTACCCTTATTTTTGAAAACTTAGCTAAGAGTTATGCTTCTCTTTAATGAAGCCCTCTAAACTGCAGCAAACTGCAGCATGGAGAGTGACGCCACGATTCATGTTTACTTTCCCACCTGATGAGAAGAAGAAGAGGAACAACTTTAAGAGAGCTCTGGCGGTTTTGATACTGATGCATGAAGCAAAAGCAAAAAAAAATCCCTAGCTACACCAATGATCAATAGCCTACAGAGTAATTGATTGACGATAATGGTAAGATAGGTCTGAAATAAATGCAAAAATGTTGTAAAGCCAAACCAGGCCTTTTGAACCACATTTAGCCCTTAAAAAATAGGCCTCATTTTTCCTCTGGTGTGTGGCTGGTTCTCTGATTTGTTCACCTTCCAAAGGGATCAAAAGCTTGTGTGATGATGACGACGACGTTGACGACGATCATGATGATGAGGTGTTTTTCAGCTTTCTAGTAACAACACATGACGTCGATTCCTTTTCCTCCTCATCGTTCTCGTGGTGAATGACGACAAATCAAAAGGAGCAAGAGACAGCATGGACATTTTGAGACAGACACACAAGACCAGAGGGGAATACTATGGTCGTACCACTATGGTACGAGCCTTCATCCAGTTAGCCACTTTGGATTAACCAGGCTAGATTCACACAAACATCAGGTAGAGTGGTTCATTCAGAGCGACGTGAAAAACCCTTATCATCATCATCAGTCATCTTGAACGGATGGACGGACGAAGCATGCATTGATTGCGTTTAGTAGCCTTTACTTTGTACAAATATCACTTTTGGTACACACATGACCAATACGAAGACATGGTCTTCTCAAAAGTCGGCTTTTAGGTCAGTTGTCAGTTCACACAGTCCTCACAGTTTCGGCGGGACCTTTACCCAGATGACTTTATTGACCTGAGAAAACGACCCAAAATATCGAATCCCAAAGCGTTGATGAGTAGGCATGGAGATCGCTCGAGACGGGTACAAATGTGAATGTTAATAGGTTTCCATGTTTTCCCTGATTCCTTTTCAAGTTAAGTTTTATGATCCGACGAGCTCTGAAGCAGTTTTCGAGGGCTATCAATGGCTCTCTGTAGCTCGCTTTCATCATCCCTTGGGGGAGAGGGACGAAACCAGACAGGTTTTAGTATACCGGCGGAGGCTCACCTATTTGATCATGAGCCTGAATCTGCCTTGAACTTGCACACGGCTGAGCTAACAAGGAGTGGAGGGTCTGAATGCATCGAAGCGATACTAACCCTAAGAAGGACCTCGATTCTGTTCGTTCTAGTTTGAAAAACCTGCAAGACACTCACTTGGCTGAAAACAATAGAATAAAATACTCCCCTCTCTCTCTCTCACTCTGTAGGGCATTGTTCAATCGGTAGGAATTTTTCCCGACCTGCTTTAGAAGACGGGCATTTAAATGTCCCCAATAAACGGTCATATCTCGGAGCGGTGTGTTTGAGTCTTCCACAAATTAGAGAGCGAGTAGAAAAATGGAGATGAAGAAGGAATTTCTCCCCCAAGTTCCCTAAGTACCACATACTGGTGTATGTGAAGACATAACATTCCCACCCAACTGATTTGCACTTCCCTACAGGACACCTCCACCAAAAATGGAGTATGGAACATTGGAGTGGCTCGGAATGAACATTTTCGTACGTGTCGATCGAGATTCAGAAAGTGAGCTGAGTGAGGCAGGCAGTGAACCGTCGAAAATCAATGCATGCACGTCGCCAAGGCACATCGCGGATGAGTTTTGCATAAAAGAAGAATCTTTGAATTCCAACCCCTGCCAGGATGACTCACATAAAACTCTGGAAAACATGCCGACGACCAAGAAAGAAGAAGAAGAAGAAGATCGTCGAACATCATGGGACATCATGAACATTGCCGCCAACAGAGCTACCTCATCAACCAGCTTACTACGTTGAACAGGTTGCCAAAAGAGCTAAGCTTGCTTTGCTAACACGTCTCATTTCCACTTCAAGTGTTCATTGACACATTCTTATGCAGAATAGATAAATATTACTCACCCCACAATAATAGATTCGACCTTTGGATGCAAAGTCCTTCTTCTTCAATGTGTCACACATGCTATAAAAAGTCGGCGACATTGGACGATGGCAACCCTGACAGAAGACTCCTACGACCCAACATTCACCCCCTTTGGAGTCTCGATGGTCGGAAACATGTGAAATATGTGTCACCCAGCCTTAACCTGTTAATATTTCCATTAAGACAAGCGACACCTTTTGTGCCTGAGATCTGGCCGTTGTCTTGGGTGAGCAAAGCAAGGAATTCAACAGATCAGAAACGTTTCTTAGAATAAGTGGTATCAACTCGGAACAATCCTCTTATCTTGAAAGAATGACACTGAGTGAGGTCAAGTTCTTGATGGAACTTGCCTCATGCCATAAACAAACTAGTCTTGCAGAATCCGTGGGTCAAGCGGACAAACATAGGTTGATTTCAGTTTTTGAAAGAGAAGTTTTAACACCTTGACTGGAATTTAGAGAGGGACCCCCCTTGGAACCTGAAGTGGAAGATTTATGCACCAAGGACCCACAGGGCTGTGCTCATTGGCACGGCAAACAAATGACTTTGGAAATTACGAGACAACTAGAAAAGATATTTACATGACTTACTACACGCACTAAAGCACGGAAAAGAATGCCCAAAGTCAAACACAGTCCGGTCTAATACCATTGAATACCTTCCCGTGTTCTCAGATTACCAATGGCTTTGATTTGAGTCGCTCATTCAAGCATCATGGATTGCAAGTTCTCCATGGTTGCAAACGACGCCTAATGAGCAACGAAGAGCAAAAAGGGAGCCTTTGGAGATAGAAAAAAGATCACCGTCTTTTTGAGAGCCATAACGAGCTGGCTTTTGAGAGAATGAGTGGTGCGAAGTTGGCTTTGAAAAACCTAACCTGTGTGTTGGTATTGCACACCTTGAAACCACTGTGTATCTGTCTCGTCGCCATTGAGGAAGATGGATAGCATAATGGATTGGTAAATGAATCCGTTATTCTTTGCACTAGCACCCAACAACCAACCCAGACCAACCAAGTCTTTCTGCACGTTGTACTAGAACTGTACTCGTTCGAAGGAGGGGGAGATGTACCTACATCCATAGTAGATCGACAAGCATAATAACACGGTTGGTATACAGAACTGCAGGGACTAGAGTGCAGCCTCAACAAACAAACCGGACAGAGAAAAGCTCCATCCGTTGTTCAATGATTTGTGCATAAATAATTTCATCACACCATGACAAAGCCTTCAAAGGGTAGTTCGTAAACTTTTCAAGGCGGGCATTTTTACTTCTTCACAAGTGTTTCAGATAATGCGGCAGTGACACCTTCCCAGACTTTAAGCTTTAGCGCTCGTCGTTAGTTTTCTGAACTTGGAGTAAATGCCAAGAGATGCACGACTTGAAAGCCTCCTAATGAATGTTAATGAGGATAATCGACTGCGAGTGGTGTAGTAAGAGACCACGACTCGGGAACACAATCATACCTTCCAATTGTGGTGGTTGCAATACATACTTTCAAGCTTTTAGTGTGACCATGGGAATCGCAATTAGGCTGCCATTGACCATGGCTACTCACTATTCTCTCAAGTAACAAGAGCGTGACTGAGTTGAATGAAATCTGAAGCAAAATATATCGAGTCGGCCTAAGCTATTAGGATTACTAAAAAGGGTTGTAATTGTGCAAGCTAGAAAACCCATCGGCTTATGTCATGAGGGGACAAAAAAAGACTTGGGATCCATGAGCTCGGAGATAATTGCCAATCCCAACAACCCCTCCTCAAAGGATTAGCTTTTTTTCTGAATGGAACAATATGTCTTTTCTTTCTCTCTCTCTCCCTCATGTTCTCCTGTTGAAGAACACACTGTGATAATAGTTGCTCTATCTAAATCCATTCTCATCATCGTGTAATCTAGTCACTAAATCGGGAACCTCCGAAAAGGGAATAAGATTTTACTTTTTTCCATCATCAAACACTCCAAGCTACATCCAATGTGTGTTGAATCACAGTCAGTCACTCAGTCCAGTCCACGGACACTGATCGGTTGGTTGGATGGTTGATAGGCTAGTCAGAGGGATGGATGTGGAACCTCCCTGTCTGGGAGTTGGGAAAATGGTTTTTTTGGGGACTGGGGTGCGAATATGTCATCTGATCCCCTGGGATATTGCCCAACACTCTCACATGCAGCTCTCAAAGCGCACACACGCACACTCACGTATCATCCCAACCATATGTGCGTGTGTGTATGCGTATGAAGCTTGAAGACCAATACTCGTCAGCAGCTGATAAATCGCTTAAAGCAACAGCTGTCTCTCTTCTTTTTCTTCTGTCCGTGATTGAATTTGACAGTGACCAAGGTGCTGATGGTTCTGCTACTGATGCTGTTACTGCTGCAGTTAGTTTTAGCATTAGCAGCAGTTCCCCTTGTATTCCTTGTGTGCCACGATCAACTCACTCTGTGGAATGGAATAGTCCTATTGGCGACGAACCAGCTACGTACATACATTCAAGTAGTAGGCAGAGCCCAAAAAGTGAGGATCCTGTTCTTGAGCTCCTTTCACATGGTCTGACATGTACAAAAGAAGGCTTTATTCTTTTGGGGAGGATGAATAAAACCTGCTGCCACACAATTCCTACCAATCTTTTCCTCCAGGAACAATCACTTCCTAAGGTTTTGCACATGGTTGTACAGTAGTGCTGGGTTAAAGTAAAGGTGAAACCAAAAGTGTGTAACTTTAATAGTTCTCAATGAGAGTTTTTCATTCAACGTTAGTTCGCCAATCTCAATGTTCCTGTACCCAATAAAAAATAATAATTCTAGAACCAATCCCATGTATCTTGATCAGACTGTACGCGAAACAGAGGGGAGAGGGCAGTATGCCGCATTCTCAATGTGGTTCATAATCCACAAATCACATTTTTGTGACCAAATCAACACATCTTCTCAGCCAGACGTTTCACTTCCAAGCACAACAATACCCTCGGAAATAGGACTCCGTTGGCGCTGGATTGACCCAAATGAGTTCAACATTAGGAGCATAAATGTATGCAAAGGGGGAGAGGAGGAACCGAACCGTCCACACTCTTCGCCCTACAACCAACAGGAGCATTATCATATTAAGATTCAAATTCTGCCCTCTGGCTATTGAAAACTACCAACTCGTCTTGAGGTTCTTTTCAGTCAGAAGCACCCTTCCATCCTACTAAGACGCTACTTTGGCGTTGAAGCAAAAGAGTGAATCGAATTTATATGCATACGTGTTCAAGTAGTTAAGTTCTAATGAACCCTTGAGAGTGAGTGAGGAGTTTTTTACGAGCGTTATTTAAATACTCATGTAGATTATTGTGCATCCTCGGCAGTTACCTCGAGTGGAATTGAAAGTTTCCAAAGGAAGAACAGAAACGCTCTTCTGATTTGGTTACACTTGTCTCAGACACTGCAATTGCAACACAATTGAGACATGATATCAGGAGCATGCGGTTTTCTCTCTCGTCATAAATTTACTCCCAATAATCTTGAGTCAGTCGTTCTGAGCGACCCACTTAATAATACGTATGACAGGTTTTGGCAATGGTACAATCATATGAGGTGCTTGAGAGCTCGAGATGGATATCATGACCGAGAGCAATTGGAGTCAAGGTTCAAGACACTCGGTATTCGTGTCTTCCCCATATAAATTCAGATCATTCGCAATGAATCTCTTCCTCGTCTTCTTCTTTCAATGTTTTGCTCGACCATTCCAGTTCATCGCTCTTCTATTCGGGTTCTTAAGAAGAAGAAGATATTCGAGGATCGTTCATCTCACTTCTTTGCCCTTACCGCAATCTTGAAAGGCAATGTGGTCGAAGCGCGCTTCGAAATGAGAAAATGAGCACCTTAGGCTCAATTAGTCCAATTTAGCCAAAGAGCCTGAATACATTAAAGGTGGCCCTACTTCAACCGTATCCTCTTCTTTGCCTTTTCAACCGATCAGACCGAGTCCAATCAGAGAACAGCCATACGTACTTATGTATTTATTGTACTCCCACAGAAGCCCATTCCATGATAGAAACATGATAACCAAATAACATTAAAGGCCACAAAGACCTCTTTATATGCAAGGAGAGGGAGGGTCAAATTAAATTTTCTCTGTTGAAGACAGCTTCCTTTCCCCTCGCCAAAGTTCGTGGATCAAGATCCGGAAGGCTTTCTTCCTTTGTGGACAAAGGACTGAATCTTTTGTATGCAAAAGTTCCACTTCTTTGCCACGCTTGATCCCTAGCTATTGATCCATCGATCTTGAAAAGTGTCAATTTTTCCCTTCGTCATGGCAATTGGCCTAAAAGAGGAGGAACTGCCAATAGGCAGACGGGTGATGAAAGTAGGAACGCTGCTATGCCAGCATCATGTTAGGAGGATGCCATACGTGAACGAACTCAGAGATTGGAACAAGCAAAAAGTCATTCTGAATACATCAATCTGAATAGAAAAGAGCCCCGGAGAATCTCGAGATTGAGACTAAGGCTCCTGCTACATCTTGGAGTGAATGGCTCGTTGGACAGCAACAATGGGCGATGATGGGACCGGTATGGAATTGATACTCTCTCTATTTCTGACTGGTCCCTTTCCACTTCCATCCATCAGGAGGGCCAACCATGTGACTGAGTTTGGTGCATAGGGAACATGGGAGAAAGTGTGTTCCCATATCAATTGGAAAGATACGAGTCAGTCAGTCAGTCCTCGATCTCTTAGATGCGGGCTGCACTTCCAAATAGAAGAAGAAGAAGCATAAGCATAAGTTCCATCTCATGCACGTACATATACTCATGTAAAAAAGCTCACTCGCCATCATTGGGTAAATAGTTCAGGATGCATTGCAACGCCCCAGTCACGCTCCTGCATCTTGATCGAATATTGTGCTAAAATCCCTCATTCTGGATTTGGTTCAGATTGTATTGTTCCATAAACTATTTTTGAGTTTAGTCGTTTATCGTTGCTAAACATCCCTTAGATATCTGAAATCTTGGGGAAAAAGACAGATAAATGTTCCCAAACGACCAGAAGTAGAAACTCTGGATACGGTACTTAAGCGAGAAACATATTCCTCCAAGTTCCAGCCACGTGGCACACGAATACATTACTCGGAATTTCCAACTTCAGCTTAAACTCATTGAATTAATGCAATGTGCTTGTCAACCTTTTCTTTTTATGGCCATTTGATGGTTCCCATGAGAACATGCATACTGAGTGGATGGAAGAGGACCTCCTCCCGAGGACCACGAGAATCGTTCCGATTTAGGTTTGAATCCATTTTCGAACGAATCTCTAGACTACGATTCAGTGATTTGGTGGAAACACTTTTGAAAGTGCTTCGACTAGACGACGGTTTGAAGTGCGGGGCTCCCTAATATTCAATTATCTCAAAATGTGTGTATTGTTGTTGGTCGTTTCAAGTGGCTCTTTTTTTTTTTTGAACGGACCCTTCAATCCTTCATCCACTAATTCAGTAAATGCACTCAAAATAACCCATTCCCAATTTGGATTATTTCCCGCTCGCACTTTAGAGCTGCCGAATTGGGAGGGATTGGAAAAGACTCGTTTCCAATCCTCGTAAATCTATAATGAAGTGATTAAATTCTGATGTATTTGGCTACCAACAATGTCTAATGTCTGTCCATCCTTCGAGGTCCAGTCGTCAGGGTGGTCTCCAATCTTCAAAATTGAATTCTCCGCACTCAGTTCAGGGTTGCCCGGGAAACCAAAATGTAGGTTCTACCAAAATCCAAAACTCCTCGATTCAAAATACCCAGATTTCCCAATAGCAAACTTTGAACTGTGACAGTGTTGAAACAGGTTTGAGCTGTTCATGTGGTTTAACCTATTTGGTCACATGGGTAAATCAAACATTGAATACGTACGATGCACCTCAAAGGAACATCGTTTTATCCAAAAATATTGACGCATTTCTGCCTAATATCGCTTAGGGAATTTTTGCCACATGGGCTATTTTTCATCTGCGGATAAGAAAATCTTCTACAGATTCAAGTACAACTTTCGGTTGCCTTAGCGCAGGAAATTTTCATTGAATAGGTTGAGAAAGTAAGCCAGGGTCATTGCAATTTTCGAGTACCTACTCCGGGGTGGTCTTTCCCCCTCCCTGAAACGATTTGGCCAACTAGGGCGGTTGTATTTACATGTCGCATGGTACCCACGTACCTACGGTTGGTATTGAACGACCTACCAACCTACCCAATGGTAGAGAACGAGCGTGCCTGGTGGTTGGTTGTGCCCTCCCTCCAACTCAGTGGGTTAAAAAGTTTTTCAATTCTCATGTCTAAGTAAATCTATTCAGACCGATTGAGAATGCTGCATTTTCTGAAAAGGATTGCATTTAATCCGGAAGCTTATTGATTGCTTTTGCTCTATGGCTGTTGGGTGCTCAGCACAATCCAAATCACACACAATAGCCCGAGAAAAAATAGAACAAACTCTAGTCGTTTTGGTTGTTGTTGTTGAGACTAATGTCGAGGGAGGTTACACGGTAGCCCTGAAACAACCCTCTAGGCTTTACCGCCATGCAATCGCTCAAAACCTCCTGAAACTAACATGGTCCCCCACATAACAACAACGGCCACACCATCTACAGACTTTTGTTGTTGACAAATTGCAATTATGCTCTGATGAAAGACATTTCTTTTCACGAGGACCAGAACAAGGGCATGACACAAAAGTGCTTGGTTGTCCTCGTCGCATTATCCAGCTTTCCACACCAGAACACACTCTGGTTCCATTTTGCCAAACCTATTCAGAACTAGTATGAATGTACGTGTATATGTGTGTTTGTGACAATAACCACTGATTGTCAAGCAAAAAGAATAAAACATGAACTCTTTTGTTGTCTGGCTTGTTAATGGGCTGCTTCCAGACTCGAAGCGAAAAACACATGCTTAGAGCAAATAGACGCAGGGTTGTTCCATGAGGAGATCTTGAACTAGTCGCAATAAATGATACTCCGCCTCTTCCCTTGCTGCTCTCCTTGATGTTGTTGTTGTTGCTGTAGTTGTCGCCATCGTCATCGTCGTCACTGTTGTTGCGACTTGGAATTCCCTTTCCTCTTTCTTTTGCTTTATTGTGAAACGCTCACTGCTTGGCTAAGAGCCCATTTGGAGGCTTCTTTGTAGCAAAAAACTGCAAACCTTTTTATTGTACTTTTATGGATATGATAAAAGCTCCCTTTCAAGAGGTTTTCTTCGCTAATGTGCTCAATCCATTATGAGGTGGATATAGTGGTGGTATATAACAATTATCATTATCATTGGGCTGTTCGCTTGCAGAGTTCATACACATAAACTGGCAGGGGATGGCATGCTCAAGAATCATATCCCAAGGTATCATAATTCTTCTGTTGTGGACATGTCAGGAAGATCCAAATAAGAAACATAAATACATGTGATGTTCTAAGTTATCGAAGGAATCCAACGAATGAAGCAAACGAGACCAAACTGAATCCAAGCAAGGGTCGGACGGAAAAGTTCTTTAGACCAAATAGAAAATAAATCTAAAACTCGCTCCTCAACTTCAAAAATTGTATGTCTGCCTTTTGTGAGCCAAGGAAAGCTAAAAGCATGAACAGAGAGACCAGGCCAAGTCAGTCAGAGATTGGTGCTAGTCTGTCGTCTTTTTTATTCCATGACTTTTTGGCTCTCAGCCATTTCTGCGACTTTCATCCAATGGGAAAAGAAGGGGCCCATTTTCCTTGAGCCCTTTTGGTATTGTGCTTTTTTCAGGGAAAATAGAGAAGAGAAGAATAGCATTCCCTTACCCTCGACAGGGCACCCAAAATGGCTCACATTTTGTACACACGCACGCACGCACAAGGAGACTCAAGCCAGTAGGCAATGTACCTACACACTTGCACACACATGAAAGATGAACGGACTGGACCGTGTCCAATCTATGTGTACCATTACAACACCGCTCAGGCTTGACTCCTGCTACAGGAGTTGTACTACATTGAGAAGAGTAGAGTGGACATTGCCATGCCAGAAGGTAGGGCTGGCTCAAGTTCTCGTTTTGCCGCCTCAAGAAACCATCTTCTACCTTGGTAATGGTAGCAGTGGTAGTGGTAAATCTTGCTCTCAGGCCGACCATTAGCCTCCATGCTTCTCGCATGGCATGACGATCTTTGCGTTCCGACACATTTTCTCGCCCCGCTATCGGACAAAGCCCTGATTGGTCGACTCCCATTGTGACGTCACAGACAAGACAAATGATGCCTGCTCGTCCTCGTCGTCGTGGCCGTCGCTAACTTGTGAGCAGAAAGACGAACGGACGGTCTGTGTTGCGCGGCAACGTCGCAGAATCGAATCGGCTGAGCCCGGCGAATGACGAGTTCGTTCACCGTTCATTTTACATCTGGGATCGCAAGGAACGAAATCGCCCGCAAACCTCACATGCTTCCGCTTGGATAGCTGGTTTGCATGCTTGGCTGCCTGGCTGGTTGGCTGCCTGGCTGAGTAGTTGTTCCAGGCACAAAACAGGCCAGCCAAGCTGTACCAGAGCCATAGCGATGGCGACGGAGACAAAAAAGCGTTCAAGCCATTTCTGGGCCGCTTTGTGTGTGAGTGTATGGCTTCTTGTGTTTTCTCATCTTCCCCGGAGAATGCCTTTGAATGCCTGGATCAGTCGTAATTGTGCAAAGGAATTACACGTCTCTCAAGACGAATTGTGAGGCTCCCCTTTTATGCCTTTGGTATTGTTGGCTCATAATAGTGGCTCTTCATAAGCCCTATAATACCCCTATCCAAAAGAAACATGAATAAATGAAGTGATTGGATTGAAAAAAGGCAACCCTATTGTCGCTTTTCAAGCTGTGCCAGGTCGTTAAATATTGTGCGAGAATCATGGCCAAGTGAAAAAAAAATCACATCAACCTAAAATCAACTCGAAGGATCGCCACTAAATCGAATCCATCTCAACAGATTATCAAGGTGAGTCTAGTGGGATTAGCGGAATACCAAAGTGTGAATGGCATGTCTTCATCATAATCGTCATCATCCCTATCAGTCCTTCGATTGTGAGAAGGTGTGAAAATCTTGACTCGCAATACCCGATTATGATAACGATTTTAGGTACCTAATCCGGGGTTGTTCTCCGGATGAATCTCAGTGAACCTTGTTCATCAAAAATTGACCTGAAACATGATTAGTGTCAATTTCGACACTTTAGTGCGCACCTCACGAGTTCTTATTGGTGATTTCATTGTGAAAGAGACTTCTTTGGTGCTCCAAGATAGAGAGCTAATAACTGTTTCCGAACCCTTCCAATTATCAGTGACCGATATTCTTCACAATTGCTTACTGCCATTTAGCATAGCGAGGGGACTACCGTATCAAGTAGCTCGGTGGGTTAGTTGGTTGCGACCAGGACATCTTAGATTATTTACGCCTTGGAGTCTAGTAGTTGCTCATCGATGAGATCTGGCCCAATTTTTCGGTGGTTGCTCTGGATGACCCTTCAATTCGAAAAGGAGACAGTTTGTCTAGTAAGATCGGAAGAGCTGGGATCCCTCCTGGAGATCGAGAGAGATTTTTCTGGGTTAAACAAGGTGCCCGTATGACTAGGACCGAGTCGATCAATCATCACCACCGTAAATTGTCCGTCCTGAGGGAAAAGAATTCAAAACTAAATAATCCTTGATCCAATCGTTTTCGTCATCATCATCATTCATGAATGGTGCTGCCCCAGCGTCAATAACTCGAGGACAAGATCTCTCGCTCAGGTCATGAACCTATGAACCTAAGCAAATACATAGATGTGCCAGTATTCCTCAGGGAATTGGTCATGAACCTATGAACCTAAACAAATACATAGATGTTTCAGTATTCCTCAGGGAATTTAGATACAAGGTTTAGTTTAGAACTCGCCGCCCAAAACCTACCGTTCCCTCCTGCAACTCTCGACTTGAATCCTAATAAATCTTGTGCGGATGCTTAAGACTTTATTGGACCAGGGTGAAAAACCAACGGCTATTCTCTCGTGTGCTCTTCCCAAAGCAATCAATGTTCGGCGCACCCAGGAGTGGAAAACGAATCTTGTTCATCAAAATTGTCTCTGCTTTTGACCCCCTACTCAGGGGGTAGTTGTGGACATTTATTTAGGGACAATTTTGCCAGGGATAACCTGCCCCATTGAAGCTCACCCAGTACCTTGTACAAGAACAAGACAGCCGAGGTTGTGATCATCTAGAAGGAGAGCAAGTAGGAATTTCTACCGCCATCAAGTCAGCCGTCGCTAGTCAGGGTGGTACTTGTTTGGGGATGGATACCGGCAAGGACACCAATCCAAAGTCGAGGGTCATCACTTGAATGATGTCGTTCGTTGACCAACCAGACGGTAAGACGACAATTCTTATCGTGGTTATGGCAGAACTAGCAGAGATGGCGATGTTGTGAGGGTGTTGTTGTAGTTCTCATTATTACGAGCACCGAGAGCTCCACCAACACTGTCCTCTTGTACAACAACTACAAAGGGTCTTTTGTTGCCCTTACGAGCCAGCTCAGTTTCATTTGAGAGCTAGTAGTGAATAGCTTAGCTTTCATCCTATTCTTTTAAAGTTTGGCTTTTATTGGCGTGTCTTTGAACTGGAACTTAAGGAAAAGAAGGAAAGCGCTTGTGTGAATGTCAGGAGGTCGAACAAATTTCATGCAGCGACTCATCAAAGCCTAACAACTCACAGACTCATCCTCCGTCTTGATTATTTATTGCTCCTGGCTGCTGCCATCTCTTGGTGATCTTACAACCTGAGGGTTGAAGGTGAATCAAGTTATGCACTCTGACTCGCAGCATTATAGTCATCGTCATCCTCCCAATTCCCATCATCCTGATCCTTCTCACTATCCCTCCTCGTATCCCTCTTTTCCGATGGCTCCCAACAGCTTGACTCAACATCAATTAGCATCCTCAAACACCAACCACATCAACACCATGCGTTATTCAATCGACAACATGATCGAAAAGTGAGTAGCAATAGTGCTTGAAAAATGTGGTAGGCTCTTCTCACACAAGTACATACACTACATTCAGATTGGAGCAATCCTGCGGCAATGTTCGCTCTGGAACCTGAATAAATTCTTCTTGAGCGGGGTAGTCAAGCCATGTGGCATTGTGTCAATACCATACTAATTTCTGATATCAATCTCCCCCTCTGAATTCAGATCCAAGTAACAAAGGTTCAATCCGGCTGACAAAACTCGAAATCAGATTGAAAGTGTCTCAAAAAAAAAAAGAAGAAGAGAAGTTTCAAAAGTAATACCACGATTTCATCTTGGCATTTTTGTATTTGCCGATCCCTCCTCCCCTGCGTTCTTTTCTTTCTTCCAACAACACCAACGACAACAAATATTGGATCAGTTGAAAGAGGGCTTCTCAAAATAATTTTGTGACACTTTTGGTACAACACTCTGTTCCAGTCAAAGCGGAGACTATCCAAAACCGCTCTTATAAATAGAAATACTTCATATTCATTGCACATGTGAGGGCTTTTGAGTGGATTTCCTTTTTTGAGCTACCCTTCTGATCCGTCCTTAGAGTATGTTCTCTACTATTTTGTGCGCTTGTACCATGTACGTAGAAGGAAAGAACTACCGATACTTGTGGTAGTGAACTGAATGACCGAGTCGCTTGTCTGATGAGGGAACAACAAGAACCGATCCAAGGCGGGTGCTAAAAAAGAGGGAAATCACGTAGTGGAACACGCTCGCTTTGGTTCTCTCTATATTCGTCTAACTCACTCAGACTAGATTGGCCTCTGGTCTCTAATCTCGATGGGGGTTTGAACACGTTCACGTGATGGGAGTTTGAAGAGGGACTCGTAGTAGGGACAATGTTGGTCATGGGGAGGTTTGCCTTGAGAGGTTTTTTGACATGATTCAGAATGACAGAAATGAGGCTATTTCCACACCCCAATTCACCACCAAGTGGTTTGGAGTGATGTTTTGAAGACCATAGATGGATGCACACCGTAGTACTGTATGTACTTTCGAGGATGGGCTACATAGCTTTAGAATAATTGTCCTGCTGGACTTGAAACGTTGGAACTATTGCCTGATTTTGTCACTACCAAGGGATTCTACTCGCATGTGTCACGTGGATCATAGAAATTTTCTCGTGTGAAATCAATCTCGAGCTAGCCTGTCCGTCTGTCTGTCTCACTCAATCTCACTAGGGGTTTTCGGATTGGCATTCAACAAAGAACGGAAGATATCCACCGAGATAAAAGGTCGATTTAATTAAGTTGGGCTTGTCGAGTTACACACATGGTGTTGAAGAGATAGCATTGAATCCCTCTATTGTAAAGAAGAGACCACACGGCTGGTCTTGTACCACTCTCAACAGCACCCTCGAGATACAACACGCCAAACGGATAGAAGTGGATTCTCCTGATTTTGCTAGATCCCCTCCAAGCTTTGACTGGTCTCTCCAGCTCTTTCTCTTCTTTCTCTCACTCTCTCTCTTGCAAGCTAATCGCATGTGGCAGATGCGGCTTTTTGTGCCAGGATCTTGTGGGACTAGATTACGAGTCTAATCTTGTTGCTCTTGTCCAAATGCCATAAACGTGATATTATTTTCCCATCAAGAATCATTGATTTTTATTTCACACCTATGCCTAATAAATAGGTTAGGTACAAACGCAATCATACCAAAAGGCGTTTGTCCTTGCTGTCTGGATAATACAGAGGCTCCCCTTCTTCAATTCAATAGCTGAACCTTACGCAGATCGTCTTGGTTCTCTGTTCCCATGACGAGGATCAATTTCAAGGTTTAATTTCTCATTACTTGAATTTCAGTATTGCACCGGAGACGACCGTGAAGGGTGGTGCGGCAACGGGATCCTCTTCGACGTTGTTCACAAACAGTCCGCTGACGGCCGCACATCCGCCGCGCGCTTTTCTGCCTAGGTCATCCTCCTCCTCGTGTTCACCGCCGCCGTCTTCCTCTTTATCCCCGATTTCTTCGTCATTATTAGCCACCTCAAATAGAAGCATCGGTGGTTCAGAACTTGAATCAACTGCCGCCTACCATTCTAGTGGGGCTACTGAGTTTCCTGGTCTACAAGGTGATCCCAAAGAAATGGTTGACGGAATGATGTCCTCGGCTTTTGGATTCCATCACCAAGACTCATTGTCTCGGATGACTTCAATGACGAACTCGATTTCCCCACCTCAACCACCTGGTGCCACAGGTACGTACTGTGAGTATTTGAGTTAAACCACCAACGCCACCACAATAGTGATGATGATCATTATCATGATCATGATGGCGATGATGACTAGGCGAGATGTAAAAAAATCGCACAATAACCCCATCATGGTCATATCCATCAAGAATTAGGAGTTGGAGATTTTTCTTCAAAGCATCAATTCGTACTCGCAGACATGGCCCACCACCATGTCTCGCTAGATGAGAGCGAGTTTCTAAGTTTCCTGAGAATTTCTCCACCGAGTTCTTGTTTTTTAAATCTTCCTTTTTCCTGTCCATTTCAGCATTGGGCGAGAAGAAGAAAATGGATGACAACCACATCAAACGACCCATGAATGCATTCATGGTTTGGTCCCGGATGAAGCGAAGACAGATCGCCCAGGAGAATCCCAAGATGCACAATTCCGAGATTTCAAAGCGATTGGGTTCCGAGTGGAAAACGTTGACAGAGGCTCAAAAGCGCCCTTTTATTGATGAGGCGAAGCGGATTCGGGCCAAGCATATGCAAGATCATCCAGACTACAAATACCGACCAAGACGGAAACCAAAGAATCTCAAAGCTCCTGGATATCCGTACACAATGCCTTATCCATCCGTCTCCATGGAAGCTCTCCGAGCAGGTTAGTACGAAATACGGAACTTATTCTTTGGCACATGCGATAGATCATGTGGAGCTTGATTTCATTCAACTGATCTCGAGGCTAACAGTGCATGAAACTGATCTCAAACTCTCCTGCTTGCTCGTGCGTAATCGTCGCGCTCTCAAGAACTGTGAAAAACTAGAGTACGTACTGTATTGGGAAAGCCCAAGTCATCCCACCCAAACAAATTGTATGTGAGTTCGTCCGTCTGGAGTCTCGGAAATGAGTCGCACAAACATTCAAGGGTCAGTTCGGAGATTCGACGAGATTGAGCTCTTGGTTTTATGTCCCAGAATATTTGTCGTTGAACCAATGTTGAGCACATTATATCAAAGAACATTTCCATTTGCTAATTACTTTCGTGTTGGTCAAACACGCTTCACCGTTGGTAACTAGATTTGGTATTGAAAGACCCTCAAACCTTTTTTTCTGAGTCACGAGAATCTCGGACCAAAGTGGAAAAGTATCACATACGCAAGAATGACAAGGCTAAAATTGTCTCTTTCAATGTCCACAACTCAACCAGGGCCATCGAAGTGGAAAAAAGGAACCCTACTGTCTCTTTATAAGCAATGGACTGTTGTCGAAACCCAGACATGAATGAGGCCAACCTCAAAATTTTCGAATTTGTAGAACAATCAAGGTTGCTCTCATTGGAAATCTCCGGTCGATTGGCAGCCTTACGAACCAAGACTGTAATCTGGTTCCAACATCACCATCCGAAATCCGAAACCAAGTCAATCCCACAGAGTTCCCAAACCTTCTCAATCAGGAAAGCCAGCTTTGCAAGTTAGCGTTGTGGGCGAGAGTTATGAATGCACGAGCAGTAGTTCATCCTGATGTAGCGAGATGCGATGATAGATTCTCTTGATCCCCCCTCTCTACGATTTCATATGGCGTGAAAATCAATTACATTCCTGTCATTCAAACTCTCACCCTGGCAAAGTACTGAACACGTCATGATTCGAGTGCAACACTCTTGAAAACCAAAAACCGATCAAAATTTGAAAGATTTCAGGGAGGAAAAAACTGACTGGTTAGTGTGTAAGGTAGTTAGGGCATTAAGAACACTTGGAAAGGCTTCCATTCTCAGCAGCACTTGGTGGGCCATCAAACTAGGAGAGACATGGTCATAAAAAATGAGAAAAAGAAGTGATTGGGTGCTCCTTCAGAATACTGTAAAACGAGCTGCCTCACGTATGCTCTACAATGGAGACTATTTCTATTGCAGTATATTGTAGCCCCTCCAGCCAAGCAGGACTTTGCCTGGGCTCTTTTGTCAGCCAAAGAATGGAGCTAGTCACGCCAAAATTCTTATGAATATACCAACCATATTCTGTCACTCCTAATTCGAAAGAGCCATTCCACCTCAAGTCCCGATCGCCTCTCGTCTCCATCCACACAAGACAGGTTTTTGCCATGGCAATTTCGTTTTCAGTTCAGACTTCTCCTCTACACTTTTGGTAGACATGCATACTTTGGAGGGTGGGATCCGCTTAAGCAACCGAATTCAGGCTGAAAGTGAAGTAGGTACTGCCTGGGAACCATAGCAGTCCTATGTTTATGGGGTAAAACACTTTGGAACACCTCTTTTTATTCCTCAAAAAGGCCAAAAAATAATGCTCTATCATGACTCATAACTTAACCACGAGCTCCCTTCATCTCCCAAAGACACAGACGCACAACGTATCCACAAACCAATCTGTCTGAGGATACATTAGCCGTTTGACAAATGATGTCGAAGATGAATTTTTACCAACCGTTTTTTGCATGCCTCACTTCCTTCCATCCATCTATCCATCTATCTATCCATCCCTTCTGTCTTCTATGCACCGACAACACGGGTTCGACTAATGTAAATCAATAGGGCTGCCGTTTTGAACCCGTTTGTACAATAACAGTGCAAACAGGAAAAGCTAATCTGGATATGAATCGCTTTAATGCAAACAAACTAATTGTTCAAAAAAAAAAGATCTGTGGGAAGTTGCCGTAGCCAACTGTGATTGGATCTGATCGATTTGATTGTGTTTTTAGGGCCAGATAAAAACAACATATTGATCGTGAATGATTTGAGAAACACTTCCGGACACAGATCAATGCTTTGAATACATTAAGGTAGACGTCGTCAGACCAACAGCTCTTTTGAAGCGTTTTCCGCGTAGAGAACCCACCATGTTCCAGTACGTCCACTCTGACTGTGGCCGTACAATGTGGAAGTTGTTCCTATTATTCAGCCAGAGAAAAGGTTTTTTCGTCATTATGCTTTGTCATCAGTTTGGAATGACAATCAACATTTCGAGTTAGCGATGGTGTGGACTGATGGTTTAGCGGTAGTACTGGAGTAAGAGGAGAGGTTGTTGGTGCAACCGTTTTCGTTGGGCTCTCATGTTTTAATCGATTTGTCGACGTCTACGACAGCATTTGGCATCATCAAGGAATGCATGAGAAGTGGTAAAAGGACTAAGACGAGGAGGGTGATGATGGAAAGGGAATTTCTTTTTTAATTCATCCAGCCATGAATTCAGGAAATAATCAAGTGGGTTTAGAGGCCATGTATATGAAATGAGTTTACGTTTGGTTTGGATGTACGTATGCACTGTATGTGGTACACTTTGAGGATCTCCATGTCACTGCTAGTAATGAGGCAATCAATTTTATACACCTTAAGTGGGTTAATGAGGCGTCTCCAAAGCGGTACTTAACATTGAAAATGAAATCGCGCGGATTTGTATTCGGATTCGTCAATGCAACCGTCGGAAGTTTCCACTTCCACGATAACGAGATTTGGGAGCCTTTTTTACTTGAGTGAATGAAGCGCTTTTACTAACTCTTAAATGAAAGGACAACGTGTCTATTTTGATCTCAACATGACATAATATCATTGTCGTGACTGTTTATTTGTGCTTTCAGGTCAAATGGGTGGGTATTTCTCTCCTTACGCCGGCGGATACTCTGCAGCTGTAGCGGCTCAATTGGCGGCGCAATCATCTCAGGTAAGCTCCATCGCCATTCATAGTAGTGCCTACTTTAGACAACCTTGATGGTAATGACAACGACGAAATGAGGATCAATTTTGATCTGCTTGTTTATGAAAACATTTATGGATTGAGGGTTATTTGTAGCCGTAGAAAGAATTGGCTGCTAACAAACGAAGCACCGTCAGCACTTACTTCATCTACGTGGCATAACGGAGTGTTCTCAGACCCCAACATTGATTGTTTGCCACCGTGAACCTCGGCTCTCACGGTTTGATAGGCTTTGTCAATAATGTTGATGTTGCTTGGCAGTGGCTGGAGAGAGAGCGAAAGCGTGACTTAGATTGTGAATGCCATCGATGTAAGCAATCAATACATGTTTCCCTTATTTCAGATGATGGATCCAATGAAATACAACAGCTATCTCTCGGCTGCTTCCCATCTCACCTCTGGGCTCTATGGAGGCTCTTCCGTCACATCCACTGCTGGAAATTCTTCCTTGTCGACCGTCAATTCCCTCTCGTCTACATCGTTAGACCACCACAGTAAATCCGGATTGGCAGCTCATGCCAACTACCCTCAAATGTCACCCATGGAGTCCGAGTCCAAATCTCCTTATAGCAATAATATGGACGCAAACGGCTTGGTGAACAGCCAAGCGAAAACAAGCTACTCTGCCGACTCATTGAGTCGCTCCTACTTTGACAGTGCAGCCTCAATGGCCCTGAAAGGCTACAACGAAGCCGCACAAAGAGGTCAAGTGGGTGCCGGGGGAGGAGGGGGTGGTGGTTTTGACCACAAGTCTTTCACGCCGGATTCCATGGGTAGTGGACGCACGTCGGCGGATTCCCCAGACATGAAGATGGTGAAGTCAGACACGAACTCCGCCCTAGACCAACACTCTGTGGCAGCCTCCAATAACTTCAGTAGCCAACAAGCCGCTCTCCAGGCCTATTACAGTCAAAGTATGGCCGCTGGGGGCATGATGGGGCAAGGCAGTGGAGGCAGTGTAGGGGGGCTACCCCCTTTGCTCCCTATGGCCGCGCAATTGAGCCAATACGCAGGGGCGGCGGCCGCCTCGGGTAACTACAACCAAGGAACGGTGGCCACGGCAGCGGCCAGCCAAAGCGGGTCAGGCGAATACAGAAGACCACTTTCAGTATTATTCTAAATGTACTTTTCTATGATGCAATCAATCGAGAATTGAGATTTCTTTTTGAGGTTCTGTGATGCACACCAACCAGCAATATGAGAATGTTGGTTGATTGAAACTGATTTTACCACCAACGCAAGAATAACCAAGACTTACCCAGGTCTAGACCAACCAATATTTGGCAATACTACCCGTATTATGATCTCTAGGCCTTACCCTGGTTAGAATTATGCTGGTTCATTCCTCTTTGCCTACGTAATCGGTTATATTTTTTTTTGTCCTGGTACCCAGGGTCATGTAAATATGTATACATTCTGACTTTTTGGTGACCAATTTGTTTATTTGATTGCTTTGTTTTGATAACCCCCTCCCCGTTTTACCACATTTTACTGCGCTTGTTTTCCCCCAAACTAGAATAATACAATTCTGTAGCAGCCGTGTACATACAACTTTGTTGATTCTTGATTAATGACAACATTACTCCAGTTCCTACTAGTGAAGTAAAACAGTAATAATATTATGGATAATGATCGCCAATACCATCACCAGATAAATAGGCAATTCAGCTTTCAAGTGAAGAATAAAAAAGAGTTTTAGTCTACGATTGTTAATTCGTTGTTGTGGGTCCCTCGGTAAATCGGTTATGAATTGAAGAATCGACTCTAACTTCATTAGTAAGTGAATAATTGACAGCATGGACATCTTGACAGACAACTTCAACAATGAGTTTGAAAGAATGAAAATGCAATAGCAACACCTCCTTCCATTCACCATTCAAGCACACCAAGTTATCTTTTTTCGTCCAACTCACTTGGTACACAATTAAAGAAAGAAGCCATATTGGTTTTCCCTTCATGCCATAGACAATATCCATAACAAAGAAGCACCACATTCAAAGAACAAAGGTAGGCAAAAAGCCTTCTCTTGCTTCTTTTTCGACGTATGCCCTGCTGTCCAGGTTCAGCTTTAAATCTTGCAAAGTGTACACTCTACCTATGTACATTGCACACTTGGTTGATTGTGGTAGAAATCTCCAAGAAACCAGGCGGAGCTTATCGTCAAATGTCTCAACCAACCATTCAATTTGAAGTTCATGTATGTACTCCGAGAAAGACCCAGGAAACGGAGGCCTCTTCGCAAAAGCAAGAAACTACGGATACCAAACACGCAACGAGTAAGAAATAATCTTAAGGAACCAACCATACCATTTTGAGCGTCTTTCATAGTATGATCTTGGAAATTTTTGAATGAGACAACATCGGGAGGTTTGACCGCCTGAATTTGTGCTTCCATGGAGTTCCGTTCGGGTTGAAAAAAGTGCTTTTAGACACCTAAAGGTATAATTAAAAACCACCGAATGAAAATTTGCGTCTCTCGCAAGCATGAATTTTGCAATGAAGCATTACATGTATCAAATGAGAAGACTGTTCTTTGTCATAAAAAAGGTTGAGTGAAGAACCACAAACCTTATTCAAGTTTATCACAAAAAGGTATTGATATGCTGTAAGTGCGTTGGAAAAATATTACATTCTTAAGTCTCCACGCCTTTCAAAAACACGCTAGGTGTGGCTGGAGGATTTCCTGCCAGTTCATGGCTGTTCCTTGACGAGTTTTGTACTAAACCTGGGTATTCCGTATATTTGGATGTATGAGCGCACGGCTGCAAAGCCTGAAAGGGGCAATGGGGTAATTAAAATATGTCGTTACTCATCTCCCAAGCCATCTCTGTATGTTTTAGAGGCAGCATAATTGCAGGGTTTTCTTTTTGAAGAGGGAACTTTGCCGACCACGCTAATCGCAAAGTCGACCGCCTTCCTTCGCCAAAGAAACGAAGATAGAACACGGCAAAAGCTCTAAGCCCTGTAATGAAAGTGGACACAAGATGTAGACTTAACTGAAGTACTCAGCGAGGAATATGGCAAAAATCAAAATGCCATGGGCCTAATCAAGCTGGATTTGAACCCGCAAATTCTTTTGAATATGATTATTGTTTGATTTTAAGAGCCCTGCCATTACTAGTACGAGATAAACTTCGAGACCAAACGTGAATAGGAAGAAAGATTATCATTTATGTTGTGTTGGGGGCCGAAGGTTTTCGTGAATTTATAATACAATAAAACCTCCAAACGTTTGCGAATACGATATGACCACTCATTTCTCATGCAATTCAGGGAAACTCTCACGCATTTATCTCAATTCCAAAACCATTATCACTCAAAGACGATGAAGAGACCAACCTCTTTCATGGCTAGCTTGTGTTTCCTTGACGATGGGATTGAAATGACCAAACCAACCATAGAATATATTCGATCTCTCCATCCAATTCACCTCAAACCTGAGTAAATAAGTGTGAGAAAGTTTTGATGTCATCTGAATTCTCAATTTGTGGATTCTTTGCCCTTGCAGATGGGACCCCTACAAAGCATCGCAAATTGCTTCGTTAAAGCGTTCCTCTCCACTGTCTCCACTGTGCAGGCGAGAGGTACTGATTTTGAACCAACTGAATCGGTTTAAAAGGTGGCCAAGCATTATTAAGCCTTTCAATACCTCTCGCAATCCATCTCACCCTCCCTTTTCCATAAACAAGCACCATTTCCATGAAAATATCAACCTGAGAATTTTCCGTTTCAACTCAACGTCCGAAGAAAACTCACCTGCAAATAAAGAAGAAATTTAGACTAATGGGACTTGAATACATGCAGTCATTTGACGTTGTGGTTGGTGACTAATGGATTGATTGAACTTCGCAGGTGACTGAGTCTGCACGACGATGGCCTTTACATAGTGAAGAGTGGTGACGATCAGTGCGTCAAGTGTTGAACTCGCTGGTTTGAATGTACATACACGCACCACATACGTACGTATGTTGTGTGCATTTAGCTCATGTAGGTAGACTCGTACATATGTAGTGGTCTAAACACATTAGGCGTTGTCACATTTGCTATTCACGAAAGCGGCTGTAGCGAAACGGATAGTTTGTTTGTATTGTCAGGCACAAAAAGGCAATCATCACAGTGCTAATTAAGTAGCCTGCTTGCAAATACTCTTTTGCTTGGCGTTCACCCAGGTACTACGAGATCTCGAGTAACTAATCACTAATTCTTACATTGAGCTAAACTTCTTCGTGATCTAGAACAACGAGCAAATTCCATCCACGTTTACCAAAGCCGGAATCAAGGTCCACGGGAGCGTTGAGAGATCCCATTAGGTGTTGTTTTCAAACCGCTGGAAATAACTGAATCTATTCAATGCTCAATCAGACAATCCTAATCTCCTCATCCTCATTTTCTTTATGAGACGAAACGGATCAAAATATGGTGGATCATGCAGCATGAACTAGCAGGAAGTCTCCATGTCCTCGGCCGACAAAGCCGTAACAAATGGGAACTCGTGCCAAGCACTTCTCCACGTACTCTTAACCAATGCCATCTATCTCCCTTGGCAACCTTCTCTTCGTCAATGTTCGTTCCCTGTTTGCGTGCGGTCGGTTGCCGAGAAGAGGAACACGGTGTCACAAATATCCATGAATACCACCCTTACTCAGACCATCGGAGCTTTTCCACCCTCTCGGTCCCGTTGGGTTCGGGAAAGACACAACAGCATTAAATAGAAAGTCATCACTCATAAAGACAGCAATATAGCACTACTTAGAGGGATTCTTCACTGAAGAAAATGTGCTCTTTCAACCCAAATTCTAATATCGAGGTTAAAGACAAAAAACATTGAGATGACGGGAGAAACCTAGTTCATACTTCAAAAGTTCCATCATTTGAAAGAAGCTCTTTTGCGATGGGAATTTTGCCAGTGGAAAGGGAGGGAAAGAGAGTGTGGTTCCATATTACGTGGAACAAATTGAATATTGGTTGGAAATGAGGAAGGGTGAGAACAAGGGACTAAGGGAAGGTGAAAGGGAAATAGAGAAAGAACGTGGAGACAAGAGAATCGAGACACAGACGGAGCCAACCATCCAACAAGAGCATATTTGTCCTCTCAAATCACGATGAAATGAGTCCCCGTGGTTGATTCCCCGCAATGAATTTGAAGTGAACATTTGAAATTTGTCAAGAACGTTAAGCAGCCATGTCTTTTTGGGTCCTAAACAGAGCCCGAGAGTCGCAAAACTATCTAATTTTTGGACGAAGAAAACATGCAGTACAAAGGCAGGTTTCTTGCCAAGAGTGGGTCAGATCGTGGTGAAGCATTTATTTGAATTAACACCCTTAGCTGAAGGCAATTTCTCTCCCCTGAATCTCTCGCATTCAATAGGTGATCACATTTACATACGAACAATACCCAAGATAAGTAGATGGAGAATGAGCTTTGAAGGAAGCTCAACTGCTACCAACTTGCCCCTGACAATGATGCTGAAGCGTACGTACTGTACATGTGTGGATGTGCACATACTGTAGGTTAGGCACCCCGTACAGTAGTGCCCATACATCCTCTATTCATCCATCTCCGCACATCAAGACGGAGCCAAAGAAGAAGTAGAAGTGGACACAATGGTCTAATAGACAATAATAAGGCTCCTGGCTTCTCTCTGGCCTTTCATCAACCCGAGATGGGTAGATAATAGACGCCGTTTAATTTCCACTTCAATATAGAAGTGAACGACGAGCCAACGCTAGCGATGGTGGTAACCATGATGAAGATGATGGATTCTACTCACACCAAGAGAATTAAGAGCCCTCACATGGATTATTCAATCGCCTTGGGGCACAGCTTAGTTACCGACTTGTGCTGGTGCTTACTCGCTTATTCATGGGCAATCCTCACGATTTCCCAATTTTTCACTCATCGCCTTTATTTCGAGATTGAAGAACAGTGACCAGATTTATGTCATCCTTCTCGTTAGATAAATCTTCGGTGACTTCCATGACCCGGAAAGTTTTTTTCGTGTGCCATTGGAATCCAAATGGAAATGGGAGGTGACGTGCTCTTTGCTCTTGTAGATTGGCATTCCTGTTCCAAAATGGATCCCTCCCCCGGGTTCGGTGATCCCAGGGGTCTATCGTACCATGAATTGGGAATGCAAGACTTGCTCAAATGGAGGGTTCTTTGTGGGGAAATGGGAACAAGATGGAGATAAATGGAACAAAGTGAGGTGAGCGGAACACTCCCCTGACAAGATCTGACTTTGACATTTGCATTCGTTTGCAGAAAAACCAACAGAAAGCAAAGATTTCGAGAAAAAGGACCTGTCGAAAGAGCGGAAGATGGGAAAAATTGCTTTTGAAATAAATTCAACCACCTTCTCGCCAAAGTTCCAACCAACTTGCTTATCTTCAATTCCATTTGAAAGAGTGTTAGTGGGTGGATAAAAGTGGAACCGAATAGAAGCGGTCCATTTGGACCAAGTTTTGTTTTATTTATTTAGGAGCTCACCCACTTACGGCGTTGAAAGTGATACCGAGGGTCTGGGTGTTGCAAATTTGGCACATCTATCTTGACAACACAAACTTCAATTCCAAATGATGTTTATTCAGCGGGCTCAAATTTGAAACCCAATAAAGACAGGATTAGTGAAGAATGGTTCTGATGCCACCAACACTGTACCGTAATGCGCACAGCCAGGAATTGCTTTTGAGTTTCAAGTGCCCCTTACAAACAGGAAATTGGTTGAATGTTGTCCTTTGAATCATTCATTCCACCAAGTTCTTTAACTCAGATGGGCCAAAAGAGGGCCAAAGAATGAACGAACGACAGTGCTCCTTTTTCAAGTCAGGGATTCAGGTTGGTGTCTATTTGTTTAGCCCTCTTTTTGCTGTGCATTGAGTTACATAATAAATGATTGTGTTCTTCCTTGAATTTATCTCCTTCTCTTTTTGAGCTCGTTCACAATGATATCCAATTTCTGGTGATATCACCAATCTTGTTCCATTCACATGGAACTTCTACGTGCTGCTACGTGCTTGTTCCTCCTGGACGTTACAGTATGTTCCGAGTTCGTTTCTCGAACGTGGCTGGTGAGTTTTCTTCTTCGCTTGGCTAGCTAGCTCGCTGGCTGCCTCTCCTTCTTTCTCTTCTTCGTCTTGCATATCACCAACAAAAGGCGTTCATTCTTCCAAAATGGGATTTTTCGTCTTCCTTTCAGTCCTCCTCCATTCTTCGCCATTCTCCAACGGGATTGGCGTTCTTTTATCCTTTGGCCGGCGGCCTCCGTGGCCTCGCCGTTTTGAATAGACCTGAATGGGAACCGGCCTTTGTGATGGAACAATGCAAGGAGGCAGCCTCCATCTATCTATCCTTCCATCCCTCCACGTTCTCTCTTCCGTCGAGTCTTCCTTCTTCTTCTCTTTCTTTTCCTCCTCTTCTTCTTCTTCCTCGTCTCCTTCTTCCTTCCTTCTGGTTCCATCGGTCCTTTTACCGACAATGCATGGTTCCGTAGAATCAAGCCCAGAGCACCACTGACTGACTCACTGACTGACTGCTTGCCTGCATTTACTCCATTTGGGTCGGACAGAAAGGTTCACGAGAAACTTTGGAGGAAGGCGTCTGTCAGTCAAAGTTCTATCCGACGTCCTTTCATTCCACTTAGAGGAAGCCAAGAAGGTGCAAGGAAAAAGGTTCATGCAGAAATAACTCCGACAGACAGAAAACTCACCCCGTTTCCAAGGAAATAGAGCTGAGCTAGGTGTTCCTGTAGTTCTGTATGAAACTTTTTACGACCGTTGCCTGGCCTGACGATAATGGAGTACAGCCTTCGCCTTTCCAAAGTCAAAACAAAGACCAATGGGGGAGGAAGAAAAACGTTGTTTTCCCTGCCTTTAAACATTCAGTCTTTATTGCCTGGTGTATGAGGTCACATTTTCGATTAAACATTGGCGAGCCTATGTTGTGATTGTTTTACAAGGAATCTACTACATGTGTGTTGTCTCTCTCTATCCATCGTTTTCCTTTACGAGAATCACTTCAGTTTTTAATTTGAGCTAAAAAGGGTTTGGACAGCGGCCAGGACATTTCTTAAGACTCTTATGATTTAATTACTTACCTACTAGTGGAAACGGAGGTTGCAAAGTGTCACCTGTTTAAAAAAATTATTTTTTCCATCAATTTTGGGTTTGAAAACTATTTTTTTTTTCAACAATTTTGAAGATAAAATGAGAAGAGGAATTGGCAACGTCATAGGGTGCCAGAATTTTGATTCTCCAATTTCCCAAAAGGTCTCCATCCATATCTCCATACATTTTACATGCTCGAACTAAATTATTTTTTCGTCAACGTTTCGTAACTTTTCATCCGAGAAGAGGCACTTACCCGCTCTTATTCATTTAAACAACGTCTCTTGCAATTAAAAATCCTCTTGATACATGGATAATAGTACTTACTGACAGTTCTTTATCTCCAAGTTTGATTGTTATCATTGCTATTTTATTTGATTGGATATTGTCAGTTAGAATTGTTGTTGTTGGCTTTATTATAGAGACAAGGAATTGGATTCCCAGTAAATGAATAAATCAGCTTATGCATACATCTAAGATTGATACGATATTTCGTTTGTCAACAAGTTATTGTTGGCAGATCTGTACAATCCTTGAATAGTGGGTTTAAACGGTATTTAAAAATTTGTCCGATCTTGCCTTAAATGCTTTTAGAGGATCAGCTACTACAAATTCCCCACGAAAACTAGTAATAACAAGTTTAACAATACAGAAGACCGATAAAAGAGACAAGACGAACTTATTGTTCGAACTAGCCTTGAATTCTTGGTCTTAAAGCTTGGATTTTTGAAAAATAAGGTATCTGTTAAATAACGGACTTTTTTCGTAAATTCTATGTTTTTCATCGTCAAACGACTTTTCACATTGAACAAAGAAAGGTTGCTAAGTCCAAATCAGCCATTTGCGCGGTTTTTTAAACATCCGTCAGAGAGAGCCACCCAACAGCAAAATCGAGGTTTCTCAAAACCTTCCTCAGTTTTAGGGCGCCATCTTGTGAAAGAGAGAGGAACTTCAAAACTACAAGTCAAAACTACAAATGACTCCTACATAGGTACGAGTAAACATAAGGTCAATAAGGCCCAATCCAGAGAAATTAGTCCATCAATTGATTATTGATTGATTCCTAAGATATGCAAAACTAAGAAATCATTATAATTGCTTTAACGTGCAATTAATTACACGCATAGTTCATCTTCTTTTAATATCAAGAATAAGTTGTGTTCCAATTTAGGCAAATTGTATACTAATTTTTAAGTCATTCAGATGGATTACCGACAAACAATCCTCCCGTGAAAACGTATTGGTGACCGGCAAAAAATGTGTTACAAGTTTGCTTCGATTTTTTAAGGCTTCAGATTTAGATAATCTATTATCATTTTGTTCTCATGGACGCAAGACAAAAGGGAAAATTCGCTTGAGTGCGAAAGAAGATTCGGAGAAAAGTATTAAAGTTCGGGTGCAAATGCCAACGGAAGGATAATAGGCTTATGATTAAATGGCAGGAGACACTCCATTATACAAATTTACCAAATGGGTGGTCATTCATCAGAAATCTACTTTTTTGGTTATTCTTTATTCAAAGAAATATTTTTTTATCAAGACTCTTGTATCAAGAACCAAATACCAACATCTTAGTTGAACACTGAGAATATAAGAAAAGGTTTTTCTTTGCTGAAATTTGCTATTTGTGCGCATCTAAATACGAAGATGTTTCATTTAAAATTGGGGGAAAGATTGGGGAAAATATTTGACAACATCAGGCTTTTCCTTCGGTTTATGGCAAGTTTGTTGCAAAAAACTGTATTACATAATTCAGGGAATACAAAAAAAAGTCTTTGTCGTGTAATCGACACACATTTTTGCCCCCACAAGTGCCTAAAATATTGCCTTCTAATTATCACGACTCCATTGCGCGTCACAAATTCAAGAATGGATTAACTAAATGGAGAAATAAAGATAATAAGATCTAAAAATAGTTTGCCCTGTTTTGAGATGAAAGTCATAAATATCTAAATCTGTGAGCCTAGGGACGTTCAACAAAGCGACTTAGACCCCGAAACAAACAATGCGGCGCTATTTGTTGGAGTAGACCACGATTTGAGATGATTAATTTGAATCAATTTATTTCAAGTCGGTTTCAAAGAACGAATGGAACCACCCCAATGATCTGTCCGCTGGGCCCTCCATATTTGATCACACCTCTCTTCCATCAATCAAACTTCCAAAACACGTCCCTTTCCTATCTCGTGTCTCCCTCTAAGAACTTGAATAGGTCCCCTAAATATTGTGTGCACAAGTCTGATCCACTTACAAAGTCCCGAAGTTTGATGTTACGATCTTTGCGATTGCTCCCCTTTTCTTTCGCACCTGAATTTAGCCTTTGTCAATCCCCTTTGTGGCGGCAATGAATAGCAACTTGATTGCGAAAGACAATACGAATGAACCCGCAACCATAGACACAACCACATTAGAGTAGAGGGCGCCCAAGAAAAGAATGGCAACCAAGGCTCACAGGACCCTGCTTGCGCATTGTACTCATTCTCTTGAGGGACAAAATCAGATTCCACGTTTCAACCCGACTCGAAAACTAGAGTAAAATTACCGGCAGCTCTGAAAAGATTGTCCGTGTATCCATCGACATCCTTTTGGTTTGGACAGGCATTCTCCTCGTATTGGTTTCACGAGTGTTTAAGTGTTTTGATGACGACCTTTTGTTTTCGATCTGAGCGAATGTGTGTGTGAGGGTGAGTGAGTGAGTGAGTGAGACGATGAGCCCCCGTCTCCGTGTGTTTCTGGGTAGGCATTCCTTTTGTTTTCGGCCCTCTTTTCGTCTCTTCCACCAATGAGAGTCAAGCTCGAAGGCATTCCAGGGGAGGAGTTAAACAATGGGCCAAAGAAAGAGAAGAGGATACCCCTCCATTCAGAGTGTGTGCATGTGTGCGCTAGTGTCTCTCTCTCTTTCTTTTTCTCTCTTTCTCTCAGTCACAATGGCCATAAAGACTTGACGACGAATAAGTCAGCAGGGAAATCGGGAGCGAACAACAACAAGAACAAGGGCAGCAAAAGAAAAGAAGCGAAAAGAGCGCCGTTGGTGCAGACTGCAGACTCTACAACGGAAGAAACACTACCTCGAGAAAAGAGATGCGATTTAGCGCCGACACGAGCAAAAGACGGAAAGTCAGACGAGGCTCATGCTGCTCAATCAAAATGGCAGAGTTTTTTCATGGAGAACCTCATTGCTATATAGTTTTCGATTTTGACGCCCTTTTCTACCCATTTTGCGCACGGGGTTTTCCTTTCCCGTATCTCGCTTCTTCCGCATGTTCTCAAAGACTGAGAACCGGGAATGTGCGAGTGTGACACAGTTGTGTGAGATGCGATTCAAACAACAGCAGCACCGTCCTCGTTGTTGTAGATGTCGTCATCGTCATCATCAGATCTTCGACGAGCTCACTCTTGTCTTAGGGGTGAGAAAACGCGCGCTCCGTTCACCGATTCACCCATCCATGTAGCATGTATGTATGTATCCATCGTTCCATTCACTCACTCACCCATCCACCCACCCACCCATCGCACTTTGCTCTGTTCTTCTTGTACAAAGTACCGCAGCATCAGAAAGTCGCCGAGGCCAAGGGAACTCGGAGATAAATGAACAGAAGGATTTTTCAGTTCATTTCACATCAGTCGAGCGGGCTGAACGGACATCATGTTTAGCGGGGCTAACATGAGTGGTTCCAAAAGCCAAGATCATATCAAACGACCCATGAATGCATTCATGGTCTGGTCACGGGGACAACGCAGAAAAATGGCCCAAGATAATCCCAAAATGCACAACTCGGAAATTTCCAAGCGATTAGGAGCAGAGTGGAAGGTTTTGAGTGAGCTCGAGAAACGGCCTTTCATTGATGAGGCTAAGCGTTTAAGGTAAGTCTTTCAATGACAGTCGAGAAATCAGTGGTTCTCCAGTTAATTGTTTTTGTTTCCTTTTTAGAGCTTTACATATGAAAGAACATCCGGATTACAAATACCGTCCCCGACGAAAGCCGAAACCTTTGATCAAAAAGGAGGCCGGGAAATTCAACTTGCCTCTACACTTTTTCCCGCCGGGATTCGATCCCGCATCCGCAGTGTTTGCCCGATCGCTATTTTCCCCATTTTCAGGATTGCCCTCTAATGAGGCCATGATTAAACATTTGCAAAGCACAACTGCGGATTGGGACAACCACGGTATGTTCCAATCCTTTCCCTCAAGTTTACCCTCTGGAAGAAATCTCATGCACACAAGTGCTTTACAATCTCACTCGGATTTGTCGGCCTTCATGCAAATGCATCAAGACAACATGGCGGACAACCAGAGTGTGGGTGATTCCGATGACTCCATCGCCAACGACGACTCGATTCCATCACTTGAAAAAGGTGAGCGAGCTAACAAGTTATCTTCAAAACGATCAAATAACAAAAAATATCTTTCCCTCTGTTGATCAGATCAAACTGTCGTAAAGGCCACCCCTCATTCGGTGGATTCTTTGGTACACCATCCATCGACTCAATCGACTCAAGCATATCCTCACACATCTTCTACCACAGTGCTGGCCCACGCCAAAAGTGCTTCATTCCATCGGGATTCGCCTTCACATCCTGATTCGACCACTAGTCCACCTCCTTCAGTCTCCAAAGCATCCCCAGGATCTTCATCTCCAACGGGAGGAGGATCTGTCTCGCAAGTCCGTAAACTTTCTTCTCCTATTCCGGAGAAAACTAGTGCTAGTAATTCTTTGCCCTTACTTGACCTCTCCACGTTGTACACCAATTGCTACATGAACCCCGGGCTCATTTCGACATATATCGCTGCGGGTTTGCTCCCAGCTGTCCCACCTTACGCCATGGGACCACATATGGGACACATGGGTTCTCTGAGTGGGAATCTTCTCAATTCTGAAAGCCTCAATCTCGGTCATATCCGACGGCCAATACCTCAGTTACCCGATCCTGTGGCCAATACCACGAATTGCCTCATTCCTAACGTAATTCCAACATCATCGCCATGACCATAGACCTAGATTTATGATTATTGTTGAGTTTTTGTTTGACCTAGCACTTGAACCACCTCTTGAATAAAGAGAAACATTAACAATTCTAAAGATCTTTGATGCTCTGATTCAGAATGTACAAAAAAACCATTGTCGATCTAGATAGCTCTCGCTCTTGTGTTGTGTGGTTTTGTGAGTGCTCTTTGCATAAATGGTAATGAGTCCTCACTTCACATTCCTGGTCGGTGGGTAGGCCCCCTAAAGGAATCTGAAAAATCCTTCGAGCTCAAACTGAGAGAATGACAGAGAAACGTCAAAGCAATGATCCGAACAAATTTGACGATCTTGACAGAATAAATTAGCTTCCTCGTGGGGGATATAGTACGGGATCTTAGTGAGGATTCTATACTTTGAGTAGTTTCAACGAGGTGTTGATCGCGATGTTTAATAGCGTTCATGTGGGGTAATGGCGAGAAACTGAAATTTAGAAAATCAAAGGAAAATCCTCTTCAGAGGAGAGGGCAAGATTATTCATTGAATGAGTTGAAAGTGGATGTCTTTTTTGCGTCTTCCCTCACCTTGAGTTCATGTAATTCAATTTGTTTTGGATACTTCAACAAGCCAGGTCTGTCAAATCTCGCGGCAGGGTCTCCAAAATGATTGGAATGACCTCAAACCTCTCCTATCGACTTGGAGTGGAGTTATAATTTTGCTTATACACTGAATAAGGAACGTAAGAGACAACGTACATGTTCAATTCATTGAAATCATTTTCAATATCAATTCTGCCAGCACGTGAACCTTAATCGACAACAGAGACACTTGAACATATTTTTAAGAGTCCAGAATGAGTCGTGAATAATCGATTGCGTGTGGCATTCTCACTAGATAGTACTGTGAAGAAGACTCTCGTGTGAGAGAATTTCGAAATTATGAGCGGAACAACTCATGCCGATTTCAAGCCACACTCGTGGACCGGTCATACCAGTGTCTCATCATCCAAGAAAAGAGAGATTCATATCATATCTCAAACTTCTCAGAGAAGTCGAGAAAAATTCTGAATCGCAGACAGGTATAAATGCGATGGCCTTTGTCGGCGTTTTTACAATTGTTTCCTGACTTCTGGATCCCTTGACTCGCACCTACACATACGTGTATGTAAGGATAAGGGTAAAAGATCTCGGAGAGAGAGAGAGAGACAGGTTTGGGAACACTTGGTTCTGTGTCGTCTTTCCACGTCCTTCACTGATGTACGTAAGGAGAACTAACTCACAAAGCTCCCATTGAGAAGAGGAGAAGAACTCTCTTTGAACAACGGCAGAAGGCAAAGTTTGCTTTGGAAAGTTTGTCTAAGGTGATTGCCGGAGTGGTGTTCTCCACCATCATCCAGTCGATTCCCAATAATCGAAAACAAACTCAAAGTCATTTGAAGTTTGCCTCTCTGGAAAAACAAGAGAGGATCTTCCTCTGGAGACAATTCAGTCACTCGATGCTCCGATCAGATCTCTTTAGCTCTTAAAGGTTGATTTCACTGCTTGAGATTCCTAAACTTGGCAAACGGTCTTACCTTTGATCCAGGAAACTTTATCACAACATCAACCGGGGACACAATGTCCATGGATGGATTACTTTGGATATAAAATATAAGAGGGGACTTTCTCACAAGGAGCAAATTGGTCGTTGGATAGGGGGTATTGGAAAGAGACAAACGAGCCACGGGTTCATTTTGGTCAGGGTTTGGGCAATCAGTCCTTTGTTTTTGAAGAATGGGGGAATCCAAATAAGGTGATCCAAAGGGGGAGACAAGAATAAACCCCAATCCAAAGAGACCATGTTGGTTTGTCAGGGAGCGGGAAGATGGTTGGTTGGACTCCGGGTTAATCAAGGAGCTTCACTGAACAGGACTAAAACCCAAATATCGTTGACTCGTCATTTGTGTTTGTATTGGAGCGAATCAAGCTCAAGAACACAGCCTCTCCCTGAAGCGAAATAACATCAAAAGAAAATTGGATTGACCACTTAATCAGATGATCCCTCTTGTAGGGTAGATACGAACAACGACGACTCTGAAAGTCAAATGAAGTCCATCTGAAGAAGGTCACAACACGAAGATAGACCATGTTTTCTCATCCCTTCAAACAGTATTTCGAACGCAGTTGCCACCACAATAGCAAAGGCTCAATTCAAAGCCTGAAACTTGGACCACGAGAGTGTCGATTCAGACCATGATTTCCTATTGTTGCTCAGTTGTCTTTATGGTACGCACAACCCCATTGAAGTGAGCATTTATGGACACCAAACAACCGTTTCAGATATACGAATACTTGGCAAATAAGCTAATGATTCCCAAATCAAGATCAATGACCTTTATTCAATTGTTTTATGGTATTGTTTCACCTAGAATCTAGCGAGCAAGATGAAAAGTTTTTCTTGAATTGAGTTGCGTTCCCATATGTGTCGAAATACACGTGCTACCGCTGACGTCCCAAATTGGAATCCATTGAGAATTTCCCACTGCTTTGATTTGGAACAAAGGGAGCAACTAACCTGGACAGAATGGAACGCGAACAGAGAATCAACAGCAGTTTTCGGATTTCAAAGGCCAACAAAAGAGATAATGGTCACCATTGCGGCTCTACTGCAAGAACATTGTTCGCCATGTACGAACGTAGAACAAGCACAGATTCGCTCGTGGATTATCTGTAGGAATTTATCAAGAAGGAGCTTCTTCCATGGAAGGATACTCCATTCTAGGAGAGGTTGTCACCAGGGAAATTATTCAATCTATGGAGTTATTGCATGTTTGTCATCAACAACCGTTCGACGGAATGGAAACTGAAGTACCACACTCCCTACTGGATTGAACGAGTGCCCAAGTGAATACAAGAGCAGTTGTTCCAAAAAATGAGGGGAGAGCTCGTCTTTAAAATACGTTCTCAAAGAGAGAGAGAGAGGGTGTGTGCGTGGATAATATTTTATTGACGAGACTTTGACTTTTACAACAATTGCAATCTTATCTCTGGTTCAAATTACAAAAGAGAGAGGACAATTTCTCTTTTGATTGGTAGGTAAGAGGGGATGCACAAGTGCATGATATTAGAATAGTCTTATGGTAATCTAGTAATCCTTCAAGTAATTAACAACGAACACACACGACTCTAGTAAGGTTTAGGGTTTGTTGCATCCCCGAGGACAGAGATCGAAAACGTAGTTATTACTTTGCACTTTCGTAAGGACAACGGAGTTCTGACTTGTCAAAAAAAAAATGGGAGCCAAGCAAGGCATCGATGGATGGATGGCAGCTGACTGCAATTCTTCTCGTATTTGTTTTTCCTGACGCTGACATATCTCTTTTTCTGCAGATAAACGAGAAATAAGTCCATCGATTCCAAACAATTGAGGCCATGGTGTCGACAGAACAGAAGGAACAGTAAATCAACAAATTGTGGACGACACGTATTGCGATTGCGCTTTCCATAATTTTGGCTAGTAAAACGGCAGGGTTTTTAAGCACCATCTAAAGTTTGTCCATAATAGATAAGAAAACGTCTTTTAGGAGAATAAATGAAAACTGAAATAAATGAATTACCAAACGCGACCCGTGTGTTTAGTTCAATTTGTATGCGAACCATTTACGGCGTACACCATTACGTTTGTTGTTTTCTTAAAAATTTCCAAAATTGGATGTACACAAGACAATGCAACAAGCTCAATGCAAAAAGTGTACACGTTAGTGTGTGTATCTACAATACTGAACAAAACTGGAGAACACAAGGCCATGAGAATCGTTGGCTTCAGTTCGCATAAATCCACAGTAAACAGCAATCTCATTGTGGAGTAAAGATGATTTCAGGCTCCATGTTGTCGACGAGGGCGAGAGGCTTATTAATCGGGGTTATTGTTTTATGATCAGGCCAAAATACAAAAGCATAATGAGTTTGCTAATGTTGTAACAGTTGATCCGAGGGGATTAAGGGCATTTATTATTGACAAGAATTACTTTTACTCTTACCCCATGAACGTAACCTCTTCTCCCCTCACTTTTTCGAACTTGATCAAGAAGCTCAATTTGAAAGCTGGGAATAATTCTATTTTCTTCCTTGAACCACTTTGTCGATGTTCAAGAAGTGTATGAGAGAAATTTGAATTGAAACGTTTGTGTGTCATTTTGTTGTTATACCTGTTGTGTGATACCTATTAGTTTTTAAAGTTCAGATTGGTTGTTGTGTCCAGTTGTGGCATTCATGGCATTCTAATAGACTGTTTATGATTTTGGCTAATGAAATAAGAACGAATGCTAAATCCAGGATCTTGTGAAAACTATGTAAATAAATGAGATGATATCTTGCATAGAAAAGAATACACACGTAGATTTTACGCATTGCATATTTCATCCTCGTATGTGTAGATATTTTCTTGAAGATGCCAAGGAAAGTTGAAAATAGCTTTACACAATCTTCCAAATTTGTGACGCATTCCCATTTATTTGAATGTGGGTGTTTCGGTATGATGATAATCTCTTTAAGAACTTATTTATTGCTCCCATTAACGACCTCGACTAAGAGGGCCAATTGTTTCCTTCTCATAATTCTTTAGTGATTACAAAAACCCAAACTAAATATTTATGCCACAAAACTCCTACGTGTTCTTGAGCTCAGAGCTCGCTATCTATGAAAAATTGCTTGCAGCTTCTACAATCCCCTATCATGACTTTACACATTAATTCGAAAATTGCAAATTTCAAGTGATGTTATGACAGAATACAACACTTCATTATTTGAAATATTGTAGGTACAAGAAAACAAATTGGGTCCTTCGAAGTGACAGTTATCTCAGAATTCAATTTTAATGCTATCAAAACCAATTATCATCGGACAATAGACATGAGACAATCTGATTGTTTAACAAGACAAGACTAATATTGACGGAGATATTGTAGTAGACTAAATAATGACAAACAATGGGCATGTCAATTTGAAGCTTTCAATTTTGACATTTACCTCCTCGACATCTACAAAGAATCTGTCATCGATTTTTCAGATCTAATTTCAAGTCCGTCAGCCAAAGCCGTCAAGTTTTGATAAGTATTTTTGTAAATACACAAAATTACTGTAATCTTACGAGTTTCGACCTCTAAATGTAACCACAATATTTCGAGCTTAAGGACTCTTGTCTTAGAAAATCGGACTGAAACTTAGGAAATCTGTCCAACGATTTTACCTTTCATGGTTGAAGATTCAGTCCCACTTAAAGATATCCCAATTGGACTCTTAGGTGTGAAAGAGAGCGAAACTTTTTTGATGATCCATGGGAAAGGCGAGGATGTTGGATCAGAGTGGGGAAATTTGATAAACGTGACTGAAATATTGGGCGAATATTCACCTTGATTGATCAGTCACAAAAGAGTGTCGAGGCGATTGAATAGCTGGGCTTCTCCATTCCTTATGCGAAAAGAGTCCGAACTCTCTAGCACGCACAATTGAGACCAGTAAAATGGACCAATTGACGTTCTCCAAATTTCCATTTCTTTGAGAACACCCTTTCTTCTGGGTACAAAAGGGAAAAGAGAAGGAAACTTGCTCAGAGGCTTGAATGATAAATGAGGTCCAATGGAACCAAGTGTTTTTGTTCATATTTGGCCAACGTCGAAATATAGCTAGATCTTCTAATTTTAAGAAAGACTAAAGACTCTAAAGTGCACCTCTTTATTGAACTTCTTGAAGTTCCATCTTCTGCTTCCCCCATCCACTTCTCCTAGCTTAGTTTCCTTCCCGAATCCAATGAAGAGCAAAATAGCCACTTCTAACTGTCACAAAGCTTATTTTTTATTTGCCCCTTCAGTTTCTCTTTTATGAGAACTGAGTGTTATCTTCATTCAACACTGGCAATGAAAGTATTTCAGTCATAAACGGGCACAGACAATCACTGTGCATTCCACATGATTGGGAGTATAGACATTTATAATACAATATTGCAAACTAATCTCAAGAAAAGTGTTAGAGAACCTTTTGGGGTTTTCCTTTTCGCAGATATTTATGTTCATTATTCCCATTCAATCCCATTGAGACCATGTATGTCTGACTAGACTGCCACGGACAACGAGAGGAAACCAAAACCAACCACAATCTCGTTGGGAGAGGCAACGCGTGTTCCAAACTGGAAAAGAATGGCATCATTCTCTTCGTAAGAATGAGAGCCAAATAGCAAGCACTGACAGTAACAGTACTTCTCCGAGCTCACTTCCATAGTGCGAGGTTTCCCTTCTCCATCATTCCCTTCTTTCGTGGAACCAAAGACTGAGGGTGGGCTGTTCCATACAGAAACGAACGACAGGGAACACATAAACATTAAATCAGTTTGTAAAAATGTTTTCAATTTCCTCCAACCACTTTTCACGACTGCGGTGGTCTCTTCAATGGCAGAAAGAATCACTGAGCGATAGTAGAACGGTCTCCTTTCAACCTCTGCCCTTCCATTGTCTTGCCCATGGCCTCGACAACCTCGGCTGATTCGTTGACACAACTGATCGTATACATTAAGTTGTCTTTTCTCAATAGGTTGTAAATGCAAAAGAGGTATGCTTCACAGTGAGATGCTAGTGAAGGTCAAAGCTTGTAGTTGGATGAGAAATTGGGTTCATTCAATCTGCTATTACGGGTGATTTCCATTCTGAAAATGTCTCCCTGCCTCTCTGTGCTCTCCCCCAACTTTCTGGATTGAGTTCTCTTGAGAGGATCTCTTTGGACCAACATCTCGAAGCTCGAGAATGCAATGATGGTGTGGGTGTGGATGTGGCGTTGGTTGCTCATTCAGGAATAGACTTGGTGACACACGATGCCCTTCGGCGCATTTGTCCCAAAAAGGGGACTGCAGCTTTGGATCTTGCTCAATATCACACTTGAAAAAGATGTACCAAAAAGGGGACTTAATGCAAGTTAAGACTAACCGCGACTGATGCAGAGATCCATTAATTTGAGCACAAGTTTGGTTCATTTCATGATCAACTACCCCGTCCTAATTCCTCAATATCATGGGATCGTATTTTAATTGCCGTATTTTAATTGTACGTACATACAAAATTAGGTAAATGTAACTTCAGTGTAACAGAATGAAGTATACTTTCTGCACAGTAGCCGCGTTTCAAATACAACTTTCAGATTTTAGAGTTGTCCAACCCAGTGTTGAAGTGAACACTGAAATTGAAACTCAACACAAAGAAACAATCATAAGAAGAAATGAGGGAAAATGCAGTTGAACTTGACGGCTTGTTCTGATCCCTGAATGGCCGAATAATGGCCGTGAAGAAAGGACCATTGTGTGCGTCTGTGAGTAAACAGAGTTTTCTAAAGTTATCATTTTTGGCTATTCTCTGTCTAACAAAGTGTCGGACAGTTCACGTCCATATGGATTGAGATCCCAACTCACAACCAACAAAAGCAACTGTCGCAAAAGTCAACATGGGATCATAAAAGGCCCTTTTGCTCGATAAAGTCCCCTATTATCGCCATCTCACAGCTTAGCCAAATGTTCATTTTTACGAAAAGAAAGGCAATCCTATCTTACCAAAGTTTAGAACGTCAAGAGTGTATACTAGAAGCCTGCTCCTCTCAGCACAAAGAATTGACGTAGTCTAGTGTGTGTGTTCAATATTGCAAGCACCACTCATTTTATGCCAAAGACTAAATGAAGGACAAGAATCTCTCCAGGGCCTGACAGCCTTCTTTCTCTTTTAGATAAAAAAAAGTGGAGTCGTTTATTCGTTGTCATCGCCATTTCGTGAATACTCTTTCTGAATTATGGTGGCATTATCAAACCCAAGTTGGCGTCTCCTTCTTTTTCTTCTGCTCACTTTTCACCGTGGAAAAACGGTGGGTCGCCCGACTTCTCTCGAGACTACAAATCGGGCACAAACTTGATTCACCCGAGAACAGGATAGTCGTTGGTTGGTTGGTTGCATGGGACCAGAAACACGCTCTCTAGTCGTTGGATCGCCCCAAGGTGTAAACCCATAAAACTGGAACCCAAAAAGAATGTGAAACCACTACCAACATGGACCCAAACAGCCTCCATCCATGTTTAAACTCTCCCTCTATTATCTGGAGCGCCACGGACGGAACAAAAATTGTCTAAATTGCTTTTAATTTCAGAGCGGAAGTCGGGGGAAAAAAATCTCAATGTGCCATTTTTAGACACGGTGTATGGAAATTAGTTTCTGACAGCTCGAGTTTACCCCCAGATTTACGGCGGTTGATTCGAACGAATCACGGAATTCAGCCCATCACCATTCCCACAATACGTATGCGTGTGAGTGGAGCTCGTTTTTTCTTTATCTTTCAAGTGGTGAATGGGACGCCCTCGAGTTATGGGGACGTGACAAGGATAGAGTGTGATCCAGATCTCAATAGAAATGAAATAATACCACGTTGCCCATAAATTGGTGGTGTACTTCACGTACTCGCAATATGGAAATGCAATCAAATGCTAACTGAGACATAACATAAGAATTTTCGACTAATCTGCAGACTGACAAAAATATGGCTATTGAATACGGTTGAATATTTCTCAGAGGGTTAAGACACCATGGTACAATAGGAACATGTGCATTGGGTGGAGAAATGGGCTTTAGCCGTTTTGAGCAATGGTTTGGCACCCCCGTTTAGAACACCTTCTACCGTGGTCTCATTGACTCCAACGTCCAACTCGGAGAGTAACTCATCCACGATACCATCCTCGATAGTCACAAAAGTCTATGAAACAAAGACCCGATAGATGTAATGCGATAAATATTCCACAACTCAAAAAGATGAACCCACCTTCTGCTTTCGAGAAAAGTAGTAAATATCTCCGGTATAAATATCGAACCACATGGCATGAATGTGTGTTCTTCCATCTCGAACAAGGTCCCCCATGAAGCTGTAGCTGGCCACATTTTCCATTTGAAGCAAAGTATTGACTTGAGAGAGTTTGTCAGTCTCACTGAATTTGTTGTCCACGTCAATGTAGGCGGGAAACTCCTTGACCGGGTTTTCAGCGTGCAGCAATAAGGGTCTTCTAAAACTGGACTTTTCAATGTCCTCGTATCGCATTAGCGACTTCTTCCCGTGTCTAAGGGATACATTTTCTAATGTCGAATTATTTGGTACATTTAACAGGGTTGGGCGTTATTACTCGTGCAATATCTCATTTGTACTGTAAATTATCAACTTATGGTAGGGATGAATCCGGGTCGGCCATAAGCGGCCTTAGTATCGGACCAGGAGTCAGATTAAAAAACCCAGGAATTGATGCAGAGTCGGAACCGACCTCGGAGAAGCCGAATCATGAAATTGGGATCCAAGTTCAAATATCTCACTTTTTCGGAAAGTGTTCACCTTTTCTTCCAAAAAATCTCTTTTTTTCGGAAGTAATTTATTTCAATTTTTAAAATGGTCATAGAGCTCTTAACAATTGAGATGAAAAACGCAGTACTGTATGTTGGGATATGTTGGGAGTGTTGCCATTTTCGACTCGGAGTTCAATTGATATTAAAAAAGGCAAGTTGTATTGAACTTTTTGACCAAAGACCAATATGGTAACACTCGAAATGACTCGAGTTCGAGTTTTATCAGTATTAATAATACTGGACTTCAAGTTGTCAATGCTGCCATATTTCACTTGGAAATAGGTCTCTTGCCCTTTGAGAGGTGTAGCTGTGGTAAGCTTTTTGACCCTAAAGGACCAAAATGGCAAAAATCGAACTCCAAATTCATTAGTATTTGAGGGTCTATCTGATCCGAATCTGAGCTGGATCCCAAATTTTGATGTTAGTTCGGAACCGAACCGATCTGATTAGAAAAAACGCCGAACCAATGCTGTCTCGGAATCGAATAATCTTGGCTTGGCCCTATCCATCCCTAAATAATGGTATTTATCTTCATCAAAACTTTATTGAATATACCCCTACGGCAGGGATCGGCAACCGCTTTTAGGTCAGGGCCCATCAATTTGACTACGTGTTGCCAAGGGCCCACCAAACAGACGTTGGTAGATCCAGGGGCCCAAAAATTAACGATTTAAGAGCTTTGGGCCCACAAGCACAGTAATATGGATGGCTCACGGGCCCACGAGCACAGTAATATGGATGGCTCACGGGCCCACGAGCACAGTAATATGGATGGCTCACGGGCCCACGAGCACAGAAATTTGGATGGCTCACGGGCCCACGAGCACAGTAATATGGATGGCTCATGGACCCACGAGCACAGTAATGTGGATGGCTCACGGGCCCACTAATTTTGACTTTTTCCATAGCCCTTTGGCCCACTACTTTTGACTTTCCCCATAACCCTTTGGCCCACTACTTCTGACTTTCCCCATAGCCCTTTGGCCCACTATTTTTGACTTCCCAATGGCCCTTTGGCCCACCAATGACCACCCTTGGGCTCAAATGTAGGCCTCGGCCCAGCGGTTGCCGACCCCTGATCTACGGGGATGTTGCCTATCAAAAAAAGAGAGCCAGTTTATCTGAAATGTTAGACCTTGTTGCTCATTCATTATCCAGGTAATTGACACTTTTATGTTGGGTTATTTTATTTTGCATGATGGCAGAACGGATATATCGCCCTTGCCTATATTTAAGAGGAAAATGTACTTTTACCTGTTGAGCCAAGCCTTGATGGGAGATTCAACTAATTTGTCTTGGGACCACGAGGCAGATTTGTGCACGGTGTACAAAAGGTTCATTGCCTTACAATCTGAATGACCGCACACAATCACGTGCTTGATACCGTTGATCTTACAACCCAGCTCTAAAGTGGCGGGTTCGGTGGCAGTTGAAGATGTATCCACGTTTTGGGCATGCGGCACCATATTCCCCACATTTCTCACTATTAGCAAAAATGACCAAAGTAGAGAAAGATTGGTTTGTTTTTTTATGAAAACTTACCATAATAAAGGCTAGGCTAAATACGAAAAAGAAAGAAGTTGGCGGAGTTGGCTTTTTGACGCAACTTCATTTGACTAAAGATATGAGCGATCAGAATCGCAAGCCTGGCAACAATTACTTCAGGCATTTTTTTCCATTTTAGTAATACCCAGCCGATCAAATTGGAATGGAATTTAGACACTAATTGGCACTAATTGATGATAAGTGAAGAATATTTCATTGCGTTATGTGCCTTTGTGTAAAATGTTAAACATTTAAATGTACAATAATGCAATTATGATAACAGCACTTTTTCTAAAGGTTTGGTTGCTTTTCCGTGGTATACCAAATCTGACTTCACAAGTAACTTGAGCCATGTCGTGCAGCATGACAGACTACAGCAGCTTTCCGATACCGATTTAATTTGGTTTCCCACGATTTAATCTTACATTTGAAATATGTTTTGATTCATTTTTGGATTCAACACGAGGTATGAAGAAGTTTAACCAAAGGTTACAAAAATCGCCACTAGATGGAGGAAGAACAGGGGCAAAGTCTCTTGATTTCAGGGGTATCCTCAATTTAAACGTGTTGCCAAAATTGCAGATTCCATTTTAAAGTTGATTTCTCTTCCTATTTCGAGTCTTTTAGAGCTCAGATACGATATTATTGTGTTCAAAAATCAAAGAGTCCCATCGAGTATTCACAAATTAAGGTCAAACATTTAACCGAAGCAACCACAACCGCTTCAGCCTCAAGATGGCGCTGACTGTCATTTTTCTCTTTGATTGAAGCTCAACTTTGATTCGTTGAGAAGGTTTGTTCTGACGGCGATTTGTTCACCTCGAGAACAAGAGAGGGCATACCAGCAAAATGTGTTCAGGGCATGCTGAATTATGCGGCAGCCATCTAGGTGGCAAGAATGTAGGTTTTCTTTAAAATCGTCTATTGATACAATTATTGAATTAATTGCCATGACTTTATCAATTCGGTGACGAAACGTTTCAATCAAGAAAAGCCGCCTCGTTCACGTTTTTAAACAATGGGACCGAACAAGAAATTGCGTAACTTCCATGACCAAAACAGATCTGCTCCATGTGAGCTATCTAGCATTGAAATCCTTACCGATAAACATGTCGCCAACATTAGTTTGGGTGAATCTTGTCGGAAGCATTCGGGAATCGACACAGGTGAAGAAAACCGCTGTCGGTTGAGGATTGTCTCGAACTTCTTTGAACTGCTTCACCATGTTGCCTTTGAATGTGTTGCGATATTTTAGGATGCCCCGAAAGAGCTTTTCCATACCAACACGATACGCTCCGGTGGTTGGCATGGTTGCAAGTGATTTGATTGGATTTGTAATGTATAACAAACGCTTACTGAGGTAGAAGGATAGCTTTTCGTTTATGTAATATGAGGTCCTTGTTTTGCTTTGTACGTTCAACTACGTACGTAAGACAACATCACCATCAGCAAAAATGTAGGTGGCCTTGGAGAAATAGCCACGGATGACCAGAATTAGAACCGCGCAACCTCTCATTAAATTCATGTTTAACGTCTTTGGGAGCCAAATATCATTTTGGGGAGGGATAATCTTGCTCCATTCGGGATCATTAAAGAGCTCTAATCGTTGGTATCAAGATTCACAATACTTATGGTAGGACCGATGGTCTGACTGTGAAGACAATTCGTTACGATTGCGTGTTCACATATGTTGATTTCGTTTCAGTCGTCATGTGCGAAGCTATAAGTCACTTCTTAAACCCAATTTAGATTAATGCACATATTAGGCTGAGAAAACTTATCCCAGTGCTCTTAGTGTTCATGAAAGAGTGCACATCTGACGGAAAGTTGGGACATAAAATACTCCTTTCCGCTCATCCAGAAAGCCAAGGCGACATGCATTTATCTTCTGTAATGCAGAACCGCTTAATCAAGACCAAGTGTGTAGTTGTGTCCCATGTCAAGATTAATTACGCACAGCGACCATGGAGATCATCCCAAGTTTTAATATCTCAATGAACCTTCCTCAAGTTAGCTTTTCTTTGGCGGCTGAAATCGGGAAATGAAGCCGTTGAATGAGGCATTAAAAAGCCAAGGATCCGACAACATTCGTGTTTTCGTGCCGATATCGCGAGTCAACCCCTTGAATTAAGCCAAGTTTCTTTCCCAGCTTAGCCGTTGTTGAAGAAATGAGGACATCTTTTGAGAAGACGAAGAAGAAGTACAAAAAGAGCCATCTTGACAATGCAGCATCATCGCCTCCATTTCGGACAGATCGTGTTGTCTTTTTGCTCAAAACAATACGATGTGGATACTTCCATTGAACTTGAGAGAAACATTCTGATGCCTGACCACGTACCCATAGACATTAAAATTAGGATGTTTGACCGCATAGTTCTCCCAGTTTGTCGCTCGACCCCCACTTCTTACTCCATGTCATTTTGTCCCACAGGCATTCAGGTTCTCGGTGAATAATGATCTCGACTGACAAAACTTAACGTGAGCAGATTTATGCGCCTTACCAAGATGCACAATCAAACACTACTGTAGAACAGTGTCACTACTACGTTCATGCGAAGAACAAACAAGGCCATTCGAAAGACAAGACATACGATGGAGAGCGGGTTCAAGTTCTGCGCGGACCTGACCATTCCTCCAACTTTAGGAACTCATTTGAATTTGCGATAAGATAATTAGAGCCTCAAAGCCAAGTGCCTCAAATGTTTACCTGGCTCGACCTTCTCGAATTCAGCAATCATCGTTTCAGGAGGAACTTGAAATGCCGCCTCAGCTTTCTTCGCCGTTTTTTTCGGACAACTTGGTTACGCGTAGGTTATTTTTCCCCCGGGTAACCCTTGCGTCTTGCTCAAAATGGATGCTGACCTTGCTGGGCTCGTAAGTACGTTCAGTCTTTGCATTCGCTTACCTGAAAGGAGATAGAAATTCTCGCTTGAGAGATAGTTCAATGTACATACATATTCTCTCTACATACATATTTGGAGTGAGCGTGGCGTTTTCCCATCATTTGACCCTGTTTCGACATTCCTGAGATACCCATGAGACAACGATTTCGCAAAACGAAATCTATTTTTTCGACGTTCGTAGGCAGATAGTAATCTCTGTCAAGTGAATTGCAATTGCAGATGTTGGAACATTAAGACATTCTTACTAATCATCTCGCGTGTAGAAATTGGAAATATTTCAGGTATGTCATCTGATTGAGGGAACCCCATTGGAACGAGCCTCAAGATCTTGAGCAGAATGGTGATGGGGGTGTCTACTATACTACATACGACATTGCTTTACTTACTAATCCCATTTTTTGTCAGTTGGAAGGGGAGGGCCAATGTGGGGGTAGAGAGGTAAGAAACACTTTCCTAGTTAGTGTAGAAGCTTTTAAGAGTTTCTCGTCTTCTTCTTCACTTGGCATTTTGCCTTCGTGTTGTTGGAAATTGTTGAACGTGTCACTGTTTTCTGAAGATGGATCTATCACCTCTCGGTGTGCCCCTACTCCCTCCACAATCTCGCTCGCTTCCATTGTCGCATCATGCTATATTGAAGCATAAGGCACTTGATGAATATGAGCCCGCGCCCAAAAGATGGAAGTCGGCTGATGTCTACCAAACAAAAGACGACTCAAAAGCCGAGGCAGATTTTCTAATGGATGGCTTAGGCACATATACATAATGAATTACAATCTAAGAGCGCCCCGAACATTTCTTTAACAGAGCCAAGGGAAAAGGAACATGGAACAATGCGGTGGCCATCGACCGACGAGGTTAAGGTGGAAATCACCACACAGACAGTGTTTGCTCAACAGTGAGCAATTGTTCTCTCCTGCTCGAATTTCTCACGAGGGAGGAGAACCCAGATTAGTGGCTGGATTCTCTTCTCTCATAATGAAGGTCGAATTAAGAAGGGCCAGAAAGCCTTAGTCCCGCTCGATGTCTTCTCATAAAAAATGAGAAATCCAAGTCAAGAGAGCAAGGAGGCATGTCCAGTGCTTAATCGCTTTCCATGCTTTTGAGACGAAGTTTTCTAAAAGCTCAGGTGCGTGCGGGACATTCCATTTTGGAAGTTGGGCATTGTTCGCACACACGGTGTTAAAACGAGCAGCAAAAGTCAATTTAAAGGAATTCTAAGCCAGTCTCAATTAAAACAACAAAAATCTTGCAAAATTCCGTTTTAGAACCTTGAAATAGTGCAGGAGAAAAAAAAAATAACTTAAAAGCACATATGATTGATATATTGCTCAAGGAATACGTCAAAATTTCTAGGATATATTTTAGCTGTTGTTAGAGTGTTTTTTTAACTTTTCAGCTTCCGCGCCAGTTTACAACTGGGATTTTAGTGCCAAACCTCTTGTAAAGATTTTGATTGATTTTTCACACATCGGTTACAATTGTTTTTATGATGGAGGGAGCGATAAAAATAAGTTTTGGTGTGTGTTATCAAAAGATTAGAATATACTCCAAAAAACATAGTTGTGAATGCAAATTGCCGAATCATCACCAAGAGGAAAAAAAGGGTCCTTTTGGAATCAGCAGGCGAAAAATTATTTTACAAAGGTAAATAAGATACTGGATGGGAGAAATAATATTTTTCAATGCTTTAGATTTTCAATGAAACCCTCAAGATAAATATTTTAGCTGAAGATTTTGACAAGTTAGAAGTTTTGGGAGATATATTTTACTTTCTCGCCCACAATAGAGTGGGTGGCGACTGCCACTCCGATTTTGAAAGATTTTTGACGACTTTTTGTGTTCCCTCCTAAGTAACTTTTGGACACAAATACCAAAATTATGTATAGTCTGTGAATGAATAAGGATGCATCACTAAATACGTGTAATAAATTTGAGGGAGAGAAGGAAATTATGTAGTATTTTTTGCCAATATCAGCACTTGCCTCAATTATCTTTGGAATTTGAAAATGAATTCCTCATCTCAAGGCGTCACTGTGTGCACTGATATGACGGCAAGAATTGCAAAGCAATACTTGCAAACGATTACAATTATGGCACTCATCATTTTCAAGATAATGTGCCTTTCACGAAAGTAATTTGAACTGGGTCTTGTGGCTTTGCAGATTATCAGTGTCCTTGAGGACGTTTTTTGATCAACTATTCCACTTGTCTTTTAAGGGGAATTTGAGAAAACTGAGAATTTGCCACGTCAAATCCTTCAATTAGTGCTCAAAGATTGGTCCGAGTAATTCAAGTTCGGCTATATTTTTGAGACCAACAAACTTCAACTACAAATTTTTGGAACAAACTGGCAGGCCTCTTAGAATCTGAGGGCGTAATTCTAATATTTACAATGCTCTAATTTTTCCTTTCAAATATGAGTTCCTAATCGTTTTTAGCCGCCAATCTACATTATGGTGTATGTTCCCAAAATGTTTTGGTTTGTCGTTAAAAATCGATTTGCTTCAAACAAACGGGAAGAGCATATTTGAATGTCTTGTTCAAATGATGGTGCAATGAGTTTAATCTGTGAATCAGGTCGGTCAAAAACAAGAACTTTGGCGAAGGCCAACGAAAATTGCATTGACCTTGCTCCTTTTTTCGGGCCAATCAACATACTTTTTTTCTCAACTGACTTAACTTTAACTAAGTGTTTTTGTGAAAGAAAAGTATAAGGTTAAAAAGGAACCTAAATCAAAGCACAGTCATCAAGTTTCCTATCTTTGCTTGTTTTTTTTGGGCTCTGATTGGAGCGTCTAAGAAATAAGCGCCCTGTGGCAGACCTCATCTTGACGAAAGGTCTAAAAAAAGTTACGCCACCTGCCAGCCCTCTAAATCAACGCAGTTCTCTTCTCTTAATCAAGAGTCTGACCACTGCAACCAAAAGAGGACTTAACAACTCGATTCAAAAAAGCATGCATAAGTATATTTGTTGACAAGTGCAAGTTCAAAACATTTTCTTTGTTGTTTCCTCTCATACGCGTATTTAAAAAAAAACGCAGAAGACGGATCCATCCTTTTTTGGGTATTTTTATACTCGTCAAGAATTTCAGTGCTGGAAATGAAAAGACAAATCCAGCCATGAACTTGACTTACAGATAAAATAAACTTCTAATCATGGGGTGGGCTGTCCAAAGTTAGAGTCATCCGAGGCAATAACAAAGTGTAAATTCGAAAGCAACAAGCTTTGTTTCTCCAAGTTGCCGTCGATTCCTCACTCTTAAGAGCACACCGTACAAGATAATGGTGCATCTTTGGTGGAGAAGTTCGTAATCTCTTAGGCAATTGATAAGAAAGTTGGTCTATCTTGGATCCCCCTAGTCGAGATTGCAACAGCATTGGCCCGAAGTACAGCAGATTGCTCAGAAACGACTTCGTCAATCTTGTTACATCCGTATTAATCTACACCACGTTTGACTCACTAGTCACAACAGTACATGGTCCCGTTCGAAGGTTTAACAAAGAAATACAAGCCGACGTCACATCTGTAAGCAACTGTCGACTTGTATCCCCAAGACCGATGACCTTGTTCCTCTAATTCAGTCAGATCTGATGCCTTGGCCGAAGGATGTGTTCCCCACAGTCCTGATTGTTTACGCTCATTGACTCAGCGACATTGGAACAAGGACGAGTGGAATGTGGTGAGGGTTCCTCGCCTCACATGTAAAAATGAGACGATTCCTCAAAAAATCACAGACAGCAAATGTATATTCAAATTATTGGTCATCAAAATATGTCAGAATTAGGCCAATTCGATCGGGTCTCCCTATCCCTATGTAGACTCTTGAAAGCGTCTCAAGGCTCTTGAAAGCCACTTGGCGGCCCTTGTAAAAATATCGAATGGCCTAAGTTTAGGTTACAGCTGGAACGACTTGAGTCTTATTCAGAAAGGTAAACACTCTTTGGAGTTGTCAAAATATTTTTTCTTCTTCTTTTCCTTGTCTCTCTAATACTTGTTGGCAGATTTGAAAGATGAGGACCCTATGATTACAAATAAAGCGTTGATGACCTCTGGTTTAATGGAACTGTCATCAGTCACACAAAAATGAGATTGCAGCCTTTGAATGTTTCACAAATTTAGGGGCGACTCAATTTTCAGGCACAAAATCTAGCCACCTTCTTGCATCTTACGGGCAAAAAATATCAAACACTAGCCAGCCCTTCAAAGGATGATAAACATTCTTGGGTTCCAGACTGCTTTATCAAGCTGTCTGAGCTTTTAACACCAATGAACGGATTCGTTTGGTGAAGATTGACACGAATGTGAGTAGAGAATAAAGTTCTTCAGAAAACAAACTCCGAGGCCTCAATTTCCTCTGTAACTCTTCCACGAGAGATAACTATTTTGACATTTCAAAGAGAAAGAAAGTTCATTGAACAATGTACACCTGAACTATTTCGAGTCCGTTTCAGCCGAGAATGTGACGGGCAATTCAAAATGAGTGCTAATGTTCGAGGAACACCCAGTTCGACCTCTTTGTGAGTTTGTCATCCCCCTCCTTTGAGTCAAATGAAAGCATGTTGAGGGGGAAAGATTCTCGTAGGGATAAAATCCAATCGGATTTCTGGAGAAGTCCGTGTAGCCTCTTAAAATGTACGTAGCAGCTTTCGTTTTGGCCTTTTTCAGTTTGTTTGGAATTAAGGTGTACCACCAAAGTTGTGGCTCTGGTAATCCCCAACGCACAACATTGGCCTTCAGGAGAAAAATTACAAAATGTGCCAATTTATCTCCGAGACACTTGCTTGTTGGCCGGTCGGTTCACTTCAAGCTTCTCCATGTCCTCGACAACGACTTCACCGTGGGCAACTTCACGGTCACGGTGCTTCTTAAGAGTTTGGGTGTCCGTGCAGTAGTCTAGCTCTCTTTTCTTTCCGTTCCTCTTCCCTACTCTTTACATATTTCGCGCTCATTTTCAGCATGTTGTTCCTCCCGCTCCTTCGTCTTCGTCATGTTCCAAGTTTCATCCGACTCACAAGAAAGAGAGAATTTCCATTGAGTGTGCGCCTTGCTATCTCCATCCCCTTCTTCAAACTCCATGCATGCAGTCAGTATAGCTTTACGTGCCACAAGGGGTACGTAACGCGTTGTCGTTCTACGACAGTGTTCTTTCGAACTCGCATCTATTGCTTACATGAGAAGGCCCAAGGAACATCTCCGGTGAGCTCCTCAAAAATCAAAGGCCGTCTTCCTCTCCTTCTCGATCGCTTTAGAAGACGACCTCGTCCTCGGTGTTGTGCGTTGTGTGGAGGCGCGTATTCGCTCTCCTGGCTCACCCGAGACGGAAAGGAGGAACAGAACAAGCGAATGAGAGTGCAGTAAGTACGTATGTAGTCTCGGATCGAAAACGCACAGGAGAAGAAGAAAAAGAGGCTGCTGAAGAAGTCGAAGATCAGGCAGACTAATTTTAGAAGCCGGACAAGAAGCATTCATACAATTCTAGTGGGCAGTTTTTCTTTCTTTCTTTTTCTCTTTCTCTTTCCCTTTCTCGGGTTGGAGTGTACGTCGCTTGTCATGGGCTATTGTGATCTGATAAATGGAAGAGACATTGTGTGATCAGATTGAACTTCCACTGAGGAGGAGTTGTGGATGGCGGGTTTGGTTTGTGTCTCAAGGCTTTTTGTGATGAGCTCTTGAGATGTGTTTGCCGTGATGGTAGTTATGACATGCAAACTGACCTGTCGCCCATGTTGGACAATTTGATACAGTGCCAACTTGAACGCTTCTTGCTTCTCCAAGTGTCCTGAGAAAAAAGTGCCGACGGAGTGCTAGTTCGGAACAAGAGCAATTCTCCCAATGCAAGACAATCAGGGGATAAAAAACATCGGAGCCCAAGCAAGATTTATGTGCCCTAACTTGCTCCTAGGAGATTTTGGTGGTGGAAATAAAAAGTCTCCACTTGGATCTTGGGCTCTTTCCGCGGTCGTGTACTTCCCTTAATTCGACGAGATCCAAAGCAAACGACCACTCAATCTCTTCTGTAAAAACAACTCGATTCCATCATCAAGGTTTTGGGTTGGTCAGTTTATGGGAAAAATCTAAGCAAAACACCATATCATCAACAGCAACAACGCGCGATAGTAACAATAAATGTTCTCCTGATCCCTGGTTAATATTACTTTAGCCTCGTATTGTCACATATGATCACCATTTCCCATGGGTAAAAGAAGAACAGTGTACAATTCAGAATAGAAAAGGAGAAAGGGATAGAGGAGAAAGACAAAACAGAGAGAGAAATGAGACCGCCAGTCAAAACATTGCCATCGTTGTCTGTTGTTCCAACACATGTCGTCCTGCCAAGGCAACAATCTTGAAGCAGCATCGACAACAGTGGCCAAGAAAGGATATGCTTTGGAAGTGGATCATCATCTCTAGCAGCCTCTTGTCCCTTCAGATCTCTGCTTCTCAGGTCTGGTAAACGAGGCTAGATTGTTACCCTTGGAGAGGGCAGACAATTACGAATAGAATGATGAATAACAAGAAAGAGTGTGCAGGAATAACAACAACGACGGCAATAACAACAACAACAACAGAAGAGGAGGAAGAAAATACATGGATGTGCCTGAATTTCCACTTCCAACCGGTTCAATGCCACAGCACTTAGGGACTGTCGTGAATACATGCCTTGGTGACTTGAAAGGTTAGGGCACACATCAAGAGTCATCGTCACCTGTCGGACTACATCTTTTGATGGAAGCTGCCCAACAATGGAAATGGCAGAGACGCTTTTCCGGCTTTCTTCTTTTCAGTCTTCTATGTCTGCTTCAATCTCGTTGATTCTTCTTTCATCCTTGTGCCACCTGACCCAATTCAGTGAGGCTCAAACCCCTAGTCGCCGAATGGATCCCAAGCAGCTTGAAGAATTCTGCAAGAACTTCACGGTAGGACACCCCGATGCCATGGAGTTCTACAGCCCACAGTATCCCAACATGTACCCCAAAGACATAACGTGTTTTCGTACAATCACCGCCGACATTGGCTACTTCGTGCGGATAGACTTTCGTGATATGTTCAGAATTGAACCACCCGGTACGGATAGTAAATGTGACTACGATTACCTAGAAATCAGAGACGGTGATCAAGGCTACTCTCCACTCATAGGTAAGTTAGTCTAACATCCTCAAACGAGAAGTGCACTTTCCACTAGGAAACTAGGAGTTTGGCTTCGAAACCGGATTTTTTGTCCCCTCCGTCTCTCCGGAAGTTAGTTTTTTTCTGTTGGACTTGGGACTCGCAGAGCTAATGGAAATGCATTGGAAAGCGTCAGATTTCGCGAAAAATTTGGTCTCTTTTGTTCATGGCTAGGAGAAAAAAAAAACTTTTGTAGCTTTGCGCATTTAACAGCCACTCGCAAGTTTAATGGGGTTCCGCTCATTAGTAACGAATATAAAGGAACAAAAACTCCCGGAGCACACAGAACTTTCGAGGCCAACTTTGAATGCAATGTCAAAGTTTGCTGGTCAATTCGACTCGTTAGTTCTACTTTGATTTGAAGGGTTCCACATGATGTACAACGCGAGTTCGTTGTTCAGACTGGAACTTTCCACTCAAGACCGGCGAGGAAGAAAATCAGTGACGCATAGAACAGACAACTCTTTCAAAATGAAATCTTCTCCTATTTCCATCCTCCATCCACCCCCTCTTTCCTCAATCTTTTGTGTTCTTTTTCGTTCCCTTCCACTCTCCAGTGATCTAGAGGACCCATCCAAAAAGCACACACTCACTACTCCCTCCCTCTCTCACTCACTCACTTAAGTCAGTGACTGACTGACTGACTGACTGAATACTGGATTGTAGGGTGTGTTGGTTCGTTGGTTCAAACCCAAGGAGTCGGAGGAAGCCAAGCATCGAAGAGCCTGAGCCCAAGATCTACCAGACCAGGAACGAGTCTTGTTGGCAGTTGCTACTTGCTAGTGATCATCAAAGCTGTTAGATCCTGGCTTTTCCTCATCATTTCCCTTTTAAAAAAAAGAAAGGTTACTGCTGGCTGTGCTCAACTGTTGTTCCATTCTAAAATGTACATCTCACTTCCCAACCAACAGCACACGATCGAGATGACAAGACGAACCTTGGGGGTCTCTCCTCACTGGGGAGTAACCTAGTAACCAAGGTAAACTCGGCGTTGCCCTTTGCCATGCACGACTTAAGGCACCCTCTTGGGAGCTGAGAAAAGGCCGCACACTCACACAACAATGGACGAAAAGTATTGATTGAAAGCACCGGGTGTGTGGCAGAAGCAATTTGATGGCATTACAACTGACGGTCTAATGATCTTCTGTTGGGTTCCGCGAGGAGAAACCTTCTCCCACTTTGAGTAGAAGTTGATTGGATCCTCTTTCACATACATTCGATTGGTCGTCAGAAGGAAATCTGAATCAACTTGTATGCACAAAAAAAAACTTGAGAACCCCCTGCTCATTTCTGCCCTAGATGGGGACATCAGCAAGATGAAAACGAATTCTGTTAATCCAGAATTCCTAATATTTTATTGATCAATTGATCTCTATTCCACCGTCCCTTTCTATGCGTAACCAATACTTGTCATTTGAAAATGCGTATTTCACCTGCAGTCTCTTATAGTTGAAAAGCTTATATGTAAAGCGCTACATGAAATATCCGACAAATAACGAATAATTGATAAATGTTTATCATGAAATTAACATAGGATATGGGGCCTAACCACGAATACTTTAACAGAGCAAGAAACGCAATGAATCTGGAAGAGCATTCACGAATTCATCGTGGCTGGACTGACAGACTTGAGGGTGTTGTACTCTTATTCATTCCTTTAGAAGAATGGACGGAAGAGGACGAGCATGTAAAAGGGAAGCCCAAGGGAGGGTCGTAGGGCTCAATGGTTTAAATAAACTTAGATTATTTTGTTTCAAGGTGCAACCAAAACGCCCGTGAAGTCTCCTCTCCAGCAATGTTGAGAAAAAAATCTCAACAAATTTACATACATATTTTACTTTTCATGTACTCTATACTTATTGAGTCCATGAACGTTCTAAGGTATCAAATACATTCCGCTAATTTCCAATTTTTGGAAGGCCTAAATTTTGAAGTCTCTCTCAAAAGAGAACCCTCTCACACTTTTTTCCTAGCAAAAAATTGTTGGACTCTTTCGACTTTCTGAATATCCGTCAAACTCATAAGAACTCATAGAGCCCTGATTGATGCGAATTCTAACACTGAATTCTAATTCTAACACTGCGAATTCTAACACTGAACAATCGAATTGTGAGTAGAGTTGATCTAATAACACTTTTTCCAGTTCAAAAGATTCAAGCCCAAAAACCCGAGACATACAGGGTTAGGCAGAATTAGTGAAACATGGATATTGTGAAATAACTCTTTACCAACAAGGTCAAAAGAAAAGGATTGCTCAAAGAAGTTGGTTCGCATACAACATACTATGACAAAATGGAAAATTATTTGTTATGGACCCCTCTGAGCCAAACCACAACCCTGAACGTCTTGATATCAATGTTACAACATGCACGCACCCATTCCTTCTCTTGGCTATCATCTCATGCTGCTTCAACTATAACCGAAAGTGGTCCTTGTTACCCTTCTTGGCCTTTTCAAGATCTAACCACAAGTAATGGGGACAAATTTTAGTCTTTGGCCATCTTGTCTATGGATCAAGCCGGATTTCATGTAATCTTAAAGGTAGTGGCCAAGAACAACGTGGGAGTCCTCACCCTTTTTTTGCCACCTTGCCCAGGGTACTAATGACAATTTTCCTGTATGCTGTTATGGTATTTAACCTATCATTTGAAATTGTGGCCCACACCAAGGGCCTTAATCATGATCTTGAATCTAATGTTTCGCTAATTCTGCCTAACCCTGTATACACACATAATCTCGAAAAAAACACGCCAGGTTTATTTCGTCATTATGCCAATTCTAAATATCAAGTCGACAAGTTTTATATAAATATAATGGCAATGATGTATCAATCTATCACATTGGCTTGGAAGACTAAAGTGAGAATTCATCTTAAAACGTTCTGCCATAAATGATTTAATTTCGAATAGAACGATGGACCCTTCATCCATGAAGCAGGTGTAGCAATGTAAAATAAGTCAAGCATTTAAAAATGCATTTCAAGCTTGAGCTTCATATTGAGTTCTTCAATTGTGGTCCAAATTAGGTAAATTCTAGCGCTGGCACTAAAATGTTTCAATATCTGAAAGTTGCTTATTTAGCTCAAATTTAGTAAGATCGGACTTATTTCGTTCTCTGCCAATTTATTCTTACCTCTTGGAGTTCCTAAACGGTGAGTGTTGTTTAAAGCCTATTTGAACATCACATACGTAATGATAAAAAGGCTCTGATGAACTCCACTACTGTAGAAGGAGAGTGGAATTGTGAATGTTAGTTGTTTTTTGCACTTTTTGGTCACTTCATTATAAAAAGAATGAGTTCCTTATTTGTACAGAAAGAATGAAGACGAGTCGCTAATACCACTAGTTTTCTAACAAACTGATAATTGATAGAAACTGCAATTGGCCGGTATTTTATAAAACCCATGTGCTGTGTGTGCATTACCTTACTCCGTTTAAGTCTGGTGAAAGAAACTTTTTAACTTGAAAGGCTTCACACATGAAAGAGTAGAAACACTTCTGACCTTTCGAATTTCCAAAAAAGAAACGGATTGGCAGATGAGGTTTTGACGAAAGGTGCCTCTTGTTATTTCAGGAAAGTTCTGTGGCGACAAGTTTCCCCCCATAATCACCTCATCAGGACGATCTCTATGGATGCGATTCTCATCAGACTCTACCATTCAATACACGGGTTTCAAAGCAGTGTACACATTCATTGAAAATAGGCTCAGTAACGTGCCAGACATTGGCAAATGTGCATTTGAAACTGGAGGCTTCCAGGACTTCATTGGCACAGCCAACATCAGTGTCGACCGCATCGATCACGCCATGACCTATGACGCTCCAATTGACTGCGTTTGGACAATCACTGCAGAGAAAGGATTCCAAATCTACATCCAGTTTCCCGAGTACCAACTGGATCATCCAAACGATTGTCATTTGAATTACATTCAGGTGAGAAGAATGAAAAGTGGGCTAGTGGAAACCCATATGTGGTACGGTGTTATTTGTTCCAACTCAAAAATTGAATGACTGTTTCAGGTTTTTGATGGCAAGACTGATGAAGAGCATCGACTCAAAAACTTTTGTGGATCTGTGGCAGAATCAGTAACCAGTAAAACCAGCAACGTCTTCATTCGGTTTTATGCGGAGAAGAGCGGCATCAATTCGCAATTTGTCGCTGTTTTCACTGCGATGCGTGTATTGGACGGCCCAAATGCAGCTTGCGATCCCGACGTGAGTAGAGAGCATAGTAGGCTTTTTTGCTAGATCTCTTTGGAACTTTGGCTCTAAAGCAGCCCCGTTTAGGCCCTGACAGAAAAAGCTTTCCTTTCACTTTCATCCCAAACACTCAATCAAAGTTTCCATACAACGAGTCCGTCATGTTGCGTCTGACTCTTGCATGGCAATCAATCTCGATCTCTTTTTCCAGACTGAATATGATTGTGATGACGCGACTTGTATTCATCCGGATCTTGTTTGCAATACCATCCGAAACTGTAAATTTGGATGGGACGAGGAATCATGCGCCGAATTCACGGGCAACACCATGCTGGACTTCTCCGCCAGCCACGTGATCATCATCATATTCGTACTGGCAGTCATTTTATTGGGAATGTGCGCCGGCATGATGTGGAACTTTGTCCGAAAGCTCTCTCAAGACAAGGAGGAATTGGCGGTTTCCAGAGAAAAGTCTCTAGCGGCCAGCGGAGCTTCTCTCGATCGGCTGAACCGCCATTTACCTCCAGATCCAGAACTACCTCGAGATATCCCCCCAGCTCCCGGAGGTCGACCTCGAAGCCGGGTGGATGGAAGTGCTGGATCCTTGGCCGGTGCCACTTCCGGAGGCCATCATATGAGCCACCAAACGACTGACAGTAATGGAGCGGGTTGTTACGTTCCCGACGGAGGATTCCCGTTCAACTCAAAGTTCTGACCAAGGCCCCAAGTTTCTGCTGGATTGGAAACTTGGCCCAAGGGTCGTCATCGCCGTCCTTGTCAGCCTCACATGCCATTTGCTGGTGCTTGTGCTCAACCACCCTCTCTAGCTTCATCTCCGCCCCCTTTACCGCCAGCTCCACCTCCCCCGCCACGTCAACTCCCGTCGATCTATTATTGCTCAAGAATGGGATTTCGGCATAACGTCGACTTGTGTCCAAGTCTATCGCATCACCATTTATACCATCACTGTTGCTGTCGGGATCTCACCTGACCCCATTCCAAGTGGCCTTTCGCCATGAAGGCCATGGACTCAAACTCATCCCTACCCAATCGGACTCTGCGTTGGCATTGGTCCACCATTGATGATGCTAATAAGAATGGTACCACAGACGACGAAGACTTTCCCGACGAGATTTTCTATCTCCCCACATCCAGCAATCACATATCAGATTCCTGAAATCGATGTCTGCAACTTGTTTTCTACTTACACACTCATACCCACGCAATTGTGAAGACCTTTAAGGTGCTAGCTACTTCCCTAATCAGCTCTCTTGAGCCTCAGGAAGGAAGTCCACAACAACAACGACGACGATGATGACGACGAAGATAACGATGATGAAGGAAAGAAAGAAAGAAAAAAATAAGGCAGAAGCATGACATAAATAGATGTTACGAAAAGGTCTTCTCCTTCAGCTAGAAGTTCAGATTGAAGTACAATCACTGCCATTTACAGAGTAATTTCTCATCATGACGTGCCAACAATAATAATCGCAACAATAGCTACATTCCTCATGACTAGAGGAAAGTCAGCCTTAGTTCCAATAGTCAACGGTTGGTCTTTTCGGCTTCTGTCGAAGGGGCCTCGAAAGTTGGCCATTTGTATTTGTTACCGATGCCCAGTATTTTGTATGTGACCAACAAAATAAAGCATGTCTCTCAACAAATATTTCATGGCTGATGACTATCATGACAGTGACGACGACGATGCTCAAACCATACCGATCTGGTCCAAGGAAGTGTAAACTGGGCCAACAAATGAGTCCTCAGCCATGACCTTGACTCAAACGGCTCAAAGCCAACTAGGATGGTTCATTCCTTTGAGCGAGTACACAACAAGAGTAGAAGTAGTAGTGGCACAGTAGCCCAATACGGAGTACCAGTAGTGCGCTCTCAAGGGGAAGAAGTCAAAGTTCTCGGTGATAAATGATGTTGCCGGAAACTTGGCAACCATCACATAATTTGAGAGCTCATCGCTGCCAGCTCTCAAGCAAAGTAAGCAAGCTTTGTCAGCTAAAGTAGATGAGCAAAAGCTCCTTCAAGCTTTGTAGTGTATCAGTAGCAGCATCAGCCAAAGCAATAAGGAAATCATATCCCCCTTTATTTTGCAAGCCGATCACGTTTGAGGTACACAAGCTTAACATGGCTCGAGCAGAAAAAGTTTGGGCCAAACATAAAAAAAGTATATCGATGCATTTGCTTAACGTATAAAAATATTCAAAAAGGTCGATGATTTGTCAAATATCAAACGCTTTTGAAACGAGGCAACTTGATAAAAACCCCGGTTGGCAAAGGCATTGGCAAAATTTCTCGGAAATTTGATGCACTAAGGCCAGGTGCAAATGTAGTTTTCAAACGTGTCCACACATCAAATGCTTACCGGAAATTTCCAGCAAGAGAAACGTTGACAAAATCGTTTTTTTCCTTACGTTTAGAGGAAAGTCCTCTACACATCATACGTTTAAGGATTTTTTAAATCCTTAATATAATTTTCAAAATTCAAAAGGACTTAATCTCAAATCTAGTGTTATCAATGCAATCAACAAACCTTCCAAACAGAACGCTACATATGCATCCCCACATATTATGATTCCCGTTTTTAATACCCTGGTGGTCACAAAAAAGCAAAGCTCGACTTCCAATTTTGCAGCGTACTATTCAAATTGGTGGGCTGACTATTCAAGGGAGAAATTGAATTCTTCCACTTCTTTTTGCAAATACTTTATGCACAAGCGACCAGCATCTGTCAACAACAGGATGGAGAAAGAGAGCAAGCACTCTCATAACTGGATTCAATGCATGCACACATTTCCTGATGAACAAAAATGGAAAAGGGATCCCAACCTCATATGATATTTGTGCAGGAAGGGTTTTAATCGTTTGAGATATTTTACTCTTTGTTATTCGTAATATCCGAGAAAATTCGAGAAGTAAGCTGTGAAATAAAAAGTAACTTTTATTTCCTACCAAGACCCCATCTTTCGATTGACAAGAGTGACTCTCACTTCGATTGTACTGTAGACCATTAAAAGCTTAAGCTCCTCTTCTTGTCGTTTTGCTGTAATTCTAGGGCATGTAACATCCTTGCCTTCGTCCTTGCAAAATTGTGAACTTGCCAAAAAGCGCCCAAGTCACGTCTACAGTCTATCCACGTATTCAAGTCAAACTGGATAGAGCGCCTTTCCACAAGCTCTGCACTGATCTACACTGAACTTGAAAGCGTAGATGAGTTTTAGATCGACCGGTAGCTCAACCAAGAAAAAAGGTCAAGGTGCTAACAAGAAGAAAGGCCAACACTCAATATATTTTCGCAATAACAATAACGTAGGTATTGTTTCACCTAACTGTATTCATTGAGAAGAAGGTAAAAATCCTTTGCTAACAAAGGCTCTAATTTACCAACATACTTATTTTCCATAGGTAACGTTAAACAATGTGTATTTTCAAAAATATGTATCTATTGCACTTTTACATTGTTCAATTGATATGGTTAGTTCAACTATTGACTTGAAAAATTTCATACCACCCAAGAATGAGACATCATATGTTGGAATGATTCCATGATTCCTTTTATGTTACTTGTGTTTAAAAACGGAAATATAGCACAAGCTCTCTAATTTTGTCTGTTATCTTATCCTAGCTCTTTCTGTGCTTGAAGGAAGATCTTGCTGGTCAAGGCTGATGTTTTGAGAGAGCTCCAGATTCTGGACACGATTTCTTGTCGCTTTCATGGACCACTTCATGCTCAATTGACCAAAGGTGCAAATTGGACAGGAGACATGAAAACATGAAACGGTGGTCAGAATACAAAATCGGTTGCGCCTTTAATCGCTTAGAACCACGCCAAGAAGACGATCAAGTCTAGATTTCCTGAGATCATCACGCGCTTACTTTGTGCACTGAAGACCAGTACAATTAGGGCACAAAAAACAAGGCCGTGACAAATAGGGGACCCATGATTCTTCTCCCTTCTTTCCCGAGCCGAGGTCAAACAAGTAGATCTCCAAAAACATTACTCAATTATAGGAGCCCTTGCAAGTTGGAGGAATGTACATTAACCATAATGGAATCTAGTTAGCAACAGTGGTAGCGCCCAAAGCCACAACAACTTGTGAGCGCGCGGCCCATTTTCGATTCCTCTTCTGGGGAAGCACCCCTAAATCATGGAACTACAGAGTTCTTGGACTGGTCTTCTCTTACCCAACTTTCTGGATCGACAAGTGGGTCTACCCGAGGGTTTACGAGGAACAGACTGATATATCGAGATAAAAACGCTCTCGATTCGGTCAATTGTTTCATTGTACGAGGAAAACTGAAAAGGGAACACACACTCGAATGGTTCAGAAGTCCTTGGAGCATTACGAACATGGCCAAAGATTTTCCATCTCTTATTCAAACACATTTGACCTTCAAGCGTGGAATTATACCATGGAATATGAATGGCCCCACAAGCTTGCATCTGCTATTGGATTGCCCAGATTTTAGAGTTCCTTGCTCCAACGAAAAGCTAAATGGAACTTTTACTCACGATGATAGGGTTGGCCTTTAGCCTTGAAACCCATTGCGCTTGTGGACGAGCAAAAAATGGCGAGCCGTCTTTGCTAAAAGTTGGAAAGCCGTGCAAAATAAACTTTCAAGCCTGCTTTTAAGCCAGTGGCATGTCCTGGTGCATCCCTTCATCGATGGCTTGGATTTGAAATTTTGAAAAGAACTAATGCTCGACTAATTATTTCTTTCTTGGCGATTTAGCCAACGTTACCTAATTTATGGTCTTTTGGGGTATTTGACGCGATGTGACACTTGTGTGAAATTTCGTTAGCTATTTCTACCTAACGTGGAAAGCGTGCATCTACACGTATCATACAAAATCGATAACCTCGCTTGAAAAATATTTCCCCAGTTTTCTTCACAATCCTTTCCTCCAAATTTCAAGCAAGTGCTAAAGAACTCGGTTTTCCTTCTTATTTCGTACTTCGACAGTCTAAAAACATAAGAACGCGACTTTAGTCATGAATTCTCCCTTTCAGGAAGAGTCCTAAGTTCCTCCCTCGTTCAGTGCATTGCTCAACTCCAATATTATTGGCAGTTGAGCCCCACAGCTCAAGTCCGAGGTTAAAGTATACTATCTCTTGACCCCACCGTTCTGTCCCACATCTTTAAGATAAGATCAACCAAGGTCTCGAGCAGGGAACGATCTGATACGTGGAATGGGACTTCCTTGAGAACCAATACACTGCTTGGGAGAGACAACTAGAAAGGAACCCGGAAACTCTACAGAAAACAATTCTGAGAACGACTACTTTGGACCTCTTTAAGGATATGTGGGTGCCTCCTTTTATTTTGCGTATCTTCAATTACATAAAGGACCAACTGAACATATTTGAAAACTCTCAATGCTACTCTAAGAGCAAAAACTCAATTTATAATCAGACGACTTTTGGGGCGGAGGACGTTACAGTGGTTTTGCCAAAAATTCAGCTCCATTAAAGAACCTCGAGACGCAAAGAATGAATGGCCCGAGGGTGATGTCAATCTAGATTTGGATCGGGCCATTGCCAAATTTCCCGATACGATCGATAGCACTAACATTACAGTTGGCCTACAAGGTCCCTCCAAAGGAAACGAATGGCTTGATCTTTGATCCTCAATGTACAAGAACACAAATATAGAACAGTTGAACTAACAAAGAGCGAGCAATAGGCATGTCCATCCATCTTCCTATCTTTCTGAACGCTACATTTCGAATCCGGTCGCAAAATGAAAGAGGAAAAGTTTCCCCATGCACTTCCAAACCCCATCAATCTGGCAGTTTTATCTCGCATCGAAACTTTCTCGTCTTGCTTCGGAACAACATGACCCGATCGTGAGTAGATGGCGGCTGAAGGCCAATTTCCAATTTCAAAGTCTCGGAATACGGATTTGTTTTGAGAAGTTTGATAGACATGTTTTAGGGCATGAGGATCGTCGTTTATGGGCAAGTTCGTCCAACTTCAGAGTTCAGACCCAGAAACTGAGGAGCCAATCCCACAAGAATTGCTTCTCGATTGAATTCACAGTGTTGTGGATAACGCATTTTGTGGAACGTTCTATTTTAGTTTAAGAGGAATTTTGCAAGTCATAACAGATGCTGACTCTTTTTCAAGTCTAGTATGTTCCTTTACAAAACGAGGCTTACTAATTTTGAACGTCGTGTCTGAAATGATATGCATTAAAGAAAGTGGGATGAAATGAGATTTGATTAGGCTTAATATGAAGGAAATTCATAAGCAAATAAAGGAATGACTAAATACAATTGTAAATTTCTTATTTGGAAAATATCTAAGGCTCACAGTTGACGAGCTCTGATCTGATTAAGGGCACCACTGCATTTCTTCGTATTTGTCGAACAATCTTTAGTCGTAAAAACATAGATAACGATAACATGGTTTTTTATTAACTTATAGACCTGACATTTATCAAAAGTAAAATGGAACATATCCAAACGGCCATTTCTTCATGAATGGCTATAAAAACCTTGTGCATGTCAAAATGGTTTTCCTTTTTTAAGGGAGACTTTTTGAACAATTAGCGTATCTTTCATATATTTTTGCTTTGAACTCTGCCAATCTTGACTTGTGCATGAAATAAAGCAATGTAAGTAATTCCCACTACAAGGAATGCGATTCTCCATATTATTTGCTGAATTATTTGACTTGCAGACCAGCCTTTATTAGTTGACAAATCGCCTCTTACATTGCTGTATTTAATGCACAAATCGCGATTGGTCGTCAAAATTGAGGTAAAATTTCGATGTGAAAGAATATGAGTAATGGGATAAAAAGAAAAATTTGTGCGTGTTGGATTTAAATCCATCATATCATACAATTCGTTGCAAATAAAGTACGCTGCAAAACTTGTTAAAATCACCTTGATTTTTAGAATCAAGAAAAAAAAACGATTCGTAGAAATATATTGCATTGTCATTTCTAACCTTATTGAACATCATATCGTCAACATTTCTATTTGATTTCAGAAATGAATAGTATTAGATATTTTTTAACAAAAACAATATTTACGCAACAAATAATTGAAACATTTCAAAGTCGCCCACTTTAAACACAAACTTTAGTTATAAAAGGATTAAGGTAAGATTAAACATTTGTTTTTAGATTCCTCATTCATCTAACAACAAAAACTCTTTTCAATAAAAACAACACAGTCAAAAAAATATTTTTTCCTTGATCGATTGATAACATGATCAAATACGAGCAAATAAAAGGAAGACTATCAAGTAACTTTTTGATAAGCTTATGAAGTCATTACCTACTATTATGTTTGATCATTTCTTTTCCTACTGTAAGATTATTGATCATACTTCTGTGTTAATTAAAAATGCTTTGAAATTCTTCGAAAATCTTTTCGAATTTTCATTAGAGCCTTTTCATCAAGAAATGTCCTTGTCAATACCTCTTTCTTAAAAAGGTTCATCCAGCAATGATGAGAAATGACTTGCTCGTCAAGAATATCGATCGAAATATTTCAGTTCGTTTGCACTTGTCAAGTAATTCTTAATAAGGTTTAAGGAGCAAAACGATCGCAAATAAGTGTACAGCAAGGTATGTAATTCACTGACATATGGGCGCAGTTTTGAACTATTTCTTCTATTTATGCTCAAATATTGTTTGTTTAATGCAAATCGATGATTGAAGCTCATTTAACATTGACTTTGCATTCGTTTTCTTGATGATCTCTTTCTAAACAATGACATAAAATCGCTGAAGGACAGTATTACTGATAATTTTGCACAAAGAATATTTACCTTGGTATAAATAAAGATCCACGAGTAAACCTTCAAAGATCTCTTTTTAAAACTATGCGCAATTGTCGTTTGTACACTTGTTCGGTTCGATCACTCGGCACCTAAAATTGAAACATGTTTTGATAACATTACCTACAAGATAGGGTAGCTACAATTTAAACCCCCGGGTTTAGATTTTTATCCGGGATGTTATCTAGGTTCCAAATAAAATGATGCATAACGCTGAAACCTTATAAGCATAATTGAAGCCTAACTTCAAGTTAATTCATTTGAGAAGAAATATTTACGTTCGCTCTAAATTTTGAATAAATTATATTTTTGTAATACCCAGGCAATTGAAACCGTCACTCTTTCTTAACATCCAAGAAGACCCACAATCAGCTGTTAGTATAAAGTTCAGGGCTGCTTTTATTTCTGACCCATGCCATTTTCTACAAATAATTATGTCAGATTCAGATTTGAAAAATCTGGATCCTGATGATATCAAACCTAAAGATAAAAAGGCAATTTTTTGCAAGTTGTTGATTTTATTAGAAGCAAAATCACATACAGTTTAAGGTTGGTCTAATTCGTCAGCATTGTAGGAAAACTAACTCGATAGATATATTTAAAATCAATGAGTGTGAGTGCGTTGCTCCAGCCTTTGATTGGCTTTCAGACAATTAGGTGGGTATAAAACGCTAGTGCAAAGTTGTCGAAGCAACCTACATTGTTTTGATAGTTTATGCACATATGATAATCTCATTATATATTGAGCTGACGTTTTGGACACGGCGAGGCCGGTTTTCTTCCGAAGGGACGCCGGTTGAGGCATTGGTGTGCGATTAAAGTGATCTTGGGCGTGACAAATTGGATCAATGCAATTTCATTTTCTTTTTAAAACCAAATGCAAAGCCGCTTACACATTTTTGGTGGTCATTAGCCGTATGTAAGGTGTAAACGGTACTTCTCGTTTTGATTTCAACAGGCTGACCGCGCATAATGTTGTAACTCGAACTCCGCTCGCGAACTTGCTGAAACGAGGTTTCCGTAGCACAGAACATGAACTTTTCGGTTTTGCAACTGCCGGTCGTGCAGTATTTCTCCCGTTTATGCATATTAATTAGCTTATCCAATCATAACCAAGACGGCAAGACTGATCCCGTCAACGTGTGGCGCTGAGTCTGCCAAACAGCCACAAACCCCAAGCTGTCCAGCCAAATCTGCAGGACATCTCACTATCTGTCTCTCTCTCTCTGTCTTGGCTTCCATCCATTTATTCCCTCAAAGATTACCCAAACCCCACAGACAGGACGGTCCTCTCATCTTCACGAATCGCGGGTGAAATCTGTTTGGCGGCGAACCCGCCGCGACACGTGAACCCTCCCCCTTTGTTCTGGGCGAGAAGTTTACTAATCCACGAGTGAGTGAGTGAGTGACTTGAGAAGGAGGATGGCGGCCGTGACGCAATCCTCTTCTTCGTCTGCGAGCTCGGCTCAAGACCTCCTCAAGCCGGATCCGGAGACCCAGGCCACCGATCAAGCGCAAGATGAGGATGAGGAAGACCTAGAGGCTTTGCGATTGGCCGCGTTGAGCTCGATCAAGGCCAAGAAACCGGCGTACGTGGTCCAAGCTCATGCCAAAAATCAGAATCTGTTGGCCATCATCCCGGTCGATGACAAACGAGGCGGTCCACGCCCCCATCGACGACCTACTCCGCCCCTCCCGCCGGAGTTTGACGCCTCCGTGCCACCTCCGGGTTGGGCGCCACCCATTGGGCGCGATTTGACGCGTTTACCTTCGGTGGGCGGGACGAGCAGCGCCTTAATAGGTACTGTGCGCCCTCATCGCCGATCTCCGCCCTCTCGAGGGTCTTATGAATCCGGATCGACCCGTGGCTCGTGGTCGGGATCGGGTCGTCGCTCGCCTTATCGCGAACGGCGTCGTTCTAGCCCACCGAAAACCGCGCAAGAGAGCGAATCCGAATATTCGGAGTATTCGGAATATGTCACGGATTCCGAGGCCGAACTCGAAGGTGAGATCACGACCGAACCGACCTCCCAAAAGACCAGTACTGAGCGTAAAGTTCGATCGCAATTGTCCAAGGAATCGGCTAAGAACGACGAAGACGATGTGTTACAAGTGGATTGCACCGATGAATTCACCACCTTTCTCAATGAGTTTGAGGAAGAATTAAAAGAAGATGAACCGGCCACATCGACCACAATCAAAAAGAAGAAAAGGGTGGTCAAGCGACGAAAGCGGGTCAAACCTACGTCCGGAATGAATCGGCGAGGCAGTTCACCCGATGGCATCCGCCGTACTCGATCGCCGCCTCGACGATACTCCCGCAGCCCTTATCGAGTTCGATCGCCCTATCGTTCACGCCCCGTCAGTCCCATGGGTCGACGACGTAGTCCTTCCCCTCGATATCGAAGGTCATCACCGGGTTATCGACCGCCACCTCGATACTCTCGATCACCCCGTCGGTATTCGCCGCCTTCTCGTCGACGACGCACTCCTTCACCTCATTCCCGCGATCGAAGCTCACGATACTCGCCTAATCATGGACTACGCTTTGACCATCGAGCAGGATCCGCCCCCAAACATGAGGAGCGCCACACCCGTGAACGATTGAGTCCCCGACGCTTGATCGAGACGGAAGTCAAGTCGCGATCTCTTCCGCCTTCTCAAGATGAGCCGAAAACATCTCGGAAATCTTCTGATCGGTTGGTCAATGGAAATAAGGGTCCTCCTGACCATGAGAATCTTTCGGTTGAGGAACGGTCCAAAGCCGAAGAGGAGCGAGAATTTCAAGCCAAACTGAAGCAGCTCCCATCCCCAGAACGGGAAAGATTGCTAGCGCGCCATGCTAAATTTGCTCAACCTTTATCGAGTTCATTGACAGCTGAAAAAAAGGTCATATCCTTGAAGTCGGTGAAAGTTGGGCGGATTCTCACGGACAAGGACGAGGAAAACTACGCTCCGCCGACCAAATTGCCAAATCGATTGAACTCGGAAGATGGTGGAGATTCGATTTCGCTCTCTGTGGATGACACTCTCGACATGTTCCAGGAAGAAAAAGCCAGGGCAGTGAAAGTGACGGATATGCGTCAAAAATTGAGAAACAAAAAAGGTTTGTTAGAAATGCATACGAACAATCCAGAAACAAGAGGACTAATTAATGTCGTTGGTTCAAATTTTAGGTGCTCCTCAACCCGACCCACAAACCGACCTTCGCGTCCAATTGCATCAGAAACGACGTCGTCATGTAATAACGGGGCAAGATCATCTACCAGCCCATCTTGATCTCGAGGAGTTGAGCAATGACAAATTCGATGAATCTTTGGAGCATGCCAAGCTCAGTCCCTCGGATGATTCCTTGGAAGCTGGTCACAGCGATGAAGAGGAATCTCAATCCATCCTGTCTCGAAAATTGCATACCAGAGCATCCCTTCCCAAACCTCACAAGAGAATCGTTCTAGGCGGCTCTGACGAGAATGAATTGGAAACCCGGATAGTCAAGCGATCTGCAACAATGGCCAGTCTTGGCCCCAGCCCCAAGAAAAAGTGAGTTTGATCGCTTTCCTTTTTTATCCCTAACGTACAAGCCATTAATTACTCCGGGTCTTGAAACTCATTTTTCAGGTCTGTCATGGACAGGCTGGGTGAACCTGTACATATCCCAAGCGTGTCCATTTCCGGCGTCATGTCGCCGTCCTCGTCTCCTCCTCTTGCTACTTCTCATCATCATCATCATCTTCACCGTCATCTCGATCCTCGACGGAAAGTCATATCTCCCGTGGAAAGAGATCACGACGACGACGAGGAGAAATCGCCGCGGGATCCCTCCGCTTGGTCCTCATCGAAAATAGTTTCAAAGTCACCTTCAAAGAAAGATAAGAAAAAAGAGAAACGAGAAAAAAAGGAGAAGAAGAAAGCCAAGAAGGCCAAAAAGGACAAGAAGAAGAAGAAAAAATCGACAACAGCTCAATCGTCAGACGAAGACGATGACGACGATGACGAAGAGCGAAACGATCACGATGTGCAGCCAGAACTGAATCCGGAGGAAGAGGAATTGTTCTCATTCTTCGAGAATCAGACCAGCGATATTTGAGGCGCAGACTCGCTACATTTTCCCGCCGGACTCGCTATTCTATGTTCATGTGTGGTTGACTTTCAGGATATCTGTGGACAGATGCACGCGCAGTTATTTTTCTCCATTTTTTGTTAATTTTTTTGCTTTTACATTTTTTTTGTAATCTCACATTGTTAAACGCGTCTAAAATCGGCTGTCTCATTGGTCCGTGGGAAAACAGTATCTACTTTCAGCCTGTCAATCAAGTCCACAAAGGAAGAACACATGTCCAAGATCATATAACTGCTCGGCTGACTAGGTAAGTGGGTCAAGCTCTCAATCTCATGTGTCTTTAAACCGCATTGGGCCATTGCCAAGCCAACCATGTTGTAGCCAGCGAAAAAAATGACTAATTATTCATATTTATTATTATATCTTATTACTACCACAAAGACAGCTATCAATATTACTATTTTATCTATATATATTTGTCTATATATATTCCTGTGATATATTAAGTTGCGAAGCTCATTTGCCTCAAGTCTTCACCTCAAACCTCAAGAATGACTCAGAAACGTGGCTGTGATTACAAATCCTCCGTGTTATGTTCAGTATTCCCAACGATATTGATGATCCTAACATGATAATATGTGTCGATGTTTTCTCAATCCTTTCAGGTTAAAAACCATTCATTCTGCCTCAATCAAAAACCAACATGGTTTTCAATACGTTCAGCGAGATGAGAAAATAAAACGAAGTCCCCTCAGCATCAAAAATACACCGTTTTATTCATCAATTTCAGCCATTAGGACAAGTCAAGATTTGCAATTTCCATGATTCGCTCGGCACATCGAACGGAGGGTTTCGCAAATGAGCGTCTGAAAAACAAAGATAGATAGCCATAGTCTTAAGTTTTTTGCCACCAAAACACTGGTGGACAACTTGTTTCTTAAACTGCATTACCTAACAAGTTGTATTCCGGGCAATAATCCTCGTTGGGACGTTTGTTATTCACAATGTCGGCTGTGGTCGAATTAGGACCAAACTGGTTCCGATCTGTTTCCGACACTTGTCCCGATGATTCCAGAGAAGGACTTGTCTTCCAGATAGAGGGGATGGCCATTTTTACAAGTTCGAGTGTTTGTGACAAGTCCCTTTGAATTTTGGTTGCCGTTTCCAATTCATCGATTTGAACGAGATCACGTAAGAGTTTACCAACTTCCGCTGTTTTCATATAAAGTCAAGGATAACTAAACAAAAGTTTGACTAAAAAAACAACATCTTTGGTGTTACTGTACCGGTTGATTTGTAAATAGTTGTGATAAGCTCATGAAGTGAGCGAATCAGACCCAAATCTTCGTAAACACTCCCTTCTTTCGTGGAATGCTTCTTTCTCTCATGTTTTCTCCGATTCCTGCTAGATTTTGACCTCTGCGTGTTTCTAAGAATTTGTAAGCACGATTGATAGATTAAGGGCTTGTAAACGAACATGGTTCCTAAGTTGAATTTTACCTCGTCTTTAAGGATGCTGGATTGGATTTCTTGCCAGATTGGGTCGACATAGTTCCAGTCATGCTTGTTGTGTCGGAATAGAGATCTGCATCTTCGATATTCAGATCAACATCCTCAAAATGTCCTTGCAACGCCTTGGTTTTCATGTCGAGAACTCCTTTAAGTCGATTGAGTTTTCCCAAAAACGTCTCTCTGTTCTGTTGAATCCTTTCCAACATGGTTTCACCAGACGATTTCAGAGATGGGATAAGATGTGTTTCTGTGAGAATAGACAAATCGATAAAAGAGGAGACTTGAACACAATCTTTAAAATTTAAGACCGTACCTTGGAGATCAGGCCGTTTTAGCTTGGCGATCCATCGGAAAGCTTCATCCCAAGATTCTCCTTCAATAAGACACGCAACGCCTTCTTCACCATCATCAAGGTAGTCCATGTGAATCAAAGCTGCCTCCGAATATCGTCTTTCGCTTTTGAGTTCTTCCACAAGTCTCTGGCACAAAGCCAAAAACTCATTCTGCGGCAATTTCATGGTTTGAGCCAGTCCCAAACAATACCTAAAATTAAGGGACCTTTCCCAGGCATCCAAAGCTTTTAGAGACCATCCTCCTCTTTGGTATGTGAGAGCGGCATCTTCGTAATATTTCTTCACCGTCAAATAGTCACCGTAGGCCTCACAAATGGACTAAAAGAATCCTTTGTGAAACAAATATAAGAAATACAACAAATAAAATAATAGATACCTTGAAAAGTTTAGTTTTCTTTCGAAATATGTTAATCCCATCGATGTACAGCCTTTGGTTACGGATCACACCCAAGCATTCCTCATCATAGGTCGTATCTTGTTCTTGGGCGAGATTGCTCAAAGCTTTCGCATATCGCTTCAAATGAAGATCTATCTTAAACTTTCGATATGGCAAAGGAAGGGAACTAAGTTCGTTCATGAAGGGCAAATATTCCTTGGGATCCTTTTGTGACTTTGTCGCCACAAAGAGGACCAAATCGAAGTCATACATGCCCAAAGCTACGTCGAAAAGCTTATTCACGTCCACCAAAAGCAAAAGATAAAGCAAGGCATCCTCGGCAATACTCGAGTTTTGCGCTGGAAGCAACACATTGAATTGAAATACATTGAATTACTCACGATTTGAGGTGCTAACTCACCTCTTAAATTGTCGATCCGTTGAAGAGCACTCTCAAGGTCAGTTTTAGAGTTCTTGATCAAACATGACACAATAGGGAGGATATATTTTTGCTCATTGGTAGCCAACACATCAAGCATCAAATCCGTAATGGTGTCAACTTTGTTTGAATTCTCGGGCCAATCAAAAGGCTTGGGTACTTCTGGATATATCGAAGAATACATGGTTAAGGTGCAATCTTCGTTTCTACAAATCCAAAGAACAAGCACGTTATGAAAAGTGGATAAAATATCAAGCCACTGAACAGACGCCTTACGCTAAATCAGCCACAAAAAGACACAGCCTTGATATGTCTGGAACTTGTTCGATAAAACTACGGATGGACTCTTGAAACATTCTAGGATTGTGATCAACTAACACGTTGAGATTGATTCGATGCTTTCGAAGTGTATCCATGGCTTTTCCATATTCCCCGTCGTCCAACATGCTTTTCACGAGATAAAGAATCAGAGCTCTAGGATGAATCACTTCTAGATTGCCTCTTGGCATTTGCAAGACCACTTTTGAGTCTTTGGGAACTGCCATCACGAGTTTAGAACCTCTTTCAAGGGCACGAACAGACTCGGAGAACCACGAGCTCTCGTTTTCAGCACGAGCCAAGTTGGCCAAGGGTAAACACCTCAATTCATGCTTCATGGTCGTGGCCAACAAAAAGTCCGAGTGAACCACGAAGGATGAAATGTTTGAGGCAATCTCCTTGCCATCTAAATACAGACGATGCCTAGCAGTGAGGCCCAAGCAATGGTACAAGTCCTCTTTTGGGTCAGTCACGACAGCCATATCGAGGCATACATTTGGGTGTTGGAGGGAGCCGTTTGATAACCAAGGTTTCAGTTCGGTATCATTGGGCTGGTATTTCAGCACCAACCCACTGACTAATTGCACGGCAGCCACATTTCCGCAAGGATCTCTTGAGATGGAATAGATGGGCTCAGGGGCAATCAGAGTGAAAGATTGGGCACTCAACTCTTCGGAAACCTTGCGGACTTGAAGAGCTATCAGTTTGTCACTCTGTGAACCCACGAGAAAATCTTTGGTCAAGCACGTCAGAGAGCCGAGTAATCCTTCTTGAATATTCAATATGCCTTGAGGGTACAAGAGCTGACTTTTTACGATGAAGCCGTTGCCACCCGCACCCGTGATTTTGACCGACTTTGAATCGTTTTGGTCGGTTGAGAAGAAGTGAATGGACGTCAAATTTAGTTGAACCACAAAACCATTTAGGGACCGCATCACTTGAGATTCAGCATCGGGACAATCCGCCACCTGAAAATTCATGTGAGGCAAGAAAAATGTGAAGGAATGGCCAAGATTGAGGCTTTTATGGCTTTAAATGAATAAGTCTTTAACTTACCGCATGAATATAATTTTCAAAATGAATTTCAAAGGCGCTCATCGGGGGCGGTACGACCATTTGGCGGAATGGAGTGAGCTTCAAGATTTTGCCATCGATTTTAGCGTGAAATGCTAAATTGGCTGAAGAAAAACCACGCGAAACCTGGACTTCAAATCCCATTTGCCATTGCCAATACTTTCGCGATAACACTACATGAAACCTGCAGAAAAAGCGTTCAAAGAATTATGAGTACATTGTAGCTCAAATTCATGGGCTGAACACTACCTGAGAGGATCCAGAGCATCCCATTCAAAATGAAGCAGATCGACATCGCTCTCAGACCAAGCGTGTTTCAACGACCAATGATAATTACTACACGTATAAAGAAGAATCCGGGCAATGGGTTTGTCAACGCGGTCATCATGGTCCGTGGCCAACACAGCCAAAACTTCGGAGGTCTTATTCCAAGCCAACTGAGTGACGCGAGCCTTCGTTCGACTCTCCAATTCCAAGACAAATTCACCATGGCGAAGTCCATTTTTCTCAAAGAACACCACTTGATATTTGTTGGGCAATCTCTGCGTGGACGCGATCAACGAACCCGAAGGTTTCCAGCTTAAAGCGTATTCTAAACCGGGTACAGGCTCTGAGGTGGCTTGAAGAACGCCTTCACGATTAAAAATGCGGATTTGCCGCATGGCAATCTCGCCCTCTGTCACATGAGACACGGCTAAAAGTTGGCCATCATCCCGCCAAACTAATCGGGGACGTCGATCATCCCATTCAAACACGGGTTCCATCGGAGTCGGGGCTACCTGAGCCGCGGATTTGCCGGCTGATCCGTGAAATTGGGTCTCTTTTTGGCCCCAACCTACATTGACAAAAGCCCCGGCTCCAAATTCGGCTCGGTTCAAATCGACCTCGATGAGCGGATCAAACTCCCGAGTCATTAAAACTAGAGTCTTCTTGACCGTGATCAACGCGAACAGCTCGTCATCCGGACTGAGCACGATATCGTGCAGGCCGCCTTCAACCAGACCCATTTCTTCAATGTCCGAAGTCTCGGGCTCGATTTTGAGCAACGTGCCGTTCTTGAAGGCGGCCACCAAAGTGCCATCCCACAGATTGAGAAGACGGACACAAGTCTTGGGATCCGGAGAGGGGACATCGGGGATCAACGTGAGGCTGTCAGCGTCGTTGGGCGGGTAGAGCACACCCTCTTGGAGCCGATAGAGGCCACCCGATTCGGCCAGGGCCCAAGCCGCCGGACCAGTCGGGTTGCTCAGGTCGCCGAGGTCTTGATGGGCGTTGTGCCGCACCACTAAATTACGCATGTTAGACTTGAAGTTCACGGAGATTCGATGGAAATATCATTAAAGTCAAGTGGAAAATGATTGAAGTTCAAGACGTTCGTTCACACGTGTGAATGATGACAACGTAAACATAGACTTGTAAGTTAGTCAGGGTTACCGAAAAACACGGAAGATTCTCTCCCAGGATTTTAAAACAATATTCTGTGCATAACGTTTAACAATCCAAAATAGGAAAAAAAGAATCTTTCCCTTGCCCTTTTCAGATTGTAAGGACGACGTTAACTTCAGCATAGCTTCCCAGAATTGGACCAGGAGACCTTTTTGTTGTTTAAGGACATTTTTCTCTACATAGAATGCTAAAAAAATCTTTTTTGTATCTTTTTTTCAACATTTAACAGTCTTCTTTTGGCTTTAGAACCCCAATTGAGTGCTAAAAACAAAGATAGAGAAGAACATTCATATCATTGTACAAAGGGAAGAATGTCCCTGAACTATCCCAATGATAAAAACCATGTTGCTTTCAACAAAAGATGGACAATCATTATTACAAACCAAGTTAGTAGATCAGGAGTTTGAAGATATCTGACTTAACACAATGAAACAACACAGTTTGAATTCTTTGAGAGACATCAATTGGGCATCAAATAATTGCTAATTGAATCCTTGTGGACTTTTGTTTTATGACTTATGTCAATAAAACGCCATTGAGTCGAATTATATTGGATTTCTTCATTAACTCCAGGCTATCACGCAGGAAAATTCACACCAACGCAGTAACGCGCCCTCACTCGATCCCACTCCACGCAATCCTCCTTGGTTATTGCTATGTTTCTTTCCATTTTCATGGATTTTTATGATATCATTATCTTTGACCTCCGACAAACCTTAACAAAAGCCAGCCCTTAAGGTGGCAAACAGATTCGGGTGTCGTTCCGATTGCCAATTTGCCGGAAGCAAACGCACGCCACGAAATTGATTGCTTGTGGCCAGATCATATCCCTTGCCGGAATTTTTAAAGGCTGAATACCCAACTCGCTCTTAACCACATCCTTGACAAATTTACAAAATTACAACCTTGACCAAGTCGTGGGTGGTGGATTTCCGGGCTTTTGCGAGCCCCTCATTTTCAACTTGAAGACTGAATGAGTCGTAACCCATGACAAGGTGAATCTGCATCTGACGTCGACTTATGACGGGAAAACGGCAGGATGTTTTTCACTAAGCCTGGTAAATATTTGATTCGTGGTCAAGCATTTAAAGTACGTTTAATTATAAATGGCTGAAAGTCGAAAACCACCTAATCAGCCTAGACATTAGAATATTATATAACTTTTTAATGACTGATTCAGTATGAAATGCCTCGTTTTCATCGCTTAAAATAAAATGTGACAATCTGCCGAGGCTTATGACATCTCAGATCAAGAAGCCGAGATTGCCTAACCGCTCTGCCCTCGGATTCAAGAGCTACCTACACAGACTGTATAACCGTGATCCAGGGCCCAAACCGTGCTATTTATTCATCGGAATCAGCCTAGGCTCTAACAACAATCGTAACCGGCCAAAGTTGACCCAAGTGGGTCCTTTCTTTGAGGTGCGGTCTAGTCCAGTCTAGAACTTGTATTTATTTGGATCGGGTCCCCACATGTTGGCTTGCTTGGCCGCCGCTCTCGAGGGCGCAAATCCCAAGGCCTTTTGGATGTTCTGTCGTATGGACATGGTACACAAGATGTACAGGAAGATGAACGAGCAATCCGTGTAGTCCTCGCCCAAAAGATTGCGGTGCGAGAGTCCCTGAACCCAACTGATGGGCGTGAACGGCAACTTGGCCACGACCTTGCCGTCAAAGATCGAGTTGAACATGGAGAGCAACGAGGTGAACACGAACCCGATGGCCACCATGGACTTCATCTTGACGACCATCAGGTCTCGATTGGTGTTCTTGAGCTTCTCCTCGTCCTTTTCCATCTTGCGTTTTCGCGTCTTGTCGAGCGTGGCCTCGCCCAACGTCTCCTTCTTCTTCTCGAGTCGTTTGGTCTGCTTCTCGATGTCGCTCTTGAGCCGCTGATAGCGCTCCGTCCGATACACGAACAACCACGTGAAGCCCTCGCCCAACAAGGCCGTGAACACGGAGATGCCCAAAATCAGTAACGTGTCCGCCCACATGATGCCTTTCACTCACCACCCAGTCAATAAATACTTGTTACGTTGTTGAGGCTCGCCAAGAGATGACCGATTCTTAATCTTATTTTTCGTTCTTTTCGTTGTTGATCCTCTTCTTCATCTTTGGATGATCGAACTGTGAGGGTGACGGAACTACGAGTAGTAAAAAGAGTTCAGGCATACAGTTGATGTGGAAGTAATGGAATGGCTTTTGAAACAATGAACGGTGAAAGGCTCTCAAATCAGCGGCTAGAATAAAAAAAATGGTTGAATGAAATTAAATAGTGAACATTTGCCTTAAAAATTCACGCAACAATCAACATGCAAACCTAAAACCTCATCCACAACCGATCGAAAGGTCACCATAAATTAGAGCCCTTCTTAAGAAATCGCAATGGGATCCGGATACAGCTTGTTCCAACTTGTTCTTTGTTTGATCCATGAATAAACTCTTAGTAAAGATTCCGATCATATGTTCCACTGACCTCAGTCAGTTTTGTAACATTTAAAGTGTTTTTTCTTTTATCGGCCGCAACATTTTTGCTCTCATTGATCAATAATTATTTGCCCAAAGAGCTGAATTCAAACGACTTAAAGTTAGAAATGGTAACTAACGTATATCTGAGCGGCATATGTCCGAAATGAAGTAAAATTGGAGTCGCGATCAAGCGGAAAGAAGAACATTTATTGAACATAAATAGAAAAAAAAATCGAACAACTCCGCTCGAGAGAGCTCCTCTACCAAAAATCAAAGTCGTTGAAATTGAACTTGTCCTGATTGCGCCACGCGATGCCCACGCAGTAGTGTTCAAACAGTTGCCGCATGAGTTCTTTTTCATCAAAAAGTTCCAATTTCTCGACCCGATTCACTTCATCGCGCGGCAACAACTCGTACACCTCACTCATGGTCCAACACAACGCCCCGTGATAGCCCCGAGCCAAAAAACGCCCATTCTGAGCGGCCGGACTCTGACAGGCCGCAACTCCGGGCAAGCCACACCCGCGTGAACTCATATTCTCCACGATCACGGCTCCAAATCGATCGTTCATATTGAGCTGCTCGTGATTGAGAAACACTAAAGCACTAGTGAACGTGCTCGTGGTCCAAGTCAAGAAGCGGTCCACCTTGGCCGGTTCGATGTAGATCAGCACGCATTCGGCCAAGAAGATGGTGGGTAAAGCGTAATCGATCTGACACTCGGCTAATTTCCGAGCCAATGTCGTCAGATCGGTGAAATCGGCGCCAATCAAATGATATCGGTGACCGTGCAAGTCGGTTCGCGAGAGTTTGACCTCATCATCGTCGTCTTGCACCACTTTACTGAGTAATAATTTGGATTTCTTAATCAGATGGCATTTCTTCGCCGTGACCTCGGGGAAATCGACCTCGATATAATTGTGCACGGCCTCGTCCATCGGGTTGAGTTCGTCGCGGAGTCGCCAGAACAAGGTATCAAACCCGGCGCCCAAACTAATGATTTGAACTTTTCGTCCCAAGGCTTGTCCGTACTCGACGGTCTTGAGAATGAGGCTTTTGAGGGCCGTAACCCGGGTAAAATAGCCCAAGTGGATCTCGGGCGCTTTGCGTTCGCCCATATGACTGACCATTTGCGAAATGTAAGGGTCCGACCAATAACCGAAGTGGACCGCACTCCGTTTACTGAAGGTGGCGTCCATATTGGTGGACTGAACCGCTTCGTCGCCCATGATGCGAGTTTGAATATCGGATAGGGGCGTGGCAATCAACACGCGCACAACGAGGGAGGACCACCCCTAAGGGGCTAGATTTGGAGGCATGAACGGCGTGGGACGGGACAGAAATAATCCCACCGAATCGGAAGCGAGGGAGATTGAGGATGGGCTGCCGATGATGATCTGATTAGGAATCCAATGGCATGATGAGACGCATGACTTTTTGTCTTCCGTTCCCCGTGTTCAGTGTGCTCTAGTGGAACAGTTTTCATTCCATGTTTAGCTTCAGGGTGGCCGGAGTCGGGCAGAAATTGAAGTTGCAGTTACCATTACTAAATTAACTCCTAAATGCAGCTTGCACTCAAAAATTGCAACTTTTGGCGTTTTTTTTTGCCTTGATCTTTAAAACTTTGCGGGATCTTTGCTCGAAATAAATATTTTATACAAACTTGTTTTAAACATTTTCAAACAGTTAATGTTGTTTTTTTTAAATTCCAGAATAATTTGGGCAAAGCAAAGTTGCTTTCTTTGGGAAGCTAAAGGTTAAGGAAAAATCAAACTTAAGACTTCAAACTTTCGCCTAGAATTGAGACAAACATTTGGCCAAATTTGACATTTTACTATAAAGGTAACATTTTTAGGCCGGAAAATAGCAACTCTGAGGCAACTTTCATCGGATTTTGTGCAACTTTTAAGAAAAAAAATTGAGCCTTTAGGCAAAAAACAGCAATTTTATTTGAGCCTTAACCATTACATTTTGGAGACTATTAATTGTAATCCCTAACATGTTTGTTTGCCCATGTACTTGACGCATTTTCAAGCATCCATTGATTTTGAGAATCTTACTTATCCCTACATTGGTTCGATCATGGGTGGTGTTTCGTTATTGTGAAGGAAGACAATGACATATTTTGACTGATTCTAGTCTGTGCGATAACTAAATTCATTTTTCGACAAGTTTTTCGGCTTTTGGTGTATCAAGTGTTGGGCACCCTCTTTGTTGTGCAACACTCCTCCCGTTTTTCACCTGTCTGTCTTCTTGAGTTTTAAAGTGAAGCAACTCGAAGGAATTCAGGGGGGAGTGTTTCCCGTTTCCTGAATTATCTCCCACAATCGCTTATTTACGCCCTGTTCCACGGTCGGATGGATTATGGCTAGTCATCAGAGTGTATTGTCACAAACCGTTGAATATCAGAGTTTTCGCTCCTCAGTCCCTCTTAAGAAGTTAGCCTTGGATCCCGACGATTCCGAGAAGGTACGTACGCTAACTTATTATCATTTCAGAGGCGGGTTCATTCTTAAGATGAGCCCCTTGTGCGCTTTTCATAGTTCTGGCATGTGTTCGATTGCGGTCCACGGGCTCTAACTTGCCCCTTGGTATGTTTGCCGCCCATTTCCGGAGCCGCCGATGTGTTCTTCCATCAATGTTTGGGATTGTCTGCCCGCGGATTTCGGGTGATTGCCGTGAGTTTGTCCGTGATTATGGGATTGTCTTTCGGATAGGATGATTGATGACTGACTGACTGACCATGTTCCAGGCGGAATCCCCCGCTTATTGGACGGTGGAGGCGTGGTGTCAAGGCTTTAAACGCCTCTTAGCCCATCTGGACTTGGAGAAAGTGCATATTTTCGGGGCTGGATTGGGCGGGTTTTTGGCCCAGAAATTTGCCGAATATACCGAACCGTGCCCGCGAGTGGCTTCCCTCATTCTCTGTAACGCTTTTACCAACACTGACATTTTCCGATATCAAGAGCAATCCGTTGTGTAAGATTGCTCTAGGATCACCCTCTCTAAATGATTTGGTCACTAATCTCCTTGGATGATTTTTTTTAGGTTTTGGCTCATGCCCGGACCTATGCTCAAGAATATCATAGCGAGTGGGATGGAATGTTCGACCAATGAGGCACCCATTTGTTGCGCTACGGAATTCATGTTGGAGCGCCTCAATGATCTGTCCCAATCGATTTTGGCCGCCCGACTCACCCTCAATTGTACTGCAAGTCGGGTGGACCCGACACGTTTACGAGATCTGCCCATTACTTTGCTCAACGTGTGGGACAATTATGCCCTAGCTCCCGAAGTGCGAGACGCCTTATGCCGTTCATATCCTCAAGCTAAAATGGCCCATCTCAAATCAGGAGGGAACTTTCCTTTCCTGAGTCGGTTTGATGAGGTCAATATGCATGCCACGGTAAGATTCAAGGGCCCGTTTTGGTCATTATAATCTGTGCTTGACTCTGGGTTCAATGCTTTTCAGATACATTTACGAAATTTTGATGCCAAACCGTGATAATAATGCCTTACTATCCGTGTGATATTATTGCCAGGTATAGTTGAACGGAAACCATTGTGATACTGAAACAAGTACAGAAAAATACATTTATTCCTATTTTAGTTAAAATACTCGGGGGGTCAACTAAACAATCGTATAAATTTCTCATCACATTTGAGCCAGTATTTCCAGTAAACCTTGAGCTGCTTCAAATCGGCCACCAGGATGATTGGGAGAGGCACATTGAGAAATGAGTCTTGGAAGTAAAGGATGTTTTCTCAGCACCTCATTAGGAATGGAGTGGAGTAATCCTTGGGGCAAAGTTCGATCCAATGCTCCGGGCGCCAAAAGTCCTTTGCACAAGCCATAAAGGTTGTGATCGCTCTCAGTGTGAGTGCACAAATCGGCTGGGGCGTAGCAGAACCGAGATTCGCATTGAAATCCGTCCGAAGTATGCGAGATGTTCCATCCTGGAGCAGCCAGAGCTCGGATCTCGGACTGATCCACAAGAATGAAGTTCTCACCGTCGACAAACTTAACTTGAAAGTCTTGGTTAACTGCAAAGTTGTCCGAGATCCAATCCGTGTAGTACAATGCCACGTTCATTTCATTCCGGACGAACTTCATGGCCGACGTTAAAAGTTGTTTCGAAAGCAAAACTCGCACACTCCAATCAGAAGTGTAAAAGTGGGATAACGGCTTGCCCTCATTACGAAACATGGCTAATCGACCGCAGCTTCCATAGTACTTTGGAAAAGGCCAGTCATCATCTTCCCGGAAAACGGAGAAAATAAGAGGCTCTGGATTAAGGATGAGCAATGTCAAGATATGCTCTAAAGAGGGAGCCGAATCATGCAATTGAGATTTCTTGACGATGAGGTCGATTAGGTGTTGAGATCGCACACAACTTAGAACTTCCGTCCAAGCATGACGTGCCAAGGGTCGATAATCTAAGGCCGAATCGCGAGCGACATCGAAGGTGTATTCTTTGGTTAGAAACTTCAAGTACTTTCCCGCATTGCAATTAGGGTGTTCCTTGTAGGCATTGCAAATTTCTTGATCCAAACTCCGCAATTCATGATCATGCCCCAGTTTCTTGAGGATGACCTGTTCCGATAAGTAGGTCCCATAGAACACATTTTTGGCATTCATCAATGTCGAGATGGAATATCTGGTCCAATTGGTGAGTTTGATATCATTCTTGAATACCGAAGGACAGAGATTCGTCCCGAAACAAGCCGGACACGAATTGTGTTGGAGAAATGCATCTTGGGTCAAGTCAATCTCGAGGGGAAAGACAAACGGATAGCATTTGATCGCCACGCATATCAAGACAATCCACGCAATAATAGACTTCCGATGAAACCGCATTTTAGGACGGGACTTGAAGCTCCGCAACATTTTTCTTCTTCATGATCGAAAACGTCCTGAAGAAAGACCTAGAGACGTAAAAAGAAAAACAGAGTTCAAAACGGATGAATTAACAGACATTTTTTCAAAGAAATTGTCTATTTATAATGCACGGAAATTAATATCACAAGACGATTCCCTCTCAACGGGAAGTAAAACAATCATTGGCATTGATTTGGTACACATTTATGGTAGCTACAACTCGATATGTTCAAGATAAGACGGAAGTTTCTTCTTATCAGCCGCGCAACGGAAGCCCAAGTTTTGAGCGGAAGAATCAGGGGTGTTTTGACTTCGAGCTGCACATCGATATCGATAGCAATAGTCTTTATGACACATGAACGAACCGCCTTTCTTGACCTTGTCCGTGCCGGTTTTCGGACCTTGTGGGTTATTGTGGACCACCAAAGGAGAATGGCGAATGGTCCACCAATCCGAGGTCCACTCCCAAACATTGCCCACCATATTAAAGAGCTCAAATGCATTGGGGGGAAACTCTGTCACTGGATTCGTGGTCCGGTATCCATCTTCGCCAGTATTTTCATTCGGAAAGGTACCCGTCCAAATGTTTCCATGGGGTTTCCCTCCGGGGTTCCATTTATTACCCCAAGGAAACAAACGATCTTCTTTACCTGCTCGACAAGCGTATTCCCATTCTGCCTCTGTGGGCAATCGTTTACCTGCCCATTCGCAATAGGCTTTGGCGTCGTTCCATGACACGTGGATGACCGGATGGTCCATTCGGTTATCGATATCAGAATCGGGCCCCTCGGGATGACGCCAATCGGCTCCTTTTACCGGCAACCACCATGGTGCGTCTTTGACTGCTTGAGAGATTTTCGATTTCGTTGCCTCGCTCAAGAACAAGTCCATGGCAAAGGAATCGCCAAAGGATTCGGCCTCGGTTTTATAACCGGTATCCTCGACAAACACTTCGAATTCGGCATTGGAGACCTCATGCATGTCCATATAAAAATCGGGCAACTCCACTCGACGAGCCGGAGCTTCTCCATCGGCCACAAAAATGGGCACATCCGTTCCCATCGTGTAAGTTCCTCCTTCCACCAAGATCATCTGATTGGTGCGAGGAAAATCAGCGTCAAAGTTAGCCGAACTTGAATCAGCCTCAGAGGCCTCGGGCTCATATTGGTTCTCATTTACGTCTACGCGATTCGACGAGTCCCTCTGACGGTTTTTTTGGCAACCGCAATCGCTTTCGCCTTGAGAACATGATGCTCCATTGTCTTCAGGATTATTGGAACACATTTCAGGTGTCGAATCGATGCCTTGAAAGGCCAAGAGACACAGCAAAAAGACGCACATCACAATTTTGCCCATGTTGGATGGCTAGAATGCTTGCAAATGGATGAGCGCCTACTCCTTGCACAAAAAAAATTATGCGATATGTTAACAAGTGTGGATGATGAATGAACAAATTGTTGAAAGCGTTAGAGAGAGCGAAGACTAACCAACATGGTTTGTTTCTTTGTAGACCTCAAGGGTGCGAACCTGGAAAAGCGAGAAAATAGGGTGTATTTGCATGAATGATAACGAAACTTCTTCTTGTTTGTTTTATTCACAGCCCTGCGGCATAAAAAGCATCATCTTTTTCATAGCAAAATATCAAGTTCAGCAACAATTCAATCGGATGTCTTTTTCCTCTTTGATCGTTAACAATAACACTAGAATACTGGAATTATGATTCCGACCGATTGCTTCATGAATCAAGGACAGAAGCCAAATGGACGGGTCTCAGAGGCGTTTGGCCTTCTTCCGCTTTAACGAACTCTTCATGCGCTTAATGCCTTCATTCTTGGCTTGCCAATACTCAAACCATATCACATTGGGAATATAGGTCAGATCTCGGATGAGAAACAATTCGCAGATTTGAGTGGAAGCCAACCACGGAAACCACGGCGTGAACGCATTATCAACTAGCCAAAACCACGCGTAGGAAAACAGCATCCCGATGAGACAGCCATAGAAGACTTGCTCCACCGTATGATAGGCCAAATAGATCCGTCCATACATGACCACGAAGGCCGTGGCAAAGTTCACGATCAAGAATAGGCCTTTCCACACGCGCTCACGGGTTCGACCTTCATAAGGCAAACGCAAGGCCACGAACAAGAACAAATAACACGAATAGAAGGCCATGAATTGAGAGTGCGTGGAGGGCATGCCGTATTGCTGCCAATGATGCGAAGGATTCCGCCAAGTCGGCTGCGGTCGCAACTCTTTGATGGTGATCTTGAGGAACAGATTGAAGATGTAATTGAGAATCACGCCCACCCCGAAGAAGAACGTGTGAAGATCTCGAGCTTGAAGGAACCACGTGGCGTGCATGATCGACAGCACGATGGGACAGAGACTGGTGGCCGCGAAGAAGGCGCCCAAATTGTCACCCGTGGGATACTCCACGTACGTCAACGAGAACGGCTTCCATTCCGATTCCAACGTCATTTTCCTTCCTTTTCCTCCGATCTCTCTCTCTTTCGCTTTGAATCAATCAATCTAGTCGGCAAAATGAATAGAGCGATTAGGTTATCCTCCATGGGGACTGATAAAAACGAATTATTACTCTTGAATACATATGATTCAAGAGTTGATCAATTTTGATGTTGCACACTTCCGTAAGAAACACTGACATTCGCCATGTTTGATTCGATCTCTTACGAGATATTTTGTTTTGGCGTTTAGATTGAATTCATATTTTTACCGGCTAAAAATACCCGCTCTTTGAGTACGATGGCTTGATTGCAATTAATATACCTCTGCTAAGAATCCACTCAATGTCTCAATTTCTCTGCAACCTTCGCGTTGATTGTTTACCTTGCCAACTAAACAAAAGCGACTCAACCGATTCAAGGGTGGCCTCACTCCATGGATAATGCTAAATTAAGCTCGAAATGAAGAAATAGGAGCCTTTAGAACAACTAAAAAAATTATGTTTGAAAGTGATGAAAAGGAGTTTCTGTTTTCAACGGTGTACCTAAAATTCTAAATGTCGATCAAATAGTTTGAGTGTATCGTCACGGTTTGTAAGCCTCGTGTTCCAAAGATAGAACGAAAGTAGAGGTTTCATTAACCGCGCATTGAATACTTTCGGAGACAATCCTGAATATTTTTCTCAATCCGGACCTAGTTGGTCGAATGGAAAGCGAGCGAACAAACAAACGATTACCAAAAAATAATAGTAATCTTTGTTGCGAGAAAGATGTTCTCATGGATACATCAATTTATTAGTTTATTGCACATTGATTATTGGTCAAGAGGCCCTTTCTGGGTTTGTGTAGCTAAAAAAGCTGTATACAAGTTGTTTGTTATTTTTAAAAATAACTTTACACCTGCATCACCCACAATGTTCCATTACTTGTTTAGGTGGTTAATGACAACATTTCATTCATCAGCTTTTTATGATGTTATCTGGTTTTTTTGTTTTTCATGGAACCGTTCTGGTAAAAACACGATAACGCTACTGAAAACGGGAACTTTTTTGTAAGATTGTAGTTATCTGAAGAAGCATTTTATCGCATTACTCGACCACGAACAACCCTAAAAATGAGTGAAAGTCAAAGAACCAGCGATTAAGGAATTTTCGCCAGTTTATTCCAAGTTTATTCCGTGCAAATCCCATGGCTCTGAACTGACTTTACCACAAAGGTAATCACGGTGGCGACTCATTGATCCATCAATTAGAAGAACAAAACGCCGGTGTTACTACTTCTAAACGTGTGTCTCGCTAGTTAAGGCACGCATGATTACGTCAAGATGGTCAAGGACTCGGCAACAGCAACCCTGTCACGTTCTTCATCGCCATTCAAAAGGCAACCCTGATTCCGGCCAGACTCTCTTATCATGCGAGTGCATGGCTAAAATGTAGAGGTCAGAGTGGACCTGTGAAGCATTTGGATAAACAATTTTAGACTCTCCCCCTCGCAGACCCATCCGGTAAGTCACGTTGGAGAAAATTCTCTTTTGCAAATTTCGAAAGACCGGGCCTTGAGGCCGGCGGGAATGGCAGGATCGCCCATGTGGAAAACAGCCGAGCTTTTATGACAGCGAGCCCATTGTTCTTGGACGAAGAACCCCGTGTGCTTCAGGATTTGATGTGCCTTTAGAGATTGGCTGTCTATGTCACTCAAGATGTAAGACAAAAATATATTCTTCTTTTCTTTTAGATGAATAATTCTTACATAAAGGTACGTTTTAGCCGACCTTAGCGTGCCTCAAACAAGAGAACTGGAATCGGAAAATCGTCACGCTAGCCATTGGACCCAAAATGGTGACCTATCCATATTCTCGTTCACAATTCAATTCAAAGATCTGCATAAATACACCAGACCGTATCCCAACAAACCCACCCAACCCAACCCAATTAAGCTTTTTGGGCACTTTTTTCTTTAAAATCATTCGAACGCATACCATTGTCAAATCTGGCACGGACTCAAACCCTCATTGAAACGCGTCAAGAACCACCCTGAAACTCAAACTCACGGCCCATGTGCGTGAATCGCTTATTCTGACTCACTCACTCACTCACTCTTTCAGCCGAGCCTGTCGACGACGACGACGACGACAAAGTACGAAAACCAAAGAAAGAACCCGAACTGAGTGAGTGAGTGAGTGAGTCAGGAGTCACAGGAGGACTGAGTGAGTGAGTAAGTGAGCAAGTGCGACAAACGCGACCCATTTTGGAGGCGCGGAGTATCTATCTTTCAGCCCGAGTTCGTTCGTCGGTGAATCCACCCCCAGTTTAGCCTGGTGTTTCTCGCTCTTCCGAAAGTGATTCGCCACTCGATTCCGTGATTATTTTCCGCCCGTGGCCCGTGATTTCGTCGCTGCCGCCGCCGCTACTCCGATACTGGAATCCCGTCTCGATTGATCTGTCTGTCTTCCGTGTGCGTTTGTTTTTGTGACTCTGATATCCGAGGATGGACAAGGAGAACAAGAACGCGGCCGCAGCCCAAAACTCGGCCCGGCAAAATTTGTACAAGAACAAAGGCAAAGATCAAGAGGTGAGAGAGAAAGAGAGCCTCTTTAATCCATCTTTAAGACTCAACCGACCGGGTTAATTCATCGCTGTGGCCGCCAATGAAAAGAGGTCACTCTGGGGTTAAACTAAAGCTAAAGATCCTGGGAGAAATATTAACCTGGGGTCATCAATGCAAAGAGGGAGAGGCTATTTTCTGAAACCCAAAACGATGAGCAAAATTGTAGGATAATTGACACGATACAGAAACACTCGCATAAAAAACCCTTATTGGATGACCTGAACGTACTTTAGCAACGGATCTTGTCCGTCATACCATTAAATAACTCGAAAATAAGGATTGCTTAAGGCTCGTGTTTTAGATTGGAAGACCGACTATCGACTTCAGTTTAATCGTTACAACATGATCCGCTGGACCTTAATACCTAGGGTGTACGACATCTTGCATCGATTCAGATTGACGAGTCTCTTCTTAGCTTTGGGAAATGGAATGATGACGGAATAACCGTTTTAGCCAATGCCCACGAATAATGCCGGTGGTTTTTGTGTTTGCAGGAGATTCGACGTCGTCGAAATGAAGTGACGGTGGAACTGAGAAAACACAAGCGCGATGATACCCTTCAAAAACGGAGAAATGTACCCCTACAAGCTGATTCAACAGGTTTGTACCAAAGCGATCGCTTCGCTCCTCAATAACGAAGTACTAGTTTAACGTTGTCCTATTTCATTAGATGACGAGGACTTGCGAGACAACCTGTCCTCGGCCTCACTGGACACCATCGTGGAGAAGGCCAAGAGCTCCGACCCCGCCACCCAATTGACGGCCGTTCAAGCCGCCCGCAAGTTGCTCTCCTCTGACCGAAACCCACCCATCGATGCGCTCATCAAGTCCGGCATCCTGCCCGTCCTGGTCACGTGTTTGAGTTCGCACGACAACGCCTCGCTTCAATTTGAGGCGGCCTGGGCCCTGACCAACATCGCTTCGGGCACCTCGCAACAAACCCAGGCCGTGGTGCAGGCTAATGCTGTGCCGCTCTTCCTCCAGTTACTGTCCTCCTCACAACAGAATGTGTGTGAACAGGCGGTCTGGGCCCTGGGCAACATTATCGGAGATGGGCCCCATTTGCGTGACTACGTGATCGGCTTAGGCGTGGTCCAACCTCTCTTGAGCTTCATCAATCCCGAGATCCCGATCTCGTTTCTGCGCAACGTGACATGGGTCGTGGTGAATTTGTGCCGAAATAAAGACCCTCCTCCGCCCGTGGCCACCATACGAGAAATTCTCCCAGCGCTCAACATGCTCATCCACCACAGCGATATCAATGTGAGTTGGCGCTTTGATCGATTGGTTTAACTTTTTAGGAGGGAGCTCGGCTTATTCAATCTTGTTCACGTTTCCTCTCTAGATCCTGGTCGATACTGTTTGGGCCCTGAGTTATTTGACCGACGGAGGAAATGAACAGATTCAAATGGTTATCGACTCGGGCGTGGTATCCAAGTTGGTGCCCCTGCTTTCCCATCGCGAAGTGAAAGTGCAAACGGCCGCTTTGCGAGCCGTGGGCAATATTGTCACGGGCACAGACGACCAGACCCAGACCGTTTTGAATGATGACGCCCTTTCGCACTTCCCAGAGCTGTTGACTCATTCCAAAGAAAAGATCAACAAGGTAAAATAAGTAGTGAGTAAAATGCCTTGAAATATAGTGCAAATGGTAAATTGGACCCGAGCAACGTAATGAATGCCGCTTGTTAGCCCAGTTTGCATTTAATTGAATTGAAGGGATGTTTGATGTTTTTTTCAAGTGTTTACCTTCCTCTGGAAAGCCGTTCAGCCTGATATTCATTCAATTAGGCATTTCCACCTTGCTTCCAAATTCAATTGACTGTTTCTGTATCCCTGTTTTTGTATCTTCATACCCGTGGGCGAAACTCTCTGTCATCTCTCTCCGATTTTTTTCAATTCTAGGAAGCTGTATGGTTCTTGTCAAATATCACAGCGGGTAACCAACAGCAGGTTCAGGCCGTAATCGATCACAACCTAGTTCCTCTAATCATCCAGCACCTCTCACGAGGCGAGTTCCAAACTCAAAAAGAGGCTGCTTGGGCCATTTCGAACTTGACGATATCCGGAAATAAACAACAAGTCACCTATCTTGTGCAGCAAGGCGTCATTCCGCCGTTCTGTGGGCTGCTGAGCGTGAAAGATACGCAAGTAGTTCAAGTGGTCCTCGACGGGATCAACAACATCCTGAAAATGGCTGGCCCTGATTTGGAAGCTATCACGAGCATGGTCGAAGAGTGCGGTGGCTTAGATAAGATCGAGAGTTTGCAGAACCATGAAAACGTGGAGATATACAAGCTGGCTTACGAAATCATAGAGCAGTACTTCTCCGAAGACGTAAGTTTCATTTGTCATATTCAAAAGAGATTTTAATCATTTAACCAATGTTGCGGTTTCATTCATATAGGTTGAGGAAGACCAGAACCTGGCGCCTCAAATGGTAGAGGGCAGTTTCCAATTCAACCAAGGGGATGCCCCTTCATCTGGCGAGAATAAACCGTTCCAGTTCTAGACCGGGCTCTAGGACAAACCAATCTTTGCTACCCGCTACTGAAGCCCTTCTACTTTTACCTGCTTCGATAAAAGGTATCTTGCCTCACGGAATAGTCTAGCTTTCTCTGTCACCTTCTCTTGTGGGAGGGTGAGAAGTCGAGTAAAAAAGACCTTATTGGGTTGCAAGGTGCCACTACTACATCAAGAACACGGTCATCAACACTAAGTGCGAGGAAACCCCTCTAGAAACATCTCTAAGGCTTGTTGTACATGTGCACTTCCATCGTCGTCATCATCGTCGTCATACTTATCATCCTCATCATGATCATCACCACCACCATCATCATTCACCACCAACTTCGGGGGCCTCTTCGGCGTCAAGCTGGAATACAGAAGACTGAAGTCCGGCTCGCAACGATCTGACACACTCACTTTTAACTCTGTTCTGGGATCTTTTACTCAAGTGTTTCGAAAACGCGTTGGTTTCAAGAAACGGATTGCCACCAAGCTTGTTGGTATTAGTGAGTACGTACACTAAGCCCAAACTTTTGCTTAAAGAACCCATCTTTGCATTGGGGGTGTTCGCTACTCGCTATACTGATGTTGCTGCTGGTTCTGTTGTTTTCTCTTGAGATGGCCGAAATGGGCCTATAGATCTATTTTGTTCTGTTTCTTCCTGTGATATCTCTTCAGTGAAGGGTCCCTCCCAGAGGCAATCTCATATATTTCAACAATGCTGTACGTAGAGGCGGTAATCTTGAATTATAATTTTTTCTTACAAACGACGCTAGAATGTTGCTCCAGTGTATATTCAATCACAAAAGGATGACAGATCACATGTGACAAAAGAAATCATACTGCCACCTTGTCCATTTCTTCGTCCGAGGAATGGCCACCAATGTCGGTGAAGGTCTGAAAATGTAATACAATTTTGTCAATGGCATCAAAAAAGGAAAATGCTCAAACTCACTGTTACGGTTGGAATAGGTTGCAATGATTTGCTTGATTGGGAAGATTTGTTTCTTATGGAGGCTTTGTGAGTGATTGACCGTGTAAAGAAATCCATTTTGAGGAAAGATAGAGCCGCTACCAAAACAATCGGAATCACACTCGCAATAGCCAATGTAGCTGCAATCCACAAAGCCCATGGAGGGAAACTCTTCATTTCAGATTGACCCTGAAAAATACACGTAAAATTAACCCATTTACTCTCAAAGTGAGATAAATCTATTGAAAGAAATCACGGCCAACTTTACCATTTCCATGTTCCAAGCTGCATAGGTGGAAGAACTGATGAGTTCACCCACAATGGAAGAGACAAGAATGATGGCCAGCGTCAATGGAGCAAGAAACCGCCATGTGAACTGCCAATAGAAACCTGGCCGAGTTCCAGTCATTTTGTGAAGGTCGTTGGTGAACCTTTCATGACCATAGACGTACATAACGGAGAGAATCTCTACAAACGCAATTAAAGTCAGACCCATTGCTCCATACTTGTCGAACAACGTGAGCCAATACTCTCCCGATCCCGTGGTGAAAAGCAATCCAATCATGAAGCAAAACAGACAGGCTAAGCCTAAAGAAACAGTGTTTAAATGTAATGAAATCAACCGCATTGCAATCAAGGAGTTGATCCAATCAACCTCTTGAGCTTGTTACTTAGCAAGCTAATTGAATATTTTGTACAAGAGAGGGAAAAATAAGCATGATTACGTTGTGAAGACTTACCAGATAGCACTGGCTTGCTGATGTGTTTGAATTGAGGTATGTCAAAGACGGTGCCCAAGAGACCCTCAAGGATTCCAATTTGAGACCCTAATCCCAAAGTGAGGAGCATCGCAAAGAACAGCAAACTCCAGAATGGAGCTCCGGGCAACTTGGTGAACACATCGGCCATGACGATAAAGGCTAATCCCGTTCCTTGAGCAGCTCTTTCTAATTCGTCCTCCAAGGTGCAATTCTTCAATTGCAAATCTTGAGGAATCGTTCCTGAAACCATCAGATCTCGATAGAATTCGTCCGTGGCTTCACTGACATTCAGATTAGAATATGATGGCACCATAGTCGCAATCACTTCCAAATCCCTGTGGATGAAAGTACACCAAATTAGTGATGCTTTATATAGAAGATAAAATTAAGGTCTAGAACTCACTCTACTTTGCAAACATCTAACAAGTGTTGAGCCTTGAAGCCCAAAATGGCGAAAATAACGGCACACGCATAAATTGCCGTGAACCCGTTGCATAACGTTATCATGTAAACATCTCGAATACAATTCTTATTGGGTGGATTATAACTTCCGAAACCAATGATGGATCCAAAAGCCAATCCATAAGAATAAAACACCTGATTAGCAGCCTCTAGCCACACTGAAGGGCTGTACAATTTATCCATCTGAAAAAGGAAGTCTTAGGTTGAAATGCCGAAAGAAAACTACAAGAAAAACGCCGTCCAAACCTTTGGGTAGAACATGTGAGCCAAGCCAGCAAAGGATCCCTTGAGCGTGATGCCACGAATGAAAAAGATTGTCAACACAACGTATGGAAACAGAGCCGTGAAGTACACCACCTTCCCCGAGGATTGAATACCTTTCATAATGGTACAATACACGATGATCCACGAAATCACCAAGCAAACCAGCATCCACCAACGAATCCCATCAGTCGAATCAATTGACGGTGAAATGTCCAATGTCTCTCTGTACCAGAAGTACTGAGTCTCTGACGATAATGCACACTCAGTCACAGGTCTTGAAAGGCTGAATGTCTCATTGTATTTGAAGAGAGCCGTTGGACAAACTGACCAAGGCAAGACTGCCTAAAAATTGGGCGAAAATTCAATGTATAATAGACGATTCTTTACGATAGGAGGCATACGTCTTACTTGGAAAGAGTTGAAAACATAAAAAATGCACCAAGCAATGATGACGTTGTAGTAGGAGCCCACCAAGATGGCAATCACCGTGGAGCCCAAACCAATCCCACCCAAGCTGGGATGGATGAAATTCCAAACCACGAAAGAACCTTTTCTCATCTTCTGTCCGATGCCCAATTCGAGGAGAAGTAAAGGCATCCCTTCAATAATCATCATAATTAAGAAGGGTAGGACAAATGCTCCTGTTGGAAAAACCCGACGAAAAAAACATCATCAGACATTCAATTTACGAGCTAGTAGAGGGATCAAGATAGACATTTTTCCTTGTCCTTTGGTCCATTGTGGACCTCGTTACCGATTGCATTATCTCTCCGCATTTTTGGGTGAAGTCTTTCCTTTTTTTCCGAATTCTACAAACAAGTGGGCGGACAATCACTAAGCCAAGAAAATTGGGCAAAAAGTTAGATAGTGGTCGTACTTTCTGGTGACTTGGGCAAAAATCCAACATTCCTTCAAGGCAAAGGTGTAATACTCAATGACGCATAAAGTTGTCTTTTCTAAAAGTGAGTTCACAAAGGTCACATTTCTGATTTCTTGGATTGTACGAAGGTAACTATTACAGTAAATGTTCCATTCCATTGATCCATAAAGGTTTCGTTAGACAAGAGTTTGTCATGTGTTGGCAATGTCTTTGTTTTTGAGGGTGTACATTTTGAAATAAAGCTGTAAGGAAGAATTTGCGAAAAATATAGTAAAACGAGTTTTTCAACCAACTTTTTTTGTCAAAAACTTTCTTAATCAATCATGTCTGGAACAATGAAGGATTTACGCTAACGATTGAATGATAATGAAGGCAATAAAAATCATTTTCCAAATATATTTAACACAATAGACTTAAAAAAGGAGCTTCCTAGAATCGAAAATAATATGCTGTACAATACATCCTAAACAACATAGTCTTCTCAACAACTTGAAATAAATTTCGTGCAAAAAACCTTCCAGAAAGTTCTTATTCTAAGAACCTTTTGTGTCAGTCTAACGACAATTACATTTGTACTCTTTGGAACGAGCAATTCGAAAAATCCCCTGGCCACAAGTTCGAATTTAATTACCAATTTGAACAAAAAAACAACCTTGTAATTTCAATGCTTTTCTTGAGGCTAAAAAGTCTTAAAGCAACAATAGTTCAAAAGTGCTGAGCAATCGTGCAGAAAAAAAACTCGGAACACGAACAATTCAAGAAAGCAGAACTTGCTTTGGAAAGGAACATTTAACTCTAACAGAAACCATTAATTATCTCATTCGCATGTTTCCGTTCAATTTTGAATTTTCCAGTATTTGGACACAATCAAGTTATAATTGAAACTAGATGAAGACATAGATAGCATGAGATATGAAAAAAGGGTAGATTTCGAAAACGTTTTTGTGGATGTTTTCGTGTCACTCATTTGCTCGTTTGAAAAATCATTAGGAGTATGTATTTCGAACAACGCGAAAATATCAACATTTGTGTGATGTAAATGCCCCAAGAAAATGAGAATTGATTTAACGACAAATTTTGATTGCCAAAAGTATTTAATACCGAAATAATCCCATTAAAAGAGAGCATTACCAAATAGATACCAAATCAGCTCGTTTAATGAAGTTGTGCAACAGATACTTCTCAACTTGTTTATGCTTGCCAAGCCAGTCAGTCAGTTATCTAGAAGCAAAGGATTTATTTCAATAAAAAGTCTCGGCAAATAAAGTTTAGGGTCCAAAATTTTGTAAACCATGTTTTGTAAAGGCATGTTTAAATATCGTTAAAATAAAAATGATCACTCTTCAAACGTCTTTTGAAAAATGACGTGCGCTTTGCTCTTCTCAAACTTGTGTTTTCAACAAGTGGAATGAAGTGTTTTCAAATTAATGTACTGTACATACAATGACTTTTCTCAGAATCATCGCACCAACATTGTTGCTTAAAGAGAGCGATCGAATGTTTTTATCCCACATAGATTAGGTTATATTGTTTTTTTTTTAATTGATTGGGCTCATCTCGAGAACAATGAACAATCCAAATTTCATTCGTTATTGATTTGCATGCTTGCTTACCTCCGCCATTTGCTTGGCACAGATACGGAAACCGCCAAATGTTTCCGAGGCCCACACAAAAGCCCAAAATGGTAAAAAAGAATTGAAGAGGATTGTCCCATTGTTCTCTCGTCTCATCGTGGTAATCACGAGAGCACAAATCTGACTCTGCTTCGCTTTCGTCTGATCGATTTGAGTTGCCGTTGGAAACAATCGTGACTTTGGTGGTTGGAACACTCAGAAAATTGACACTCTCCTCACATTGGACTGATCCACCGTTCTGGGTGCCAGAGTGTGGGTTTAATGATGCCATGGTCTAAAACGGGCCTAATAGAAGGATACATCAAATGTACTCCGATTCATGGGATGGGACCTGTTGCCAAGACGGGTCTTTTTAACTCACCCCTGTTATGGGTACTTTGTACTCTTGGCTCTGAGCGCTAAGAAAGGCACCATAAACGATGTATACAATGCTTCTCGGTGGTTGGCTTTTCTCGAAGGACCCTAAAGATGCGATCTGTCTCTATCGGGCGCACTTCAAGCGTCAAATGCCAGTCAGGGTGAAGAAGTCGTGGATGAATAGTTCGTACGCCCGTTGTCTACCCATTTTACAGGGTGGTGCTCTTGGGGTTCTCGCTTTCTCTTTTCAATATCAGTTAGATCTTGATTGTGACTTGAGTCTCATCCACCTCTTTGTGGCCCTGTAGCCATTCGTCGAACAAGAAAAATTAACTGCTTCTTCTGCTAGTATCGCTACTACTTCTTCGACGACGACTTCGTCTTCAACTTCGTCAAACTGACCACGTTTTACGAGAGTAGAGAGATTTAAGGGTCGGGGGCAAGAAATCTCTTTCCAAGATGAATGGCACTTGACTCGATTTTAAGTAGCTTCTTCCTCTCTTTCCACCCCCCGGAAACGTTGCGGGAATCGTCTTTCCTCAACAGGATCTCACCGGATCTCACGAATAAAAAGATGTAACAAAACCTGCATGCGTAGCAATGTTGGCGTGAACGGAGTAGCACACTTCATATATGTTTGTGAAGACTCTTTTCGTATGTGAACGTACGATCTGCGACTGACATAGTTCGTCCTCGAGTCTCGAGCCTCAATCCTCGGTCCTTCCTCGCTCTCCATCATCAAGAAAGTAGTGGTCCCTGTGAAAGCCAGGAGGAGCCACGAGTCGGTTGCGCTACGTTCCAAACACTTCAGGATCACTTAATACAAGGAGACCCTATATGTGTATGTCGGGTGTAAAGATAGCTGCCGTGTGAAACGGCATTGAATTTCGAGGGTTGCCTTGCTTTCTTTACATACTTATAAAGAGCACCTATACAATAGCTTTCCCAAAGTGTTCTTTTTTGGGAGAGTTCTCACTTGTACTTGGCGAAGCATTGTTAATATGTAGCGATTAACATGATTAGCCTTGGTTTATCTTTTCTCTAATTGAGAGTGATATTTATATGCTTTATTGCGATACTTCCTTCAAAAAAGTGTTTTTTATAGATATGGAGAGAGTACTCTCTAAAAATAGAACATCGCTTCCATGAATCCTGCTGATGCAAGAGTTGCTTTTATTGCATGTTCTATCAAAAAAGGCAGCTGCTCTTTTATAGTGTATTTTGCAACGGTTCAAAGACGGTTCTGATCATTAAAATTGACTTTATCATCATTGAATGTCTAACCGGAATGACCTTTTGGACGATAACACTCCGTGGAAAATCTAATAGGCAATAAAAGTTGCCCAAAATGGCGACCAATTTGGTTAAACTTGTTAATCGAGAACAAATGTTATTGACAAACAAATTGATTTGGACTATGTCGCTCCAACTAAAGTCTCCGAAGTGATTTTAACCAAAAAACTGAGATAATTGATTTGCCTTAGAAAGGTATTTACTAACTAACCACTGATCGAAACAGCACTCAGACTAACGTGTTTTGGAACTAGAGAAGCATCTAAAAATGCCCCTTTTTATCTATGAAGATATCTTTCGATTCAAACTGGTTTTGAAGCTCCTTATCTTCCTAAATATGTGACAACGGTATCTTGGTATTTGGCTAAACCGAATCCGTCTTAAAGTACTGTACCTGAAATGTTGGTTTTGGCTGCAAGCGATGTTTCCAATTTAAACGATTTTCAGGTTTCTATTTGTCACCAATGTCAATAAACATGCCATTTTTCACAGCCAAATAAGTGCGATTTTGCAAACAAATGCAATACAACGGGAAAGCTATAGATTCCTGTTCAAACATGCTCAAAATACAAAATTTTGTTATGTTTTAGATATTGCATCTACGCCAACCTTTTTTGAAAAGCGTGTTTAAAGATACAAACAAACCGACGTAAGTTGGGTCAATCAAAAGTGATACGAAGCAAACTTGAATGAAGTTCCGAAAGATCTCACTAAAAGACGTCTGTCTTATGTTGCCTTTTAATTTAACAAACCGATATGGGAATAAAACATTTGCCTTCATCTGCTGACGGCAAATGCCAAGAGTTTTTAACTCTTTCTCTTTCGATGATTTTGAATATTCTTGACAAGCTCAACCTTATACTTGCTAATGGTGTGGACCGAATTCAAAATTTTGCAGAGAAACTGCCAGATTATTTCGATTGTTTCTGCAACAGAATAAGGCCACTGTGGCTAAAATAATTGATTTAACACGTCACAAGGAGACGTTTCCTCTTTTCGAATGTTGACAATTGACTGATCATTATCCTTACCAATGTGCAAAATAAAAAGAGCTTTCTAAAGCTTCTGATCCACATTATTTTGAATGAAAATGAGGCTCAAACATCGAATCGAAGTAACAGTGTTTGCATGTCAAGACAAAATCTTATCGAAATTCATACGTTCAGTGTGAAACAAAGATTTTTTAAATGCAGTGACAACGTTCACACCCGCAGTAAAGTACGTAACTTCTTTCACGCAACAAAAACATCCTTGTATTACAAAATTAGAAGCTTATTAGTGCTGTAATTATTTGGACGTCTTAAACAAAATGAATTACCAAAAAACTATACTTTTTGCCCTTTATTATAACCTTTTTTTTTGGGGGGGGGGCGGATTTTTCAATACTGCTACAAAGAAATGGGATTCCCTGTAAAGAGTATGGTCATTAGTATAGTTTCAATAATTGATGTTTATATGAAATTTGATCTACCAATGAGTAACTGTTGGCTGATAATCATGAATTGCGCAAACTGCTGTATCTTGTACTGTGTATGTATGTGTCCGAATTACCTCACAATGGCAAAGCTTTGGGAATGTGCCTTTGAACGAGCTTCTATAAAAAAAAACCATTCTTTTCACGACAAAAATTTTTGATGTCCCGAGTGCGTATTTTCCTTTGAATTTCATATTATCTAGCTTAATGGCTCTTTTAGCTTCTAGGCATTTTTAAAGCAATTATTTGGGGGAGCTTTTTAACTTTTTTTCTGAGCCACATAAAATTTAGTAAATATTTAGATCAAATTAGAATTCAGCAAAAGGCACGAGAGAATCCAAATAATTTGGCGCAGTTTTTCAATTAATGCTCATTCAAAAGAAGCTTTAAAGTTGCTTAACATCCCATTCAAAAAAAGGCTACTCGGCGAGCAAAAAATCGCATGTTTTCTTCCAGAATACATATATTGATTTTGTGTTCATTTCTTTAAGTCTTCATAAACTAACAGAAATGAACAAAACAAGAGGTGTTCAGATATCTTACAAGTAAATTTAGCAAAGAATTTTATAATACCATGAGGTAAATTCTGCGACATTGCCTTTCAATATGAATTGCTCTCAAATGCTTGTGGAAAATGAAGTTGACCTCTCCGATTCAGATTGATTACCTGCAAATCTGTAGGTCAAAGAGATACCTAAAGTCACAAATTTTTTTTATTTTTTTGGAACCAAAGTTTCATGTTTACTCTGCAAGCACAAAATAATCACAACCGTTTAAAATGCTTAAGAAAAACTATTTGAATGAAGTATTGCCCTCTTTCAAATCAAGACTTTAGAAATTAAAACCACATCAAACAAATTTTCTCATGTTGTAGCTGTTCTTGTTGTTTTTGTTGTTGTTTGGGTTCTTTGCTGCATAATGGGGTTTCAATATGGGTTGCAAATTTTATGAAAATGCATTCAATTTCTTTTTTTCAGATTTTTGTGTTCTACTTTTGTTGAGTTCAAGGATTTGTTGATATGGTCAAATCCTCGGCCATTTGAAACAAGTTTTGATCCGTATAACATTGGTTGCATTAGTTTTATCTTTTGTGGTTTTGTCCTTGTCTGTTGATTTTGTGTCTTGATTTGGCGTCATGGTCGTACCGTGTTTAACGTTGGTGAGTTAAGTTTAGGCCATACCCTTTTTATCATTTTCTTACCTTATCTCCACCTAATTTTATTATGTTTTATTCTTATGAATCCTATGTATTCTTTTTATCCGAAATAGAAACCGTTTAAACATTAAAGACGCGTTAAAGACTACCGCATAGCACCTAAGAGATCAGAGCCAAAGTAACAAGTCTTTTTGTAAGTGTCATGTTCTCGCTTTACGCCATAATATTTGTGAAGAAAAAAAACACCTGACTTTATATTTCAAGAACAAATTGCCAAATTTAAAACTACAAAGCTTTTTTGTTTTCATGTTTCTATCAAGCCTGGCTGTTGCCATCATGACCCTTAATTTCATAACTTTGAACTTGCTTTGAACTTTCTATTTATTATATTTTCTTAGTACATTATTTGGTATTATTGAGCATTTTTTGGCAATATTTGCAGTTTTATCGTGAATTTTTATTTCCTGATTTTATTATCAGGGCCGCCAAATTTTGTTAAAATATTTTTGAAATTATGTAAATGAATCGGATAATTTGGTAATTTTACTTCAATTTTGGACAAATATTTTTTTTGTTTCACATTTTTGAATATTTGGTGGCCCTGGTACTTATTACTGTAGGAATCAATCGGTTGTTAATATTTTTTCAATAAGAAATACATAATTTACTTAATATGTTTTTTAGATAGTATCTCCATTATTTGGGTTTCTTTTTTGTGTTTTCTCAATTCTAATTCTCCGGTAATTCATACATAATTTTAGTGTCAAAGTGGCTATGGGAATTCGATCACATGGAAAAACTAAAAGCAACAAAGAAAACTTGAATACAAGACCCTTCCAAGTTTTTCCAATTGTTTTGTACACCCTATGCCAATCGTTAATTGGAATTTCTAGTCATTTTCATTTTTGTCAAATGTTGTAAATACGGCTGGTATATTTTACTATTTAATCCTAGTGGGCTAGCAGAGAAATGACGCTCCAAAAATATTAGTGAGCCACCAAGCCTGCATTGTGTGCAATGGGATTTGATGTTGAACAGGCTAAGTTACGTGATGCAAAACCAGATCTTGTGTATTCAGGGAGTCGGTAGCAAAATTGCTTATTTAACTGCTTTGGTCGAACAAGAGCAATCCACAATTCATTTAGGCACTTGGCATCCTTGCTGCCGGACTACTGAAGCATGTTCAAAACAAATCTCCACTGGATGAACTGAAGTGACATTTCTCTGTTAGCCCTCTAGTTAATCCAATCCAATAAATGTGCCGAGGGGCACTTCAAACTCTATGAATATGTCTTCGTTCTGTTTCATTGTTGGCACTGGGCAGGCAGTGATGAATCGAAAGCCCTTGTGGCCGAAAAAAGTACTGCCGAAATTTCGCTTTCAATTTCGTTTATTCCTACCGAAACTGAAAGCAGCCATGCACTACTAGGATTTAGGAATGCTGTTTTGGAGGAAAGAGTATTTCTTTACCAGATGATTTAAAAGAAACGGAACTTCTAATTATATCTTCTATAGCTCGTGATTGAAACCATTTATGAACCTAACTTTGATTGGATATGCTTGGCCAAACAATTGGCTCGAAGAGTTCACCATCTAAGCGACGACGATATTTCCCGTGAAGGGTCATTTTTAAAAACGTTCGTGACTCGGATTTTTTCTCCCCTCTGAAGCTAAAATCGAAAATAAACCGACCTGAAGGAAAAAAAACATATTCATTTTAAAAATTGTTATCTGCCATATCTGCCACGTCTTTTTGAGCTTCATATATTTTTTGTGAGATCAACCATTTCCGAGTTACGGACATGGTTGCCTGTTCCGTTACTTATGAGTCCCCCGGTAGAATTAAAAACCAATTCAACAACATAATTCAGATTTCTTTCTTCAATTCGTTATTTGGTCTACATTCGTTAGTCAGCTTGTTCCGGTTTTGGTTTCGGTTAGCCCTCTTTTGGCCGAAACTTTCGGTTTCAATTAAGAGCTTGTGCGGATTTATAATTGTTCAAGAGCTATTTATAGGTCTTTCTTGGTTTCGATCAGTAAAGCTTCAGAACAAATGCATAAGTAGAGGATAAAAATTACCCCCTAAACATACCCTAGAGCGTTGGGGAGACTTAAATGAAAGTGGGATGTTGAAACATGTCAAAGTCATTGAGATTGACATTCACTAATACCGAATTCGTTTGCCAGTTTTGGCATAATTTGCAAGGGATGTTCAGAGGAATATGGCTCAAGATCTGTTTCTTCATCACTCACTTAATCCCACCTCACGTAATACAAATCCCCCACTACTCGTTGATTAATCTTTGATTTCTGTGGTCGAGATGCTGAAAACTGAGTGTTTTTTAGTTGGTTTTGCTCTGCAATTCTCCAAAAATGCGATTTAATTGTTTTATTTCTTTTTAATGCTCTTTTTGTAAGCCTTTTTCAATACAACGGAATGATCATGAGCACCAAATATTCTCTTTTACTTTTCAACATTGTCTGTTTTTTCCGGAATTGGGAAATAAACTTGCATCTCCTTTTCGTACAAGTCAATATCTTTTTCCATGAAAAGACAAAAGATGACCCGGTCCACCTGGAAATAACCACATTTTTATTGATCCACGTCAGAAAATGACCGCAACTTTTGGCTAACCTTGTCAGAGTTTTTCTCAAGAAATTCACGGACCGTCCTCAAAGCCACGGGACAAGCATTTTCAGACGAGTATCCATACACGCCCGTGCTGATGCAAGGAAATGCCTAAATAAATTCAAAAATTGCCAAATTTGTAAATGTCCTTGAAACCGAGAGGAAATAGTCTTACAATGGATCTCAGGTTATTCTTAACCATCAATTCGAGTGACTTTTGATAGCAGCTCCTGAGCGCGTCTGGTTTTTCTCCAATCGGACCCACCGTGTGAATTACATCTGAAGAAAAAAGCCCATTGAATGACCTATCAATCATTTATCAGTTGTTGTAATAACTCACATTTCGCGGGGAGCTTATATCCACCCGTAATCTTTGCCTGACCCGTTTCACACCCTTGGAGCGTTTTACACTCACTCAACAAGTTCTCACCAGCTGCCCGATGAATGGCTCCATCGACTTGAACACAACATTCAAACACGATTAATCATGTGTATATGAAGGCTATTATTACCTTCGATATATTCTTTTTACCCCCTCCTCCGCCCAAAAGCGATTTGTTGGCCGCATTGACAATGGCGTCAATGCCCAAATTTGTAATATCCCCTTGATAGATCGATACTTGTCCGGAGAAATCGGGCTCCGTGTCCAAACATCGCTTCCGATCCTCATCAGAGAGCAGCTTACTCAATTGGGCATATTTGGCCTTGAAATACACATTCCAAGGCGGAATTTCCGATATCAATTTGGCTCTCTTCTCGGCCAGAAGTTTGATGTGATCTTCCTCGGACATGGATTCCATCTTGGCTGAAAAAGAACGGCAAAAGCAATGAATCAAGACCCTCTTTCTTTCTGTGAGGATGGATTGAATCGATTTATCCTTGGTAGAACGAGAGTACCTTTTTCGGCTTTCCAACCCGGCATTTTGTCGGACGAGGATTGACAGCCCGTAGAATGAAAGTTTCGAGACAGGACACGTTCCAATAAAGGTTGCTTGACTAGAAAAGGCCGTGAACCGGACCAATTACGAGGTTGGAGGACGTTGAGTGAGATCGGGATTGTTGTGGAGAAAACAGGAGGGATTGGAGTGACGTCAGCGCTGAAGCGACCATTTAATGAATTAGGTACGGAATTTATCAAGTGACGGGACTGGGATAATCCTCTAGGCGTGATGGATTGAAGTCTGTAAAGCATGACGGTTTTATTGGAGAGTATTACGATGGACATGTACAAACAACCTCGAGCTAGGTCTTGGTAACGTTTTGGGCATGTGGAGCAAGTTCATTAGCCTGGAGAGAGCAAAACACCGCTAGATGGCGCTGAATAACAAAGTTTGGAAATGTTCTTAAATTTATTTGCAAAACGAACGCACCTTTAACAATCAACCAAAAATGCCTTCAGCTGTCTTCTATGTGTGATTTATCTAGAACTCTCGCCCAACTCCCTCAATTAGTCAGTACATTGAGATTTTTTTATTTGATGCTGGAATTCACATACGACCCGGGCATACATGTTTATGTTTATATCATGTTTATCACAACAGCTTGCTCGTAATCAAATTTAAGTTCACCAAGTTTCATAACGTAATGTTATCCTAAAAATTGAAGCAGTTAAAAAACGGCACAGGAAAAAGTTAAAAATCACAACTATTCATCATATTCCTGCAAAACGAAGTCAATACACTGGTACTTATAATTTACTCCATATCATATTAATACTCATAGCTATGTTAGCCACCCAAACCGCACTTTGCATCATTTCGTTCATCCCAGAAACTATCTCCATAAAAGAGTTGGAATAATATTTGTTTTCGTAAAAGTGGTCGAGTTTTGTTCGTTTCGTTCGTTCAAAGTCCATCAAGAATTCTTCCGAGTTGCTTCTCGAGCTGATGATGATGATGACGATGATAATGATAATGATGATAATGATGATGATAGTGCCAGTGCTCCCTCCTTCCCCAAGTCCCAACCAGCCCAGGGAACAATTTTCCAAAGCTCATTTACTTCATAGACTGAATCATTAAAGGTAATGTGCCTTTACGCTATGGCTGTACTAAACGAGCTTCACGGCCAATCCGGCAGGATCAGCCCGTCCAATCCATCCAACAATAACAAAGCCAAGCCTTCTCGTCGACCGTAAATCGGGCATTCTCGCTCCCGCTGAGCCTCCATTAAAGTGGCCAGGCCAGGGGGGTGTAAAGCGAGAACTTCCAACAGAAGAAGGTAGTTTCCTCCGTAATGAGCCCAAGCAGCTGAATCCGGCCCACTTGAGTTGCGAATCGATTACACTGCGCCTTTTACCCCTTGGGTTCTGGCCTTTCTAGCTCCGTTTCCCGTACTGTTTCGACTTGGGCAAACTTGGTGGAATCGGGCGCGCGTCATTAAAGGCGAGCGCGAGATTGATGCTCGTCGTGGTTGTTGTACTAATCGTCGTCGTAGTCATCTTCCTCGTTGTCATCATTATCGTCGTCGTCGTCGTCGTTGTTGTAGTAGTTGTAGTTGAGTCAGAAGTAAGTAACATCAAACTCACAACATCCTCAGGAACGAACACGAAGGAAGGAAGGCCGTCGTCGCCAGTTCCCAGTCAGTCAATCAGTCGGTTCAATTCAGATTGTATGTGTGTATGTAGCTAGCTGGCTCGTCAGTCACAAAGCACGGATCAGCCCTCTCCTATCATCATCATTATCATTATTATCGTCATTATCATCTGTACCGTCATTATCCTCATCATCTAGGAGCTCGATCGAGTCGACCCATCGTCATTCGTGCTTTGACTCTGGACGGACAATCCACAAGTTCCACGCTCCTCGTGTGTGGTTGGCACAAAAGGCGTTCGTTCGTTGGTTCCAGCCTTCATCCTCCATTTCGGAATCTTGATTGGGTCATGTAGCCGGATTTGAATCGCTGAAACAGTGATCGAGATTGCCCTGGAACCCTTGGATGGAAGATATCATGGCGACCAATACGCCCAGCACGCCCTCCACCCCGCCCGTTGAGGCCAAAGACAATAACGTAACGCCCAACAATAACGGTAATAGCGGCCAAAGCGGGAGTAGTCATCTAACCACGCCTCAACAAGGCGATGAACATTTCTGTCTCAAGTGGAACGATTATCAAGATAGCATTTTCCACACCCTGCAAGATCTCCGAGCCGACGAGGACTTTGTCGATGTGACGTTAGTGTGCGAGGGCACGCCTCTCCGAGCCCATCAATTGATGCTCTCGGCGTGTTCGGACTTTTTCAGAGAGATGCTCAAGAACTTGTCGCGACAGCGAGGGTTTCAAGCGCATCCTGTGATTGTGTTATGGGACATTTCCGTCGAGGACATGAAGAAGGTCCTGAAGTTTATGTACAATGGCGAGGTCGAAGTGCCGCAAGCTCATCTCAATTTATTCTTGAGTGTGGCCGAAAAGCTGCGGGTTCGCGGTCTGTGTCAGAGTGGCGGCAAGACCACGCCCGAGCCACCCGGATCCCACCCGCCCAAGTCACCCTCGTCACTCCCACCCTCACCCGCCAAATTCAATGATCACCCATCGAGTGAGGCGCATAGCTCAAAACGAATCAAGATTGAGGCCAATCTGGGCAATCACATCGAGATTCGACAATGCTTGGCCTTAAAAGAAGAATCGGGGGCGGGGACCGGCTCACCCAAGGCCTCCACGTCCTTTCCCGATCCCAATGGTCCCGACGACTCGTTAAGTCGGTCGGTGGGCGGGTCAGAGGCGGATTTCTCCATGGGTGGGGAAGACAACGGCGATTCCGGACGAATGCCGTCTCAATTAATGGGTAAAAAGCCGATCATGGACGAGCTTCCTTCGATATTGGATAAAGTTAAAGGACGACTTTTGTTTCAGGCATGGCCAATCTAGCCGGTATGTCACCCTCGGGAAGTATGGATCCAGCCACTGCCAAAGGTGAGGCGTTTACTTAGCAATATATTTTTTGCCCTTTTTGTCGTTATTTGAAATCGTAGAGAATTATCAAATATTTTTAAGTTCCCTTTCAAAACAACTTGGGTTTATTCGGCTCGTTATTTTGTTCCAATGTTTAATTAACTTCTCCAATTAATTACTCTGACAGAGAAGAAATTAATTGCGAATGGCCTTCAGCATTAAACGTCCGGTTGATGAACATTTGTCTGCACCGTACTGTATTCCCTCGAGAATCACGAATTGTCTGTGGGCGATTAAGCTCTTCTCTCTGCTCCATTATTCACACTTCTGAAAATGGAGAGAAAAAAATTGCATCAAACATTCTGCTAACTTAAGAAAACGAGGTAGCTTTAGCCTCAACAAATTAGAATTGCTGGCAAACAAGTGCGGACTCCTTTTTGCGAGTCTATAAAAGTACCAGACAAGTGTGTGCAATCGTGTCACTCTGGGGACAATGAAGCAGCGAAGAATTCTTGGAGACTGAGACCCCATACTTCTTCCAGCTCCACGCCCGCACTTTCCAACCGTTCCGCCCATTCCATCAGTTTGGAGTCCGAACATGAGACAACCTCAAACCAAGTGGCATCACCATCTAGCCATGAAATCTCGTGTGATATTCAATGAGCCTCAAGTGGAAGCCATGGAGGCCACATTTCGGATGAATCCTTATTTGGGGGCCCATGATCGGCGACGGCTGATAGCACAAACGGGACTCACTGAACGTCAGATTCTGGTATGGTTTCAAAACCGAAGACGGAAAGAAAAAGGATTGATGTACGTGGGACCAACCACGTACACGGTGCATCGGCCTTCTCTTTAAGTGATGATGATGATGATCATTGTGTTGATCGCTATTCAACGTTATGCAACCTTAATATCAAAATAAATTGGAATTTTTTGCCCAAACAAACTTTTATTGTTATCATTTACCTCCCGCGGAATATTCTTCCACACTGAGAGCCAAGGTTTAACCTGTTTCCACATTCATTACAGAGTTCTGGCGAAGGGCCATGGTGGGTATGAATATGCCCGGAGGCTCCGCGTTATCCAGTCCTAATCATAGTCCATCCACGCCCAAACCCTTCACAGGGGGATACGGGCCATATGGGGGTTATGGGGATGGGAGTTATGAATCCACTCGAAGACAGCGCTCCGTGTATTCAAGTCAACAAATCGCACAACTCGAGTCTTTCTTTCAAATGAATGAGTACATTGATGGCGATCGGAAACGGCATCTTTCACAACTGACCAATATTCCTGAGCTACAAATCAAAGTTTGGTTTCAAAACCGCCGGCAAAAGAAGAAACGTGAATTGGAGGAATTTATCCAGCAACGAAGCAATCGGCCATCCCGTCATTCGAGATACTCGTAAGAGTCTGCCATGCATTTTCTTTTGATGATTGTCTAAAGAAAAGGATGCCAAGTACCTTCGCCACGCCTTCCCTCAAAGCCCGCTCAATCTCATCATTCGAGAAAAAGGACAAGGACAGGCTCTAGTCTGTTTTTGTTTGTTTGTCCCGTTGTCCATTACTAGAACAAGAATTCATGTTTCGATTGGACAACGCTGCTTTTCCCGAAGAAGATGAATACAAATCGAACGAGATCATATTTAGGGGTTGGCTTTACAAAGTAATTATTATTGGTGATACTCGACCGCCCGGAAGTTCCTGCTAGGCTTAAAGGATGTCATTTGTTGTTTCTTATTCGTTTAGCTCTTGCACCAAAAATAAATGAGTCCGACTCAAGAACGAAGATGTTACGAAGTTTTTGTCTGTAAGTATTAGAATGAGGTGTTTAATCTGATTTTCACGTTGAAACATGACAAGTGTTTAAACCATTTCTGTGATTTATGGAAAACTTATTTCCAATGTACTCCATTGTTTGGTTTCGAACTATTTGTACTTCATTCACATGTCAAAGCACCCTAGTGTAGCTTAACTGATTAAGTCTAAGCAAGAAGTGGTCTAAGCCTTTCAAAAATGTGCATTGTGCATTTGTCATGGATTACACAAATCAACGTACACTTTTACAATGATGGGCGGAAAACTAAGTGTCCCCACTAAATTCAAGGAGATAACTTAAATGCTTAATCGTCAAATAGAGAGGATAATTCACAACAAAGCACGCAATCAATGATATCATTTCACCACTCATTTTTTTTTATCCATGTAACGTTACTTGTGACCTCTTTTTCAGATCTATAGGCAAGCTAAAAACATTCATTAAAAATCTAAATTCAAGATCTAGCACAAGGATGTTCTCATTTTTTCTAAGAATCATTTGAATTGATTTTATGATAAGTGAATACGGCCAAAATATGCTTTATCCATTTTAGGCCCTATTTTTGGTTGCGCCACATTCTCTTTAATAAGAATGGCTCCCTTCATCCCCAGATCGAAATGATCCAATTTAGTAATGCTGTTTTATCTTGAGAGCAAGGTTGGAGTAAAACCCACCCTAAAAATCACAGTAATTTTAATCGATTGAATTTTCCCACATAACTTCATTTGTAAATAATTAGAGTTTTGACTCAAGCAATTTTAATTAATTACATTTTTAATCATGCTATAGACGAATTTTTATTAACAATTTGTCAAGTACTATATAAAATCTTTTTAGTTTTGACAGACCACTAAAGTCAATTGAGAAAATTTGACAGAAAAATTCGATGCATTAAAAAAAATCATGTTTTAGTACGCACCAAAACCAAAGCCTTTGAACCAACAGGGCTTTTGGCCAAAATTTTGGTTTCAGTAGAGCTTCAACAACCAGGGAATCCCATTCCTTGTAGCGGTATTAAAAAATCCGCCCCCCCCCTAAAAAAAAGCAGACAATCTAAAATGCAAGTAGAGTGTAAGTGCAACAACAAGGCAAGTTCATAGCTTTTGGAATAGACGGAAAAATAAAAATGACTTGGATTTGAATAAAAATAGACCTGCCAAAATGAGCAGAGTAACTCGGCACAGCCAACGGCCTTGTTTTACCGCTATCGATATGATTTTAAACGCTCTCGTGAGCAAAGGAACATGTGCATGTCCCATTGTTAGTGGCTTGTTTACCTTTTGCTTCTGAAAAGAAATAAGCATTTCTTTGCCATCGCAGTTTCATACAAGCTAAGGTGTCTTTGTTATGTGTTAGAAAAATACTATTGACTCGTAAATTTAACGTGCAATTGTAATCAATTACATTTTTGGCGAAGAAATCGTAATTAATCACATTTTTGGCGAAGAAATCGAAATCAATTACATTTTTGGCGAAGAAATCGTAATCAATTACATTTTTGGCGAAGAAATCGTAATCAATTACATTTTTGGCGAAGAAATCGTAATCAATTACATTTTTGGCGAAGAAATCGTAATCAATTACATTTTTTGAAGAAATTGATTCAATTCTGCTGTAAGTGTTTCGAATGTACTGTAGAATTTTTAGGGTTGGATAGGGAGTAAAAATGCTTTGATGAATTTCCAAAATAAATGGAATTTCGTGGGAATTCCGATTCTGGTTGCAAATTGAAGTTGAGATTTTAATTATGGGGAATTTGGAAATTTTTGGAAGAGTTTTCATCAATATTATCTAAACTTTTAGAGTTCTAGTCAAAACTACAAGCAGGAAAGTTTTGTCGAGTCCAAATCATCTCGAATTTATGTCAACATTTTGAAAGATTTCGAAACAACTTGTTGAAATAAAAAGGTCGGTTGTTGAGGTAGTTTTGAAGGATAGTAGACGCATATCTAGAAGCATAAAAGAAGTATGAAAGAGGCATATGAGATGGAGTAGAAATATAACCATACTCGATCAAGTTTCGCAACATAAGCTGCGATTGAAAAACGGAGCTCAAGTATGCAAACTTGATCGAGCATCTCACATGCTTCTTTTGTGTTTCTAGATATGCTTATACTATACTTCAAAACTATCTCAACAACCGACCTGAAATGGGCTAAAAGAAGCCTAAGCCCAAATGTTTTCTTTTATTTCAATACTTATTGCTCTTATGATGTATTAACATGATCTTTAGATTGTGATGCATCACAATCGCTGAGAAATCTTCAAAAGAGGGTGATGCTCATTTTGTTGAACTTTTAAATGATAGTTCTTGCGATTTGTTTGATCGATTTACTAATTTTAAGCATTTTTTATGCATTGTGAATGTGCGGTCAAAAAAACAGAACAATTACGTTACTTCACAATTTTTTGATTAAGATAGTTCAAGGTGTACTAGGCGAACATCGAAATTAGATGTTCGGTGCCAAACCTGACCAACCTTCCAATAAAACCTTCAACTTATTCAACCATTTAGCTATCAAGAGACTACCTCCATTACTGAATTTGACGAGACCCATCCCTCGATTAGGGGTAATCATTAATCAAGGACATCTTAATTTCTCGTTGAGTCATCCTTGGGGTAATATACAAAACTACCCGTTCAATTCATGGTTATGTAAATTACGTAAATATAGGTTTGCCTTCGTACTGACGGAACCACTTTATTTCACAATCTTAAACAAGTGATCAACCCAACTTTTTCTGTCCTACTACTGTGTTTCAATTGGGTTGTTGACCGATATAAGTTGTAAAAAAATGCGATACCATGATATTTGGAGTATTTGTTTTTTCTTCCATTTATTCCAGTTAGTCCCCATGTCCAATCAATGTCAATCTGACTTACAAATGGATTTTCTAGGTAGAAAATATGGCTACTATTTTGGCATCTCCGCTAACTTCCGGGGATCCTCAAATGGTATGGGTATGTATGGTATTTACAAAGGTATTGTTTTTTATCGAGGAACGAATACTATTACATTGAGGACACAACCTTCAATATAGTGTCAATAGCTAGTATATAACAAGTCAATAGTTTCAAACAATAATTAATTGTTGTCAATAATTATTATTCTTTATAAAAATCATTGGTATCAGTTTGGTACCGAGGGTGTCCTCTTCGGTGGGGATGGAAGCGGGCCAGGGTTCGAAAACGCTGAGGAGAATTATTCGTCACCGTTGTCTTCAGTTGCGTCCGCTCCAGTTAAAGCCCTCGATGCCAAACCTTTGCCAATCATCACAGGAAGGGTTTCATCTTGCTTCAACGGGAGTTCCACTTTCGTCGGCCACGGCCTCCCAAGAGAGGGACCGAATGTGGGGAGGGAAGCCGCAACAACAACGGCTATTGATCGTTTTGAGGGCCTCACATGAGTTGAGAAATTCGAAGAGTTTGTTGGTTGAGTGGGGGGAGACAATTTGGAAGCCATGTCAGACGAGTCAGAGTTCATACATGGTAGAGACTGCAGACTGGCCATTGCCTTGACCCCAAGCCATTTGATTTTGATGCAAAACGAACTTGGGACAAGGGACAGAGCGGTTTGATTGAGAAAATCCGGGAAATGTGTTGGCTGGCCGAGAATGATGCCATTGATGGTACAATTTAGTTTGATGGGGAAATACAGATTGAGCTGAGGAAAGGAGAGGAATTTTTCCAATCACTCTTGCTGGCGATTGGTCCTCTCCAGTTGCGGTGAAAAAGAGTCTTTGAACGACCTTAGAGGAAATTTGACGTCCTCTAGAGGCAGTGATTGTACAGAATGGAAGTAAGTTGAAGCGCGAAGAAATTAGTGTTCGTCATCCTCGTATTTTCGGTAAGCCGCAGACAGGGCCTCAATAACAGGGGCAACCATGTTGATGGACCTAAATGGACAAAGAGACCTCATTAGTATGGCTCAAATTCATTGAAATAAAATTGCATTATAAACCACGATATCTGATTTTGTGTTTTTTTCTGCCCAAAGGCGATGTCACATTAGTAAACTACCTGGCTACTCGACCGGGCAATGGGCGTGCCGGAGAGACTCTCTTGTAGGCGGCTCCATAAGGAGACGACCGGTAGCGATAACGGTTTCGGTTGACCACAATATGCAGACCCTCCTTCGCTTTGAAGAAGAAGTCTGAGATTGGGTTCAAGTTGTCTGATCGTGTGGCAAAAGTGCCAAAAATGGCAAAGTCAAGCAGGATCAAGCCCAATACAATTGGAACGATGTAAACCAGGTTCAAAAGGAAGGTGTTTTGATTATTCCCACTCAAAGTGAGGGTGCCAATCCTGGGCTCAACCTGACTCTCTGTTTGCTCTGTTTCAAAAGCGGAGATAGAGCCTAGTGTGCAAAGTAAGCAAAATGTGAAGAGGACTGTTCGCCGAGTGTAGGTTCTGCAAGCCATTGCGAGTGAATTCAGCGGAGGATCCTGTAACAAAAGCATTCAAGGACATGTCATCACACGGTACTAACCTCTTGGAGTAGGTGTTGTATCCAGAGGAGGGTTGCTCATAACCAGTTTGGTATCCAGTTTGCTCATAACCACCGCCGTATCCGGTATCATCTCCACCGGCAAGACCTCCCAAAAGAGGGATAACAAGAGCGCCGAGGACGAGGATGAAGAGACCCAAAATGACGGCATTTTGAATCGAAGTGGCATTGAAGGTCACAGAGGTGCCTCCATTGCCCGTTACGGTGACGAATCCTAGTCTGGCCTCGCCTTCTTCGTCGGTTTCGAATTCAGATTCCGACCGCACAACGGCGAAAAGGGCGAAAGCAGCAACGACGTAGATCCACTTCATTTTGAAAAGTTATGTGTAGGGTTTGGGTTGGGGTATTGACAAGAAGAAGTCTGAAACGTAATAGGAAGACCATATTGGCGAGGGTACTTTGTACTTCAAGTGGTCTTTTGATCCTAGGTGGCCGATTGGTTGGACCGAGGTTTGCATCTCGTATGCCTTGAGAAGTTGAGACTAATGTCGAGTCTCTTGCGAATTGATTGCCTTCGCCTGCTGCCTTTTTTTATGCCATTACTCCCCCCCTTCGTAATACCGCTGATCCAATGGTCAAGGTCCATTTTTCCGCCTTTGCCCTATCTAAGTGGCACGTCATATTGCATCTAGGCCAATGCCCCTAAACTAGTAACTCGTGGCAGCAACTCGTGGCGTAAGTGATCATATCCCTGTGAATCCAGTTCTTTGACAAAAAATATTCCAAGCATGGTTTGGTCCGCTCCCACGACCATTTTACACGCCTTCCGAGCAAACGTGTGTCTGTTCAACAAGTAGCGCAAGATCAGACCTCACTCATGTACAAGGCTCGTCGGCCATGAATTGACGTGGAGAAATCTGTCTCCTTTCATATCATGAGTGTATGTGTGTGACTCTGAGAGCCTCTGACAAAGCCCCGATCTATCTATCTTTCTTTTCTTCCTTCCTTCCAGCCCCCCCCCCCTCTCTCCCTGCATATCATCGGTCTTCCTTCAAATTGATTGCCGTAGGTTGTCCGTTCCCTTTTCTGTTCTCGCTGGCCCCGAACAGGAAGAGCGAGAGAAGAATGGAGAAGCGGTAAGCAGCAGGCGAAGACCGAGGAATTTCTCGAGCCAACTTTGAGTCGACGTCGCCAATGTCGAAGTCTTACGAGGCCACGAAGACACCCTAGGTTTGAACCTGTGTTGGTTACACACATGCCGTTGGGGAACGATTAAAATGACTTCTTAGCCGTGTAGGAACCAGGTGGTTTACACTTGCAAAATGACTCCTAACATATTTTGGAACCTTTCAAGGGAGGAAAGAAATAACAGCAGGAAATATTTGGATTCTGACATCTCGTAGAAAGTGAATTTATGTTAATCACGAAGAAATCATGTTCAGAGGGTTGTTCTATGAAAGGAGAAAGGAGGTTAATTGGCAAACGTTGTGCATGCACAAGAAGTCGAAAGAAGAGAAGATGAACGGAAAAGGAAATCGGGATCAGAAAAGGTCGTTGAAGGTCTGGATGGGTCGCTTTGCTGGTCTAAGATTATGAGCAAATGTTGGATACCAATCTGGCTGAAACTTGATATAAGAATGCACAAAAATTGAACAAGAGTTATTTAAACAAGTCATTACAAGTTACGTCTTTCATCAAGCGCCTTAATATGAATTGGAACCTTAGAGCAGCAAAGTGGCACAGCCGTCAAGGCATCACTTGGGGACTGGGGATAAGTTAACTCAGGGATAAAGGATCGAGAATGTGAACCAGAAGTCTTACACTGGACCTCCTTTGTGAACAGATGAATGAGTTGTATACACCGAAAGGAGTCGTGATTACTCAGAGACAAGAGAGCTGGAGTGAAATATTCCAATAAGTATCCACCGCTAAGAAGAAATTAGTTCTAAGTCACTTATTTCTCTCAAAGCTATTTGAGATTCACGAAGTCGTGCTTCTGTAATCCAATGTGCACTAGCACAATCATAGGCTACTAAGATGGTAAGTGAGGATGATGAATATTTCTACATACCACAGAAACACTCTCTGCTCACGATGTTCGGCACAAGATCTTTTGCACTACTATTCCTCAATCAAGTATGGAAGTTCAACTTGTCTTCTCCTAAGGACCTTCAAACGAGACGCCGAAGCCGGATTTGTTCAAACTTTGCGGTGCACGCACGCCCGGTGGTTCACCAAACCAACCATGCACGGCCGCCGTGAGTGGAAAAGATCCTCGAGCTCCGAGGACCACACAACCCTAACCAGATTTCATCATACCCGACCAGCTTTGCCAGCGCTCGAACCCGCGCGGCCAACGGCCCGATGATGATGGGTCACGTCAGCCAAGCCTGGCCAGATCTACGGCGGAGCGGCGAGCGCAGGTACCATAACCATTACCAAAACCGCCAGAGGATATTCACACGCCTTGAACATATCAGAGTTGGTGAAATCATGGTGCCAGCTCCTTCGTGATCGGTGCCAAGCAAAGGCCCACCACTCTCTTGAAATCCGTACGGTAAGCCTCTTGGAATACTTTCCTACCTTCCTAGTGTACTGTATCTACTACCCACTGCACTTCTCATATGCCGACCATCCGGCTTAGGTTGCTTCAAGGGGTGAAAGTGTTTCCGAACGAAAGTGAGCCTTCTAACCAATATGTACTGTCTCATCCACTCGACGAGAGAAAAAGAAATAGTACAAGACGTAGAAGCCGGAATGCCAAGGGACTGAATTGGCTTCGTAGCTCATCAGGGAAATGTCGAGTATGTTCAGCGGAGTTCCGAAGCACATACATACGCTGTCCATTGAGCCTAACAAGCCAAGGATACTAGCGAGTCCGTTTAGACTCTGAAACCGCGGGAAATTGTGGTTTTGAAGCCACTGGCTCGACTCTCTTGGCTTGATTGTATTTACATGTGTGCCCTCTCAGATGGTGCTCAGGTTTCAGTTGGGAATTTGAAATACCTCCGCTTGGCTACTCTCATCGCACATGTCAACAGGACATCAAGACATTTTAGGGCATTCTTAGAATCAAACAATTTAAGTAAAGACGGAAGGCTCTTTGGCAAATCCTGCTGCTCAATGAATGGGCCATTGGCTTTCAAGAACAAGGTCAACTATTGACCTCGGCAAACTGGACTTGCAAATAAAGGGGAAGGTAACATAGAAAGGGTCAGCGGCATTGTACCGTGTTGGTCAGGACACTGATACGTTCGCTGATTAGAGCGGATCCTCTACACGTGTTCAACTGCTCGTTGCAACACTGCCGTTCTTTTATTCTGCTCAATTAGAACATAAAAAGACAATTCAAGACAGACGGGAGGGGAAATTAAATCGAAGACCCTGTGAAAGGAAGAAACAATGCAACCACAGAAAACAAAACCACAGTCACAATTCTGGCTTTAAAGGAAAAAAGCCAAAAATGATTAGGGCTTTGCTAATCTATGAGATGTGAGAGAGAAAAACGACGCTTAATTCATCCAAACACTCAAACAATTGCTTCGACAAGGTGAAGAAGCCCTTAGGGATTCGCCAAAGTCCTTGAATCTTCATACACATCAGTATCGGTCATTGAAGGTTGCAGTGGTTTTCTAAAGAAGCAAGTTGCCCAAAGCAAACATTGACCCACTACCTTGAAAAACTTTGAACTAAATGCTAGACATTCTCTTGCTTTGAGAAACATCGAAAATATTGAGCCAACATCTTAAAGAGGGGACAATAACCACTTTTGAAAAGACTCAAATTGATGTTGAAGGTAAAATCAATGCAGTATCTTGTCGTCAGTCACACTTCGCCTCTTTCGATTCTTGTGATGACAGTTAGTTAGCCAAGCAAAAATTGCCGTTCCCACCTCACCAAAGGTTATTGATTACTTGTCGGGTTCAAGATCAACAATCAATCTCTATGGTTCATTTTTGATCTTGTCCTTGATTGATGGTTAGGATCTTTGACTAATGTTGAATTCAAAGCAACAGAGCCTAGGAAGAAAGCGATGCATTCTTGCATTCTTCTTTTTTATCCTATTAAGGAGAATTTTGCCTCCTTAAAAGATACTTAACCTGTTCTAAAGAATTTTCAAAGCAACAGCGTGAAGCAAATTTTCCTCATAAGGTTACACAATTAGAAAATGAACATTGAATACAGTTCGTGGTTGGGATGGATTATCTTGAGCTCAATTACCATAGTAAACGAGGAAAATGCCTTTTGCAGAAGATTTGATTATGGGTATGAAAAAATGATCACTAATCATCGTGGTCTGATCTCATGCTTTAATTTCTTTTAATTGGTTTGAAATTGTCTTACTGAAAAAGAGGTCAAATGATACAAAGCACCTACGGCATGTTCATTCGTTTAAAATCCTTCCAAACATTCGCTCTAGTGAAGTGATGATGAGCTTGCATGAATGCTTCATGTTTTCGCTTTTGCATTCGTAAGAATGCTGTTTGATGGGTGCCAGGTGGGGAATTTATAATTTGCAATTCAACCAAGCATTAGTGAGAGTCATTGAGCCAGTTATCTGTTTTGAGTCCATATCATAGCCCTGGGGCTGAAGTACAAAAGTGAAATCTATTGTTAATAGCATTTCCGGCTGACGCTCTAAGGAACTAATCACATTCTCGGCCCCCAGACGGTCAGAATGGATTGGTCAACAATTAAGAGGATGAAAGTTTGGATAGTGACCATCTTAACCAACCATAACTGATATCTTAACCGCCTTCTGGTTTCACCACCATTCTAATTTGCAGACACATGGTGACAGAGTTTCTTTGCATTTACGACAACATGCGACGTCAATCAAGTAAAAACTAACGCTAAATTTACGATCCCGCGGTAGAGGTGTCGAGACGGAGAGAAAAGTCTTAGCTCAGCACCTCTCAAATCTTGAAAAAAACGAAGATGAATTGAGGGCATCTAGATTGATTGAGGATTATCCAACAAAAGGAAAGCCATGATTTCTGAAACTACGGGTTATTTCACGTGTTGTGTTTACGAGAGCATGAGCCTGCAAGTTTGTCGCTTTGAGACAATAGGCTCTTGTAAAAATACTCGTGTCATTTCCGAGAAAGAAATCTGTTCAAATGACCGAAGAAGGATGAGCCACAAAGAGGATCTGGAACGAACGAGATATTCCATCCTTCTTTTGCGATATTTTCTATGCAATGAACCAACGAGGTCGTCTGGAAACCCGTTTGACCCTATCCGAGAAGACGGACACGCACACGTTGATGGAGAAATAGACGGAGAAAATGTTGAGGGAGGGGTTGGGTTCTCTGGGCTCAGGTCAAAAAAAACCGTGTCAACGGACAGTTAGATTAAGGCGCTTGATGATTCATTTGAAGCCATACCACAACAAGGTGCCCATAAAGCTGAACAAGTACGAGAAATTTGTTGTGGATGATTTTGGTGAGATGATGAACGAAAGCAGTCCTTACCTGGCAATTTTGGACAGCAAATTTTTGGGTTGTTACTTCTGGGAGAGCAGTGCTCTGTTTTTTTTCACTTGCGAATGATGCGAAAGAGAGGGACACCTTGTTATTCAGACTGACAACTTGGAGGTCTGCAATAATTCTATCAAACTTAAGTCTCTAAGCGCCCGCCAGAATTGTGCTTGAGAACTAGTAGAAGTGGTAGTAGTGGAACAAGCAAGAATAAGAAGACGACGACCATCGAGGTGTAGAAGAAGTAGCAAGAGTGGTGGTTGCAGGAGTAGTAGTAGTAGTTGTTCCCGAAGTCTTATTCGAATTACACCACCCTGACACTACTCACCACCGGTTTGAAGTTGTGCCACAATAGCGGCAGCTTGGACGAAAGGCCAGAGATGGAGATGGTTGTAGTTGCACCAATGCTTGTGCGGAAAGAAGAAGTATGCTGGACGACCACTGTGTAGTTGTACTATGAATGAGAACCCGTCGAAGACGTCGACACTCCTCCTTAATGCGCTACATATGTACGAGAACGGATATTACTACGTTACTACTACTGTTGCTGCTGCTGCTGCTGTCTCTCTTCGTCATCCGAGATGGTTTCTCCCGACTGCTTCTGCTGGCAACTCAACGTGTTGGCTGTCAAAGGAAATACACATGGGATTCTGAGGTCTACATGCACCCATGTGTAGCTAACTCTACGGAGGTAGCAGCAGCAGCATCAATAGGTATCGAATCACTCCAACAACAGGCCAATGATTCTCCCGATGACTTGAAGACGAACCATGACAAGAAGATTGGTATGTACTGTTCTATCATCAGCATTAGAGAAACTTTACGCATAACAAAGTGATTGAAGTGTCTCTGGTCGAATACCGCAAAATGTTTGCGTCATCCAATCGATATTGAAATGCTGCTCGGAAAGAAGTAAGAGTCAAAAGCATAATTCGAAAGTAATAAACCGATACACCACAATCAAACTATTCTGCTCTGCATGGGATCTTGGTCTCGGTGGGTTACCCGCAATTTGAGATGCCTATTTCTTTCCGGTAGAAAACAAACGCAGGAATGTAAAAGAAGTGAAATCTCTCGAAACAAACTTGCCTGAAGAGGCAACAATGCCATCATCCATCCATCGGTGTGTGAGTGTACTACGTACCCATGCACTCACTCAACCATCCAAAGGCAAAAATAGAGAGTGAGCTGCATGGGAGAGCTCATTCGAACTGAAGGAGGACAGACTACGGGAAACAAGAGACGGAGGAGAAGAAGAAGAAGAAGGAGGAGAAGAAGGCCTGCTTGCCTTGCTGCCCACTTGAATGCCTTCTTCTACCTGAGACACACGCCCCGCACCTTGGCGTTTTCGAGCTCCGAACCTTGTCTTGAGCTCACCTGCTTCCAACCTTCGACGGACGGCTCATCAAATGACCTACATTATCGGAGGCGTCTAATAAGCCAATCACCATGCCACACCATTCCTATCATCTTTCTGGAAGTGGAGACAGAATCTCGTTCTGGGATGACGGAGATGGCAGAGAGGGCTCTGGTGGCCCAGTTAATGAATAACGCTCATGATGACAGGTCACTCATGCAAAATAAGCGAGTGCCTTTCCCAGCCATTCATATGCATTTGGTTCGTAGGTGGTTGCAAGTTTGAATTTCCACTAAAGGTAATTAGCTAGGGTCCACCTCAAATCTCGGTCACATTTGACAAGGGCGTGTTGGTTGAAGTTTCACTTTCTTCACCACGACAAGACGCTCGAACCAAAACGCCAGACAGACCAAGTTTGTTGGCTGTCAAAAGGAAAACAACGAAGCAAATTTGGCCTAATCCGTGCATGCAGGAATCCGTGAAACGGTATCCCGATCTTTACCCTAAGGCAAAGTGGTAGATTTCATAATAAGCATTGAGCCTTTCGAGATTTTTGAGTAAGCACAGGAAACCAATTGACGGATCAAATAAAGTTATTTCCGACGAAGGATCTGTATTTCACTGTCAGTCTGCCATCCCCTTTTGAATTTCTCACAATCTTGAGGCATCATCCCACGTCAATCACTCCCATTGCCACCATTGGGATGACATCTTAAGCATCCTCCTTCTCCTTATCGATGACTTGCTTCATACCACTAAGCACGAGCTAATAGACCCAATTCAGTTTTCCTTCGGTTGAATGCAAGTACGTAACTGTTCTGAGGCAAAAAAAAATCAAGAGCGAGAAAATTGCTTCAGCCTTGAGCTCGAATTTGCGTTTTCCGTCAGATTTTTCTTGATGTCTGGAAACAATGCTTTTCTTCGCCGTGGTCTCTATTTTGTACACAAAACTCTTTGTCATGCTTGCTCCGGTTCTTGTGCAATCGTTTTTCCACTCACATCATTGGCATCATTACCACCACCACCAACATCATCATCATCATCATTAAGATAGGCACATGTACTTCCACCCTTCAGCGTAGCCCTCACCGAGTCTGAGGAACGGCGTCTTTCTTTTGCCTTGCCAACCATGTACGCAAATAGATCACCAGCCGCCAATTGGTATTGTTCAAATACAGACCTCTTTGCACTTGGATAGGGTCTGTTCGCGACAGATCCTATTTGTTCATACAAACTGTCGGAGAAATAATGCAACACCTGGGGGTCTGTCAGCAAATTGCATAATCCATATTTGCATGCATGAGGACGGAAAGTGCTGCTCTGTACGTTTGAATTTGTTTTGTAAGTCGGACTGGCAGATCTCATTGGAACGAGACGCTATCATGTAAATCAAGACATGGATTCAACCACATGGACAGACTCCTTTTGACGACAGTTGGCCAATATTACAGAGGACAATATTGATTAGCAATAACTTTAGATGTGACAAAGAGAGGGCTAGAAAACATCACACCATCTGCGAGGGGGATTCTCATGGAAAGCAATGTAAAACTTTCTTATCTGAGATCTTTTGAGCATACTTCCTCCCCAATTTTGATTACCAGGCGTGTGTACTGTGAGGTACCCACCTTCCAACTGACTTGGTACGACCGTTTCTATTCCGCTTATTGAGTAATAATACATACCAGATGACGTATTATTTGCCTCAAAGTCGGAAAATTCTATCTTTCCAACAAATGTGGGAAATGCCGCTCGGGATCATTTTCGATATTAGAGACACGTGCAATAATCATAATATGAGCTTCTCACGTTGAGAGATATTGAGACAAATGGAATAGGTTTCCTTCAGCTCTTTCCAAGGTGAGTGATCTCAACGCGTGAACTTCTATTTTAAGCTCTGTCAAAATTCAATGTCGATCGTCAAATTGTAACTTTCACGGTGTCTAAGCCAATTTGGCGCTTCAGATGCCATTCCAATCTAAATGTGAGAACCATGATGGATACGCACTTCCAGCCAACCAACCGACTGATGGCCTCCAAGAGTTATGGAATCTATGACTTCATTACCAAATGACAAAAAGATGAAGTGTTAGAAATGTAGCCTTGATTGAATAAGAAGATTTTAAATGTATTCTTCAATCATGCAGATTTATGCTCGATTTATGCTCGATTTATGCTCGATTTGTGATTTAGGATTTTGATCTTTTCCGAATGGGTACGTCTCATTTTAAATGCTGAATAATATGGCCATATTCCCGTTAAAACATGATTCGGGACAGAATTGTTGAGCAAATGTAATAGTCAGCTCGTGTTTGCTTCTTTATTTTTAGTACATGTAAAGAAACGAACAAACGGAAGATTTCTTTTTGATTCCATGAAAGGAGGTTGCGAGAATATTAAAACATATTCTTCCGGTCCAAGCATGAAGTTTGATTGGGCTTAGATTTTAAGACTAGAAATTGAATAAAGTCGCACAAGGACTACTGCATTTCTCGAATTGCAGTTACAAAGTAGTCTAGAACTAAGTAGATGAAGGAAAAACCCGCTTTTCGATTGCTTTTTGATAAATGCCACATCACATTGTTAATAATTGATTAAAAGAGAGACATATTATGTCTATCTTTGCAGTTGAGCAATTAGTTGAAGCTAAATCAGATCGGATTTTTTTAACCGTCACGTTTTTCTTAAACTTTTAGATTCAAGGGTCAGGGGTAAAAAGAAGAAGAGAAGAAGAGATTGAATTCAAGGTGGCATGCAAAAAAGTTTCATTACAAGCTATCGAATTCGAATGCAAAGGCAGCAACCATGTTTGCTAAAAAAAAAATTGATCATGGTGGAGTTTGAAGATTACATTATAAAAGAACCAGATGTCAGAATTCCAATTATTTCCTACCTGCGTTTTTGGCCTGTTGATGCAACAAAAAGGACGGAAAAGAGGAGAGACAGATATGCAGCAATCCAATCCGGTCAATGAGAAGGCCAGACAGAGTATTTATTTGCTAATCGTTTTGCTCCTTATTTTTGGCAACCGAGAATCCTTGCAACATCAATCGGTCTCTCCTTTTTCCATTTGTCAAAGCAAACCTGGGCGGATCATCAACGTCAGTTTAGACCGATGGCTAATCACTCTAAGTTCGGAAGTAGCAATGAGAAGCCGAAGTAAATTAGGACACTCTAAAGACCGCGCAAGATAACACGTGTTTCTGATGGAATAGCTCGTCACTAAGATCAACCAAGTATGAATTCAAGTTGATGTGTACCTCTGAGAGATGAGCAGTGTTGATGGCCGAAGCACAAGTGAATGAGTGAATGAAACTGGGAGTTTGTTCGGACTCGAAAATGCTTGTAGATACTATGCTATATAGTAAGAAGATTCGTCTCATGCAAGTGGCTTGCCTCCCAACAGGAACTACAAATCCGGTCTAGGTGAGTAAGTAAGTGAGTGAGTGGCTGGGCCATCGGCGGTCGAAGCCGCGACCTCCGTTCGAATCCACACCAACCGAACGATCGAGGTACAAAGCAAGCAGTCGTTCCATAGTCTCGTTCGTATTGTCGTACCATGTACGCATTCTTCCACCTCCAATCCGTGCAAGTAAACGCCATCGCAATGCTTGGTGTCTCTCCCAACCATTCATCCACAAACCACTTCGTGTGTTCTCGCACACGCCATGAAAAAAGACGGTGCTTGTTTTTCGAGCCCGGTGCCAAAGCTATGGTAAAGAAATTCTTAGTGGGCCATGACCTGAGGAAAAGAAATTGTGTGACAACTTTCTTGAGCTTCTTTGGTTCCTGCCCTCTTATCCCCAGACATTCCTGGTCAGGTTTTTGCCTACTTGCCCTCTTGAAAGATGGGCTGCTCTGTTCTTTGAGCTGATCTCAAACAAGGATCCTTGGAAGCACATTTGCGAGGCTGGTGGCGGTATATTGAAAACTGTGTCAAATTAAGAAATGGCAGATTTGCACCTGGACATCGTGGAGGTTTTACTAATGGATATCAAAGACATGGCGAGCATGAATTCTCAAGGTTTTATTTAGACTCCCTGAGGTTATTTTTCCCACCGTAGAACGTCATTAATATGCCCCGCTTTTTCAATGGCGAACAAACAAGTGAATAATTGTAAGAAAATCGTTCCGAAAAAGGGCAAACCAGACAAATTCCTTGACTTTCGAGTCCTAAATATGTACTGGCTTGAAAAGGTGGTTCAACGCTAGACTCACCCATCAATTGGAATGTGATTGATGCTTCAATGTAGGATGTTTTTTGGAATTTTCCGAGTGAAAGTAGTTTCACTTTCGCTTGGGTTGTACCGAAACGTGAATGATTGTGACCGATGCCAATTGTTCCGGCATACATTATATGCTTCACTAAAATGATCTTGTATTGCTCTTGTAATTCCAAAACGAACGAGTGCATAATTTTCAACTAAAGAACCATGACTTGTCGTTTTTGAAACATGATGAACAATTTGTGGGTTTTATGAATACCCATGGTGCAATTTGATTCATTTCTCCGATCCACTGTCATGGAATATGGGAGCCAAATACCTTTTAGAGTGTTTAAAGAGATCTAAGCTTCTGGGTCAACCAAATATGGATTGAAATCCGGGTGAAAATTGGCATCCCGATCCTTTTTTGGTCTGCCATCAACGTACGTTCTTTCACGGGCATTTCTACATTCAGGCTACTTTAAGGTTCAAACTAGGAACATTAAAAATATAAGATAAAAAAATATGTGGTTGCTACTACCTTTCGCTCACAAAATGACTTTCATCATCAAAATGATGAACTTCTGGATCTAGGTTAGGTTAGGTTAGCTTCAAGATCAACGTTTGAAAAGCTCAGGAATGAAGCCCACTAAATTAGAATAAAAAGTAAGCTTCCATTTCTTACTCAACATTCTCCTTCACTGAAGGTTCAAACACAATATCCTCTGGTTGATGAACAAATTGACCAATTGAAGAAGACCTCCTATTTATCTAAACAAGAAATTTTCCAGACCCTGGATTGGATCCTTCATCTGGCAAAAAGTCTTTTTTTTTTCTTGTTAAGTAGCTCGGGTAAGAAACCCAGATAGATAGTCATGCACGCGATTTGAAACGGTGCAAACATGCCACAGAAGTCTCCCGACCTATCTACCTTCCGATAAATATTATGTAGTTCATTCAAAGAATGCTGTAATCAACACAGGATGGGTTTAGGCAATTGCGTCCCATCATGTAGTACCATGTGAGAATGTAAGAGTACACTCCAGACTCCTGGCCACTTTCCAAACCCTCCAAACTCTCTCTTGTACCATCTTCCAACAATATATTTTTTTCGGCTTACCAACTCACACGCACATACTGTACATTAACAATTGCTCTACTTGAGATATGTTACGCATAGGAATGTTTTAAAATGAACGGGGATGGAAACTGATAGTGTAACATGATGAAAGTCCGCTCCATTTGTTCTTTTGCGCTTCATTTAACCAAAAAACCATTCCCATGTGCACTAAATACTCAAGATTATTTAACAATGTGATTTACACTTTGATCAAAGTATTCAAAACCAAATTTAAATTGAAAACTATTTTTCAGCCAAGGAGGATTGGTCGGGTTGACACATAGTGTACTGTACGTTGAAAATGACAGAGCCTCAATGCTGACTATGACAATGACGATGATTACGACGACAACGAGGAAAATTACTTTGACCTATGACATGCAAATTGTGAGAGCAAAAAAGCGACATCGACATCTCCATCATCATCATCATCATCATCTTCCTTCAAGCTAGTCGTAGCAATCCCTGCTCAACATATCCTGGCAAAAAAAATAGTGAAATCTTCCATGATTGCTCAGAAGTGGGATTTTCAACAATCGTCGCCGTCGTCGTTTCAGAATCATAAAGCGATTCTCAAAAGGCCCAAGTGATTTTTGGGAGGCTTAGTCAATTAGTCATTCTTTCAGTGAGTTCATATCTCAACCATTCATTCCATAGATAGAACCCATCTTTTGGGAATGGTCTCTTGATGTAATCCTCCATTATATCTTTCTAAGCGGATTGAAGTTGGGAAATCTTTTCGCATTCGCCAAAAAGTGATCGGTAAAGTTAGGATCATGAGATTTGTGATGAATAAAACGGGAATCTCTTTGACATCAGACATCCTTCTTTTGTTAACAAGGTTTTCAGGTAAGACAGTGAAATAAGGATTTCTCCCAAGATTAGTTTTGGGTTGACATGGAAGACATTTACATGTCTTTTAAGGGATTGTAATTGTTTCCTGCTGACGAAACATGGAGATAGTTCTAAACTTATCAACTACAGTTTTGACAGGAGGTTTGACGCCCTTTGTAGCACATGTATCGACACTTCCCCCCCATTTAAGGCTTTGAATAAGGGGCTTGTTGTATAGGTGATGGAGATAACGTCAAGTTCCTAATCATAAATCACACATATTGAGCAACTCATCCCATAGAATCGAGCCGATCCTGTTAGTCGTAAGGTAGAAAATGAAGCAGAAAACAAAGAGAAACTCTCAATGACTGCGACGGTGGACAAAGAGAGGAAATCAGGTCCATGAGAACCTATTTGTCGTGCAATACTGTTCAGCTCATTGGAAATCTGCCTATCCGTCCGTCTATTCTTCTGGTTTTCAATTTCATATTTCAAGGGCATTGATGAATTGCTCAATTCCAAACGGTGAACGAATTGTAGACAGTTATGATGACGCTGATGAGTTGAGTCGTAACCATCTGGTTCTGAAATGGTTTTTTGATTTCGCGCATTCTGCTTAAAAGAGTCGAAATAGGATTTGACTGAATAGCAGGCGGGTTCCCCTTTTGTATTGAAAGGTTTGTCCTTCACTTCTTGCGTGGTTCTTTGAAAAAGTTTGAGAGATTGGGAAAAGATGGAAGCTGGAATGGAGATACGACATATGAATGAATGACTCAATCCCGATAATGATTTTTTTCCACCATTATGGTCAAGCCATGACTTGTGGTATTTGAACTTACCACAAATTAAAACTTGGTTTCAACAAGTTCGAACGCACTTTGGCAATCATGTGCAATATGTATGGTTCTCTTGTTTCTTTTTTAAACCAATCCCTCCAATAACGCACCTTTCAAGACAAGCAAATCCAAACTTTTCCCAGAAAAGAAGTGTCTGTTTCAACCTGTTGGAACCACACACCGTTCCTTAATTGACGGTTTATTCAAATTCCTGGTGCAAATTTTGACATCCGTGAGTGTTTAAACCGACTAGTAGGTCACCAAATTTCTTACATTTCCTCGTGCTGAGCCGGACTCCCACGTGTTCTTTCTCAGTGGGTGTCTGTTTGGAAAGTCTTCCTCATGGCTGAGGTGTTCGTTTCAATGGTCGACGACGGGGATAATAATTTTGAATTCCTATTTGAATGAGAAATCGAAAGAAACTTGTGCTCTTCTTAGAGGGCAGCCGGTCGTATTTTCCCCAAGACGGATGAACCTTAGACAGAGGCCAGATGAAATGTGTTTGGCATGCATTTTTCGCCACAATGAGGTAATCATGATGGATAGACTCTGGAAGAATAGTGCTGATGATTTCTTAGCGGCCCATCTTCTTTGGACATCTTGGAAGATCACAAAGGTGCTATTCCATTTTCCAATGCCAATTTCATCCTTGGCATCTTGACTATATAATTTGATGCATGGAAAACCTTACACTTCTTCGATTTGGAAGTGCTTCCAAACCACTGTCAAAAGTAGGAATGTCTAATTGGGGCAAATCATTTGTACGCTAAGATTTTTAGGAAATGGCTGGGAATTAAGTTGTATCCTCAAGTAGGAAAAAAACAACCTTGGTGTCTTCACCCTCGTCTTATCTTGAGGGTTGGAGGTCCTGATGAAATGTCAAATTGGAACGTGATATGTAATTCACGACCGAAAGCCGTACATTCTCCAAAATTCAAGAGCATGAGCCTGATTTCCGAGGATGTCAAAATAAGACCCTTCATCGCGTTTTGTTTGGCTCAAAACCTAAAGCCTTGACATAGTTTTAAAAAATCAGTCGAACGACCGTACACATCCATCGTAACCAAGTCGACAATAGGAAACAATGGGAGAAGAAAACTAATTGAAAGATGTCACAATATCAGAATCACCCAAATATAACGCCTCTGCAATTTCGAATTTGAGTTCAAAAAGGGCTTGTGCCAAATCCCAATTTTAAGCAGGTTGAAGGTGAACAACAAATCGGCATCAGTTCACTTGCAAACCACGTGTTTTGAGTAGGGTTCCCGGTGCTTTTCCGCCTTGCTCGCTTTGCACCTTGGTCAAGGTTATCGTGTTCAGATCGTCGTCCCTATTGGGATAGAGATCATACGATGAAAGAGATTCAAGGTCAAGGATTGACCCTAACTTTTGACTGGTTTTCTCAACACCCATGGATGGGAAGGAACTTTGCCTACTTTTCGAAACAAGCTTGAGGTCATCTCAGTATGTGACCAACAGTTTCTTGAGATTCAAATCGTCGTAGATTCTTGGCTAGAAAGTATCCCTTGAAGTGGTACTCTGTGGGTTGTCATTTGGATAACTATAATTTTGAACAAACAGAAGCCTAGAAATCAGAATGATGCTGCAAAAATGGTGAAAACGCAAGTATTTCAGTCGCACTCATTTGCACAAATGACTAACTAGAGGATTCGAATATAGCTCTTCCACAAAGCAGACAAACTGACTGCATAGCATATTGTATCCTCGTTCATTTGAATAGTACCTTCTGAATGCATGTGAGAATTCGCACACCTTCTCTCGCGAGTCTATCAGCACTTTCTAATTACCTTGAAGACCTAATAAGTGGTTACGAGTTCTTGCGAAAAGATTGTCGCCGGGGGTCGTTAAGAGACGTCTTCTACACTAGCTAGGTATACCATACTCCCTTCTTCTAGGTACATACGTACAACTAATGCACAATGGCTATTGACACTTGCAGTTTTACTGTCTCCCATTCGAATTCTGTTATCTCCTGAGGTCTTGAACTCGTTTCCCTTTGTTGCGTGAAAATCAAGAGACTTCTACGAGTGCATTCGCATTCATTCAAAACGAACAACGCAAGAAAAGTCTTTCATGGCTCATCATCTGGCGTCAAGGGGCTCCTCTACCTTTATTGGATCACGGATAGAGTCCATTCAAGAATAAATGTAACGCCAGGGACAGGGACGTTTTGTGGACTTCTTCCATAACAAATATTGAATAGAGAACCCCCTTGAAATGCGTGCGAGAGGCTGACTCACGTCCAATCTGGCTCGGATTGGCTCATGTAAAGTTTTTTCCCTTCATCTCATTCAGTATGTGCGTCTGTCCGTCTGGTTGCTTATACGAGTGTGTGTCTTCAAGTTTGAGGTGTCCATTTGGCGAATGAACAGAAACCAGCTTCCACTTAGGTCTGCTCTCGGCAAAGAGAGAAATTCAAGGTTGATATTGGTCTAAGCATGGTCTCCATGGTATGGTCTTACCAAGTCAGTACTTTAGTCTAACCAAGCATAGACGCGACCACCAATCGTCATTCGATGGTCAAATCAGACCCATAGAACCTGTGGTGTAACGAAATCGCACTGATTTTGACAACCTTGATTGAAAAGAAGCGAGGTCATAAGCGTTTCACGGTCATTTTTGTTGCCCGGAAGACTGTAGTAACGACGGTCAGGCCATTGAGAAGGCACAAAGATATTTTCATTCCACATCTCCTGTTTCGAAATTTTGAACATTTTCTCTTCTAGAAGCATGACCTTGATCACCTACAACTCATTCTATAGCCAATCCCAAGATTGTTGCAACAATGCCAACTGTGGCAAAGTGCATTGTTTTAAAAACTTAAAACCTCCCAAAAGTGCGTAAAGAGTAGGCTCAGTGTTCTTTTAGTAAAAATTTACATGAATAAACGAGTATAGAAATTGACTAACTGCCCTATAGAGGCCTTAAAGATTTCCAAATGTCCTCCCACGTCATCGAAAGGAGAAGTGTTGGTTATCTACCCGATCAGTTTAAACTTCTGTGACATTGAGTTCCAGGTTGGCTCTGACGTCCGGGTTGGAATCAAAACAAAGCAGGTAAAAAGTTCAAAATGATGTAATTGGAGAAGATTGTACGAGAACGTACGCTTTCACAAATTTGGCGAGACTTTAACCCGCTACTTCAAAATGGAATATTGATTTTGTGAGGAAGTACAATGTTTATTTCAATAAATCATAAAATGTCAAAAAAAAATTTTTGGCCTCCGCCTCGTATTTTGAATTAGAGATAAACATTACTTTAAAGATGTACATACTGTACATACTCTTGAAAAACACTCCCAATAGGTTTGCCAATAAATCCAACGAATTCATTTTCAGTGACTTCGTTTGAAGTTTATCAAAAAGTTGCTCGTGGAAGTCCACAAGAAGAAAATAAAAGAAACAAAATAAGTGCAGTGGGAAAAGGAACGAGTAACGATTAGTTTTGGGATGATTGAGCATTTACAATTACAGCATTTTTGAAATTGAATGGCATCACAATCACCTTTTCAAAAAAACCGAATTACTGTACTTTCGTTACTTTGAATATCGTTTCAACCGCCCTACAAATTGGTTCCAGTTTTGTGTGGAGTGTCGGCATGAACAGCTACTAAAAAAAAGGATGAAAGAAACAAAATAGCTCTAATGTACTGGGGCGTGGCATGAGAAAGGCCGATATTTCAATAAAAACATTAGGGGAAACCACTGAAACAATCTGCAAAAGAAAATTTTGCAAAATTGAAATTTTGGATTCTTTCTGGGCAAGCACACTTTTACGTCAACGCGTGAACTACAAAATGGCTATAAGATGTCATATGCAAGATTTTCTGGGTTAACTGTAAAATACACTCAAATGCAAATATTTTTTTCGAACTTCCTTTGCACGTTAGCTGTGCATAGGTTTTGAGAAACCTACTTGTGCCAAAAAAAGGTACCACTCTTTAGTTTTTTTTCTAATTTGTAAAATTTTGTTACTCTTTCCTTAATTGATAAGGGGCACTCTTTGGCCCAATCAGAGTTGAGAGATCTGTATTTAAGTTATATCTATGAAAACTCTATCGGAATTAATCGCTTTTTTCAGTTGCAGAAACCATTTCGTAATTTACTGTAAAACAATTAGAACACACTTAAGATATCTTATTGTGCTAACATACGAGTACACCGTGCGTCATTTAAATCCGCCACCAATTTGTAGTTAAGTCATTCATTATATATACAAGCAATATACCTGAAATTTGGTGTGAGACAAGCCTTGCCACTCGAACTTTGTACTAATCAAATGCCGCTAATCATTACCAATACGCTATTAGCCAACGATTCAGTGAGGTCACTAATCTAAACAAAGTCAGGTATTGGTTCAGAATTGAGCCCGCTCAACCAATGACAACAAGGCAGCAAATTTGCGGACATTAGATCACTTTTGACGCTTCAACAACACTTAGCAGTGATGACTTTAAGGACCCCATAAACCATTTAGGCTGATTGAAATCGGATGAATCACCTTATAGTCCAAAGAAGATCGATGTTAAAAGGAAATTTTGTTAGCTTATCATCAAAAAAAACCTCCAATTATCTGGGATTTATTCATCAACAATATGGGGTAGGATAGGTCACTTTGAGCCTTGATTCTGTCCACGGAATATCATTTTGTTCACTATCATTGGGTCATTCTGATATAGAGGTGAAGAATCTTTCCAATGATTGAAGTTTCTGATGCTGTGGCATTTTTTCTCGAAATGTTTTGGAAAGGTGTCAGTGTTTGGTGCTTTCATTCTTACATTTTTTCACTTAAGCTTGCATGTTGAATCTAGTTGTTTCTTGGCTTTAGTCTGGATTTCCATGGTCGATCGATTGGTGTTTTTTTTTTTTGATTGTTGGTGCTAGGGTCGGAGGGGTGAGTCTCGCCCGGCCAGCGAAGCCAGCCATCACATCGTCCAAATATTTCCGATAGGCAATTTCAAGTCCAGTATTAGAATGGTTCTCCGTCTGTGGGTGTGGATTTAACGTCTAATAGTTTTCTTGTGAAAGGTCGGGGAGGAGAATCGAACCTGGGACCTCTCTCACTACAGGAAGCTGCGCTAACCACGACACCACGTCTCCTCCCAAAAATCAAGGCATAAAAGTAGTTGACTGACACCATCGCATTATTTTTAAACGAGTGAAATCTCGAAAACTCGTCACACTTGAGAAATGAAGGTAGAATCAGATCGGCCTAACGCTTATTAATCATCGCCACCTCAACATTTCATCTTTAGAAATGTCTGCCAAAGTCTTTACAAAACATCTCGGTTCAAAGTTTGGAAAACATTCCGTATCCAAATGGTGACATTTTTTGGGGAAATTCCGAATTTACGGATCTCCTAATCGACTTATCAACCAAGTGACACTTCTGTTAAATTGCGTTTTTGCAACCACTGGTACTTTCCGTTTATCAATTTGTTTAAATCTATTCTGGAACTTCAGATGGCATACGCTTGTTGCAAATATCAGATCTGGAACCATATGTATGAGCATTTGGTTTCCTGACAAGTATGGTGTCTTAAATCGTGCATGGTGGCAAAGCTGGTCCTCGATCCTTCCTTATGTCTCGTTTAATCATTCGTCATGCTCTGTTCCTTTAAACGAGAGAAATGATCCAACCTTGATGAAATCCTGATAATAATAATGACGTTTCCTTTTCCAGGCAGATTCTTCGTCGGTGCAATTGAATAAAACGAACGGTGATAGTGCACATTAAATGCACATGTTGCATGCAGAGTGTGGACGCGAAAAAGTAGACTTCTCCATACAAACATTTACTTCAAAACCGATCGCAATGTTCAGTCTAGTTTTTTAGTGGCTTTTAAGGTGGTATTGCATGTTCATTTAATCGAGAACAGGATGGAATCAAGAAAAAGTTTTATATGATAATCCTAATAAGAAGGAAATCCTATCAGAGTTGGGTCAATTTCATGCAAAACGTGATCATTAGGGCTGAATATTTTAGGTTCACTTTTTGGGCAAATTATGACATAATTAGGTTGCCCAAAATTACGTTTTAGGTTTTTTTTAGGTTGAATAGATTACACCTTTTACAGAGGCTTTTCAGACCCAATTTTGCCTTTTATGTATTGTTCTACAGTAGTTTACTCTTGGCAAGAGGCAAGAGTAAAAGCAGTTGAGCAGAGACAAAGGCAATAAATAATTTATTTGGCAGTGGGGAAAAATGCAGTATAGAACAGTTTGTGCCAGTGAAATTTGTTCAGTGGCAGAATATGGTAGAAAGTGGCAAATAATTAGACCAAAAAACCCAGATCAAAAATTGTCGACCTAAAAAAGGAGATCGGATTTTTTGACCTTAAAACGAGTTCGGAAATTTTTGACCTAAAAACGAGATAAAAAATTTTCGACTTAAAAAGAGATCGAAAATTTGCGCCCTAAAGACGAGATGAAATGACTGAAAACGAGAAAAAAATTGCTCGAAAGGCAGAATGTGGCGGTATATGACTTCAAAAAATGACAGTGAGCGCCCTTAATTAGCAGTATTTCAAACAACTTTTGGCAATGTCGGCCTGAAACCACCTCGTAACACTAATTCGGTATATTGATGGGATGAAAAGCATTGTGGCTAACCTTGTTCCTTCTTTTGTTTTGTTGTTTTAACGACACTGGGGTAATTTTCAAGAGGGCGAAGTCATTGTCAAATGACTTTAGGATAAGAAAAAAAGTTCATTTTAGGTTGAAAACTTAGTTTTAGGTAAAAATTTCCCAAAAAAGGCGAGAAAAAAGTTGATTTAGGGTTGGAAACTTACTTTTAGGAAAAAATTGCGCAAAAAAGGCGTTTTAGGTTAAAACCTAGGTTTTTATGTAAAACCTAAAATATTCAGCCCTGGTGATCATTTACTTAGTCAATTACGTTCAGTCTAACCTTGGTGTCCATGAACATTGTCAGCGGCAGATATCTTATTGTTATCTCGAAAGTAATTCGTGTGCATTTTGGTCAGCATCAAAAAAATCCTGAAGGAAGAGTCATTCTTTTATCCAGTATTCTAATGTCCAGCTTTCAGGGGATTTCATTATTTACTAAACAAGTCTAACGATTGAGAGATCATAAAATGTAATGTTTTATTTAAGTTTAAAAAGGCGTTTGTCATTTTGCTTGGTCGTCACTATTCTATGTACAGTCAAAGCTGGATACAAGAATACTAGAGTTAGAAAATTAGAATACTTCCTTATTTGCCAAAATACACTGTTACAAAGGGTTCATCCTGAAACCTAGGTTGCGTAGTTTCTATCTTTTCTTTACCGCGGGAAAAAACCGGGCATCAAAATCAAATGATTTTGCGAAAAACGTCTCAAGTGAATCTAGATATTCTTGTTATGCATATGCATCCATAGTCAGATATCAATAGATGCGAGATACTTGCGATACTTGCCCATGAAGGACAGTTTTCCAAGATAGCTGAACAAAAGTTGCCAAAATATCACTGAAAGTTGCGACGATTCATATTCAAACTGATTTGAGGAATTAGGACTTAAGCGTCGTTCCATGTCTTGCCTGTGGTGCATTTTGGACATACTGGGTGGGGAGGGGATTAATGTTTGGAAATTTCAGTACTTTTTTGGCAACCTTTGGTAAGCTATCTGTTAAAATTATCCTTAAAAATAGAAAGAACCTTTTTGTCTGACCCCATGAATCTACGAGGTTGCGATAAGCCTTTGTTACGAAAAGTCATAGTTTAAGATAGTTCAGATAGTTCCAAGTACTTTAAAGACAAAAAATGTTATGTTAGGTATGGTTAAGAAAGGTTAAGTTAGATTTGAAACATTGAATTTTTTAAATTCAATGTTTTCAGGAAGCAAACGATTACCTTGGCTTGACAGACAATTCTTTCATTTTTACCATCATTTCTGAAACTTTACAAATCGCATGTGTTATGAATATCATGTTTTTTAATTAAAAAATCCCGTAACGTAATACGTAAAAAGCATTTTTTTAAAATAATGGAAAATCCCGTTCATTCTATTTTCAGAGGTAGAAAACCCCGTCCCGGGATCACGGGGATAATCCACTGACCAAACCTGAATATCACGTAAAAAGCTTAGCATGACTTTGCTTTTTAAAATACAATGAATAAGTTCCTACGTTTCCTACTCAATGTCTTTGAGTATGTTTTGGATTGGTGCATGTTTGATTTATTCCTTTTCTTTTTAAACAAACTCATCTTAGTCTGGATTCAGACCATTTTCGTTCTTTAAAATATTAACTTTGTGTTGATACACAATAGTTTTCAAAATGATTTTTGATTGAGATGTCAATGGTAGAAGCTTATTGATTGATCCTGGTAGCGCACTAGATCCTGCATTTAAAATAGCTACAAAACAGTGCCGAATTGAGTTGATAAATTTGTATCTGAATTTCTTCAAGTCTTGTAATCAAACCTACATATTCCTTCTCTATATTGAATATTCTTCTCATGAGCTGAAAACATGTATACTTTCATCTAGAGCGTTTCATCCAGAGATTATAAAAAAATTAACCCTTGCTACTTTACCCAACTTCAAACATTGAAATCCCACGCTATTTTTTTTTATTCAAGACCTACCAAACTGATAATGACACTGAGGAATATCGTTACCTATGAATGTCGGCTTTCGTTTCAATTTAAATGGACAAGGCTGAACTCCGGGGACTCGTGTTTGAATATTGGCCACGTTTTGACTACTCTACCGAGCCAGAAGGAGAGACTTTACCCTTTACTACAACATGACGAGAACAGGGCGTTGTTAAGTTAAGTGTTTTTTAAGCATAAATTAGTGTAGTCTAGGTATGTTACGAAAGAGTAGTTTAGAATGTGCTATCGTTTTCTCTTAACACCAAACTTTCCTACCCTTCATTATTCACTCGATCTTTGTTCATCAAACACTTTTGAGTCACTCCCCTGCCTCCTCGCAAAAGGTCCAGTCAGAATTTTATGGCCATTTCATCCCCGCCAAAAGAAGGATGTGGGGCTAGAAAAAAAGAAAACGCGTTTAAACCCAGCTCTGGCATTCAAGTTGGAAGTCATATCTGCAGTGCTATTCCTATCTTCTTAGTTTTATTGATAAAATTGTCAGATAAAGTATGAATGGTACGTGCCCAGGCGTGAAAAAAGAACGCCCCCTAAAAAAGAAGGCCGACACTGCAGACGGAAGCAAGTGAGCACCAACGGGTTTTGAAAATGAAGGGTCCGAACCCCCCCTGAAGTTGATCACACCACCCTAAAGGCTCACCAAGTGATTAGGGATTTCCCGAATCCTCATCAAATTGGATCCTTGTCTTAATCGTTGTCCACAACAGGATTTCCGAGATCCCTAACTTTTTTACATCGAGGATCGTTTCTCAGCGGCGTCTTTAGGGATACAAAACTTCACCTCCAATTTTAGGATCAACTCCCGGGACACAATGCCCCCATGGGTCATTCAAACCAGCACGCATTCCATTGTAGTACTGAGCTGTATTGCCTTGTACAATAGTTCTGTATTGGACAGAAGGGTGTATGTGTGTGTGTGTCGCATGGCTGGAAAGGGAACCACGAGGCATCCGAGCGCGACCGAAAAAGGCTCGATGGGTGTCGAGATGAAATCCATTAACCTCTCTTCTCTAGTTCCTTCCCCCATTCTTACGGCGGACAAATCGAATCCCGTTCCCCCAATTGGGAAAAGAAATTTTGTTTGCTTGGTCAATTTGTTTTCATAACTCGATCAAGGCACCTCGTGAGCGGCCTTATGTATTATCTTGGGCTTTCAAAGGGCCATATCGTTGGTTAGGGGACAATAAGATCGGGTAATTCTGCCAATTAGACTGTTTGTAAATGACCAGTCTTTCTAATTGTTAGATGCACACACTGGTTGGGAAGGAATACCATTTAAATGAAAATTGAGCATTGGTGTTATAGGCATTATGGCGAGACGAAATAATGTCCTATGTTTCATAACATTGGTGACGGACTTTTCCTTCTTCCTTTCTTTGTACAGACCAAGGTGGTTGTTCGCTTCACAGTACTCAAGACTGTCTTCAGATGAGTTGGCAATTGTCAAGGGACCCTGGACCAATTTTGTGGGTCGGGTCTCATCCTACTCGATCTAAGAGATGCTTCACGTTCCTGGCTACCTTGTTCTAAAACCCTTATATACAAAAGGTCTGGGTTTAGGGACAGCAAACCACAGTTTGACCACTTTTTGTGCTTTTGAGGCGTCCCAAGATTTCAAATCTCGTTCAGAAGTCGTCATACCAATATTGGAACTTCGAATTTCTTTTCCTTTTTTAAGTTAGAAATTACAGCCATTAAATTTCTTGTTACGAAAAAAATGTCCCATTTGAACCAATTTTACAAGATGCTTGAAAGGTCTGAAGCTTAAGGTCCATATTGATACGACCATCTCTGAAAAGGAAGGTGAGCGAGAGGGGAAGGAAGAGGCTTTATTTTGCCTCTAGTTAGCCGTCCACACCAGAGCTATGACAGATTTCTTTACTATAAGGACAAGAAATCCCAAAAATCTCGATTGTTTCCACACTCCTCGTGTCTTCTTCTCTGCACAAACTGTTTTCCACGCAGGAAATCTCCCTTCGTCAATTGGCTCGATGCGCATGCGCAAGGCAATCTTCCACTACAATCCACAGATGTACGTGGTCTTACTAGATAGCGCGAGATTAAATAGCCATTATGGAATTTATTAGTGTTTGAACCAAGAGGTAACATCACTGAAGGACCCCTTTGATAAGGCATCTTTGGATAGGTTGGAGTTGTAGAAAATGTTTGGGTGTACGCCAGTTCTCTAATCTTCCACGATGATCTGTGGAGATGATCAAACTTGAGAAGCGGCTTTTGGCGGGAAAAAGGCGCTTGGAACTTGGATGCTTGAGGAGGAGGAACGAAGACTCGGGATGAAGGGGGATCCTCGGGAACAATAGTGGACTATGACGACGTCTTTGAGAAGGCATATCCGTGTCCTCTGTCCCACTTTAGATCTCGTGAAAAAATTAGTCGATCCTCGTAGTGGATGGGACATAGAACAATTTGCTACCATGAAGCCTTTCCTGATCCTTTTCGTTCTCCTCACCATTGTGCATGCCAAAACAGGTAAGGGTCCTTTTAAGCTACCATTCCTTTATCTCCAATTCTCTTAGCTAGCTCCTTTAAGTGCACAAGAACAAAACTGTTCAGTTTATTGATTCAAGAACAAAGTTTGTTGAATGTTTGGAAAACGGTTCATGAATTATGAATAAAATGCTAGCACATTGGATAAAATATCATTTACCTTAAAGATGCATCGACTTCCAATACGAAAGCACTTTTTGTATCCATATTGTTTCAGATTTACTTTTATACCCTTAAGAAGGGGAAACCTGCATTTATTTTGCCTCTAGTTAGCCGTCCACACCAGAGCTATGACAGATTTCTTTACTATAAGTACTATAAGTACTATACCATAGTCATTTAATATTCATTGACATCAACACCGCAATTTCCGACACAAACTTTCAACCACAAATAACCAATTATCCATTCTGTCATAAAAGAATGCCACCTGATCCATCAAGAAAAATGTGTTTAAAACTAAACCACTTCTTGCTCTCATATTCACGAAATACAGAAAACCTTGGCTTAAAATGATGCCAGTAATATAATATTAATAAATAATAATAATACAGTAAATAATAATACAGTAATAAATTTGGAGCTTAGGATACACAAGAAGCACTGAATTTCTGGAGTGAGAGGCCTACGATAAGAATGATGAAATCCAGTAGGGTTAATTCAATTACTTTCTTCTACAAAAGAAACCTTGCTTGTATTGAGTAGACGACACATTTCAATTTTCAGGTCAATCAAATGCTGGAGTGAAAAGTTATGCCTTCTCAAACTTATGTCCTGGAGAGAGCATAGAATGAATGCGTTTACCCTTTTGTGGTAAAACAATTACCAGAAAGGGCTAGTTCATTCATGCTCGGTAGGATTTGCATTGAACTTTGAGAGAACTTTTGACTCCGACGTTCAATTGAGCTGAAATTATAATACGTATATATAATAGTTAACATAGGCAAGGTCTCATTTGCAAAAGCACGTAATTGCGTTCCTAATGAAAATCATGATTCCTTTCGTTAGCCTCACAGTCCAAAGAAATTCAGTGGTTCTTGGGATACAGTATGCCCAAATAGTACAGATAAATTAAGGCATTTTTGGTGTGTCGCGAGAAATAGGTGACACTGTAGAGGACTTGTCTTCATGATGTGCCAGAACTTTGACGGCTTTTCGAACGTGTTTGAAACAACCCCAAAGAGACCAGCCTAAGAAGAGCCCCGCCAATCCTCCAAAGCCTGAAGCCAAGTCGTATAAGTTAAAAGCCAGTTGTTCGGTTAAATGAATCACTCGGTCACCCATGTTCAATTGAATGTGGATTGACGTATGACGTGGGTCATTTAAATCTTGGACCAATTTGGTCTTGAGGGCGATTCTTGTACTGAATTGGACTCTGTCGCAAGGAAGGAGGCAACCAGTTTCGTTTCGAATCGCTTCATACGTTTTCCTCATGAACGAATGGCTCAACCGGTTTACATAATGAGTAACATTGGTACACGTGTTATTGAGGAGATCATCCCACTTACACATGGGATATTCTTTGTCTTTGTAATGAGCCAGACATTGAGATAAGGATCTTCCTCGGTCAGGCTGGCATTCGCGAATTCTCGTGACTTTCTGCAAAGTAAATTTCAAAATAAATTTTATTCATATCATTAAAGCAATGATGAATAGTTCGGGCATATTGTTTTGATGGAATAGTGGGCATCTCTGTTCAACTTGAACACTTTGCTTGCTTAAATAAGAAGCATTGAACTTCTTGGCGTGGGAGGTTAGGAGTGAGAGTTGTGATTTCCAGTAGCATTAAATCAATTACTTCTTCCTGCAAATGAGACCTTGCTTGTATGGGGTGGACGATAAATGTCAAGTTTCATTGCAATCGAATGTCGGAGCCAAAAATTGTGTTCTGTTAAAGCTTAGTGGAGGTTCTGAGACTGAGAATGAATGAATTAGCCCTGTTCTGGTGATTGTTTTGCCACACAGGGGCAAGTTCATTCATAACATCATGCTTCATTCAGTACATAAGTTTGGTATACTACATTTAAGCGGGCCCATTTGAAGAAGGTAGTGGTTCTAGTGTTCATCGAATGGTAGCCCGATTTTGGTCGTTTTTCCTCTGAATAATTGACGGAGAAACTAAAGCCACGTTTAATGGACTTATAAAGACGGTTTATGAACAGGATTGGTTTAATTCCGTCCCGTCGAAGAAAATCCCGTCTCTGGGATTCCGGGGAAAACGGGATTTTCAGGGATTAACGAGATTCGCGGGATCTTCGATTTTCATTGCAATATATGAAAATCGCAACTTTTATTTGTATTCTATTAGGCATAGTGATTGAAAACAGCTTTTATGGTGAAGTTCCAATGTCATTTTCAGATATTTATTTCATTATTGCCATCTTGAATTCTTGAAATCTTAATAAATTTAGAAAATCCCGTTTTTAGTCATAAAATCCCGTCCGGTTATCCTGTTAAAAATATTTTTTGCAAAATATAAAAAATGCCCTTTATCTCGTTCTTAGTCAGAAAATCCCGTCCCGGAATCCCGTTAATCCCGGGCTCCCAGGGACTGACCAACTTGGTCTATGAAGGGAAACCTGTCATTTGTGATGAATTTAGCAATGAGATATTTTTTTCAAGTTCGATGTTTAAAGGATGATTTGTCAGTAAATATGGGCACGGAATGTCACGTCAAAATCAAAAATTTGTATTCCTAATTACAAGCTTTTGTACAAATAAGTGCTAAATAATGTCTGCACTTGGAGTAATTCTATACGCTCTACGAAACTTGCCTCAAATTGAAATACTATACACATGAATTTGATTAAATCTTTTTCCTCCCGACATCAGTATGAGCTTTCAAATGAAAACTTACTTTCATTCTAAGTTGATAGTCTGTGGCTGTGCCCAAATCAATTGGAATTGAATCTGAACCCAGTTCTTCCATGGAAAATCCGAGTAAACCCAATTCTTGCTCTTCCAAAAATTGCATTGAAATAGTTTTTGCCGACAACGGTATTCGAGAAGAAGTGGTTCCCAGTCCTATTACTAAGATATCAAACTCCCCTTTCAAAAATGAGTCCTTGAACAATGATGAATGCAAATAGAAACATTGACCAACAAAGGCGAGATCCACAGGAAGATATTGCCAGTGTTGCAGAGACAACTGTTTATATTTGCCAGCAATGGTCATCAAACCCAAAGAATTGATGACATCCGTAACGTTAAGTAGATTATCATAAATTGCGGACAACCTTTCAAGATCACTATTGTTGTAAAATGTTAAATCATGGATTTCCTTGGAGGTGAAATTAGATTTGAAGCCGGGATATTGACATAACAAAACGCTAGGCAGGTTTAGGGACGACGCTTGAATACGGGATTCCAAATACGTTGTCTCATTCTTCAAGTAATTGACAATGGGTCCCTGATAGGTTAGATATGAGAGAATCAGAACCAAGAACAAGTACAAGAAAGTAATCAAGCTTTTGCCCACCGACACGTTTTGTCCCATCGTCACTTTCAGATTGGGTGAAGTTCAAACGACCTTTTTCCGACAGATTGACGTAACTAAACTCTACTCATTGAACACGCTTTATTACGTCAGGCCACTACGCAAACATCTCAAAAGCCAATCCAAATAGAAACCAAACTACACTTTTTAGTCCCTAATTGAGACCAATTCATCGATTTTTCAGTTGTCTTTGGCGTTAACAGTATTGGGTTATTGCTGCACCCAAGACCCGCCTTCATCATCATGGCAATGAATGTTGTTTTGAAGGCGAAATATGTTTCACTGGAGCATTGCGACAAAGTCGGCTTAATTCATTATCTTCTACACTAAACATACTGAACAGTGGTAAAATAAAACTTATCATGCCAATGCAGAACAACAAAGGGTATGCTGATGAGGGGTTCGCTCACTTCTCTAAGCGAAAATGGGGACTCCCCTCCAACTTTAGACTGCATCAGATTTTGGAACCAACAATTTCTGTTAATGATTGCCTTGAAGGACGGGAAAGCAGAGGCTGGGAAAACATTCATTTTGGCCTGTCATATCCATATTTTGAGCAATTTGGACATGGTAAACCAGGAAAAAATGATGATCAAAATTGAGGCTCATGATGTTCTGGATCCTTTGGGTCATTCAGTGAAATGGAACTTGTGTAACTACCACTTTCAACAACGTAAAATTTTTGCAAGTTACTTTGGTCGCATAATACGCATAATTTGCTAGTAGGACTGCATGAGATAGAAATACTAGAGGGCTGAATAATATGCAAATGTAATGAAAGTCAAACCAGCCGAGTTTCATTTGGTCTTTAATGCTTTGCTCCTTTGGCATAATTGACAAATGAATTAGATATCCTCTGCTATTTTCCGTGGGTGGGGAAGTTTTACGTTTTCAATAGCCAAATTACGTCACCGACAAAGTGTGTAAGTTGATCAAACTTAGAAACAATGTGTAGCACACTACTCGTAGTAAAGTTTGAAACTATCTTTGCCAGTTCATCATGCAGTACACTCCATTTCAGTGGACCATGTTGAGTGACTGAAATGAAAGACAAAATCCCTTTGGTCGGAGCAAGTTCACTACAAAGTACTATGCTTCATGCAGTTCGTTGTCTCAACTTGAAAAAGAGGACTCTCACAACTGGTTTCTTTTCTTGTCTCTTGACAAATTATGGGATGATTTGTAAAAGACTTGACATGACCAACTTGGGACAATGGGGTGGCCCATTTTAACCAACGAAACTATTTTTCTGATTTCACAATGCACTTGTCCGTAACCTTGTCTTGGTTAAATCCGACTTGGTAAGAAATTATATTTGTTTCATGACACATTCTTTTCGACACTACCTTTGAACGTGGCACAGTTGTATATGGAGGATTTTTGCCGATAGTTTCGAAGTTCCATCTTGAAAGTGAACCAGATTTGTAAAACGAGGCGCTTGCTAGATGATGGCTAAGAGCGGCTCCATCGAGTAGATGGTTGGCTCCATTTCCTTCGTTCAAGGGTCTGAGCCGAGCAAACCAGCTTCAAATGATATCAATTTTATCTTGCGACAATTCTACCATTGAAGAGCACACATACATTGTTCATACATATATAAATGCCTCGGGCTACGACGGACGAAACGACGAAGAGGATGTTTCCTTGTTGAATAGTAGAAGCCTAGAAGAACAGTAAGTGGCTCGTTCGTCCGTTCGTTCGTTAGTTAGTCAGTAAGTCGTCTCTCCTTCCTCACTTTTAACTAGAAATCCTTTGACATTCCAAGTCAGAGCCCAATGACAAGAAGTAAAGAACTTAAAAAAGGGGAGAGTAAATGAAAGAAAGAAAGACACAACGACTAAAAATTGCAAATTTGGGAGATCTTCGTTCATTTTCTTAGAATAACGAGTGGCTGATTTTTTCTAGCTGAAAGGCATTTGAACTCAAAGAATCGTCAGAGAAGTCAAAGAACCACATCCTTCGAGGCCAATTCTGCAACAAGTGGATCGTCCAAAGCGATTGGGCATCCATTAGATTACGATCGTTTCTTGGAAGAAGGTAAGGAGGAAATTGTTTCGCGCCAATCGTCTTGGTGTGAATAATGAGGTAATGCACGACCTCCATTTCTTGCACCTATTCAATACTCATATCAATCAAAGATACATCTTGGACTGTGTTGGATCCCTCTGTATGAAAGAAAGTGCTCCAATTGTTCCACCATTCAATCATCAATCTCAGGGCATTAAGAGTCTTTGTGTGGCATCTTCTTTCCTTGGGTTACAACTCTCGTTGGTTTTCGGGATTAGTGGACCAACTTCAGACCAACTACGTCATTTGGCTGAGAGTTGGCGGTCAAGGGATAGATGGCACGACCATTTCCTATTTCCTGAGGCGCCAAATCTCTCCTGATGTGACTAGAATGGCCAAGAAGGATTACAATTCGTTTAGTCCCAAGATTAGCACGATTGTCTTGAGTTTGTTAGAGAGCGAAGCAAAAGAGACCGTGGCGACAGAATCCCGTCAAACAATGCAATCTGCATTAACCAAAGCGAAAAAGACGAACTGATATCCTTTAAGAAGGAGCTATTGAGCAATAATCAATATAATTCAAGGTCCAAGTGTTATGATTGTTTAGTCGGATGCGCGTTATTTTTTCTCTTGTTCTTAACCGGGGATATTTCAACGTGTACGAACAGGGTGGCGGGAGTGAGACGAACCCCGGCCATGTTGACCAATTGGACATGCCGAAAGCCTTGTCGCATTAGGTCCAGGGCGATCACATAGGAGGCCAGATATTCATCAGGGGATGTGGAACTATCCAAGTGGTTCTTCACACGGAATTCGATGAAAGCAAAGTCTGGATGTCGAATGTAAAATTTAGCCACTTCTGCCCAAACAGGGTTGAACCCATTCTGAAAGTTCAAAGACGTGTAAAGATCCAGTAGTAAGGCAAAGGACAGTGTTCATTAAGTTAACCTTTGGTATCACTTTTGTAACATATTCTGCCTCGTCCTCGGGGTAACCACGGACTCGAACTTTTACGTAGGGCTCAATTATATCTCCTTTAATGCGTTGTTCGGATTTTGGCAAGTGTTGCCCACTGATGATCTTAATCTGTAAAACTTTGGGATCTGGACTCGACTTTCCATCTGCAAGTAGTGAGGACAAGAGATCGCTCTGTTCAAATAGTTTGCAGAACCACGCGCATTGTAAACAAAAGTTTTCTACACTTGCAATTATGACACTCCAACAAAGTTGGAACTTGGGATCAGGAACTGGAACAGTTCATAGTTGCAATAGCCAAAATTACGCCAAATAGCCTACACTAGTATCTAATCTGACAGGCTAAAACGACAGGTTTACCTAGTAATGAAGAGGGTTTTAAGATATATCCACATCTGCCATTTTGTCGGAACATTGCGCGGTTGAACATAAGCCTTCGATCCTTGGCCTGATAGTTCAGGGCCACCATTTGGCAACCCACGAGCCAAAGGGGCAAGGGATCAAAATTAGAGGAAAAAAGCCTCGTTCCCCGTGGATAAATCCGGCTCAAGTTGCGGCGGTTGTAATTGACAAACTTCTCCGGGGAGGAGGCAGCCACTTGGACGGCTTTGCTCTCTTCGAACGAGCTCATCTCCCAATAGCGTCGTGGCACTTCAAATCCTCTGAACTTGGTGGATTCCATGTAATTGACCAGGTCGGAAAATCGCTTGGACACGGTGTCCACGGATCCCACCGAATCCGAGTGTTTTCGCTTGGAATAATGCTGGTGAAGGGGATTACTGTAGAGAATAGAAGGCAGAGTTTGCACATGCTGCTCAGGACACTCAAAGTGCTGTTGGTTCATTGAATTTGGGCTCTGAATCTTTTTGGCCTTGATTAATATTTTCCGCTTAAGCTCATTTGGTGACGGGAGATGAGTGCGCGTTCGATCCACTTCTTGCACATAAAGCATGTCTCCCAGAATAGCGGTGAGATGTTCAGCCATCTTCTCCTGTTGCTTCTTGGAACAATGGTTTTCAATGGACAGAATGAGAGGGTACTCGGACGAGTAAAAGGCGTACGGCCTGACAGCATCAATCAGAACCTCCTTGAAGTCGAGCTTGGATGTCAGCGTCCATCCGTGATAAATAATGGGTTCACTCCGTGGTCCATCCCAGCAATCTGTGAGCAGAGCAGAGCACATCCACCAAACAAGAACGAACGAAGGATCGTGGGATTCGACCACGGAAGATGGAACAGCATAAAGGAACGAGCGAAGGGAAAGTGAAGAAGATGGGAAAAGAAGGAGATCGCCGCGGAGAAGAAGTTGCAATGAGACTTCATGAGTTTTCAAAAGAGTTTCACGGCAAGGGGAGATTAAGTGGGCCGATGAGGTCGAAAGAGGGGGGGCTTCTTCTACTACTGTACTAGATCGAAGACTGAGGCACTCTTCACTACCATGGGTTGAAAGAGGGATCAAGAACCATGAAAAGGCGGCCATTTCAAAGTGAATTATGGGGAAGGAGTTACTCATGGAAAAATAAAACACCTCCAAGCTTCGTCATGGGCCACCTTATGAAAAGAACTTTCAAAGCTTTTCAATTTGCATAGGAAGACCACTCAAGGGCTATCTCGAAATTATTCCTTCTTATAAATAGGATCTCTACTAAGAAAAAGACTTCACAAAATGAACTGGGAGTCTCTTTTTGAATGTTATCTTGGAATCATTACTTTCCCACAAGAATGCATTTCATCATCACCATCCTATCCTGACTCTTACTCCCTCAAACCTCTAAAAAAAGTTGCAACACTCATTAGCGTCCTATTGAAAACAAAATTTTATTAACTTCATTCTTGAAGATTTATTTGCATTCCTCACTCAACTTTCTTTCCATTCTACGACCTGGGAGCTCTGGACACTAAAGCTCACATTGACCCAATGTCCTTGTTCCTACTTGACCCCAATCATTTGATCCCAAGGTGAAAGGAAATGAAGTCTCATTGGAAATAGAACGGATTCGTTCCTAATTCGACGCATCTACATCCGGCCTTGAGAGCACGGATGTATCCATCGATGCTGCTCTCCGAAGTCACTTGATTGCCTACTAAGTAGGTGTTGTGAGATGTGGAAATGAAGTAATGAGAGAGGGAGTGATTCATGTTCTGAAAATCGGAAGGAAATCGAAAAAAACACGTGAAGCCGATAAACATTGGATGTTTTCCCGCCCGCCAAGTTTTTACCTGATAAACGTGTTCAATCTTGGAATGGTCAATAAGGTCATTGGAATCTGAGAAAATGAAAAACCGAGAGAACCCCTCGGGACTGAGAAGAAGGCGATTTCTCCGAGAGCCACAGGGTTCAAACTCATTGATGATTTGACGGCATTCTTCATCATCAGCTACACAATGTTGTTCAATCTCCAGAAATTTTTTCAACTCTGACAAAGTCATCGCTAGTCCATCGTAGCAATAGCTGTAGTTTTGAAATATCTCGATGAGTTCGTCTCGCTCCAGTAGGTTGTGATAGAACTCGAGGAACTCTTGCTCATCAATCACTTGTTCGCCATCGATCTCCGTTCGATTCGTATTGACCTCATCGAAAATGGCACAGATCTCCTTCTCCGTGAGGTTGATGTTGAGTTGTTGAAGAAGGCCAGAGAATTCGTTCAGAGTGAGATTCCCATTGTGATTCTCATCCGCGGTGTGGAACTGATTACGGAGATAGAGCTCGTAATCTTTCTGGATCTCGATGCTCTTTGTAGCGTTGATGATCCGACTCAGGTTCGTTACCCAACTGTTGCAAACCTTTTGGTCTTCAGCCACGAGATCCAATGAAGGAGTGCGGTAATGGGAATCAAAAATGAGCGAGAAACAGTTCTCGGCCTTCAAGCAAGTGGCAAGGGCCTTAAAAGTGTGAGCCTTCTTCTCGACGACATTGAACGTGTCCGTGGCGAATCCTCGACGAACTTCGACGATATTAGCGATATCAATGGAATGTTTGGAATCCGACTCCGGGATTACGATCGGAGGTGTGGTGGGCGTTTCAACCGAAGAAGGAGACGACGGTAGAAGATTAGAGTCCTTGGCGAAAGTGAGCGAGAAACGCCTCGGTTCTGACACATATTCAACGGAGAGGGTGTCCAAATTCAAAAAGAACCGTCGTCGGTAGCATGTGATGCCTTGAAAAGTCTTCTTTCTGATCTTCCAAAGATAACAACCCCTCACGAGAATTTCGAGATCATCATCTGAACACGCACTTCTTACACTCTCTTTCCACGCTGAAAAGGATTTGGGCTTTGTTCTCACTGATTTGAACCGCAAAAGGCGGGGAGAAGGCACATGGAAGGGCGGAGAGCCACTCCCAAACCCAATTTCAGGCGTTGAAGGAGCTGAATAATCACTGAATTCACCTTTTTCATCCACTGGTTCCATGCCAGATAAGCCACCGTCAACAAGGATGCTCCTCCACTCACTCCTGAACAAAATCGACGACTTAGCTTAAAAGACGTTCTCGAGAGGTCATGGCATTAGCTAATTTCTCAAACGGTCGAAGAGCTTAACACACTTTTTTGGACTCTTGGATCACTTCTGTTCAAGAACGACACTTCACACACAAAGATAGGAACACGAATTCAAACTTCGATCCAGACGGATTCGTTGACTCAAGAAGGAGGGTTCGATAGCGTGTTGTTTCTATGTACGAGTATCAGTCACTCGCACTTCGTACGTAAGGTGTATGAACATCCAAAATAGAGCGTCGGGTTGGCCTTTTGCCTTTTGTCCGCGGCAGAGGAAGTAGGAAGATGTCTTCGTCTTATGTACTAGTTCTCGCTTCATTACGGGCCCTGGCCTTTAGGCATGGCCCAAAGAAGAGCGAAGTAGATGCCTTGACCTCAGGAATCCGTGAAGAAAGCAGGATAAGTTGCCCTACTCACGATTGCTTGGCTTTGCAAATCACTAAATCTATTGGTAAAGAAATAAACTCGTCAAGTTCTCAATTAGGAGCTGTCGGACAACGAGCACAACGCGGAAGACCGAACTCCGTCAGCTCGAAAAGTTGCATGAGAGAGTTAGGTTTATCATGTTGCTTGCGGTCTTTCCATCCTTCATTCTAAATGCTTTGGATTTGAGGATGACGCGGGGATCAAACGCAACATTCACATTTCGCAACACTCCCCCCCCATGTTTCCCTGTTTTCGTACTTTACGGACAAACAAGTAATGTCACGTGCATTGGCCGGACCAACTTAGGAAATATGGAGGATTTATCACAACACGGGTGCTCCTTAATGTCCCATTCTAGCGAGCAATTTGTCGCGAATTTATCATTGTCAGTATTGACAAAGGCCAAAACATTTCATGACCGCACCTCGGGCTCAACTCAGATAATAGCGTGGAACATCGAGTAATGTTAATGTACACGTAGTACAACACAAAGTTTGTTCGGACCCAAGCTGGGCAATTGCAGAGTAATAAAATTTCGAGAATGTCCTCGTCCCAGCGTATGTGGGTACTCGTGTGGATGTGTGGGTGTGTATACATATTTTTTGCCTTCTTTTCCTCACCTCAGCCGCGAGTTGTTCCTACTGTTGAATGAGACTGAACTTTGTTCCCCCGACGCGCTTTCATCTTGGCCTTCAAGTGCCGTGGCCTTCATGATCTGGCAAGGGACCTCTACACTTCTGGACGAAATCCCTTTTGTGCTCTAGCACAGTAAAGTGATAACTTTATCCTTAATTGAAAAATTTTGTCATTAGAAGAAGTTACTCTAAAATAAGCTAATTAATTTCCAACAAATTTTCGTTTTGTAGACACCATTGTAAAAAAAATGTAGTACAAGCATTTTTTAACAAGGATTTAAAATTTTAAAAATTTTGACGTTTTAAGAATGATCTTGCTTTTTACAATGAAAAGAGAGGAACGAACTCAATCTCAAAAAAAAAAATGTTTATCATTTGTTGGGTGGAATGCAATTCACAACAACATCTTTTTCACTCTTTACGGTTAATGTACTTGGGAAACTGTTTGTTTGTTTGTTGAGGAGTCAGAACGCAGCTTCGCAGCTGCGATCTGACAGAGGCTGTCCGCCTTATGGGGATATTGCCGCTCCACTTGGACAAGCTAACAAGCAAGCATTAATTTTTACCTCACCCTCGGGAATGACCCCAGGTTCGCCCATTTAAGCCGTCAAGGGCCGTGACTTCTGCATGTAACTTAATACCACAGGTCACTAGGACTCGGCAAGCCCGGGATCGAACCGGGGCTTGCCTAGTATTTGGCATTGAAAGACAGTTCAATGCTAAATTTTGACTCCGAAGAGTTGAGTTTGGAAAGTTGTGTGTTGCATTTGAAAGACGGTTCAAATGCAAAATTTTGACTCCGAAGAGTTGAGTTTTGAGGGTGGCAGTCAGCCGGGATCGAACCCCAGCCATCTGCACGACAAACCGACGCAGTACGCACTACGCCATGCCTCACCCCTCAGTACTCGGGAAACTGTACCCACAACATTAATGTCACAGGCCTCAGTTTTACTTGCATCAATTTAAAGCCTTTTTATCCGTTGGTGCTGTCAATGTTTCTTTTCAAGATTTTTAAGAAAAATGCACGAATTTCGATTTGATATTGAGAAATTGCTCCAGGAATGATAGTTGTCCATGACGAGGCCTAAAACTAAATATCCACGGCCACGGTTTCTTTGAGATTATACAAAGGCCAAATGAACAAATTCTACTGCTAACAAAATATGTGACAGAAGTGGATCCACTTAAATTTTTGTTTCAGATATGTCTAATTACATCAAAATGATTAGATTGAGGGAAGAAAATCATTTATCAGTGGTCCAATTTAATGTAGAGAAAGTGTTGCTGTGCCAAGTTGTCATACGATTGAAGAAACAAAGTAAAAATGAACTTGTTTTCTTAATTTCCATTTTTTTAAGACGTGCAGGTGTCTTAAATATTTCATTTATTCCGAGCAACGAGTATTCAGAAAACGATGTAGTCATTGAAACGACCACACCAGTATGTTTTTATGGATTGTAATTCCTCATCTTATTTGTGTGGTATCAAATCAAGCATTTTTCATTGTTATTTTTGGCCCTATAACATTTTTTTCTGATCGTGATACACTCAGCACCTTCTCAAAAGTACTTGAACTCAGCTTGTCAGCTGTTTGTAAACGGAGAGAAAGTCATCGCTCCAAATTCTTAAGCGTTTGAGCTCATTATGGAATTGAGAGAGCTTAGCTTTTTCATTCATTGAAACAGCCATTTCGGTTGATTCATAGCCATAATTGATGTCCATTGGGAATTTAGTTGCTCTGTTGAACTAAAACTTGCGCATTTGATTGTTAAAATTCTTCTGATTATTGTCTTGTACTTACGGTTTCAGAGGGAATAACTTGTCAGTTGTCACCCTTCAACGAAGACGTACTTTTCCGTTTTGGGTCACATTGCCGACCTTAGTTACAATTAGCCTTAGTAATCCGGCCAAAAACCGACATTTCCTTGATTATGGCATGAACTTTAAATGTCCTAGTTAGAACTAAAGAAGCTTCTTTAGTTAAAACTATGGGTGTCAATGTCCTACACAATACACATAAACAGGAAGGCAAAGCAAAGCAGATTTTTAATCGTCTTCTTAGCCCTAATCAAAGAGGTTGCCCTAATCAATGAAGAAAAGTGTTTTTGTTAAGAGAAAATCAATCTTGCCTTTGAGGTGCTTATGCTTCTGGTAGTCCAAAATTTCGAAAAAAGCTAGCAAAGCACGAATAAACAAACCATAAAAGATACAAGAACATTAGCTTATGTCTACTTCCCAAGCTTAACAGTACGTGTTGCCTATTTTTTCGTGGTGCACTTGCAAGATTACGTTCAAATGAGACGCCATAGTTTAAGAAACAAAACAAAAAATGAGCCCGCCACTTCAAACGGATAAACGAGTTTAGTCTGGCCTCGTTACGACACTCGAAAGCCAGGGAGTCGTACTTTGAGAAGGTGTTCTTCGGAAATGTAGACAGCCCGGAAAGTCTGCGGCTGTAGAAAGGCCAACAAGATGTCCTGGGAAATGTCGGTCGTACCCTTGCACGAAATCCAGAATTCGCTTCCTCAAAGTCAAGGAGCTCGTTTGCTTCGCCAAAATTATCTTCGACTTTGCACGCTGAAAACTGACGACTGAACGAGGTCTTCCGAGGGCAAACTTTGAGCAATTGCGGGTAGATACGACAAAAACACGTATCTTTTTCCTGAATAAGCCATTGTCTGCTCAACAATATTGGATAAGTCGTCAATATATATTGAAAATAAAATGAACAAGGTCTTATGAATGACAACATGACAGCTCAGAGCATAATATGATGGATGATGGTTCTTGAGTTTTTGTCAATAAAGTCCAAACAAAGGATATTCATGTTGTCTCATCCTTAGGTTCAATGCTGCCATATTTTCCGGAAAAAGTAAACAACGTTACTGTGACCATCGGACAAAATGCTGAGCTCAGGTGCGCTGTCGATAATCTGAACAATTACAAGGTAAGATTCACGAACAAGTTTTTTGTCTCACCTCTCCGCAAAGAGCTAATGTTGAGGTTGCGATATGAGTTTCATGACATTCCGTGCATATCTTTTAATTTTATTTTAGGTTGCTTGGGTTAGTGTGGATTCCCAAACTATTTTATCTATTCATAATAACGTTATAACTCGCAACCCTCGAATTTCCTTATCACGACCTTCATCCAACCAATGGCATCTGCATATTCAACGTGCCAAGCAATCTGATCGCGGGTGGTACATGTGTCAAATTAACACCGATCCAATGGTTCATCGTTCGGGCTATTTGGAAGTAGTGGGTAAGCTGTCCACCAATGGGATCTTCGACATAGAATTAGTTCCTCAGTCGTTTTTCTATTTAGTTCCACCTCGAATTCTAAATAAGGACGATGAGGGAGATCTTGTTGTACGCGAAGGTGATAATCTAACCATCTCCTGTGACGCAGTTGGTCATCCTCGGCCTCACATTGTTTGGAGAAGAGAAGATAGCGAGGATATCATGGTTGAAGGAAGGAAAGGTATATGAAAAAAAAAGATTGTCAAACCTCTACCTCCCCTCAATTGTCATTTTTTATGATAGCTGCGATTGTCGAGAATCGGACATTGCGGATTCCCAAGATCAGTCGCTTGCACATGGCGGATTATTTGTGCGTGGCCTCAAATGGAATTGCTCCGTCGACGTCAAAAAAATATCGAATCAAAGTTCAATGTGAGTGACTTGAGTAGAACTCATTGAGTAAAAGCTAGGACAAGAAGAGAAACGGCAAGAACTTCCATCTTGCTTGAAGGGTATGGGAACAAGCTATGCTCAAACACCCACGTATTGTGCCAGGTCCCTTGGGAGGGCGTCTACACCTGGAATCGCGTTGAAAATGTGGCAGAAGCGTCTCGGTACTTCAATCTCTCGGGATGATACGTAATAAATCTAAACTTGATCTTCTCCAGATTAGGCTTCAGGATTTCTTCTTCAAAAAAAGGAGACCACTCACCCACACCCAAAAGGACTACGCGCACCCAACATGGTTCTTCCAGTCTGTTCTGTGGTTCTTTGCATTTTGACTCATTCAATCCTTCTTCGTCGCCTTTCGGAGTGCACATTTGTGAGATGGCTTGGCAAGGAACATCAAGTACCTTTACCCTCGACAAAAATTTAAGAATCCGAAACACCACTATAAAAATGAAGCTCTCGCATCATGCACAAATTATTTCTTTCTCTCAAAGGTGTGATTCAAAGGAAAAACACTAGCAGTAAAGGACCCTCAAGTTTACTATTTGTAGTTAAGAGCGAATCTTATTGATATTTTTATGGTGTTTTCTTCGCCAGTGCAAATAGTCATTACGTTTTTCCACTCATTGATTTTAAGAGGCTCAAGTTCCACAACGGGTTGGTGTTCCTTTGGAACATTGTGCTCGAACGTTTTGAAGGCGAAGGGTGCGCTCTGCTATTCAATTCGCAATTCACCGCACTAGCAACCAAAAGATAATTTTATACCTTCGCTAGATAAATTCGAAGGCTGTGAATGCTTTACACTCAGAGTGCAATAAAATCAATCTCCGTCTGGGTGGGGGTGAATTCTTTTGAATAAAATTAGAAACGGGCCTCGTTTGCCATGAAAAAAGCGCAACTGCTTGTCATTTCGAGTTTGGGGTATATTTTTAATCAAGGAAATGCCAACTTAATGTACTCTTTTGGCATTCCGTATTTTTACAGTTATTTTTGTTCATTTCAATTTCAGTTCCACCAATGTTTTGGATTCCCAGTCAACTAGAAGGCGCTTACGTCGGACAAGATATCACTCTGGAATGTCATTCGGAGGCATTTCCTAAATCCATCAATTATTGGATCAAAGAAGACGGTGCCATGCTTATATCAGGTATGCCTTTAGATTCAATTTGAAAAAAAAATGAACCGAGATCATAAGTGTTGAAGTAATATGGTAATAAGACCAAAGAACTTGGAACGGAAGGAACTCATATTTGTTGTATTTGGAACACCTCGCATATCTTCAATGCCACTTTCAAATAAATCCTAACTTTAAACCTCAGCATTTCAATGGAAATGTGGAGAAATATTAACCTGTAACATTCCTAACAGGTGTACCAAAGACAAAAAAGTGGAGCGTATAGGACCTTTTCTAAATTTCTCATGTTATAGGGTTTGAAAGTTATTCGAAATTGACCGCTTGATCGTCCCTTGCAGGGAATAAATACGAGTCTCTCATCGTGGATAGTGGATATAAGGTGTACATGAAGCTCCGCATTCGGAACGTGTCCAAGACCGACTTCATGGAATACAAGTGTGTGGCTAAGAACTCATTGGGAGGATCCGATGGTTCTATAACATTATACGGTGAGTGCCCCAACGGACGGTAAACTGTAAAGATAGGGCGCTTGAATTAAGCTGATGAATTCTTGGCATTGCTCCATCCAAACGTACGAGGGTGGTGTCTGTCTAGCATATGGTTTTAACTAGATTAAACCTCCGTCCAGTCATATGCAGTACGTGTTAGGGCTTATCTTTCAGAGGTGAAACCCCCGACAACCACCACCACTCTGGCCACCACCACAACGACGGCAGAAACCACTCAGGGATGGTTGGAAGTCGACACAACCAGTGCAGCAGATCGACGACGCCAAAAGGAAAGACGAAGAGGTAAAGGGATGATTTGGTTTGGTTGGCTGGTTGGGTTCTATGGGGAAAATGTGCTCGTAAAGACATACGAATAAGTTAACACGGTCGTGAGAAAAAAGTGCCTTTATGCTTGAAATGTATTGTAGAAGAATTTTCGTAGTGGGTTGCGATTGATTGCATCGTTTTAGAAACATGTTAGCTTTTGTTCCTCTTGTAGATATTCATTTATTAGTTAGTTGCTCTGTTCTAGAGAGAAAATTGGCCAAGAGGAGAAAAGAAGCTTCCCGAAGGCAAAAAGAACTCGTCACCTTTGATGAAACTCCTAGTCCCCCAATTGACGATGAAAATGGTGAGCTGTAAGGGTAACATTTTCCATTGATGGACCGAAAATCCCTGTAGAGATAGCAGACACGCTAAGCATAACACTTTTTCTTTGAGTATCTAGTGTAATATAATTAGCAAACATTTTATTCACTCCTTGACCTATTAATTTACAAGGTTTTTCATAAAATAACAGGGTTAAAAATGCTTTTGGGTCATTGCTTTGCAGGAAACGAACTATGAGACTTTAAAAAAAATCACTGTTTCACAACAAACAAAACAATTGGATAAAAATTTTGATTGCATGAAATTTACTTTCCTTTTCATAAGAGTAATTGGCTCATTGACGACCAAGTGTTTCATCTCCAATCAGAAAATAATTGGCTCTTACTTAAAAGAGCTAAAAAGGGGTTTTGTTGTTAGGCTGTGTCGGCAAGCGGGTGCACTAAAAAGCAGGCAAATGAGTTTTTGACTTGGTAACAGAAACATATTTTGACTAGTTTTTATTTTTTTCCTAGTTACCATCACTAAAAGTTGTTTAACGGCATATTAATATTCTCGAGATTTGCTCCCATTGCTCAACCATCTCTTAAAGCGGGTAGCAAATGATTATTTAAATGTGGTCTTGGTAACCACGTTGGGAGTTTTCTGGATATTTTTTCTCAATTTTTTCGTCCATGGGAACAACTAGAGTCTCAAAATGACATATATGAATCATGTAGCAAATAGTAAACAATAACAAACCTTGTGCAAAACTTCAATGAATAGGCTTTTAAAAAATTGAGCAAGAAATTGTGGCACCGGACCAGCGAGGCACAAATTAGTCTTCGGGATTCTTTGGACAATACCACAGGAAAAGAGACTCTTCGAAGTTTAATGGTCGAAATGGTCACCCACTTTCTGACTTAACAAGCTCAAGATTGTCAACCAATGACTAACATTTCTTTAAATCTTTGCCTTGTTTAATTTTTGGCTTGCGTCCCCCGCCTCTCATTCTTTTCTTGCACATTCGGCAAATTTGACTAAAATGAAGGACCTAGAGTCCGTAAATACCATGCAGTGTTTTATGTACATCTTTGATAATCTAACTGGCCTTGTGCAATTACGTTGTTGGACTCCAGAAAGTGTAGTCAAAGCCAAGTTTGTCAAAAATGCTAAAAAAAATTAGTAGTTAAAACTGAAATTTAAAAAAAGCTTTTTTTTAATTGGGGAGCCAAGAAACACTTTTTCTTCGTTATGATTGTTAAAAAACTCTAGAAGATATCCATCTCACAAAATGAAAACCTTTGGCCGAACAAACACAATCACAGACAAGCTTAAAACAAGTCTAAATTTTTTTTGCAACCAATCGAACTGTGTGAAGTGCATGCATGCTGAAAAAACAAAAACGCTTATTTATGTTGGCTGAACATAAATGCTTGCCCTACAAATATAATTACTATTTTAGATTCACGGCTCAAAAGAAAGTCAAACACCTAAAAGCGAGATAAACTGGCCAAATATATGATACAAGATGTTCCAGGCAGGGATATTAGTTATAACTTGGTCTAATTGTTCTTTTCAGAGGGATTCTTCGAAAAATTTGGACTGGGTGAAGAGAGCAGTAGCCGAGCATCGTCAATATTTCAAAGAGGTCCTGAATCATTCATATTGAATTACGCTTACATCTCATGTACTTATAGTTTCTGTATGATTGCACTGACTCAACTCAGTAGAACTAAACCTGAATTATTTGTTTAGTTGCACTTGCTACAATCGGAACTATGCGTCATTCATTCTGTTGTCAGTTCAAGAATGACGAAATTCAATGTATTGGTAAACTTGTGTGAAATAATAAAGATCTCATTTTTATCCTTCAATTTCTGAACAACGGTCTTAACGTTCAAGTCTTCAATATTTTTTATTCTCTAAACGATGACTCAATTCTTACAAAAGATTCCACTGCCACCAAGGTGATATTTTCACATCTCTCTGACTTGCTCTTATCAACATTGAACCCCTCTTCATCACTTTTACATTCAGATTTGTCATGGAAGTGACACAAACCCAAAACAGTGAGTGAATGTCCAGTCGAGACCTTGAACGTCTTTGAAATGAATCCTTTTTTGAAGTGCCTACTTTTTGGTGTAGTGTTTGTTACGCCTAGAGTCAATTCTTCGATTACAAAGGCTCGTGATATACACTTAACAACGAATGTGGACAAAGAAGCTCTCCTGAAACGTGACCCAACAATTTTTTGTCTGACAAGCGCTTCTGCGCACTAAAATTTAAAGTAATAGAAAATCATAACGTTTTGGTTGTGCTTGTACCGATTTAATTTCGACAAAGTCAAGATTGCTAACAACTCAAAAATCTAAACTTTAAATGGCCTTCAAGTTAGTCAAAAAATTGTTGGATGATAATGTGTGGAAAAATCTAGCTGGCACAACAATTCTGAAATGCAACATGAAAGACGAATATCTCCTTGGAGAGAGAGGGGAAAATGACGAGGAAATGATCCTTTGGAAAGAATGCAAATGGAACAAAATTCAAAACAATGTGAGGCAAGAACGAGAAGTGCGCAGAGTAAAAGAAGCAACACCAAGAGGGGAAGAGACCCCAAGGCTATTAGAATGCACAGCTAATCATTCTTGGATCCTCGGTCTTCAAGAACCATGGCCTTGTCAAGAATCGCCTCACGAGTTGTTCTGGTTGCCGATCGACAAGGGGAATAATCCTTCTTGCACTGTCAGAATCCCCACTGCCCAAGAGTCGGAGGTGTCATCTTGGTCTTGTTCCATAGACGGAGAGCTTGGTCGTCCTCAAATCCAAAGTGAAACAAAGATCACTCCTACAGAGCCCAAGGCCATCGAAATCACTCCGGTCCCTGGAACAGATTTTATTATTGACCCCAACCAAAAGTACTTCAACGTGATTTGTTTTGTGAGAAGATCTTTCCCGGTCCCTTTGGTCAACCTCACTACCATGGCTAATAATCAACTTATTCCAATTGAAATCGTGGCGCTAAATGTCGACGAAAACATATTCTTTCCAGGCACCTTCGATTTATTTGTCGAGTTCAGGGTGAATCATTCCCTCCTCATCGACTCCAACCCATTAGAGCTGACTCTCACTCTGGAACAACTCGTTTTTGATACCAAAATCTTTCTCATCACTGCACGAAGAGAGGCCATTGGTCTTAGTCCCGGGCTCTTGGCATTGGTAATCATTCTTTCCCTTTTGGTTCTCTTTGGAACCGGTGCAGGGCTGTTGATTTGCTACAAGAAGCACCTGCTTTGCTTCGAAGTCTTATCAAAGCATGATGATCTCCAACGACAAATCGCCTCCCCCAACACGATCACGTTTCCACGCTTTCATCCCAACAAGAAAGAACCAAAGGAGCTACATTACGTTCCTGGGATTGAATTTCAAACTATTACCAATGGCAGTCAAAATTTTGAAACTGGCTCCAGACCCTTTCAATTGAACGAATACGATGACGAACCCGACTTTTTGCAAGTGTGGCAAGTCGAACCGCCCGTCAGAGATTATGTTTTGATGTGTTCATCTTCTTTAACCAGCTTGGATAATATCCCTTACGATGAAGTGAACTATATGAGAAATATTGACATTGATAAACACTCTTCAGAAGTAGCTGATGAACTCCAGTGGAAATCTCCTCCCAAACGACAGTCCCTCAAAAGTCAAGAGAGCGAATGCTGAAGGCTGAATATGTAAATTCTGATCTGATTCCTTTCTGTGTTTCATTCATATTTTCATCTTAGTAGTTTGCTCCACGACTAGGCTAATCCCGCTACGATTCATTGGAACAAGAAATAACTGTTGGTGGTGGTGGTGGTGGAAGTGGTTCCTGTTGGCTCAGTTCAATGAAGGCAAATTGTTCCTCATAAAGGGGACGAAGGATCGACGAGAAACTTGGACCGAGTTGAGTGAATTAGAAAGACCACTCTGCGGCCTTGTATACAGGGTGATCTTGATAAAAATGTTAATGACATTCGCTCACTCGGGACAAATATGCCCAACAACCAAAAACAGTGGTACTGAAATGCTCGTATACAAAAAAACCAGCTGCTAGAGCGGAATTTCTGTCCAATATGGTTTTCATGAACACTCTCGACTCCATGCATAACTTTGAAAATGTCAAACTAATGTTGTGACTTTTGAGACAAAAAGGAAATAAACCCAAATTAAGGCCCTTGTACATGGAGTTTTCAGCTTTAAAATTCGACTTTTTTTCGGTGAAATTGAAATCAAATGCTCAGGGTTCCGTGTGTATAAGATGGTCATTTCATGTGGCAAGGTCAATTATACTTTACACAAGTTTGATAATCCTCATTTGGATCTAAGGTCGCTTCTTGAAAACTCTTATGATGTTTTTACGCAAGTGTCAATCTAACATTTGGTCTTCGCTTGTGCCTCAGTAAGTAGCCGACAACCAATCTTTTGGCGGGATTTGGTTCGCAGGGAACGGAAGAAGCTCCTACTGAAACAGGAAGGGAGAATGGCGGGCCAAACGACGGTTAAAAATGTTCTTGACGGGAAAGCCAATTCCGAAGGACTTTCATATCAACCTTAAGAGGGATAAAGTGTTTCATTTGGTTTTTCATTCAACCCAGACACTGATGTGCGACTCAGGAATTCCAGACATTTCTGCACTGTTTTCCTCGGTGATTGTTTGCCAGAGTCATTAGTTCATATTACAATTCGTCAAAAATGGTCGGAGTGAAAGCAAAGAGAATCTGATAATCTCTAGTTTCTTCTTCGAAATCCTGGACTCAAAAGACAATGTTAATTAGTGCTTAAAGTCATCATGTTCCTAGTAGGATTATTATTTGTCTTTGCCATCAAAGGTAAGGCCATTCATGACTCATTTGAACCCTTTTTTCCAGAAAAAAATGTCTTTCCAAAAAAGTTATTTCAGGATCACAATTTTCTTAGATATTGAGTTCGGCCAAATGGAATCAAACACCTGCCATTGTCCTAATGAATGTCTATCATTGCTCTTAGTCTTTGAAGAATTAAGGGGCATAAATAGAGGTATAATATGATCAAGCTAAACCTTTTTAAGGAAAATTCCTAAAGTTCTTACGACAATTTGTCGATAGCATTAAAATGTCGACAAACAGCTCTTCCGGTCACAGGAAAAAAGATAAGGAGGGTTAGTGTCGTGGCCTTTGGCACATTTGTAGCTGACTGAAAGATCAAAAGAACAGAGAGTTCCAAGGTACGATACTCGGGATTGTCACGTCTAAGATATGTCATTTAGTCACTATCAGCCACTGAAATCAGCATTGACAACTTCAATGGGCGAACCAGTGGTCATTCTTGTAGAAGCAGTAGTTTATGTTGTAACATCTTTACGGGTGTACAGCCTTCTTCAAGACAATTGCTGCCCAGTTAAGTTCTGACTCCCAAAAACATAATCTTTGTTCATATACACATACAGAATAAAACGATATGGTTTGTCTGGTTGCCTTATTGAATCCGTGCGTTCCCTTATATTGGATGTAACATTATGAAATATTCTTGCTGCTTTCCACGTTGTGGTTGTCATTGGTATGATTTTTATGCTTATTATTTTATCAGCAATTCGACGGCAAGTTGGTATTCCAAGCACTAAAGATTTGGAAATGCATCTTAAAATGGGATCAAACCCAAACGGTCCGCACGGCAAATGGCTAAGTCTTCATAGATGAGACTTGAGGGGGCTCTTATTCTTAAAGGTGACAATACCGAAGGAATTACTGAAATTTACGTTATCTGGTCAAAAGTAGGCGTGAATTAAATCGTACTTGAACCCAAAATGAAAATTGAGAAAGCTTAATATATGACACTCAAATTGAAACACCATGCAAGTTTGGCCAATTGTGATATTTTTGCGATCGCAGACGAATTTGTAGCCTAAAACATCCCAAACTGCAGTCCCAACTTCAATTCCAAAACATCCCACGTACTTTAGTCACTGATCGATGAATTTAATGGCTTTCAACAATATTACAGTTATGGTCATGAAATAATGCACAATGCAAAACGCACTGAAAGTAAATTTTGAGTGCTACGAGGTTATATCTTATACAAGGTCTTACGGCGGGGATATCAGTGGCTCATGGACCTTCCCAATGGGAACGGATAAACAAATTTTCCCCTTTCGTCAGAGATCGAAACGACAAATAAAAAGCATAACATACTGTGCATAGGTCCAATAGAAACTCTAACACAGCAATTAGAATCACCTAAGAGAGACTAAGATGTGTGTTTACAACCGGATCAGTTTTGGATAAAGCTGGCAGAGCGTGCTTCTACGCCCACCATGATTCAAGAGCTCAACAAATCTCGACTAATCATCATTTTGGACAAAGGAACCCCCAAAAATATGGACAAACTTTGAGCCGTCTACAATTTCCAATTTGCCCGATGGGTAGATTTGATGTTAAGTCGTCCAAATCAAATATTCTTAAATTACGAAAACAATTAATTCAAAATTGCGACCAAACTTTCAAGTCAGAGTGTACTTTCTCGTCTAAACCAGTGAAGTTTGGACAAGTTCAACTGATGTCTTATTCAGTTGGTCAATAAGGAACTTAATTTCCAGTGTTAAATGGAAATGGAGGCCTTTAAATGATATCGAACGCCTCCGAGAAAAATTGCCATGTAAAGGGGTTGAATATCTTTGGGACATGCCCTTTTAGACAATCTGGGAATTGAAGCGAAATCAGAATGAATGAAAATCAAATTCATTGCGGGAGCGTCGGTTAAAATTTTACCAATTGTGCCAGGTAAAATTGGGAGACACTAGCGTTAAGGGTTGGTTTATTAATAGAAAAAAAGATAGAAAGGAGGATATTGAAATGGATTTGGAAATGACCCGGGTTTAGCACAAGTTTAGTTTTAAATGGAGAATGTTGTGAATACAACACTTACATAATCGATAAAAATACATATGTATATGGAGTACAACAAAAATTATGTATCAGCGTTCCGTATCCGGTATATGATAGCCAGCAAATAAATACATCTAGGCCGAAGTAAAGTTAAATAACGGTTAATATGAGGACCTTGTTGTCCCCTTGTATTGGATTGGCGTGTTTGGTGCAAGGATCGTTGGGTTAAGTCTCGCCAGGCCAATGAAGCCAGCCATCACATCATCCAGTTTTCCAATCAGCATTCTCATATGCGGTATCAGTTTGATCCTCCTTTGATTCGGGTGTGTATTGACGTCTAAAAGTTTATTTGACAAAGGACGGGGAGAAGAATCGAACTTGGGATATTTGTTACTTCAAGACACTGCCTTTAACAGTGCACCACGTCTAATCCCTCCTATCGTGCAAAGAAATAAAAAAATAACGCATAAAGAAACCCAAGATGAGGTATTGAATAATAACCTTAAGAATGCATCGACGATGATTTTTTATTTCCTTTTTTGTAATTTGTAACCTTGCTTATTCTTACCTTGCACTTATCTTAAAGAAAGGTTTCTGAGTCAAATGAGGCAAGATTGGACAAATAAAGTATTTACAATGGCCACGAGGCATCTAGTGATTTGTTCGCGTGCCATTCATTTTCGAAAACAATTTTCAAATGTCTTGAGCTTTCACAACGAAGGCATTTTCAGCATTACTAGTTGCTTAACCTCGTCCAAGCAAGCCTTCGGCAAGTCATCCAATCTTCCAGTTGCACTTTCATTCAAAAGCATTTCACACTATGGAGCTTGAAATAATGATCAAAGAATACTAAGGCCAGCCCCGGTGGCATTTATTATTTGCACAAATATTCCCACAAGTGACACAATTTGCACTCGTTTCATGTGTGATCGCCATGTTGACAATGTTAGTCACGCCCATCCGAACTCAATAATTGGAAGGCCAATAAGAGAAGTAAATTGTCTTAAGAGAACAAGCTCTAAGGGAGGCAAACTCGTGTTCCACGATGAGTGTGTGAGTGTCTCATGACCAGGGGCATATTCGTCTTTCTACCAAACCCTCGGGCAATCGTGGGTAGCTTCTGTTGATCTCATTGGGATGCTATCCCACCAGTAATCTACGCGCAGTGGTGGTGATGGTGTGAGTGTGTGAGTGTGTGTCCCAAGCCTCGGGTTGGCTGTGTGATCTTTCCGATACCGGAGAAAATGGTGTGATGTGGAGGGTGTAATGAGGGCTATTTGTTCCGAGCTAACATTTGGCAATTCCAACCCTCGCATAAAAGATCACTTCAGCCAAGAAGAGATGGGCTATTTGGTTACTTGAGAGTGTCTTGTAGAAGAATTCGGTTCTAAGCAATTCGAAACCAGGTTCGCCTCAGACTGACCTTCTTCGTAAGATGTTTTCAATATGGTTCCATGGGTGCTCCATCAATACAAGTTTTGACACATCGCCCCTCAAAAGGGCTCTTTTGCGTCAAATATTGGTTCCAGATTTTCACACTTTCACATACATTCTCTCTCCTTCAAACAAACAGCGGGTTAGTAATGTACTACGTACTTCTGGACCACGCAAGCAGTCAGTTCCTGGGACAACCAAAGGAACGAGGGTTAGATGGATGGATGGTGAAGGCGGTGAAAGTGGACCAGAATCAGTCCAGGCTAGCTAGACCTGTTTTGCCCATTGAAAATGAGCAAGAAATTGAAGGGATAATAGGAAAACTTGATTCCTTTATTCTGAAGCGGCGGGCGAGCAAAATTTGAGGTCTATTGTCTAAACGAGATCCATTGAAGAGAAAATATCTGTTTTATCGCTTGACCTCTTCTTGATGGATGAAAGCGGTGATTGGTCAAACTTGCTTGATTTATGAGCTTCGATCAAAGAGATTCATTATCCAAGATTCTTGGCCACATTCAAGAGCATGCTGAGGGTTTGGAAACTTGATTGTAAGCTCTTGAATTGCCCTCCCATGTTAGAAGAAGTTGAAGCTTATTACTCAAAATGGTTTCCCTTCAATAAATAAGTGATTTTTGATCTGGATGATTCGAAAAAAGTACAATACGATCCAAACATCTGATTTGTATTGGATCAATTGAGACAAATGGTTCCACCAGGTTCTTGGTCCAAAGGGAACAGAGCTAATTCAATTTCGTCTTTTTTGGCATTAGCTCATTTCTCGTTCTGTCTTTCTCTTCGACCTAGGTTCTCAATCGGAACATTTTCATTCGGGTTGGGCGCGAAAGGATTTTCAGATTGGAACAACAGCCAACATCAATGGGAGCAAAAGCCATAACTGGGAACCCAACCATAGCCTAAAACGAAGACATGTCCGTGGGGGCAATACTCGGTCCTTGTACAGCAATCCGATTGGAGAAGGTAAGGAAGGATTCGGGGGATAATTGAGCATCACCCCGCTTCTTGAAATCGTTAGTTGTTGAAGAGCACTCAGAAGGAGCACCTCGAGTAAACCTCTTTCTTCATCATGATGTTAGCACTCGACAGCATTGTCCACGACTCAACGGCTCAATTTTATCATAAAGAAAGTTTTTTCTTTCCTCCGTTCTATGCCCCCATATGGAGCAAATGCCCTTTGAAGGCTGAAGATGGTTAGAAGAACTGTTCCTATCCCACGTTCCACACCTTGAGAAGTAAACCAAGGACCACACCAGGGGCAAAGTTTTGCAGCTCCCGTTCTGGGATATCAAATGGAGTATAGGAGGGGGAAACCTTGAGTTTAGCTGGTATTGCAGTCAAGTTTTGAGGGGTCCCATCCTGGCATGGAACAAGACTACGTAGCAGGTTCCCATTTCGGGCTGTTTTCCTTGGGGGCGATTTATCTCCCAACTCCCTTAAGCATTCCAATTCGAGAGCACAAGCAAGAACACGGAACGAACCAAGGGAGAAGACGAAAAGTTCCCGCTTCTTTTTGTTACACTCCAAATTAGTGCGTATCGGGTTGCATATAAAACTAACTTTCTCCACCCAAACATCTAATCTTGTAACCGACAAACTACGAAGGCCAGAGCCAAAGATGAATTCTTAATCATTACGGAAACTAATCATCTTACAGATAACTCCATGTTCGAAGAGATCCGAGAATTGCCATCGTTTTTAAATCACGTCGAGAACAACACAGTTCGAGCGGGAAATTCCGTGAAGCTAACGTGTCAGGTCAAAAATCTAGGAAATTACAAGGTAAAAGCCCATTTTCCTGATCAACAAGAAAAAATTTGAATGTTCATCAAATTTCAAAAGGTGGCATGGGTGCGAGTGGATACTCAAACCATTCTGACCATTCATCATCACATCATAACTCGAAACCAACGCGTATCGCTATCGCATCACGACCATGAGATCTGGAGACTTCATCTGGAGAATGTGGCGGAATCTGACCGAGGTTGGTACATGTGTCAAATTAACACGGATCCCATGCGGAGTCAAAAGGGATACCTTGAAGTAGTGGGTAAGAACACAAACAAACACTTTCCCAATCGAGCAAAGTTTCTAAAGAGATTTCCACGGTAGTTCCACCAAAAATTGTGGATTCCCGGTCGTCCTCAGATGTCGTGGTGAGAGAGAACACACCGGTGAATCTCACTTGTGAAGCGACGGGCTCACCACGTCCAGAGTTGCGATGGAGGCGCGTGGATGGGAAAATGATTCGATACCAAGGAGGCATGGGTAAGATCCAGATGGCTTTCCTCAGTTTTGCACTTCTAAAATCAATGGCTTTCAAGTGCCACAAAATGCAAACTCACTCTTGGAACTTTTCTTGGTGGGAAGTTCTTTGAACCATTGAACTCAGGACTGCTGAATCGTTCCCATGGTTCTACTGTAAGCTACATCAGTTGACCAAAATCAGTCAACATATTTACATTGACATCATGCCATGGCTCGTATAAATGCCAACATGTCTTGGTAGTATTTGTCGTTGCATTGTGACATGCAATAGGCAACCCTGACCGATAAGTTAAATTCTGACTCTTTTTTCATGTCAAAGTGGTTTCCGTGGAAGGGAATTCATTAGTCATCCCCAATGCAGCTCGGGCCCATATTGGGAAATATTATTGCATCGCTAGCAATGGTGTGCCACCCACAATCACGAAGACCATCAGCCTCAAAGTCCAGTGTGAGTATTCACCAAACGATAAAAATACCAACTTCAAACGGCGATTGCAATCCCATGGCGCCTTACCCGAAGTAGTAGAGACCCACTGAAGTGGAATCTTTAAAGGGCAAAGTTCAATTTCGTTTGTGGGTTCATAAAGCCATTGACTTAAAATTCTTGTCCCAAAGAGGCAATTTGACCCCCGTTTGGCACTGAATCTAGCGAAAAAACTGCGAGATCTTATCAGTGTTCCACAGGATACAAATCTTCCAACGGGCAATTGAATGGCAATGGAAAGAGAGAAGTCGAGTTTATCTCTCGCTGTCTCGGAGAAAACACATCCAATTAAAGGCACCTTTAGCCACTTGAACAAGCTTTAAAGAAGATGAGAGAGGAAATAAGATGGGGAGCGTATTAATAGCATCTGTAAATCTACTTCAACTTACTCAAACCCCACAAATTGGAACATGGAGAGGATCTCTTAGTCTTCATGTCATGGAGCAACAAAACCACTGCAATTCCAATTTAACGGAGAACCTATCCAAAAAGTAAAAATGCCTTCGATTAGTAAATGCAAGCATTGATTTCATTCATATGATCGCCGTGATACCCCTCAACAGTTGCGATAATAGATAAACAGTGAATCGCGTGCTCGGAGTATTTGGGAACTAGGGTATGTATGTACAGTAGTTAGGAACACTTAAAAAGAACCTAGGGGTGGTTAGCCGGCCGTTCTGCTATGCTTACACGAGCATTGGGGAGCCCTCTTGTGTGGTCCTCCCGGGTGACAAGAAAAATGAGAACGACAATTTAAATTCCAGTCTCGACCAGTTAAGAAGAAGGATCGCGCCAATGGAACAGTCCCAGCAGGAAACAATTCTGAAGAACACACTTACACTCACAGTCTCTCGACCACGGTTAGAACTCAGGGTAGTCCACAGACTCGGTGAAGGTAGATCAGACTTCCATCTAAATTGATTGATGTTATCCCGAGAAACCAGCTGCTGCTCACATTGGTGATCGTGCTCAAGTTCCATATTTGGAACCACTGACTCGATTGTAGCACGTACTCCTATTGATCAAGGTGGAGGATCTCGGGGTTGCACTAAATGGCATGTCTATGATGAGTCCCACGTAAAGGCCAAGTCTGCTCTGATTATAATCCATTGTTGCAATGAGCAAGTCAAATGGTCTTTTAAGACCAGGATCCAGCCTTTGGAGAGCTGAAAACAAACGTAGGAAAGAAAAGACGACGACGAAACGAACGGAAAAGGGGAACCTTGTGAGAGCTCCCTTTGGAATGTCAAGATTTACATCTCGAGATCAGATACAATCCTCGGGAAAGCAAATCATGTGTAAAGGCAATAATTTCGAAGCCAAAAACCTTTATGGTTCCTTGAATTTGCCGCAACGTCGGAAACCGCTACAACTTGGTAGCAAATCGGCATCCTTTCAGTAAAAGTAGTGAAACTCCTTTCTTTGGTTCAGATCAACTAACCAAGTGTTCAAATCTTCGCATTTTCCAGTTGCTCCGATGGTTTGGGTTCAAAACCAATATGAATTGGTCCCAATTGGATATAATATCACGCTACAATGCAATACAGAATCGTATCCACCCGCAATTCACTACTGGACCTTTGAAAATGGATCCGCCATAACCTCAGGTATGTGCTAAATTTGTCAAGATCCGAAAATTTGATATTGCACTGAACGTGTGCCTTATATCCTTAGGATCCAAATTCAGGTCTATAGAGAAAAGCGACGACCATATTACTCACACAAAATTACACATCAATGATGTTCAACAAAACGATCTTGGCACTTATCTCTGCGTTGCCAAGAATTCATTGGGACAACAAGATGGGGCAATAAAACTAAAAGGTGAGAACTTTCGAAGATTATAACCGTCACAAATATCAGGAAAAAAGAAACATGGCTTTGGACTCTACCTCTCACTTGAATAGTATTCGTTGACTATGTACCATAAGTTGATCGAGGACTGTTTGATAACTCAGCAAAAGTGACGATTGTCAATTTGCCGTTCCATTTGTGTTTTGTACAAGCGTTGGCGGTTCAACATTCTAGTACATATTGTGACTTCCTACTTCCTGCATCTATCTATCATCTATCTCTTCTTTTATTGGCTGACCTTATTTTGCGGCCTTCAGAGCGTGTTCTTCCCAGCACCACTTTACGACACCTTCCCTTTGACGAGAAATCTGAAGAAGTGAGCACTTTGAGCACCTCGGACATTTTAGAGTTTGGCTCGGACGACTCGGCCAATGTCTTCGGCTACGACCCCTTTGTTCCAGACAATTCAAACACCAATAAGGATGGACGACATTCCGGTCAGAAGCGGAAACGGAAGAAATACCAAAACGGTTACACAGGTAATAGCAAAAGTAACATTTTGTAACGGACGCTATCAGACAGCAACATGACATCGGCTCAACGTGGATTGTGCTCTCCCAAAAATTATACCCAAAAATAAGCCTGAAGGAAGACTTTACCGTTACCTAGCCCTCTTGATACCCGTATTATTTAAATCTTTTGTAGTGTTCGAGACGAATCAAAACTAAAAATCCTTAAAAAGAACAAAGCTAGAACTTAAAAAAAATAGAGTAATGAGGTTTTTGAAAAAGGGATTTAGTAAAGAAATGCCAGTTAATAAATTCTAAAAAGTTTGCTTGATTTCGCGAAGGGCACTTATCTTAGTAAATTATCGTCATTTCAAAATAGTAAAGGCACCTTTTTCTGTGGTAAAATTTGACATGAACCAATATGCCCGTTACTTAGAACAAGTTTGTTGTAAGTTACAGGATTTCAAATTTTGGCAATTTTTTTATTCATCCCTATCGTTTATTTTGATCAAAATAATTGGAAAGTGAAGAATGATTTTACCACCAATGATATCTGCAGGCCTAATCACAACTCCACAGTCATATTCATATTTTTTTCATAAGACAAATTCTACCTGGGTTTTAATGCAATTTTGCAAAGTGTACCAAAACGCATAACTTTGCAGTCAATTTTGTTAACCACCATTGAATGGGTAAGATGGTATACGATATGTTTCGCCACAAATTCTTCACCCACAAATACTCATCTACTAAAAAGAGTGGTTAAGTACCTCAAAATGAAACTCATTCGAACAAAAGTGAGTGAAAACAGTAAACGTTGAGAGATGTTTTTTAACCTACTATCGACAAAGGTTTGTGTTTAGAACACATGGCGTTTAAGTTTTTTGTAGCATTTTGAGAACAACCTTGCTTTTTTACCTCGCTCCTTATAATCTTGTAACAAAAAATAACTTCTAACTAGAATTAATTGGAAAGTTTCTCAAGTGTTCCATATCCTTCTTTCCAGCGGATATCTCCCACCAATACCCTTCGCAACAAAGTGCCAACAGATTCGAAGAGCCCCAACACCATCTCCCAAGTCCCTACGATGCTAGCAGAGCATGTGGTCTTATCATAGCCTTCCCTCAGCTCTTGGTATTGCTCAGTTTTAGCCGTTTGATTGACACTGAACTCCTTTGACCAGAGAGCATTCTCATGGTCACTTCGATCTCGAATCCGTTGGATACTGACAAAGCTTTGTCAAATGGAACAGGAAATGGAAGTCTCATCTCATGCATGCCAAATATGTCATTGTCAAAACATCACCTCCATTTGTATTTAATGAACGTTGAGCATCGTTAGTAAAGTTGACTAAATGCTACCTCAAATCATTTCTCATTAGGGCCATCATCGCCTGCATCAATCTCGTTTAGTCCAATATCAATGTAAAAATATACGAAGATTTCTTCACGATTATGTTTCCAAACCACCATAGATAAGATCAGGGTTTTAAAGGGCGTTGATATCTCAATACATGTTTATGCTGAGGTAGGAAACACGAGAGAAACTGGTGAGTGATGATAGCGGTGAGTCCCCAAATCCGATGGGGATGAGCATCATAAACGGGCAAGGAATAGCTACGAAAGTTGTTCCCAACGCGAAATTGAGTAAATCGGGCAACTTTAGGATCTTGTAAATAATCGAGTCTCATCAAGAACACTTCATGAACCTCTCCTTTACAGAAATCAACTTTCGCCGGATGAAAAGGCTCTTTCAAGAGCCGCCCTATCACAGGTGTTACGACCATATCACCTGCAATCATAAAATACCGCATTCAATTACATTGAATTATGATATAATACACGTATAACGTACCAGTCTTGTTTCCTATGGCCGGTAGGGTACCCCAGATGTCAATATCTTTACTCTTGATATTAAGTTCTTCTTCCGTTTCTCTCAAAGCAGTTTCGATGATGGTCTCTTCATTTTCGGCTTTTCCTCCAGGAAAACTCACTTCATTGGAATGAGTTTTCAGTTTTCCTGTTCTTTTATTGAACAACAGGCACACGTTCTCTTGTTCATCGACGCAAATCGGGACTAACACAGAGGCTCGTTTGGTTTCTTTCCCACTTAAGCCTATACGAAAAGGCCATTGTTTTTGCATTTTGGCGACAGTGGCTTGTTGATGTTCCGGATTCAGCAAAACTTCCTTGGAGTAAGTGCCAAATCTTTGCCCAAGAGGCCTTTTTGTCCAAGAAAGAGTTATGTTCCACAACTTCATAGCCATGGCTGAACAATTTTAGTTTGCCCATGCATGACCATGTTAAATGGCGAACTCGAGTTCGGCAGATACATTTGTGAGTGTATTCAGCTGGAATTATGTTTTGAAGTGTGGTGTTCTGTTCTGTTAATAGGGGGAGCTGACTAAGCTAACTATCTTTTGACAGGGATTTTAGCGCTCTCTGTTGGGACTTTGGAGAGATACTGAGAGGAATGCGGATATGACACATGAATTTTGGAAAACAAGAGGCACTTTCTATTCATCGTTTTCACTAATTACATGGAAATAGTGGCAAAAAATCATGATAATTTCAAGAAAGAATTCAACTTGCAACGATAACACTTTGATTTTAACCTTCCCAGTCTGAATCTTCAAAATCACACAACCTCAGAAGTCATGGATAGAAAAATATTTTCATCTCCTACACGATGTGTAATGTTCTTATAAGTACCAATGTGTTTTTTTCTCCACTTAAGCTTTTGTTAGACACTGTGCTTGTGAGTGGTATCCAGCAATAAATGCTAAAGCTTTTCAAATCTGATCCAAAACTGCAGTTTGATGAATGATCAGACCTTTGAAATGTCACTCCGTTATTAAATTCTTTTATAATTTGCTTTGATGGTTGATTGTTTAAAATTGGACAATATAAAGGGGCCAAGTAATCGTTAAGCTTGTCTCAAGATCAACCCAAACTTTTATTGTTTTTTTTTCATGGTGCAAATAAGTATGTTATCTTCAAAATCACATAATTTACCGTCTTGTTCAAGGTTGTTTGTCTTTTTTGTGGTACGAAAAGTATGGTAAGGACTGGCACTAACACAACAAAAACAAACTTTAAGACAATATGAAAAAATAAACACTCCGCAGATCACCGCAGAAAAGTGCACGAACGAAAGAAAGAAAGGAAGGTAAAAGAGAAACTCGTGCAACACTGCATTTGAAAGCATTTTAATTTTTGTAGTTGTACATCGCAATTCCATTCGGATTTAAGATCTCTTGAAGTCAGCACTTTCAAGAGCGGTTAACGTTGTAAATATTCGCTTTTCACAGAAATGCTCATTACATAGTCACATAGACACATAGTATCGTAAGCCTCCTGAACAAGGAAAATTAACAATTAATGATCTTTTAACACATTTGAAGCGAGAACTTCAAAGTCGTTATACAAGGCTTGGGTGGGTTATTCATGGCTTTAACAACAAGGCAAAAAAACGTTCCATTTCATCTAATGACGCCAATGACAACAAGTTGCGTCAGCTAGGGATCATACGCATGTTTTGCGTCTTTTGTGAACAAAGACATCCCAGACAAACTTCCCGATCAAAACGTTCAAAATGATCAAGTTTTGACGGCAAAACGGACAACAAATGTCCTACCTTTTTTATCAATGTGAAAAACCATAGCTTCAAAAGTACAACCATGTCATAGAATGACGTTGCCGTTTTGAAAAAGCACAATAGTTCGTTCAGACCCACCAGTCTCCGTTATCTTCGGCTGCACCTATCCAATTGAGGATTGCAGGCAAATAGTTTGAAAACTGTTATGACTAACTTTATTAAATTATTTCAATGTACTGATACCCTTTCTATCCATCCCATGATTCAGAGTGATACTGAAAAATGGCAAACATTACAATATGTCAAAGAATATTAGCCCAGCTCTATAACAACGTTCTGGGGTGAAAAATTGTTTTCCAGTAAGAAGGATTACCTCATCAAACCAGTTGCAGTTGATCTTAAAAAGATGCAGTCAGAAAATGTACGCAAATAAGGTTTTAATCTTCCGGCTCTGCAAAGTCTTATGGAACAGGAAATAGATATGAACCAATTCTTTTGGACCACACAGACTACTTCAAAAGTTGATCCAAAAAACGCAGCAAATTTAATCGAGTCCAAGGCAAATATGAACACTCATCTAGTTCAGCCAATTTTTTAAGACTTCAGAATCTACGCTTATTTAGGGTGCAACTTGTTGATCAGGAGTGAGACAGAAAATTAAAATCTAAATTAGTTGACGTCTCTTCAAACCATTTGATTACATGCAGTTATTCGACTAGTATAACATTTATAAAAACAACATAATGCTGAAGTTCCTTGCTAAAAAAGTTTCAAATGGCCACAAATCCCTTAAAAAAGAACCAAATCTAAGTATCTTCTAGAATTTAGCTTTAAATAAAACTTCTTCTGGTTTAGAACATCGCATTAGTCTTCTTTTATTTTTCTTTGACACGCATTCTACGTGAGATAGACTCGGCCTGTAATAATACGTTAAATTGCACGATTTTCGGCTTTATGCCAAAAATAAAAAAAAAAGATTTTTTTCTTTCTTGTGAGCATATGTTATTTTACAAATTTTGTTGTCTGACAAACTTGTTCGAAGGTATGATTTAATTAAACAAGGTATGTTGGGCGACCCCTGCACGTTTCAAAAAATGGATATCATAAGCGAGAAACTCGTCAAAATCCAATATTTTGAAAAGTTAAGAGGTTGCTCATATCATAATCATTTCTATGTTAGATGAACTTTTTTACATTTATTATTAGTTTTTTTCTCTTGCGGTTTTTTTACTAACGCTACCAGGAATGTAATTCCCAGGAAAAATAAATCATAAATAAAATAATTTAAACAATTAGAATTTATCCGCAATTTGGTTTATCAACGAGTTACTGTTGGCAGATCTGTACAACCCTTGAATAGTGGGTTGATCAGGATTTTGTCTTAAAGCTCCTTGCTGTTAGAGGATCGGTTCCTACATATTCCCGACGAAGACTAATGGGCAAAAGATTGAACAATGAAGGAGCCCGACAAATAAGAGAGTAGGGCTTTATTGTTTGAACTGGATATTTGTTCAGAAAAAATGATAATTTCGATGTGAGACATCTTGGCTTTAGAAGAAACATCATTTTTGTCATTCTGCTCGCTCTCGAAGATTATTTTCTATGTATTCAAGGGTCAACCAACATACCTTGTCTAATTGAATCATAGCTTCGAACAAATTTGTCTGACACCAAAATATATAAAATAACACTTGCTCACAAGAGACAAATCTTCAATTCAATAGTTTTTCATGAATTCAAAAATCGTGCATTTAAACAAGTTATAAGCCTGGATATCTCGTTACCTCGTATCCTTGTGATATTTTTTTTTTAATGTGAAAGATTTTAGCATTGATTGTTCATATTTGGGTGTCATCTTGTAAACTTGCATAATAGTAAGTGAGAGAACCATCGGTACATCTAAATTTCATTCAGAAAATTTTCAATCTGAAATATCAACCTCTTATTGGAATTATCATTTTTAAGGTTCTCTCTTTGGCATGGCTTACGTCATTTTTTCGCCAACACACTTGTCAAACGTGTGTAACGTGTTCCGGCAAATGCTATGCTCTTTTCAGTTTTGTACCTCGTGTTTTAATTGTCTTCTCATTAATCAACTAATGAATCTTAACGTTGTTGTCAATGGTAATGCAAATATAACTGTACATTTGACGTTGTTGCAAACTAGTGAATGCATTGACTCTGTAAAAAAGTCAAGTGCAAGACAGGACCTTCTCGTAAGACCAACATGGTCAAGTCGTCGAAGTTACGAATGATAACTTATCCAATGTCATTATTGCACTCTATCCTGTCTTGTACGCACGCATACTTGCTTTACAATTTTTGATTTGGAAGTCGGAGGTCGTCTCTTTGTCTTTGTTCTAGGGTTGTTATTGTGTTCCAACCAATTGTTGGACGAAGCTACGAGAAGGGCAACAACGTCTTATTCACTTCCGTGATTAAAATTGCTCCAGGATCGCATTGGAGTACCAGCTCTCTGGACGGATTACGGCAACCCAGGACCATAAAAAGACAAGGCGCTTGGTTTGAAAACGGTAAATCCATCCATCTGGCCAACCAACCTAAGGACTCCGGGAACTATCCAGGCTGCTACTTTAGGGACGGATGCAGCATAGAGATAAATCAAGCACATTTCAACTCCATCATAACAAGTGTAAGCGCGCACCTCGGGGCTTGTTAATAACATTGTTTTAAAGCCCCAGAAAGCAACAAAGTTAGGCCATGAGACAAAGTGGCTAAATATTGTCATTTCTACCAATAGGGATGCACATCATTGAGCGATTTGGAAGTTCTTTCAAATGTCACAACCTGAAATATCTCAGAGCTTATGAAACCCCCTCCAACAGGCCAACCATGGATGGCTCCCTATACACTTGGCTTAGTTTAATGCCAACACCCCAGTAGATATTGCCCAGCCAAGATCCAATGGCCCAAGGCATGGCAATTGGGATTGTCAGCGTAGTCGCCGATTATCTAGCAAACCAGCACCGCCATCTGAAGTCCAACGAATGGTACGTGTAGGATGGATGACCTCGAGTTTACATCTCTGATTGGCTGACGCATTTTGTGTGTGCTATTGACGCAGAGGCCTGTGGCTGAAGGAAGCTCGACAAGATAGCATGGCATAGGTGAATGAGGGGATAGGTTCGTCAATTCAAGGTCTTTTGTCTGTACATCAGACACACGCTCACTGTACAGTCTACACAACTCGGGAACGTTTTAGAGGTTTGAATGCATTTTGCCCTGTAAGATCGAGAATCAGGAACACTTTGGAGCATTCAAATGCCAGTACACACAATTCCAGTTTAGGAAGTTCATCCCCCAAAAAGTCCAAGGTTAGTCAGAAGCTGTTCGTTTCCGCATGTTACTCTATGGATGATTAGCGACAAAACGTACAACGCGGAAATGAGGAACCTCTTCGTACCAATATCAGTCTAATAAAAAGTGGTTGATCTCGGCCCTGTTTCTGTGTGTACGCAAATGAAGATTAGTCATGTTCAGCATATAAATTATTGGTACAAATATGAAATGATTGCTCCGGAATATGAGTTTGTATTTTAAGGAAATTTCCAAAGATATCGGTAACAAATGTGCTTGAGAGTATGCATAAATATTTAATGTATCTTAAATATCTTAAATAAAGTTCTTTTCACAGAATAACAAGTTGCTCTTTTACCGATCAAGAATTTCATGGACAATTTTGAACTTGGAGGGGGTCAAGGAGGATGGTACGTGGCTGGGTTTGGAAATTTCCGTCATGAAAATTTTACTGTTATGAGTTTGAAGCAAGGTGTTAACCAAGAGGTTTCTGAAGGCACTTCACATGAAAAATGGGAAGTAGAAATAGAGATGTTCCCATCACCAAGGATGAATGAATGATTTCGTGGAGACTAAACTACTACATAGGAATGACTGTATACAGTGTCCCAAAAGGGTGGCAGGGTGTGTAAAGGTGAGTGGTATGGAGGGGTCCAGGACCACTTTAAGTAGAGTCCGAGGAAAGAGGGTGAAATCATTTGGGAATTACAAGGGGTTGGTGGAGATAGGAGCCCAAATGGAAGAAACTGGGTCGGGGATATTGACTATACACTTGATGACTAGTTTCGCATGGGAGTCGATTTCAACGCGATCTCTCATTCTCAAGAGCTTCCACATCTTGATCATCAGAGAAGCTAACGTCATCTTCGTTTCCGGAGTCACACAAGTCAGGGCTGCCATTGACATTTACGGCAAGGGCCGCAGCTCCTTCAACAATTTCTTCCACTGCAGGTGCAGCGGCAGCAACGGCATCAGCAGGGACTACAGCCACAGATGCAACAGCCTCCTCAGGGGAATGAGGGGCGGGAGAGGGTCCAGTAACTTCTTTGGCCTTCTTTTCAATGGCCACAGATTCGCCGCTAGCCCCTTCAGCCGGCTTCTGATTTTCTTCCTCAGGGGTGGGAGCAACGATTGGGACAGCATAAGAGGGCTTCTTAGGGCTGGGGTTAGGGTTGGGGTTAACATCCATTCGATTGCGGCACCATTTGTTGAAGCCTTTGCCCTTGTCAGGTCCTCTCGGCAAACGGACGACATTGGGGGGGATAGCTAATCCGGAGGCGGCCATTTCAGGTCCAAGACCAGAAATTCTGCGAGTCATCCATGGACCATGTGGATACATGGGAGTTCCACTTTGCATGGCTTGGTTCATAGCAGCCAATTCCAAGTGGGGATGAACAAACGGAGGTCGAGAAATTCGGCGTTGTTGCATGTTGAAGGATGGGGCATTTGGATTGAGACCACCGAGTTGTTGTTCCTTTTGGTGCTGCTCCTCACTCAAAGCAGAAAATTTCATGTTGTGGTAAAGAGAAATCCGTCTTCGTGGTCCAAGAACCATCTGATCAGGGTTGGCATGCTGAGGAGGCACATTAAATCCAGCATGGCTGAAACGACGAGAGGGGCCAGAAGGTTGTTGGAGCATGGCCTTTGAATTTTTCTTCTTATCATCCTTTTTCGTGGTCTTTGGAGGCGGAGCAGTCAGCTCCATGACCTTCATTTTTTCTTCTTCCTCATTATTCAATTCTCGCACAGCCTTAAGAGCAAACTCCGTGCGTTCAAACTCAACAAGAGCGCAAACCTTGGCGGTCATTTCGGGGTGCTTGTTTACAAAAGGCTTGATGTCAGCGGGAACGGGATTTCCTGGACGAAGGATACGAATCAAGACAATGTCTCCGCAAACGGAGAAAATCTCCGCCACACCTTCAATTGTTGGACGTTCCAAAGGTAAATCCAATGCAACAACTGTTCGCGAGGGTGTGGTCTCGTCATATTCCGGCAAAGCATCCAACCGACGGACCTTGGTCTTCAGGTCGTTGACTTCCAAGATATCGGACTTTTTCTCAATGGCAAAAGCCACTTGTCGCCAATCTTTCGTTAAATGCTTAACGCGTTTGAAGCTTGAGATGAGCTTCAAAGAAACAAACCCTTCCTTGTTCCGCTTGACATGCTTAAGCAGAAACTTGTCCTTGGTGATATTGGCATCGGAAAAGTAGAACTCAACTTGACGGGCGATCTGCTCGCAAAGGTCCTCATCCGGTTCCTCGAACGGTAGCTCCTCCTTAATATCGTCCAGGTGGCTTTGATCTTCCATGATGCTGGCATTGCTGATGGTCGAAGTACTGGACGTCTTACGACTACTAATGGATGAGTAGTCCGAAATACCAGAGTCTGTAGAATCTTTCCTGTTGTTGTATCCATGCTTCACACTTGGTGGGTGGTTTCCAGTCATCGAGTTCCGTCCATGTGGACTACCCGCATGATGAGGGTGGTCAAAATAGATGGGTCCATCCACAGTCGAGCCGGGGGGGTACATGGCATAAAACTCTTGATTGGCAAAAGGCATGGGATAAGCATAAATGGCCGGGAAATTGGGATAAAAGGCCATGGTGATGGGGAACCTGAAATGGCAAAGAAAATTAATACAGGGCTTCTATAAATTGAAATCAAACCCACACTTACCTCAAAGAGGGCTTTCTTGTACTGGCCTTATGAAATATTTCGAACGGATATCACAGCTTAACACACAATGCCTTCAGCTTTGAATTCTCTCGGGTCAATTATTCCAAAGCTGAGGTAATGCCACAAATAAATAGTTCAGTAAAAAGGTCTTAAATAACAATAAATAGCTCGGGCCTCTTCTGAGTTGAGCCAAAACCCGGCTGGGGAATGAGAATCACAGCAACTGAGTAATGATGATGTACAAGATGTACGTGTTGGATCTCGGGGATCTCTGGAATGCTCTCTTAACCAAATGTCAACGAGAGGTCCACTTAATTGGTAATAATGCCACGTAAATCCGATGGCAACCCTCTAGTATTTACTAGCGAGGGGAGCACTGAATAAGTGTTTTTTTGTTTTAGAGTTTTTTTTCTTTGTTTTCTCTTTGATGATGCAAAATAAAGGCAGTGCGTGAGCTCTGGATGGTTGCTTGGGATCAGGGGAACTGAACGTGTCAGTTTGAGAGGTGATCAGAATGATCCGATCGAAGGGCAACGACACGGGAAGGAGGTTGAGTCCTGATGAGGTCAGGAACTGATTGATCCAAGGTGTGTCTCTCTCGCGCAAAACTGGGCACTTGTTGAAACAGGATATCGGGGCCTGGAAAGTTTATTCGAGGTATTTTCGTTTGCCCTTGAAGAAGGTGTGAATCCAACCCCGAAATTGTTGTTGTGGCGGGCCCAGGTATTTCGTCAAACAGACACAAAAAGTTGGTGTTGATGATGAAGACGGTGGTGGTGATGATGATGATAAGGAATGTCGACTTGGTTTCGGTCAATTTTCTCTCACACACGTTTCCAAATGTGCTGAGGGTTGGTGATCAAGGGAGGGAGGGAGGAGCAATTGAGACTCGTCAGACTCTCTCTTGTATTTTGCAATCAGTCGAGTTGCTGATTATGTTCAGGTTGATAGCGATGCAACCAATATACAACGAACGGGCAGAATTAGGTTAGCGGACAATACTGCAAGATGACGCACCAAAAGGAGTAGACAAAGTAAAGAAGAGAGAAATCACGGATTTGATAAGAAGCTGGTGGCAAAACCTTGGTCTTCTATCAAAAGTGACTTCTGGGTTGAGGGATTTTTCTTTTCTTTTTTCTTTTGCGTGTAGAACAACGAATATTCTTCAACTTAACTTCTTCTCATTCTGTGCGAACATCCACCTAGTCCAATCACTACTGAGGCAAAAAGCCTTGAAACTAACTCTGTTAAATGTGGCAGTAGGACGGAGGGAGACCTTAAAAGCCCTCTCACTCGTCCCCGCACACCGTCTCACTTCAAACCAAAGACAATTGCACTAGAGCTCACGACCCAGAAAAAAAACAGACTAAATTCATTCACATTCAAACTTGAAAATCATAGCAAAATTCGACAATCCGAATTTTCTTACCTTATATAATCATACCTAAAATATATTAAGAATATATACGTGTGTTTGTGGCTGATTTTTTTGTGTTTCGTTCTTGAGCACATGTTTTGGGTTTAAAAATAATTGAGTCACTTGAACAAAGCTAACTACTTTTTCATCTGCAGCCATGGCTTGAGAGATTTGATGTTCCTCTTGAATTTAATCCATTTATTGCGAGTTAGTGCATTTTTCAACACAAAGAGCAAAAAATAAAGCAAAAACCAAGCTTGTCTCTAAACCCAATTCATCATCAATTTATTATCCGGTCAATACCGAAAGTGTTGCCAAAGATCTCATCATTTAAATCAAAGTTGCTGTAAAAGACTGTTTTCCTTGGAAAAAAAAACTTGATATCAAATTTTCAAAAGTACATTTCTGCTAAGCATTCTAGTTATCTCTGTGGATTTGTGTTCAGTTCTTCCACAGGACCACTCCAACACACCACATACACGTCGAATCAGGAACACCAATGCCATTGAGTCAAACCTAAGACTCGCACTCACCTCACCTCATCCCATCACCATCCTCGCAATGACGATCATCTGTTGAAGTCAAGCTAACGTAACGAGAACAGGGAACAGGACGGTGAAGAACGAACGCGGGATGAAGTTCGACAGGGAACGGGACGATCGGACGTACGGGTGGATGGATGGACGGATAGACTAGTAGAACGATGGAACGACGTTGGGCCGGGCGAAAACACGACCGAATGCAGTAACACATGAGAAAAAGGGACTCCTTCATGGTGCCAAGTCAGGTCCTTTTCAGGGTTGTTTCACAGAGCACATGCGTCAAGAAGGGTGACTCGCAAAGCAAAGAAGGCACTCAAAGGCGGAACAGGGACAATTGACATGAATACCGTACAGTATGAGTGCATAGGGACAGGTTAGATTTAATAGATTTCTTTAACCTTCAAATATCTCTGAGGGGACTAACTTTTACTTACATCATTGTGTTCTTGTGAATAACATCTATAGTTTTTAATTGTTTTTATTAAGAGCCAATTCAGCATTCTCCTATTTCTGTTGTCTGAGGAACAAGGTGATTCAACGGGCCAAATATCTTGTACTTTTCCCTAACTTACACACCTTCCATTCTTTAACCAAAGTGTTTGTATTACATGACATCTTTCCGTTTCAAGAGGAAGAAACTTGCTATCTCAAAAGGTCAGGTACCGTCGAGTCTCATTGTATTAGAAGGTTGTGAATCGTGCATAGTGTCCTTCAGAAACAAAACCTGGAGGATAACCTTGGTCGTCAAGTACAAACTAAAAAAAATGAAATGAAATACGCGGTTTGGGAGGAAAGTTTGATCGGGCTTCGATTAGTTTTCCGGTTAAGAACTCCGAACTCGTCCTGCATTCGGCTAACAAAAAACGAAATATCATTTCATACTATGCAATAAAGCGTGCTCGGTCGGTCGGTCGGTCCACGCCTTTGAGTTTCTAACCAAAGTGAAGCCACTTCTTTGCTGTTCTGGACTTTGAATCGGAGATTTCACCACAGCTCGAATTCCCAGAGATATTATCGGAGAATCCGCTTTAATGGCACCAAACAATAGTGCTTGCCCTTTCACCGGAATTTTAATGTGCCCTGATTTTGATTTTCTCAGCTTGACCCCAATAATGTTAGGCATATGAAAGGTGTTGCAGAACTTAAGTGATGTACGAGTGACTTCTACGATAGTCTGGTAATGGAAATCAAACACTCCTGACGACCTCATTTCCACCTCACTCATTTGATCGAACCTAGTTAATGAACCGCAAGTGTGAGCTAGTTGAAACAGCTTGATGTAATGGGGCTAAGTTTTGGAGGTGAAGTACTGCAGAGCCACACATATTGCGCCTGGAAACATTTGTATGCAGCAATCAGGAAGCAAGTGTGGAAAAAGTAGAAATTCGAAATGTAGGTCATTCCCAATGAGCAGAGGTGACTCAAAGAAACAAAAACACACCTTTGCTTTATTTTGCATAAGTCATTTGACCTAGTAAATCTTTTCGGGCACGAAAAGTATGTTGACGAGACAATTCAAATAAATTTAGTCAACCAATCGCCCTGGTTTAAAGCCGTCAAGATTCTTTTGGATAAGCCAGAGAGCGATTTCAGTCGCCAAACCATATTTCTGAGCCATGCACAACGACAGACACAAGCTGTACAACGAGTCCGTACGAGTGTAAAACCTGACAAAGAACTAGGAAACCGATGTGCTCGCTACATTGCTTTACGTATCTTCACAGTACACACTACATGTGTATATCCGTGCGTGAGTATGTGAGAGAGTGTATGAAGTCAAGGATGCTGATCGTCAACAAGTGAAGAGGACCGTTCTTTCCGTTCTCTCTGGCGAGCCCGTTAGGAGCAGATCTGAAAGTCTGAGACGCAAGAACAGAAGAGCAGAAGAAAAAAATCCTGGGACTCTCGACCAACAGGCCGCCAATGGAGGGCTCTTCAGGTGGATCAGGCCATCAATGTCTGAAAGGTTTCGGCAAGACAACAAGATACAATGCTATCCAGGTAGTCGAGTGCCAATGGTTGCACGGTCTCAAGCATGAACGATAAAGCAGGACAACCAATGTGCTATTTGAACGTGGTAGGCAAAATGGTGATGTGGTAAGGCTAACAGGGGGGAGGAGGAGGGGGAGGGCAATTCGACTGTCTGAATTCCCGGATGGTACCAAGGGAACCAACTAGGGGATAGGCATTCTTGCACCCCAGACTGTTGAACTGAGCAGGGAGGAGAAGAAGAAGAAGAAGAAGAGAGGGGGGAGGATAGATCAAGGTCTTTGAGTTGCCTTGAAAACACGATTTTGAGAGAGGAGGACTTGCTCGAAGCCAAAGTCTCGCTGAAGATTGGGGGTCGACGACAACGACTAAGAGCGAGGAGCCACCAACAAAGACGGGTCCCTCCTCGCTAAACTCTCGAAGAGTAAACAAGCAAGCTTCAAATGAGCTTGAGTCAATGATTACTCATATGATTGGGACATGAAAGAAATCTTCTCCGAATTAATTTCACTTGCCCTTGAAATGAACCTAACCCACGCCTCAATTTTGTCGTCTTCTTAACATAAATCATTACTTTTAAAAGCACATCCGCCGGCAATAATAAAAACATAAATTTATTGAATGGTATCAAAGATGTAAAGTATCAAAGTCTAAGCTCAGAAATCGTCAGAAGATACCTTAGAAAAAAGGTACAAAAGAATTTGAAAATGAAGGTGGTCATCGTATATATCAATTTTACAGAATCTTCTAATCAAGAAACAATAAGCCAAACTTATTAAGGAAAGGGAAAGGGGAAGGGGGGCGGGGCGAAACGAGAATATGTCAATGAAACCTGAGGACATCTTGGGTTGTTGGGTAAGGCGAAGCATGTCCAAGATGTTTTGTAATGTTGTAAATGAGCACAATTTCTGAAGGTTTTTGACCAAACTTCCTCGATCACAGAAGGACCGAAAAGGGCAGAGGGAGATTGTGTGTTTAAGTATCTCGACCGCACAAAATGATTTTTGATTCTGGTTTTCCTTGGCAATGTGGGATGGGCGATAAGATCGAATCAAGTCATTTTATGATAAAGGAAGACAAATGTTTCAGTCGTAAATACTAAGAATGCAACATTGATATCTAGGGTTTTTAATATTTATGGGTCACACAGGTTTTGGGTTTATGAAACGACCGCGACACAACAATTAGGCCAGCGATGCGATTGTTTTCCGTCAAAGGAAGCGCTATTTTCTTCAATAAGCTTCTGTTGTGTTGAACTACTTTTGGCAAGAGAAACTCATGGAAAACGATTTGGGCCATTCATCTTCGTTTGGTCACTACTCTTGAAGCCATCATATCACAGCAAGCCCAAATTAATAGGGTTAAGAAGGAAGGAAGCCAGTTCCGATTGCATTTTGAAAGGTCTCGCGACAAGAGGGGTTGTTGGTTTGAATGAACTGATGTCAATGATAGATGGGGATGTATCAAGAAGGTCGGAGGGACATACATATACCTTTGAACTTCACGAGTTAGGCCACCGCATTGTCGATGATTCCATTGTTGATGTCGATTTGAATTTTCTCCAGTAACTTTCGCACTTCCTTAAACTTTGGCCTCAATTCGTTGTCCAAGTGCCACGCCTAAATGATGGCAAATATGAGCACATTACTTTTTAATTTTGTATTGAAACGGTATGCAACGCAAAACGAGACTAACCTTTTTCATGATCTCGTAGATGGCCTTGGGGCAGCCTTCAGGTGCTTCCATTTGGTAACCTTTCTCGACGTGTTTCACAACATCAGCTAAGGGAATTCTGGGATAAGGAACCCGACCAAACGAGTAGATCTCCCAAAGCAACACGCCAAAACTCCACATGTCACTTTTGCTTGAGAACTTGTTCTTTTTCAAGGCCTCGGGTGCAGTCCATTTGATTGGGAGCTGAAAATACGGGAAAACAGCGGGAATGACAATGATCTGGGATAGGTCAAGCTGACTTGACAAGCAGCAAATAGTTACCTTCCCGGAAGACTGGAAGTTTTGATCGTGCAAGGCCAATCCGAAATCAGACACTTTGGCGCGATCATCTTCCGATATGAGCACGTTTCTTGCGGCTAGATCCCGATGAATGATTTCTTTGGACTCTAAGTATTCCATGCCTTTGCAAGTATCGCTATGAGTACAAAGAGGGTTTAGGCTTAAGATGGAATGAAACCCTTAAAAAGCTCGTTAGACTTACTATGCAAACTTGATTTGGTCTTTCCTCGTAACGTATTGTCGACCCCGGGAGCGGAGGTACTCCAGGAGGCTTCCTTTTGACATGTATTCCGTGACAATTTTGTAGCATTTGTTGGGCTCGTCTATGACAATGCCCAGGAGATTTACTAGATTATCGTGCTGCAAGGCCCTAACAACGAAACAAAGAGTGGTTTACCAGGAGCTGCTCTTTCTTGGAAAATATTCCCAAGGAACACTTACGTCATGACCGAGGCCTCGGCCAAGAACCGCTGAGCTTGTTTCGTTTGCATCCCCTTCATGGCTTTAATCGCCACTTTCTGGCCATGGTAGATTCCGAGCATCACATCACTGAACTCGCCTTTACCAATTTTCTCCGATACCTAATTACACACACAAGAAATCGGTTGAAGAAGAATTCTCCGCCTCAAGGATGTGTTTAGTACATGTTTACCTCGATATCTTCGATTCGTATGACCCAACCCGCATCTCGAAAGGCCTGCGTATCAACATCACTAAATACGTTACTCTCGGAGAGTTTGGCCTGGGTTAACTGCGTGCACAATCCATCCGCGTCCAATTTGTAGTGCTAAAAAGGCAAATTCCGTCAGTCCTCGACTTTGTCCGGAAAAGGTCCGGGACAGTCCTTACCTCAATGAGCTTGCTTAAAGTATCAAAATACTCTTCTTCGTCGATGGTGAGTTTGCCATCCTGCATGATAATACGATAATGTTCCACTTTCTGTTGAAAGACCACGCACAGCGTGAAATCCCCGGGGAAATTTGTGGATTCCCGCACCAAAAACAACCCATCGGGCGTGCTGGGATTGGCGCTATTCAGCAATTTCTCGGCTTCATCCCGCGTGATGTGCCCGTGAAACCAGGGCATTTTCGTGGCCTTGACCGCCCCATGACCCGTTTTCAAAGGCCCAAAGGCCGTGGTCGGGCCTCGATTCAACGACGGAGGGGAACCGCCACTTTCCGATGACGAAGACAACACCAGCGGCTTGTTAGGCCTCGTGTTCGTGCCCTGGCTGAGCCCGCCCACCGAGACAGGGGCGGGCAAACCCGTGGGCGAGCCCAATGACGACGACACGATCGAATTGGTCAAGGACGGGGCCGACGTGGGTCCGCCTCCGCTGGATGGACTACTCAGACTAGTCGACATGGGCGGGCTCAAGCGGACGGGAGGGGGCGTGGCCGGCCGCGGTCCACGCACATCTGGACCCGGTCCGTTCCGTCTAAGCGCCCCTTCGCATGGATTGAACGCCGGTTCAGGGGCGTGGCGCGAGTGCGATCGAACGCGAGGGGGCGGTTCCGATGAGAGATGCACTTCAAGAAGGCGTGGTGGGCCTAGATTGATTGATCCGGAGAGAAATTGGGCCTGGCTTGAAAGTTTCGAGTTGACGATCACTCACTACACCTACAGTCTTGGATGGGTAGTAGACGAACCTCTGAATATTCACGTGAGCGTCTGGTTTAGGCTAAGAAACTCAAACTTTGGGTCAGACAGACGCTTGAATGGCGAATTGAGAGGAATCCTCGGTGTTTCAGAAACGATAAGTGGGCAAAATGCAATTGAATTCTTGCGAGTCTGAGCTCAATGTCGAATCATGGTCAGAGGGTATGATAGAGTTTACTTATCTAGGGCTGTGCACGATGGGTTGGTCATATTTTGCGCTCGGATCAGCATTTAGGGCCAAATTTATGTGGAAATGAAAACCAATCCCTTGGGATTGATATTGTTTTTCAGAGGAATTTCATAAGAGAAATGGACATTTTTGTACTGCATTATTAATCTGTTTGACCTTAAAATACACCTGCTCGCTTGAAATTGAATTCCAATAACGCGCACCGCAGTACTACTTATTGTTGAACCTTTTTACATAGACCGCGGAACTTCATTAAGAAATCCTTGCTTTTATCATGTCAACGCAAAGACGGCGACATAGCATAATCAAGCCATGATTTGTTTAATAGGACATATCTCGACATTCAAACCATTTTATTGACATTATGGTTGTTCATTCTTGTCAAGAAAATGGATTGACTCGCAACCTTACATTTTTTATACCTGCATTCGTTTTAGTGCGTACAATTAAGGAGCACTAAACCTCAATTAATGTGATACTATCATTTTAACGTGTCTGTTCTGTAGTTCTATAACGACAGAAATATCACTCTCAAATTCTTGGCTTTTTTCTACCTACACTTGAATTAGGAGTTGCGTGAGAAAAGTCTTTGATGTTCCATCCATCTGAAAAAAAATCATTTTATTACTTGGCATTTAAGTTGGCACAAAAATCATTAGCTTTTTAATTTTTGCTAATTAATTAAATTTATTACTTTTTTATCAGGTAGAAAATAAAGATAAATTATGTGTTTTTGTCTGAAAAAAATTCTTTTCCCTCTCATCTTGGCAGAAACTTAAATATCCTTTTGTCCCTCTGAGCTAATTCCACTAACCATGAACATCTAGAATCTCTTGTCTGGATGAGTCCTACTATTTTAGGAAAATGGAAGATGTTTTTTCTCGTGCTGTAAAAATAAAATGGTAGAATGCTCAGTATTTTTGTAATTTTCACCACCATGACCTCCTTCAAGACATGATTTACACCCCTTTGGCTTCTTGATTGTTTTTAATGTTTGGTTTCTGAAATGCTAGAAGAGCATTGTTTAAACCAATGGGGTTGTACACACTACCCACAAATTAACTTTTTACTCATAGATCATCATTTTTGTAACCGGTAATCACCGATGTCAAAGATAAGTGACGTCACATTTGACCAAATTGAAACCTAACCTAACCATACTTAAACCTAACCTAACCTAACTAAACCTAACCTAACCTAACTTAAACCTAACCTAACCTAATTTAAACCTACTTTAACTTCATTCAAACCTAACTTAACCTAAATTTAACCTGAGAGGTGTGACGTCACGCATCTTTGACATCGGTGATTAACGATTAGACTAAATAAAGTGTAGGTAGAAAAAAGCCAAGACTCTCAAATGGGTTACTCAGCTCCGGTTTTGTGATGTGTGTTTTTTTTTCTTTCCGGTTGGGGCCAACCTCCTCGTCTGTAAGACTGTAACCCTTAACAGGGATAACCTATATAATAGTATAAATACTGGATACGAACTCGCGGAATTTCCTAGCTCGCAACCTCACACGGATGAGGCCGAGAGTTCGTAAGTAAACAAGAAGTAGAAACGGCCATGTTGGGAGTGGAAAATCAAACGGAAATCGACCAAGAGTCCAAAAGATAGTGCGCCAATCGGAGTTTTCTGTGTTTCAAGCGGGTCCAGCCAAGTCCTAGCCTTGGTAAAGGTCAACCCCACGCCCCAAAATCAGTCTGATGTGGGTGTTTCGAAGACATTAAGTTCAGCCAAGAACGAGTTAATGAAATAGTGAATGAATGAATGACCACATCATGGAGTGCGAGTGAACCCCCCACAAGGTGTCTTTTCTACAAGATGACGATCAAAGTGATCAAATTAAATCTGATGATGACTAGGTTACCTGCTACAACCTTCGGAAGTGATAGACCTAACTAAAGCAAAGAGAACGAATATGGACCGGAATCCGAGCTCAAATTCCTCTTTTCCGCAAAAGGATTAAGAACAAACTTTCCCACGGACCAAAACGGGGAGTTTCCTTATGCTCATCCATTACAAAACTTGAACAACTTAAGAATATCTTACCATTCCTTGAATTATCAACAACAAAATAGCGGGGTTTTCCGAGCTTATCTATTATCCGATTTGAACGTCTTATTAATATCTTTGAACTTACAATTGAACCCATCCATGTATTATCCTGAACTTAACTAACACATGCCAAACTTTGTATGAAATCAAGTTTGTTTTAGGTTGTGTCACCTTGCCATTGATCTATAAATGATGTTCCATCCTCGAATTTCTTTTATTATATGGTTGTGTCTTTTAGTTCAGGATAATTCAAGGACAGGTAAGATATTTTTAGGTTGTTCAAGTTGTCTAATGGATGAGCGCCATAAAAATCCCCGTTTTGATCCAGAGGAGAGTTTCTGGGGTAAATTTGGTTCCTTTCCAAGAGGAATCTCCGTTCGCATTAAGGTCCACATAAAACAAAGAAACAAGTCCTCAATGTCAAGAATTCCATCAAATGAAGAACAAATTAAGATGACTTCGAAACATATCAGGTGTGCCTACTAGCAATGGATGGGCTCAATATTTTGATTTGCCTTTCGACTCAGTCAGCCCAAATTGGTGATCTGACAGTCTAACCCGGATTACATGGACCCTCTCAAAGTCTTGAAAATGAAATGCTCCCACCAAGATTGAATTGTGTGGATTTTTTCAATCAATCTGATTGTTAATTCCTGAACAAAGGGATCTAAGAACTAAGAAGATCAATCAAACCCTATCAAGCACGTAGAGCCTATCCCTGCAATGAAAAGACATGATCCTCTGGTCCTGAAGGACCCTTAGCCCCAGTCCTGCGTGGTCCTGACCTTCTTGAGCCCCAAGACTTGAAACATTTTCAATCAAATCCACAATCCAGGATTTAATCCTCATGTTTTTCACTTATTTTGTCTCAAGGACGTCGTGATTGCCTTTGTTCCAATTCCAATCCGGATCAGATGGCTGATCTGATCCAGAACCGTCAAAAGTGCCCTTCAATAGTTACAACCAACAACATCTCCGATTTGGACTCCATCTTGTTTCAAAATGAGACTATTCTCATTCCTTCATTTTCCTATAGAAATGGTTCCTGCGTCGTGGAGGTGCTGAAGAGGATGGAAGAGGAGTAACCCTCCAGATATCACCACAGATACTTCTATTTAGCATTGTTTCACAGAAGTTGGACTAATGGGTGAAGCAAGATTCCATCTATGTATTTTCCTGATTGTTAAGAGGACTAAAATCCTTTGGAGAGCTGAATGTCAAACGTTCATGAGACGGGTAAAAGGAGTGCTGGGACCTCTAAAATCAAGGCGAAGAACAATTAGTCAATAAATATTAGCACAAAGAGTTTGACTGAATTCTTTCAAGATGCATGTTCAACAGTTTTACTCGTTAATAAGGAATGAATGACATTGTTTCAAAATATAGCCTCGGCCTCATACCATTTTTTCAAAAATCGGAGTTCGTGTCCACCCCTTTCAGGGGTTCCTGCCCTTAATCACCGATGTCAAAGATGAGTGACGTCACATTGAACCAAATTGAAACCTAACCTAACCCTACTTAAACCTAACCTAACTAAAACCTAACCTAACCTACTTTAAACCTACTTTAACTTAATTCAAACCTAACTTATCCTAAATTTAACCTGAGAGCTGTGACGTCACTCATCTCTGACATCGGTGATTAACGATTAGACTCCTCGTCTCCATAGTTGTAAAGTGAGCGATTGCTTCAGTTCAAACGTATCTACAAAGGCTTAGCAGATGGTCTTTCATACAAATGAGTGCAAATTTACTAGCAAACTACTATTAAAAAGACACTTCATGTTTTGAAAAATCATTTTGAAGAATTGTTGTCAAAATATTGAGTAATTAACCATTAAACACACCCTTACCACGGATTTGGAACAACTTACATGAGGGTAGGAATCTTTGATTCCAGGGAGTTCACATAATCAACATGAACAAAGAGACTTAAAAAGTGGGTAAATGCATAAGGATAATGATGTATGGTTTACTGAGATTAAGCGAGAGCTTGCAATGAAATTTTCAGACTAAAATCAGTGAGGGTGCTCTCCAGTGCTGCCAGATCCCTTGGTAAAAAATATGCTGGAACGTGAAAAAAGCCATTTAGAGACAAAATATGCCAATATTACCGGCTCAGAATATGCCAGATTTCAAGAACGTAGTATGTGAGAAACTTACTAATTTTAACTCATTTTGTGAGATTTTCACCCATTTTTGGTAAACTAAGAAGGGTTCAAAGAGACTTCAAAGAAGACTTCAAAAAAAGAACTTAGAAATAAAAATGTTTTTTTTTGTAAAAAAAAAAGGAAAAGATGACACAAGATAATAGGTATGACTACTTTGGCATATAAAGTATGCCAAAACGAAAAAATCATGCCAGAGGGGTCTCAAATATGACAGATTTCGACTTTTCTGGCATGCAAATATGCCAGCTGGTAGCACTGGTGTTCTCTATGGAGTGCAGTAAAAAGGTCACGGTAAATAGGTCACAGTAAAAAGGTCACGGTAAAAAGGTCACAAGGTAAAACGGTCACAGTAAAAAGGACATGATATATAAAGCTCACAATAAAAAGGTCACGAGGTATAAAGGTCACAATAAAAAGGTCACAGACCCGGGCAGCTCCAAAGGGGTGACTCCAAGGGCCAGCTATGTTCCATGGTTTAATATTGCCCCATGGTACCCAGTATTAACCAATAGGACACAATAATCCCATTCCTCATAAGGTCTTAAATGCATAATCAACATAATGTAATTCTCAACAGATTTTAGAACAATATTCTGAACCCTCCTTGGATCTGTTGGACCAGGGAGGGAGTGCTTGCCCTTCTAGTGTCAAAATTACATCCTTCGTTGTAGATATGCCAATGGGCTTCCAAGATATTCTGAGTGGAACATCCTAATACTCAGGGAAAAGATATCTTTTTGCCGTAACCTATTTACTGTGTGACATTTTTTCCGTGACCGTTTTACCCTGTGACCTTTTTATTGTGATCTTTTTCCCTTGTGACCTTTTTACTGTGACCTATTTACTTGTGACCGCTTTGTTTGTGACCTTTCTACCTACAATCTTCTCTAATAATGGCTTTAAACCTCATAAATAAATGAATTTTTTGCTTTCAAAAACAGAAAACAAAAATCCAAGAAATTGAGTAAGTCCTAAATTTGCAACACATGAGCTGGTATGTTCAGCATGCACCAAGGTGTGCTAGTAGACTTCAAGTCAACTTCAAGTAAACCTTCTCACTATTTGACCTTAAAGGTTTGATCAACGAAAAGCATGACTGGAAGCGTGCAAAGAGGAAAGTTCTCCAGCGTTGTTGAAGCATTCCCATTGGAACACTTCAATGCCAATTGAACCAACCCTAAGCAAACTTCCTTTCAGTGTTTCTTTAAATTCCCTGTCAAAAATTGCCCACCCCCTGACCTGTTCTTAAGCACGGAGTTGAAAAGGGTGCAAGGAAGAGACAAAAGGAGAAATGTGGGGTAGCTGAAATCAGGAGGTGACAGCTTTGAAAGCGGGCGAGGGAACGATCATTGATGTTTGGGAATTTCAATATCGAAACAGACCGTCACATTGGAGAAAATCCAAATCAATAGAGAAAACTACAGATGCTCATGACAAAGATACGACAACTTGACCCTACCGACAAGTGGCTTTAACGTGAAGCTTCAAAAAGCCCAACAAACCAGGAACAGCAAGAGAAAAATGCAGTCAATAGGAGACTTTGAGCCAAAAAATATTGAAGCAGTAGCTTGAGCATTTCTTATTATGCAATAAGATAACTGAATTGCTCGTTTTTGGCACGAATTACTTAAACTGATTGTAAAATTGAATTTCGTTTTAACTTTTACTTCCGGGATTGATGGTGGCAACATTAACGGCCAGGGTTGCCAACTGGCGATTTCTTTCGCCAGATTTCACGAATCTGGCGATTTTGAAACGTGTCTGGCGATAGAAAAATTAATCTGGCGAAATCAGCTGATCTGGCGATTTTGATATCACTGGCGATAAAGTTGGCGAAAAATTAGGCGAAATCGGGGAAATTTGGCGACAAAAATTAGCAAAATCGCCCGTTTGTGGCAAAACCTCAGGCAAATTTTGATCCTCTGTTTATGATTTTGACTTTTAGTCTGACTGAAAACCAGGGATTAACTATTAAATAGTTTAGACGACAATAACTAAATAGGCGGGGAGAGCTTTGACCAAAGTATTGTTTCTTGAATAGATTGTGCATTTACCAAGAGTAAGAAAATTTTGTTTCGATAGAGACGATAGAGTAAGGTGTTTGATAGCAAAAATCACTACAGACCAAAGTTACAGCATGAGATAGCGCTCCTTTTCCTGCCATTAATTCTATACTGATGTTTTCTGTTCTCCGAAATTGGTCGAAACTGAGCTGCTTCAGATCAATGTCTCGCACAAAACCGAGAATGGATCTCAATTAAACGCATGTATTACTTGAATATAATAAAACCAGCTTCAGACAACGGGTTCAATTATACACGGATGAAGTTTCATGAAAATTGAGCGTGTTTTTGGAAAACTGTGGCCCTGTTATTAACAATGAAACTTACACCCAAAGCATCCACACTCTTCCGCATAAAAACATCATTTCTAGTCATTATTTTACCGTCTGAAATGCTTGAAGTCCATTAGATACCAAATATCAACATTTTGACAGGCCAAACCGAGAGGAAGCACAATATTGAACGAATTATTCATCAACTTATAGTTGAACTGTTGATGATTCCCTCTCAATGATTATTCATGCAAAATGAAGTAAAGAACAGATCACCTTCATGGAGCACTATATTCTTCACTTTGATAGTGTTGTTAGGTACTTATAATCTGAAACCATTGGTATTTCAGGATAAGTAGAACAGGGTTGATAATGAGTGATGAACGTGATTTACCCAAGAGTGGGGTTGCATATAATTTCTAAGAGACAAATACACATACCAGAATGATGTCTAGACAATTTATTCACTGATTTATTAAGAAATATTGAATATTGAGTCCATAACACTCGCCTATCGTTCAGTCCATAGGGCCTCATTGGGCTCTCAAAAACAACAACAAACAGCTGTCTTCGCATCCTCTTCTGTAAGTATATCCATGGTAATAGTGACTAAGAGGTCTGGTCCAACAAAAAATAAAGCAGCATTGCCAGATATTTCCAAGTCAATAGTTTCATATAAAATGAAGCAAATATTACTTTACAGAAAAACACCTTCCTGTCAATTGAAACCTGCTCTAACATGAAAACGGAAACAAAATTATCTTTGAATATTGCCCAGAGGATAGTTCTTTGATTTCCAGATGATCTCATTACTCAAACAAACATTGTTTAGAGACAATCCTTTGACGTGTAGGATCAGGCATGCTTTAAATCATTATTGTTTTGGCTTCCAAATTTGTTAGTTGAGGTGCCAGAGCATACCAGTTGCACAAATTGATTTTATCTAACCAAGCCTGACCCGTGCTTGGATATATTGGGCACAATTTGTTCAACAATTTCTGGCAACATTGTTTTGCTCCTTATACCCAAAAACTAGAGCTCTATATTAGAAAGAGTACAATCATATCCAACGCCATCTAGTTCCTTCTGCTCACAACTGCTCGCCGTTCCCAAAAGGATGCACAAGTACCCTCTAAGCTGAACAAGTTTTCCAAATCATCAGACCAAGATAGCACCTTTTGAGAAACTAAAGGGCCTAGAACCCTAATGAAGGGGTCCAAAATGAACTATTAGTGTGTTTCAAATGATTCAAAGCTGAATTGCCTGTAAAATTAGGTTTAAAACCTAAAAGACTAAGAGAAAAATGAATATCTCACCCCTCATTGTGATCAATGCTTTTTCAGAGAAAACGTTGACAATCAGGGCTCCTGCCATAAAAAATGTGTCAGAAAGAATAGTGATAGAGAGGAGCATGTTTAGTTTTCCTTTCTTTACCTATCAACCCTGAAATGTTGAGTCAAGTCCTTCAAGTCCTTGTTTGCTCACTGGGCTCAGTGTGGAGAGCGAGAGCGAGAGAGAGCGAGCGGGAGAGAGCGAGCGAGAGAGAGAAAGAAAGGGAGAGAGAGAGCTGGCCCGGCCCAGCAATCCTTGTAGTTCCCTTCTTAACAAGTGCCAGTGGGCAAGCTGGGCAAGCCATCTGAAGCTAGCAAGCATTTGACTGGACTCCCCTGCTGGCCACCACCACTTACACCTGTGATCTTGCATATCAAGGGGTAGGTGGGCAAGTTCAATAGCAGTCAGGGGTGAAGTCAAGAGAGGAAGAAAATTCCCTGCACTTTTTCTCAGCAATAACCATGACTGTGAAGCACAAGAGGGAAGAGAATTCAGCAGCCCTGCAATTTCATTTCCTATCACACTGTTGCCATCACCTCTTGCATCAATATGTCAAAAGGGATAGATTTTCATTCTGTTACTGTCTTTTAAAGCTTTAAACCTAATTCTACAAGCGATTCAGATTTGAATCATTTGAAACACACTAATAGTTCATTTTAGACCCCTTCATTAAGGTTCTAGGCCCTTTAGTTTCTCAAATGGTGCTATCTTGGTCTGATAATTTGGAAAACTTGTTCAGCTTAGAGGGTACCTGTGCATCCTTTTGGGAACGGCAAGCAGTTGCGAGCAGAATGAACTAGATGGCGTTGGATATGATTGTACTCTTTCTAATATAGAGCTCTACCAAAAACGTCAAGGAAAAGGCCAGATTTGGTTTGAGAGAAACAAATTGTGTTATGCCACGTATGCATAAGTATGTGTCTAAGTATAAGCCAAGTACATTCATATGTGCGCCAAGGTGTGCTAGAAAAGTTGACTTAAAGTCAACTTTAACTAAGCCATCTCGCTATTTGGCCTTAACATTGGGTTTGATCAACAAGAAGCATGACTGGAAGCATGCAAAGAGGGAAGTTCTCCAGCGTCGTTGAAGCATTCCAATCGAATACTTCAACGCCAATCAAACGAACTCCAAGCGAACTTTGATTCAGTGTTTCTTCAAATTTGCTGTCAAATATTGCATGCCCCATGACCTGTTGTTGTGTGCAGAGTTGAAAAGATCACGCGAAAATGAAAAAGGGAGAAATGTGGGGTAGCTGAAATCACAGACCAGATAATGGCTAGACCTCGCGTCGTGCGAGAAAAAGGTGGACAACTTTGCTTCATCAGCTGGTACATAACACTACACCCTAAAATGGTGGGAATTTCAATCTTTTCAAAATTCTGCCAGCGTGGCCAAATCCTGAACAAACTCAACGTACCATACGTACTTTGCTCTTGACGCAAGCGAGCCTCGTTACTTCTGAGCACGCGGTCGCCCTGAGATTTCGAAGCTAGCGCAGCTGGGCCAAGTGGTGTCACTTTTCTCTCGCCGACGGAACGGGTCAATGCGACATCTAGTCATTATATGATCTGTGGCTGAAATCAAGAGGCAATGACTCTGAAAGCTGGCAAGGGAATGATCATAGATGTTCAGGAATTTCAAGATCAAAACGGTCCATCAAAATAATCAGCAAATCAATGAAGAAAACCAGGCAAGCACACTAGCAAGTCAACTACCTAGCTTTGCTCTCAAAACATGTGACCTAATGTTTAGTGTCAAAAATATCTTGAGCAATTCTTGAATGGATGGTGGGTTCAGAGGCAGATTAAAGGTTAGCCATGAGCCCTCTTTGGGACCTTTCAACACTGACAGGTTAGCCAGCAACTAACCTAATTCTAGCTAATGTTCCATATATGTGATATTGAAACAATTAACAAGTATCATAATTTAATGAACCTAATTTTACAACATCAAATATGATGTGACATTGGGCGTACACGATGTCTGACTGCTAAAGGCTGGTGTCAGCTGAAGAAGTCATTTTTAAATTCCAAAAACCTTTGAGACCTGTTTTGAGGTGCAAGTGTGATACCACATATGTATTTGACTTTTGTTACTTACCTTCATGGGTAAAAACACGATTTAAGGATTTATATAATTTTCCTTGAAACATGCTTAAAGACCTTAAAATATTTTTTCTACTCAATTGTCATTTGGTCTTATGGCTGTCTCTACCTAAAATATTGTCACAATTTAAATTAATGTAATGGTTCTCCAGTTAAGTCCTTCATGAATGCTGAAAAAGGCCGATTGAAATTGGATTTCGAATATTTTAGAACTACACTGCCCACTTGAAACATATAAGACTTAGGGCAAATTAAATTTTCAAATATTTGTTTTTAAGCATGTTTTATGTTACATTATAGAGTTTTTAGAGGTTTTGGCCACAACCTAACTAACCAAATTCAAAGAAGTGTTTGGGATTGCATTAAATAGCCTACACCTAAAAACATCTCTAGAGTACTGATGTGAAACAAACAAATATAACAAAGAACAAAGTCAAACAAACAACAGTGCACCAAGCAAATACAAATCACAAATAAAAAAGAAACAAATTGGAAAATGAAGTCAGGAGATGTTGATTGTTTTGGTCTCCCAAAAAATAGGGCTGCCATAAAGGACACACCTTTGGCGTGGAAAAAGGTCAAGAGCAAGCTAAGGTATTGAAACTTTTGAGGGTTAAAAATAAGTTTACAATTGTATGGAATATACTTTTTAGACCAGTAAATCCTTTCAACAGAATTATTAGTGTGACAAAAGTGATCATGAGACACTCACTTTTACAAATTACTACAAATCATGAAGGCAACACTGCTGTTATTTGGAAATGATACAAATTTACCCCTAAAAAACAAATATTTTAAAACCCAAACAAATATACAATCAAACAAATAAACGGCCAATTTGTTGCACAGCAAATTTGAAGAAACACTGAAAGGAAGTTCGCTTGGAGTTGGTTGGATGTTGGATGGCATTGAAGTGTTCGAATGGGAATGCTTCTCATCAATCAAACCTCATGTTAAGGCCAAATAGCAAGATAGCTTACTTGAAGTTGACTTGAAGTCAATGCTTCTAGCACGCCTTGGCGCCCACTTAACATATGAACTATAATAAGTATCAACAAAGACTAACAATAGCTAATCAAACAAATAAAATCACAGATTTCCCAAAAAACGGATTGATAAAAGATGTCAACAGATGTTACTTGTTTTCCAAATGTGACGCCCCTTATGAGATGAAAACGGTCAAAAGCTAGCTAAAAAGCTTTGATAGACTTTTGAAGGTCAAAACTAAGTGTTCCAGTTGTATGGAATCTATCTCTTAGACCAATCAATTCTTGAACACAAGTAATATTGTGGTAAAAATGATCATTGGACACTCGTTTTACAAATCAAGACAAATTTTGACGGCAACACTGTTTACGTTTGGAAATGACACAAATTTTCCCCAAACAAACAAATAATCTAAAACCAAAGGAAATATAATATGTAATAATAGAAAACCATAGAAACGGCCAATTTGTTCGAATTTGTTATTTTCATTCGATGTAATTGTGTTTGAAACCAAGTTTTTGACTATAAAATTATAATTGTTTATGATTAATGTTTTAAGCAAAGAATTTATCGCTTGCAGCCAGGTTACTTGTTTTTATCCAAGGAGTTATCCTCAGACAATATGATAAACAATCTATAATTGCATAATCAATTGTTCGATAATACACGCAGGTTGGCGTAAATTATTGGATCACTCGTTCGAAGTTGTGGATGTTCGATTAATTTCAGAATCTTTTGGTAAGTCGAAAATCTGCCAGACGGATGACAAAAAGACGGATTCTCCAATCCCTTCCGCCTAACCAGCCTCTTTTGTAGTCTTGGCAGTTGTTTAAGGCTTCTATTTCCTGTTTCAATTTCTGATCGGGCCCGCCGGTAACGAGCTAGCCCGCTGTCTAACGGGCAGGAGTCGGCTTTCGGACTGACTAGGAGCCGACCAACGGCTCTCCAGCCTAACCACATTCAATCGAGCGGGAGATGACGTCATTACCGCTCCTTCAAAGACGCCATGCTCGCCCGCAATGCTGCAATGCTGGAGCGTGACGCTTACCATCAACTTAAAAATCCCCTTTTCCGCTCAATTTTCCTGATAATGGTCCAATTTGCCTCATGAACGTATAAAAATGGCATGAAAAAAGTGCTCTTTTTATAACATTCAGTAGACTATTTTTTTGAAATATTACCTTGCTGCAGTGATAGAATCAGGTCAATTTTAGGCGGTGATGCCACCAAATAAAAAGTGTCGTCGTATTTGGCTTAGATTTTATGTCTCTTTACTATATGGAAGTCAGTTCGTGTTGTAGTTTATGACCTAATACTAAACAAGGGCAAATGCGGTAACGCTTGGCCGAAAAAGCACTATTAGATCGCATCGGTAATTTTAGGTCTTTGGGCAGTCCGGGCACCCTGAAACGGGGACTTGGGCGGCGTTGATCAGGCACCCTTCCTTTCCCCCGAAAAGATCTTCCCGTGTGCACGATGTCCGACACCCAAGATAGAAAGTAAGTATTTTTTCCACTCTCGTCTCACTTGCGGAGTTCCAAATGTGCCGGTGGACGTGCCAAGGACATTCCGGACACGATCCACCCGCACTTAGCCCACTAGCCTCCCATTTATGGGCGTTTTCGCGTGATTTCGTTATCCGCCTGTGGCTCACGTTGTTCTCACATGTCATCATTGAGTCACGGCGTGACCACGAGGGTGGATCGAAAACCCAAGGCGTCTGTTTTGAGTGGCGTTTGGATTGGGAGGGAGGTGGGTGGTTCAGGGGGAGTGGTGGAGGGGAGGGGGTGGGTTTTTAGTTAAATGGTGGCTGAATGCCGACCTAGCTGACTGAATGACTGGACAAGGCGAGAACGAAGCTAGGAGAGGGGGGGAAAGGTGGATCGATATTTCACTTGGGAAGCGAGCAAATCGGAACAAAAAGGGAGAGGGATGAAGGCGAATAAAAAAGGGAGTGGGAAGGGGGAGGGGAAATAGGCCAAGAACGGAGTTGCCGCATGTTGATCAATCGTCTCAAGTTAAGATTTAGCACCCACAAGCCGGGAATAAAGTGGTAACGGCAATTGTTTTTTTTTTTCATTCTTATGCCCGTTGTAGTTCAAGCTAGCGGAAGTAGAAAACGAGGACTCTCATAATGGTTGACCTCGAAAACCTGTTTGTCCCCTGCCCAATGGGTTTGATTGTGAGGTGTGAGTCATTGAGGAGGCTACAGTTGGGTTGAAAACTCGCTTTAGAACTTCTTGATGACGGGGTCTTTTTTGAGATAAGGGAAACTCTATTCGTATAAGAGAGTCCTTACTCATATTTGCAAAGTTCGGGCGGAATGGGAAATGTAGCTATCCCAAATGAATCGCTGTAGCGCTTTCTACTATTTGATCTTAGATTAATACGTACCCCAATATCATTGCCTCTCAATCTAAAGCCATTCATGGGGCTTTTACAAATTTTATATTTTGGCTTCCCTATAGCAAGAGTCTCATTTTTTTGTCCTCAGAACTCCCACCGAGGAGCAATGGTCGTCTGACCGACCCAATGAGGACCGCCAAGGTGACTATGACGGTCCCGCTGGGATGGAAGCGGGTGGCGTCATCGATTCCAATTGGGACGAAGTTTGCGAGAGCTTCGACGAGATGAACCTCCGTGAGGAGCTACTCCGCGGCATCTACGCCTACGGTTTCGAGAAGCCCTCGGCCATCCAACAACGGGCCATCGTCCCCTGTGTCAAGGGATTGGACGTGATTGCTCAGGCCCAATCGGGCACGGGCAAAACGGCCACCTTTTCAATTTCGATCCTGCAACAAATCGACACGTCGTTGGCCGCCAGTCAGGCGCTGATCTTGGCCCCTACTCGGGAGTTGGCTCAGCAAATCCAGAAAGTGGTCATGGCTCTGGGTGACTACATGGGCGCTCAATGCCACGCTTGCATTGGTGGCACCTCCGTTCGTGAGGATATGCGAAAGCTGGATGTGGGACAGCACATTGTTGTCGGTAAGTTTCAATGCCAATCTTGGGTTCGTTCCACGCCCTCTCGAAAGGACTCGGAACACTTTTTGCAACGCACTTCGTCTCAGATTTGGACTTGCACTGTAACTAGCGCCATGGTATCTCCAACCCCCAAACACTTTCCATTGCGGGTAGGTCGTAAATTGGCGCGAGATAAACCTTGAGGTCTTGCATCGTTGGTGCGCGGACTGATAAGTACCGTTCTCCTGGAAATCTGCCTCAAACACCTAATTCATTTTGCAACGGTCTTCTTTGGCTATTTTTTTTTCTTGTTCTCATTGACTTTATCCCTTTTAGGCACCCCCGGTCGCGTGTTCGACATGATCTCAAGAAAAAACCTTCGCACTGACGACATCAAGATGTTTGTCCTGGACGAGGCCGACGAGATGTTGTCGCGTGGTTTCAAGGATCAAATCTATGACGTGTTCCGTCACTTGAACTCGAGCATCCAAGTGGTGTTGCTGTCCGCTACAATGCCCGCTGAGGTGTTGGAGGTGACCACCAAGTTCATGCGAGACCCCATTCGTATCCTTGTGAAAAAAGAAGAGCTCACCCTTGAGGGTATCCGTCAATTCTACGTGTCCGTGGACCGCGAGGATTGGAAGTTGGACACCCTGTGCGATCTCTACGAGACGCTCACCATCACCCAGGCCGTCATTTTCTGTAACACCCGCAGGAAGGTGGATTGGCTCACCGACAAGATGCACGAGAGGGACTTCACCGTCTCTGCTATGGTATGCGGCTCTTCACAATTTCTCATCTCATTTTTTGCCTTCGGCTGATCCGAAAAAATGTCGCGAGCCTTCAATGCTCAGGTGTTTAAGAAAATCAGCTAGATAAACTGATGAGGTCCTGGAGCGCGCAGTCTTACTCGGTGTCGGTCGTTCACTCTTCATCGACAACTTTGTCACCCAAGAACTTCAGTCCGAAGAAAGATCTTGACGTGTCGTTGCTCCCAATTTGAAGTTTCATTGGCAGGTATATCAATAGTTTTCTTTGATCTTTTAGCATGGAGACATGGACCAAAAGGAGCGTGATGTGATCATGCGAGAGTTCCGATCCGGTTCTTCTCGAGTGCTCATCACGACGGATTTGTTGGCTCGTGGCATTGACGTGCAACAAGTCTCTCTGGTCATCAATTACGACCTTCCAACCAACCGAGAAAACTACATTCACAGGTACGTCCACAACTTTCAGCCTTTCTTCCGCCCTTATTCCCCTAGTTCACTGGACTTCATGGTTTTGTTTACTTGCCTTTTTTAGAATTGGCCGTGGAGGTCGTTTCGGCCGAAAAGGAGTGGCGATCAACTTTGTCACCGATGATGATAGACGAACCCTTCATGATATTGAGAAGTTCTATAACACCCGCATTGTGGAGATGCCCATGAACGTGGCTGACCTGATCTAATTCCAAGTGTGTTTTCCCATTGCGTCCTACGACAAATTACAAAGAAATTGAAAGCCAACCACACTCGTACTCCTACTACTTCTGCTACTAAGATCATTGCAACGTTTCTCAAGTAATCCACAAGCTACTTTGCCTTCCCTCAACATCAAGTTCATCGCAATTACAACCATCAATGCCAACTGAACATTGAGGTCTTCTTTTTTTATTTTTGGGCTCCCCCCGCCTTTTCCCAATCTTCCCCACTCTAGAGTTGGGCGAGGTTTGAACTTCGCTCAACAGTGGAATTAGTGCAATTTTTGTGTATTGGAAGTGACCGCGTCGTCAAGACTTCTTTCTCGTGTTGACCTGATCCCAACCGCCGTGTCTGAGGGTTGAATTGACAGTCAAGTAAACAATGGCCAGTTGTGACCCGTTTTGTCCTGTTGCTGACGAAGATGCTTCCGATGGGTCTGGGCAAAAGCGCAGCTTTGGTCCCCAATTTCGATCACCTCACGATCTGTTCCGAAGGTTACTCCTGCAAGATGCAAATCCAATTTCGTATGCTAGTTCAAAACGCTTTATAGGCCTCTGGCGAGGATTTTTCAATCCCAAACGCGTTCGGCGGCGACCTCCAAGTCTGCCTTGGAGAAGGAAAGGCGATATCGTTCGTTTCCGATGCTCAACGCGACCTTATTCCAATTTATACCTCCCAAAACTTTTGCGGATTGCTACCAAAAATTAACCAACATACAATTGTAACAAAACTCGTACATTTATTGTGCTTTCAATTGGTTTCTTTGTATAATAAATGTACGCTGATAGTGATTGATGGTCAAATTTCTACGAGTAGGTCGAACAAGTGGCTTCTCACAGACCATTGAATTTACACATCCAAAAGAACTACATTCAAGATGAGCTACTTAGGCAATTAAGGATACTAAGACTCGAACATGTCTTGAAAGTGACAATCAACTTTTTCGTCCTTTAGAAACATAAAATTCGCCCTTTAATGACTAGACAAACTTGACGGGATGAAGATATGTCACCAAAAATGTACCAAATATTCCTTGCTAATAAAATCGGCACAATATTGCGAGCTCACCTACAAAGTGGTAGCGTTCTGGCTGCTGATTTTGGTCAATTTAACAAGTAGCTCCGGGCTAGTTGGGAAAATGTAAAAAATGGCCATCAGAATGGCATGGCCTTCAGAATGGCTCTGTGAGCAAGTGTCAGCCGTTTTCCTTGTTGATCATATTTGCTTTTATATTTGCAACCCCTGGAGGATTCTCCAAAAAGGGGGAGGGGAGGTGAAGAAATCCTTTTTTCTCTTAATGCTAATTAAATGTGTATATATTCTTCTTAACAATTAGACTATTATGGACAAGATATGACTTAGATCCGTCAAGGGTAAATCGTAATCGAAATCTGCCAGTGAGTCACGCACATTCTTAACCTAGCACATTATTGCACCACCTTGATTAACGGTATGGATTATTAAAGAAGAATGATTTTCCGAGTTTCCAGTCAGTAGACATGAGTTCTTCAAGCAACCCAGATTTAAATAACGAGTCGTAAGTTAAAATTCACACCATACTCAGAATCAGTAAGTACCTATTTCCATTGAATTTACATTCCCGTTCACTTACAGCGCCTCCACAGAGAACCAGAAATGGTCCTGGGACAAAACGGATCAAACTAACGCCAAAAGTGAGGTTCAAGGCGGAGGTTCAATTGGTACGAACCTCACAGAATCGGATGACACCATCGAATCCAATTGGGACGAGGTGTGCGAGAGCTTTGACGAGATGAACCTTTGCGAGAACCTTCTCCGTGGCATCTTTGCCTATGGTTTCGAGAAACCCTCAGCCATTCAACAACGAGCGATTATCCCCTGTGTGAAGGGATTGGACGTGATTGCTCAAGCCCAATCGGGCACGGGCAAAACGGCCACCTTTTCAATTTCGGTTTTGCAACAGATCGATATCTCCCTGCACGCTTGTCAGGCATTGATCATGGCTCCCACCAGAGAATTGGCTATACAGAGCCAGAAAACGGTCTTGGCTTTGGGAGATTACATGGGTGTCCAATGCCACGCTTGTGTGGGTGGGACCTCCGTTACGGAGGACATTCGAAAATTGGATAATGGCCAGCATGTGGTTGTGGGTAAGATACTCGAAAGCGCTTTTTTTGTTTGCAAATGTCATGGCTTAATTTCTCATTTGGTGATATCAAATTCGTTTATTGTTCACTTCAGGCACACCCGGTCGTGTTCTTCATTTGATCTCCAAGAATTATCTTCCAACTGAACATATCAAAATGTTGGTCCTGGATGAAGCGGATGAAATGCTGTCCTGTGGGTTTCAGGAGCAAATCCGCGATGTTTTCTCTAACTTGAAAGCCAATATTCAAGTGATGCTACTATCCGCTACAATGCCGAGTGAGGTGCTCGAAGTGACTTCTAAGTTTATGCGAGACCCGAAACGAATCCTAGTCAAGAAAGAGGAGCTGACCCTTGAGGGTATCCGTCAATTCTATGTATTTGTGAAAGAAGAGGAATGGAAGTTAGACACTTTGTGCGATCTCTACGAGACGCTCACTATCACCCAGGCCGTTATTTTTTGCAATTCTCGCAGGAAAGTGGATTGGCTCACTGATAAGATGCACAAGAGGGATTTTACCGTCTCTGCTATGGTGAGTGTTGGTGCTACAAACACTTGCTAGTTGTAACTCCCTGAACAAGTTGATAGATTATTTAAATGCAAAACAAATTTGAACAATTCATCGTTTTTACTCGATGATCAAAGAAGTGCAAGTAGTCTTCAGAAGATCCTAAATCAAAGTAAAAGATGATTCGTAGGAAATGGAACCGCATAGCATGCTTATGGGACCAAATAGTTGGAATCGCAAAAGTTGTATAAACCTCAATAATGATGAAGCACATTAGAACATTCTTGAGGTGAAAGAATAAATTATTGATAAATATGGTAGTTCTTGATTATCTCTGATTTCAGCATGGATTCATGGAGCAAAAGGAACGAGATGTTATCATGAAGGAGTTCCGATCCGGATCTTCTCGAGTGCTCATCACAACGGATTTGTTGGCTCGTGGCATTGACGTGCAACAAGTCTCTCTGGTCATCAATTATGACCTTCCTAACAATCGTGAAAACTACATCCACAGGTGAGGACAAAACTGCAAAATATTTTATCCTTCTAAGAATTCACGCATTTATCGCGTGTTTGTTATGTTTGCAGAATTGGTCGCGGGGGTCGTTTTGGTCGTAAAGGTGTGGCGATCAACTTCGTCATAGAAGATGAAGTGCGAACTCTCAAAGACATCGAACAATTCTACAACACGAGCATTTTGGAGATGCCCATGAACGTAGCGGATTTGATCTGAGTTTGCACGGCGTTATTCTCCTCCAACTTGCCGGCACAAACGTATTTTTTTGCAAATATTGTATGAAGTCATTATGCCCTTGCCCGATATTTCAAAGATAACTTAGATGATTAGACAATTACTTTAATATGACGAGATTTGTCCGTTATTCATGTTAAAATAGTACCTATTTGTGAAATATTGTATGAATAAACTTTTTTACATCGATGCTATAACCAATGCTACAATTTGGAAAATGATTTGATTCAACTTCAGTGTCAACCCAATTCATGTGCCCCTTTACCTTAGTTAATTAAAAATGCAGTGCTTTGTTTCATACATTCAAATTTGATGATTTTAAATTTTCTGACGGCTTGTCTCCAACATAATACAAAGAAATAACATGTTGTACCAATCATGCACCACACCAAAACTTGAGGTCTGGCTCCTCTCTTCGACAAAAAATTAATCCCATGAAGTTTTTTTATGAACCCCATCCTAAGAGAAGACAGGTCGGAGCAAACAGAACCACAACTTGGAAGGAAGTCAAATTCTCTTGTGCTTTTGGGTCAGTGTCTTCTCTTTTCTTCTTTTTTGCGTGTCTGTCTAGCTATCATCTGCCAGAAATATTACATTAGAAGTACAAACGAAAAAACTTAGAATAAAATGATGATGCCTTCTCACTTTACTTTAAGAACGAGTAAAGCGTTAAAGAAAAAAAATCTCCTTTCCTTTAATTTCTTTTTTATTTGCTCCAAAACTTTTCCAAAATTCGGTAAAGTAACACACAGTGTCAATAAATTCTTTAGTTTTCTATGGGTTGCACGTACACAAGAACGCAAATACCCAGGTACTTCATGCTTTGCTTTGAGCCTGGTTTAGTGGTCGATTTTGACTGAGAAAGCTTATCCCTCTTTCCGAAGGCTTTCTTGGTTTCTAATGACAACCTTGCAATCGGAGAGAAGCGAGCCCTTGGTTATGTTATCGAAAACCGGAATGGGTCCTATTGATTATTCTGACTATTATTCTGACTCAGGCCCCAAGTTTGGTTCAGCCACTTTGGTTGAAGGATAACCAAAGAGCCCATCATTTCAGAATGGCTGGAGAAGGTGTTTTTGATTATGATGCCATACGACAATCTTGTTGGCAAACGTGTGACAATGACCCTGGGGCATTTCCGATGGACCTTAGCAAAATCCCAGCCTACAGAGATGAGGACACCCGTGAAGCCTTCTACAATGTCACCACATTTTTCGGATGCGTCGAGGGCTGTGAGGATACTTACTTGGTGAAGAGGGTCACTATCGTTGCACCCGCAGTTGCAGTTGGTAGGTACATACTATTGTAAATTTGGACTTTAGAATTGAATCAAATCATTAGCGCCATTTTTTAGTTATTAGATTAGCACTCAATGGCTTTTCCTAGAACCATAAAATGTTTGGGAAACTTTGTTTTCTGCACCAAAACCTAATTCCATCGCATGGTACTTTCATTCGTGTTTGAATGAACAGTCATGGGGTGAGTTTATTGACTTCATTTCACCCCTATATTTCAATGACATTGTTAGGACGTGGGATCAAAGAGGTATAAAAATAGAAGTTTTGATCTCGGGTACACGTTGCGCCTTATTAAAATGCATATTTTAACTTTTCAGCCGTCCTCCTTCTGGCTTTGATGCTGGTTTGTTGGTTTTGCAAAGGATGCTTTTGTTATAAATGGAGAAAGAACCGAGAAAAAGTTCGCAAGCTAAGTGCAAGCTCTACTAGTTCCACTTTGGAATTTCCTTCGTCCTCATTGAGTTCACTGCCTAAGAAGCACAGAAAATCAAGTTACATAAAGGAGGACTCAAGACCACCTTCCTACAATAAAGCCTCAAAGAAAAGTAAGAACGACGACAACGGCAGGAAATACTCTAAAGAAGAAGGATCTTTTACATCGCGATGGTCTGGTCGTGGCAGCATCTTTGGAAGCGGCGGAAATCGCAATCGGTCCAAGAAAGACAACAGGAAACTCTTGGAACACCCGCCAACGGATATGAACGCCAGTTTGAGAAGCAACGTGTCCGTGAACTCGTGGGTGAATGAAAATAAGGAATCCAGAAGGTCCATGTTCTTGGCCACAGCCACTAAGTTGGGTCGGAAGTTGGCGGATTTAGACAAGAGGAGCGAGGATATTATTGAGCAACGCAACCAAAAGCGACGCCCACAACGAACCAAAAGTGAAGGACGAGATGAGGACAAAGACGAAGATCGGAATAGCAGAGCATCGAAGGATAGTGTTCGAAGCCAAAAAAGTCGAAGGTCAAGGAGTCTTCATAAAGATGGTCATCAAAGCAAGCAGGGGAGTGGATCTTCACGGAATAGCAAAGGAAGTGGAACTAGCTCTAGGATTGAACAACCTAGGATGAGGTTTTGATGAGGTTTCGTACCTCCATCTTGTCAATGTTGATTCAAATTTTCAATCAATGAATCTACAATGTGCCTTTTGAATATACGTACAGCTATCATAACACTAACAGTTTTTGGGTTTAGTGACTTTCAGTTTCAGGAAGTAAAAGAGAAATAGAGAAAAGCAGATTTTTTTCTTTGGCGTTTTACTCAGTCTTAAATAAAAGTGGGAAGGCATCATAATTTTATTCTAATAATTTTCCGTTTATGCTTCTAATTTAATATTTCCGGCAGATGATAGCTAGAAAGACACGAAAAAAAGAAAAAAGAAGACACTGACCCAAAAGCACAAGAGAATTTGACTTCCTTCCAAGTTGTGGTTCTGTTTGCTCCAATTGCAACGACAACTTTGACCATGAGATAGAAAGAGGTTAGATTTCAAATCTAGTAATTTTTGGCTTGTTTTTGATTGATAAGTATTCAAAAAACGTTTTTTTTTTAAGTTTATGCAGCCTAAGTTACCTTAAGTTATACAATTGCCATATCTAACTAGTCTTTATTCTTCTGAACTCTGCATGCTCTAATATTTTGGTACATCATTGCAAAATCGGTCTTTCGTTAAATTTGGAACTGGTGACTTCAAGAAGTATCGCTTGCAAGCAAGCCCTTGAGCAAGATGTACGGTACATAAAGATAATTTAACCTCATTTCGATCTTTTAGGGTTGACGTAAAATGATGTCAAATGGTGATGAGCTGCTTCGACCGCAAAATGAAAAAGATACCAGTCAATGACAACTCTTTTTTAAGTTTGAATCGAAAAAATGCAGTGGCAAATATTGTGCGTTAAAGGTGCAATTTTTTTCTACAGTAAAAGTGACACAAAGGAGACGCTTCTTTCTTTTACCTATTTTTTGACCTTGAACCATAGAAGGAAGGTGCTCTCTTGATGAGAGCAAGAATACTTACCGAGCTTCTTGAATTGGACAACCAGGAAGCTAAAGACAAGCAAATTGTTTCTTGCCAAAAAGGGCTTCCTTTTTCTCAAGCAGTTTGCTGATCTGAACACTTTGGCGTGTTTATAGTTGAAATTCTGTAAAATTAAATGTTTTATTGTTTTTTTCCTTTTGCTTGTCCCTCGCTTTCTGACACTCAAATTTATGGCCACGGGAAGGGTAAATTTTTTTTGAAGCAAAGTTGCAATAATTTTGTCAGAAGTGGACGTTACTTTGTCCTATAATGTCGCTTTTAACTTAAATATGTGAGAACTGGCCAACAATATGTCAGGGTTGGTGGCCTTAATCATGGTTGGTCAAAAATCTGATATAGAAAAATTACGTAGAAAAAAATATATTATTGGCTGCCCAAAAACTCAGTCTTGCTCTGCACTTATCTAGACCTGTGTCAACTTTTAATTACAATTACAATTACTTTGATTTCAAATGTAATTGATTGAAATTGCAATTCCTTGGAAATGTAATTATAATTACATCACTGTTCTGGCACTAATAATGATCCCAAATTTCCCCAATACTGCATTATTCTCTGTGCTGATCCAAAAATTGTCAAAAATCTTCGGAAAGTGCTTGTGATAATTTTATTCATTCAGCTCGCACTGACTTCTTAATGATGAGGGCTAAATAAAACACACACAAAAAGTTACAAGTTGGTGAATTTGCGTTTTGTAATTTTATCCAAGCCCTACTTTCAACTGAATGCAAGGAATACCTAGAGTCGACATCCAACATCTTTTGTTCGCCATATTTTGACTTTTGAAATATGCTGCTAGCGCACCAGATTATTTGTTCACAGAAAATTGAATGAGTGCAATCGAAGTGTCCTAAGGTGCGTGAAAGAAGGTCGCCATTTTTGGCCATTTAAACTTTGGACGTAGCCGAAACCGCAAATTGAACGCTATTTTAGAATAAGTAGTGAACAGTTTTGGTGCGAAATAAACGATTTACTACGTTTTAGGATTAAATGCTCATTGGCGAGGGGCAGAGTCAATTTAAAAATTCGATCGTAGAGGTTTTACGTGCGTTCTGCACCTCCAAATCCAAGGGAATCGAGGCTAGTTCGATCAATGAAGTCCTCCTCTCTTCTTTATTGGGCTCCTCCATTGTTCAATTTGTTACCCATTAGTCTTCGTCGGGAATATGTAGGGGCTGATCCTCTAAAAGCATTTAAGGCAGGATTGGACAAATTTTAAAATACTATTCCTGACCAACCCAATATTCAAGGGTTGTACAGATCTGCCAACAGTAACTCATTGGTAGATCAAATTTCATACAAACGGTAATTTTATGAACTAAATTAATCATTAACTCTCTTTACAGGGAATCCCATTCCTTGCAGCGGTATTAAAAAATCCGCCCCCCCCCCAAAAAAAAAATGGGTTTCATCCCAACAGTACGTCCTCTCAACTTACAGTGTGACAATAAAGTCTTGACAAGGAGTCTTGACTAGTAATTAGTGATGTGAAATCTGGTCTTGGGCAAGTTTTTTCAAGGGAGGTTGCAAGGTAGGGTCACCTAGTGGAGATTTTGTGCTTTGCTAACGAACTCAAGCAAACACAAATTTGAGGTTAATTTGCAACCCTGATCCAAAGTTACAAAAGTCAGGGGTGCGTTTCAGTGCTTCTTAATGAAAAACCGGTTTATTAAGATAGGTAGGCAGAAGGTAATACCATTTCACTGAAGGTAAATTGGCGACCCCGGTGTACGATGTCACGAAAAAATGCTTGCCCAAGAGCCCAAGTCACATCAATACTAGTAGTACGATCAAACAATTAGTGTTGCTGGTTTTTACACAGAGTTTGTGTCTCTTTGTTCACTGGAAGTCAATCTGTGTTACACGTTTTGACCCAAAAAGTTGAGCAAGGGCCAATATGCCAAGGCTTGGCCGAAAAAATTGTTTGAATCGCATCAGTAGTCTTGACCCCTTTCAACTTTACTACAGGTATTCCTTTAGCCGCTTCTTTGGTTTCCTATACAAAGTGAATCGATGGTCAGAATCAACCATGCATGAACGTTTTATGATATCTTTTTGGGACCACACTTTTGCTTTTAATGTTTAATGCTTAGAATTTTAACCAATCATTGAACGTTAAATGTGATATTTCACAAGAAATACTCAATGTTCTCATGGACGATGACTAAAAAAATGGCGAAAATACTAAATTAACAAATCATGAATAATGGCCGAGCGTGCAAATATGGGAATAAATTCCATCTCGTCCCGCTCCTTATATTTGCATGAAGGATATTCATTCATATTCTAAGATTTGAAATTATTCAGTTTTTGTGCAAGTAATTTCAAATACCCAAGAGGATTTAAAAAATGCGCCCATTTGTGATCGTCCATCTGTCCGTTCGTCATACCTCGGGAAATTCAGATTTTACAGCTTTGTTTTATTGCGAAATCGTTGCGTTTTCTTTGGGCTTATTTTTATAGATTAATACTGAGGAAAACTTAAATTTCCTGTCAAGCAAGAAAACCTGTCATATGATCAATAAAGATTGAACAAACCCCCAACCGACCATCCCAATCTCCTGCTTCATATCCTGAAATCGTCGGTGTCTATTCTGAGCGAATGTCTTCTCCTCTATGGTTCCTTGAAAGTTAGCCAAAGCGAGAATGCGCTCGAAGAGCCTTCCACGAGCCTTTCTTTCCCCGGGTCGTTTGTTGCTCCTGCTTCTCTTCTTTTTCCCTCTCTGTCTCATGTTCTTCCATGAACAAGCAGAGAAAAAAAGGACAGAGAGGAGAAGCCTGTTGCACCAACTTGAAACAGCCTTTGAGACCACAGATGTCGACATAGCCTAGAATAGAACCTGAAACAATTCCTTGAATTTAAACGAGGGCTTCTAGAACCAGATATCATATGTTCACATCTATGCGAGCCAACAGCGGAGGGGACCCCGAAAATAAGGTTCTCAAAGCACACCTTGAGTCTTTGGTGCCCCGCTCTCCATTCGTCGAGCCTTCCCCCGTCGAAACTGGATCGAAGACATTATCATGGCATCCAGGCTGGTCAATGGGAAGGGAACGAAGGAGGGAGCCGGGAGAGAAGGGGGGAGAAAGACAGAAAGAAAGAAAGAAGCCACCAGGAAAGGCCTTAGATCTCATGGGTTCATGCTTCGCCGAAGAGCGGCTCAATGCCCAGCAATGGTTTCTGAGACCCCGCTAGTACCGTGAGCTTATCTACGGAGACGGCCTTCCTTCCTCCTCCCTCCCTCCGTCCCTCCCTCCCTTGGTCCTTCTTCCTTCCCTCAACGTGGTCCCCGTTGAACTTGGAGAAGCCACTTTTTTTCAAACCAAACCAGAGGGCAACTCTTTAGGAATAGAATTGGGAGACTTTTATTATCTGCACTCTCAAGACGTGTTTTGTAGGATCTAGAGGTGGAGGCGGGTGTGAATTCTCTGGGCGGCTGGAAATGTTGAAATGTTGAGCTACACCTGCTGGCGTGGCGTGTAAGACAAGAAAGGTAAGTCAATTTCTCCTTTAAATGTCTTATTGATGTGGACTGACGTTTGTCAAAGTTGCTATACGAAAGGCTTTGTTTCCGTTTTACAACACACAAGATAGTCCCAACTAATGATCTTGTTCCTCTGAAAGTAAAGGCTATTAAGCCGTGGTTCTGTTCAAGCCCATCTATCTATCCCTCTATGGTCTCATTTGGGAGAGAGGTTTTATTGCTTCTACCACTTCCTTGTATACTAACTGGGAGTGACTGGAGAACTCATTGCCAATTCTAAAAGCCTAGTAGGTCCAATTGGCTTCCATTTAAACCTCAGACTGCTTCAAAAAGTGACAGCGAAGCACGCAATTTTCCATTTCACTCCACAGAAATGTGGGACCCAATTTTGTAATGACATCTTGTGAACCTTTTCGTAAAATGACCAATTGACATTGGAAATCGAAAACTTCTCAGACAAAAAATATTGGCAATTTGGAATTAAGCCGATCGACCTTTTTCAACCAATTGAATATGATCGCATTATCTTAAAATGACAAGGTTTAGTCAAAAGAAGGCATATGGCATATGGTATTGTCAGAAATGTCAATGATACTTTAAGCATTTCAAGTTGAAAGTGGTAAATCCAGTGCATGGTTTGTAAAAACGCGGGCAGCGCGTGCCCATTTCAATTTAAAACCAATGCCGTCTTGTGTCCAAATGGTCAAATAGGAAATGGGCTTTGTTCTTTTGCAAAATTGTTTTTCCGTCAAAAATGCATTTCTACTGTTTATTGGGTTGAATTTCACCTTGCATAGAAAGCAACAGTTTTTAACTAGCCTTGCCCAAACAACTTGCCTGTATACTGTAGTGCTCCACTTCTTTAAACATATTCAAAGAACCGATTTTTACTTTCACGTTGCATGTATTTTTTTAGAGTAAATATGCAAAAGACGTTTGTTTGAAGTTTAACTTAATCAAGAAGTCCAAAGTTGAGTCCTTTTTTGTTAGACTTTCGTAAATTAGCTAGTCCTGCAAAACGTTTCAAAAATGAGTTTTCATTAAAGAACCCAAGTTGAATACAAAAGCTGGTGCAGTCAGGCATCGTTTAAAGCTAGGTCAATCGCTTATAACTTATATTCGTGCAATTTATCGCATTATCTTTTCTCAAACTCCTTGCCAAAAATCCAAATGTTACTCAAATGGAAGAAAATGTAAAATGGGTTTTGACGTGAAAAGACTGTCGGTTCTCAATCCATCTAACTACTTTTTTCTCGCAAATATAATGAGAAAAAATGGAGGCCGACAAGCCTGACATTTGTCTCCTCTTCCTTCTCACATCCATTCCTTGCCAAAACATTCTACTCAATAATAAGGAAAAGGTGATATTGGATTTTGGGCGATGTAGAGGAAGCACATCAGGAACCTCAAAAGCAGCCAGTTCCGTTGGACGACCAAAAGAAATTGTTATTCCTGACTACTCACTGTTCCTAAAACTGCCGAGAAATACATCCATCCGCACGGACTCTCCCAAGAGACTTGTGTCACAAAAGCATATTTGAGATAGAATGAATCAAATGCTCAAACGAGAAGAAAGCACCCTTCCTTACCCGAGGTCGCTTTTACCCCATAAGTAGACATCTCATGCAAGGCCAGCGGTCTTAGTAGTTGGATCATGTCCACGTTGGAAACGCATAGATAAAAGTACATGAAACACGTTGCTAGTGCTCATGGCCTCAAATCCGGGTATTGCGAGAGAGAGCTAGAGTACACCTCCCAAGACCCAGTGAAGCCTTGTTCTTTTTCCCCGTCATATCAGTGTTTCCCATGGGGATTTTGTCATGTGTAAATTCAAAAAGGCGGCTTGTTCCCTATTGATCCTTCCACGACCAACTCGGGTTGCCTCGTTGCTGTTATTGTAGTTGTTGTCTTGCTGTTGTTGTTGTTGTTCTACCACATACTGGTCGTGGGTATTACTATCGCTTGCTTCCTTACTTCTCTAGCTTGTTTTTTGTGTCCTTTTTAGCCCAAAAGAGTTGCAACTTCATTTGATTTCCCAAGGCAAATCCACAATCGTGTGTCATTTCCCTTCTTTTCGGTACATTTGTGCAAATATGAATGTGATTTGCAAGCGTCCCGCTTGATATCAGTATTGAATAATGACATTCGTTAGTCATATTACATTGACTAAACAAAGGCTCGTTTTCCAAGAAGCAGATCACGCTTCATAAAATGAATATTGACTGCTTCCATTTTGTTTAAACAAGAACTTTCCTCTAACAATGACTGAAATGTTGAGAGTCAGGCTGTTAATTGGGTACCCGGACTTCTAAATTAATTGCTACTTAATGCTCAACGTGTGGAATTGAACAAATACTGAACATTGCGACTGTCAGTTTACATTACTAAATTGTTCATGGAGCTTCAAGTACATGTCAAAAACAGGCTTGAATCTTTCTGATCTTTATTCAATTAAGCAAACCTCGCCCATGACACAAACCAAGAGCCTAAAGCCGTGACTTTATTGCAAAAAGAACACCAATTACTCATGGCATAAATCCAGCTTACGTACACAACTCATGGCATGCCATTAACGAAATATCTCAAAAAGAGGACCATATTTTGTAGCTTTGTGTTGTTAGGATTGTGAAGAGCAAAAAAGATGGATTTGCTCCAAATTCCTTAATGAAGCTCTAAAAAATGTTGGACAGTTCACACGCCATCGTTAATTATCGACGAGACACGTGATCAAGTAAAAGAATGTTCTTGAAAGGATGATTTGGCAAAGCCAATTGTCTCAAGACGCTTAAGAAGAAGAAACAAACTTCTTTTGTCTGGTCAAACTCATCTCAATTTGGACAGAGAATTTGCTCGAATAAACAAATGTCTGGACGTTCGAGGTTGTTCGAGCGAGGGAAGATGATGGGTTTCTTGGAGAGTGATGTTGGACAAAAGTTTGCCTCGATTGGATGAAAGCGTGAAATTTCGCTCACAATAGAAAAAAAAGTTTTCGACACAAGAAGTAAACCTGATTTCGAGGCTTTTGCATGAAGGAAGACCAATTCAACAGCAATCTCGAGAACTTTAACGGCCAACGCTCCAAAGATCCACTGGTAACTCAATTACAAAGCAGTTTTCACATTCTGGATCTTTGCTTGCCATCTACTGTATCTCTGGCATATTCATATTCAAAGCACAATTCAAGATAATTACTTCCTCTGTTCTCCCTCTGATGCACTTTTGGATAATAAAGATATGAAAAGATTGAAGTCTCCTAATTGACATCAAAGGCATCATTTTTGTGATGTATGTTTTAGATCAATCGTGTATTCATTTTCGAGTAAAAAACTACTTTCCAAACTTGCCTGACCCTAATGAAAGCATATATGTATGATCAAAAGGATCCAGAAACTCATGAACGACTTTCTTTTTCATCTTATCTTGACCTAGAAATAGAGTTCGTTTAAACCCTTTCAAGCGTTTCGGGCTTCGACCTTTCAGCAATCATCCTCGAGAGAATAGTATCGTAGTTCATGAACCCGAAGATCCTATTTTAGCTCAATTCCATTCAAGTTAACTTGATGATCCTTGCTTCGTCGTTGGTCTGATCAATTTAAAGGGCCAACCATTGGCAAAGAACTCGTTGGAAGCTGATCTTTCGCCTTATTTTGATGATCGCCCTCAAAATGGTCCAATAATCAGCATTCATTCGCTCACCCATTTGCAGCTCTTATGGGGTAGCCCCCCCTAAGTTCTTGGGTGATGTAAACTTGAACGTTGAGTACCCCAACTACTATATTGGATTGGAAAGCGTTTTAGGCTCAAATGACACGCAGAAAGGAGGAAGGGTTTTTGAGGAAAAGTTATTGAACCAAAGAGAGTGAGGGCATTCTTTCGATGTTCTTCCTTCGATGAACAAAACCTCTTACTATGGCCTCAAAGAAGAAAGAGTTGCCCATGACAATTCTTTCAAACTTGGTTGATCGCAAGAATAGCCAAAATAAACCTCAGTTGTTAGGCGTGCAACCAAGCCATATCTACAATCCAAATATTGGTTTTCGTTCTGTTCAAATCGGGGTGGTTGCTCTGGATTGTCACGCACAGCTATTGCCCCAAACCCAAGACGACTCTTTCACAAGTCGTAAACCCACTTTTGCTTTCACACACATATTTTGAGTAGTCCCCAAAGATTTTGCAACACGCTTATATGAGTTCTTAATGACATCAAATCTTCCTCAAAAGGGTACTTATTCGCACACCAGGGACAGATTCAACAGTTCAGAAATGAGTCTCGAAAGGATGCATCCGCTAGAACGTATCTTGGCCTTAAGAACACTCGTGAAATGCTTGTCTTTTCACGAGGTGTGAAACTTGGGCTTGTCTCAAAGTGGAAAGAAAGGACTTTCTCGGAGGTTTTTTTTCGTTGGGGTGGGCTGATCCGCTGACACACAAAAACACCCACTGTTTACTGATCAGCGCTCGTTATCCCATTCTATAACAAACTTGATTAATACTAAGGAAAGCATATCCGCCCAAAATGAACTTCCAACAAAAAATTCCCAAACTTCCTTGAGCTCATTATGGATGAAAACTTGTCTTCATGAACCGTTTCAAACTTACGGAGAAGGAACTTGTGGAAAAGTTGGGCGAAAACGTAAGAGAGAATGAGCAAAGAAATGTCGAACTGTTTCCTTTGATTGATTAGTCAGACTGGAGGCGCTGGAAAGGATTATCCATTTTCCTATGAAACATTTCAATTTCCAATTCACCCATGCATAACCTGACTTTCCAGCATAAGGTGGACCGTTGCGCAAAACTGATCTCGAAAAAATCAGCCTTGAGCAAGAAAAACGTTTGGAAGATATCTACAGGTTGCTTCACGTATATTTGCTGGAAACCTCCATTTTCAATCGACTAAAGTAGATTCAAAAATGCCTTGTCAACTGACGATCGTCCTGTAACCAGCAACCAAATGAAAGTATGATCCAGCTTTTTGTGATGCCTTGTTTTGACAAGCATGGAGCCGTTTTTTTGCCATGCTTAGATAACATATCAGCTTGGTATCAAAAATAGAAGCATGATACTTGAAACTTTCTGCGATGTCCTGGTTGAAATGTAAATGTATTCAAGGCTTCCCCCCACTGAAAACAGTTTCATTATTCTCTAGGGAAGCAAAGTAATGACCTTGTTTATGATTTGGATATTGTATATTCACTCGGGTCATAAAACCAGTCCCAATTCTCCAATGGGGTGTAGAAAATGAACACATGTACCGGTGGCGAAGTTCTCGACTTCTTGTACCTCTTCCCTGTCAATATTAAAGCAAAAACAAGCCATTTGGGGAAGTGAATCTACTCGTAAATCTGTTGGCCCCTAAAAAATGAATGAGTTCAAATCTTGGAAGAGGTATCTTTTGCTAAACTACTGTACGCAACTTTCTTCAATATCGTTAAGCCTTGTATGTGAATACGCCCCCTTTGTTTACGGATGGCGCATGCTTTACAACAAGAAGCAAGGTCATATTTAGCCTTTGCTTTATGAACATTCATGTATTAGAGCTATTCTTGAAAGCACGCTTGAAAGCACACAAACCCTAAATAATCGTTATGAGCAGCACCACTCATGACCGTAACTAACAAGCTCCGATGGGTTTGTTCGTTAGCACTTCTTGAAGATGCCGGACACGCCCTCATTTGTGTGCCTTAAGCACGACTTCACTGACGAAAGCGAAAGCCTGTAAAGACTATTCATGAAAAAATCGTCTTGGCTGTTTGACCGAAGCAATTCCTGTTCGAAGTTTAAACACGTCGGCCACCTTTTTCCTTCACTATTCAATCAAAGGACGTCCGAGTCTGTCTGTCTATACTGTAGTAAACCTGAGCCACCAATCCTAATGAAATTAGCTGCTCTGTTTCTAGCACTTGGTTTCTGGGTGAGGAGTTCGGACGACGAGATGAAGGATCCGAGCCAAGGGACGGAGAAAGCCTTCAAAAGTTTTCACTCTAAATGGGGTCTTAGCGAAGAAGACCCTTGTCCTCTCTCCCTCCCCCTCTCCCTCTTGGCTTTCGAATCTCAGTGTCCCTTTTTCGTTTGTACCTCGAGATGACAGTGGAAATTGAGGAAGCTCCAAGCACGTCCAAAGAGTCCTCTTTTTCGACGTTCCTTGACAAACCGGATAGGAAAAAACAGTTCCAACTTAGACTGCTAATTAAATCTAATTAAAGGACACTATCCTGTCAGTTTCGAAATGATTGGTCTTTTTTCGTTTGCTACAGAGGGAAATGGCATTCACAAAAGGTCAGAGCTAGGGAAGTGAATTCAATTTCGTCAAATTGGACACTTTTCTTCAATGACATGTTGCGTAAAGGAAGGTGAAGACGTAAGGCTAACGGAGAAGAAAAGCACCAATTTTGACTTCTTTGAAATAGTGTACGTAAGAAAATTTCACTTGGCTATCTTTGCACAATTCATGACCAACGTGGTATTGCAAGAAGAAACTGCATCAAATTTTCAAGATTTGCAAATTTTGTTTGGCATTCGTCTTGTGGTGCGAAACGAGGACCAGGAAAGTCCTCTCAGCACACGAACTTCTGTGGCAAAAGAAGAAGAAGAATGAGAGGAGAAGCCCATGCTACCTTTTGGTGCATTCATTATTTCAATGGCATAATAATCTGAGCTATTTGCAAAATTTCGAGCGCTTACCGCCCCAAGAAAAGTGGGCCATTCATGGTAAATAAGTAATATAAGAGTCCTCTATTCTCTAATTACGTCATTATCTAATCCCTAAAATGTTTCATAGACATTTAATGCCGTACAGCGGACCATCGGATTGGTAAAACACTTCGATGAACCAGTTTATGATCAACTATTTTATCAACCAAGAGGTCTAGCCTCTCATATCTTTAAGGCTATAAATCTATCACAATGATGTAACTTCGCTTTTCATGACGGAAAAAATGAATATTAGGGCTTATTGATCAGGTTCAAGCTCTGGGTCATCAAGAGGACTGACAAATCCATTGACTTGGACACGCATTCCAGTGACTGGATCCATTTTTAAAGTGAGCTTTACAAAAAGCGCACTTCCTATTGGCATGTGATCGAAGAATTAGAAACTGATCCTTCGCGGACTTCAAAGGACATTGAAACACGAATCGCATTTTGTCACGCCAACACGATCATTGGACAAAAAGAGTAACTTCACTTCCGAAGGTGAAATGAAAAAGGCTGATATTTCAGAAAAAAAATCATTTCCGTCTCACTCAAAGTCCTCAGCCCAACTCTCATTGAATTGATATGCCAGTTCCATGAGACCTGTGAATGACACCGGGCAGGATCAAAGGCATGAAACCATGGAATGAAGCCTAAAGGCCACAGATCAAAGGCGACAGCGCCCAAAGTTATGTGCCCCGTGGGAACCAGAAAAAAGGTCGATTCTCGCCATTGGATGATTGGAAAGAAAGGCCACAGGAGTTGAAAACCTTTTGTTATGGAACAAATATGTTGTTTTGTACTGATAACGAGTTGCCGTCAGTTGGGATTGACCTACTCTGAAAGGCCTCTCGGTTCTTTGACATGTTCCCCCTATGAAAGGCTATGATCATGTTCAGCTTTGACCTTCCGGTGTTTACGTGTTAGGTTAGAAAATGTTCAAAGAGAGTTACCAAGGTTGTCAAGTGACAAGATCAAGGCAAGCCAAACGCAATCAATGGCTTGTTTGTTTGGCTTATTCATTACATGGACTGTCTACTTTATGGGAAAGACTGGAATGTTGCTATTTTTTGTAACTTTTTCAAGCTTATTGTGACATCAAATACTAAGTTTGTTTTGAAAGTTGTTCCTTTTAGAACTATTGCTCTGTCTAGAACTATTCCTAAAACCAGGAAATTTCCTGGAAACATCGATTTTGGATCATGATGCCATGTTTTTGGTCCTATCATGTTGCATTGACACATGGCACTTGTTGAAACTAAAAAAGTTTTCTCTAAGCTTGTCTTTGGCCATCTTATCACCAAAGTTTTCTTGACAGACAAATCCACCCCTCCCCGTTCTTCATCGGCAAGTTCGGACGTTCACCATGAGTAAATCACAAATATGGCCTTCATGGCAAACTACTTAGGTATTTCCAATTTGTTAAGGAAATATGGGCTCCTGACGTTAACACTGAAGTCGCCAAAAAGCGACAAAATATACGTGGTACAAAAACGACTTGGACCTTGTGCACCAATAAACAACCACCTCCAAACAATGGCGTCCAATATTAGCATGAAAACAGACACTCATTCTCCCCAAGGCTTTCATGAAATTGGCCAAAAAAACTCGACGTCCTGGGATACAGCCTGGGTTGATAGTTGGTTACGAAACTTAGTGGTAGAGCTCATGTTCAAATTGGCTCTTTGTGGAACCAGAGCTCTCCAGTCCCCACTACCCTATTATTGAGCTCATGGTAGACTAGTTTCACAAGTTTCGACTCGGCACCGATAGCACAGAGGCAAAGAGTGGTTGTTGGTCGACGGGATTGTGAGCAAATAGGCAAATTGAAAAACCCCGAGTGTTCTTAATTGCGATTGATGAAAGACCTAGAGTACAAAGCGTAATTTACAAAATTCAAAGAATTAACTAACTTTTGACCTTTTTGACTTGACCTTTTCAAATTTTCTTTTGGCTAGAGGTGTAAATTGCCCTTTCAGAGCCAAGAGATTTTCCAACTGGAAGAACGCCTTGAAGTAGAACGTCTATAAACGCCTAATTACAGTGGCATGATGAATGCCCCCACCAGACCTTGAAGCACCCTCAAAACGTATTATGGACGAGTTTGAAAGGCTTTCGTCCCAAATGGTCCGAGACCAAAGCGTCATAAAACACAAAGCCCCATATGTCATAGTTTATGCCTTCATGAAAGCTCCCCTTGGTTAAGGTAATGGTTGAAGGTCGTGGATACAGGATACTCGCCCATTTCCTGAGGTACGATCGAGTAGGTATGCCTTGTGAACAAACGAGGTCGACTGCGACAACCTTTTACCAGCAGTTTGTCAAACGTCGAATGAATCAAGGCTTTACGCCTTCGGCAGTCGTTTGATTAGCTAAGGACCTCTGACATTTGTGTGTCCTTACCCTTTGGGGATAAGAGTTAAGTAGAGGCAACATCCGATTCTAACAGAGATTTGGTTTTGTGACAGTCCCCAAGACCTGAGGCTCCATTGCTATCCAGAAACTCTGTACAAGGCCAGAGTATCTAGAGGTCCATGGATGGGTACATTCCGCTTTTTGCTTTGAGATTCTCGCATTCAGATCCCGACTATTTTCCCGAGGCGAGAAATCTGATTCCCCTAAGACTGCGACGCGGAACTTGACATCAACTCACGATAATTTGTATTCATTTTGAAAGAGAGGCATATCTAGTATTCATTCATACATATTTCATTTGGCAAAGAAAGCAAAAACTGGAAAGAAAAGTATCGTGAGATGGGCGTTGAACTTTTTTATGTGACATTTTCCGTCCAAGCAGCTCCAATATATCGTTCAATCTTGAAATCTTTATCGCTCTCGCACAAAAGAAACAACGGATCTCAAACATTTGATACCGTCCTTCCCCATTGAGAGTAAAAATGGTCGCATAACTGGTCAGGAACCACTGTACGTCAGGACGAATTTCAAAAATACACACTGGGTCCAATCATTGTACTAAAATGTGAGGTTTTTGCAACATATGTATTGTTCCGTTGAATTTTCATTGTACTAATCGGACCTAGTGTGTATTTTGAAAGTAATCCTGGCTTGAGCCATCCTTGAACTGGTATACTGGAATTTGAAAACACTTCAATGGCAACTGAAAAACCCATGGGAATAGTTTCATCCTCACATTGATCCATGGCTATAAAGTAACTAATTGCATTAGCCTTGGCTTTGATCCTTTCAAAGGGATCTGTTCCATATTCTTCATTAGGGGGCCTGTAATGGGTTAGAAGGCTTTTACCTGAGGAACCTGTTGGCTTGACTCCCAAGGCAGTTGAGAAAGTCACAAACTTGCACTAACGGCCCTCAAAAAGCAGGACATGAAAAAATTCGATTGACAAAGTATCTCAGGTAAATTTCCAAGGGCAATTCAAGTTCAGAAAAGCTGAATGGTGTAGGTCATGGAAACCCTAATCTACCCCCACCCATGGTGAATGTGGGAAAATTGCCGTCATTACATTTTCTTTGAAAGAGAGGTGGACAGTGTGTCTAGATTTTTCTTTTTGGTAGCAATAAGAGTTCCACAATGTTTTGTGGCAAGTTACATGTGTGTAATTATATTTCATGATCCATCAGGCTCTTTGTCGTGGCTTCGGTTCCAATGCTCGTCCCCAAATAACGCAAGTGGTTGTTGGCTCTGATTTCCCAATATAATGAATGATAACAAGACCCCAGGGCAAACACAGACGCAAAAGATTGGGAATATCAAGTTCCCTCTCCCCTTCATGATGGAAAGTGGGCAATATATTGTGAATGGCAGAGACTGCACTTGTTTATTGGAAACAGTTAGGTTTTATTTCTTTGACCCCCTCTCTTTCCTGCACTTTCATGTTCCATAGATCGCCTAACAAGATACTTGTGTAATCACGTCGAGTGTACTTTTTTCATTTCCCTATGTACCCATTGTCGGAGTAGGTACTGAAGGCTCTTGTGTTTCTGTGGGCTTGTATTTTGTCAGATAGATTTATGGTGTACTCAGGTCTGTCCGTCAGCAAACATGTTGGCCATTGGGAATTTAAAGTTCGATAAAGTTACCCTGGATGGTGGGTGTCCAATGGGAGTGTTGGCTGTTTCTAGAAAGAGTGAGTGAATGAGAGTGAAAAAGAGAAAGAGAGTGAAGGAGGGAGGGACTTTCGGCCAAAGCTTTATGTTAGTACTTAAACCTTGAGCTGAAATGGTTTTTGCATTTCAATGGAATGGAGAGTGCGAAATCAGCTCTGTTTGCACACACGACCTCACAAGCACTCACAACGAAAGCTCCAAATGACCAAACGTTTTCAAATGCTTAGCACACCCCAGAGAAATTGGAATCGAATTTTGTAGATTGATCGTTGTTTGAATTGGAGTCATTTATTTACCGAGTGGTGTGTACGAGCAACATTGAATTGTCTGCCATGACTTTCGCCAAGATCTTACTCTCCAATGTTCAGTTGTTCAACATGATTACCAGACTCAACGTTTCTGGCAATTTCAATGAAAGGAAAAAACTTGGAACCCAAAAGAAACTCGCCGTGTCCACTTAGCTCAAATTTCTCCTTTGTATAAATGGGCTCTTTTACATGCCATGCGAATATTGAAAAAAGAAAGAAACCATGGCAAAACCTCCGAGAGAAGAATGGTAGCTGGTATCTCTCATAACTGAGACATTTCAGCCGCTCGCTCGGCAAGATCTGCCAGTATCGCATACTACACATAAACGAGTCCTTGGCCGTGTCCATTTCATTAAAAGTTCGAAATGGGTTGCAGGAACACCATAGGCGTATTCGGTGATGGAGAAGCCTTGTTCTTCTTTCGACTCTACCTTTTCGTTGTTGCTGTTGTTGTTCTCTCCTCTTCTTTCTCTTCCTGTCCTTTTGGCGGTGTTCATTGTGGTTGCGCTCATGGAATGGGTTTCGCTGCAAATTTGCAATAAACCTGCGACGATCTACGACCTTGAGTCTCGACGGTTTTGGTACAGATTGTCGTAGTTATGTACCTTCGATGTGCTGAACTTTGACTAAGCCAGCACTGCAAATGAGCAAGAAGGGGGACGAGAGTTATCGTCGGTTGAAGAGATAGACATGCCTTTTATGACGCAACACATGGTTCAAAGTTTAGAAGTAAAACATGTTGCTTAGGTTTCCTGAAAGCAGTAAATAGGATTAAAAGCGACCAAAGGAAAATACAAAGAACGAGAAGGTACAAGTCACAGATTCACAACGCAATTATTACTGACAAAAGCCGCAGAGTTTTTAACAAAGTTAGTTAAAAAGTCTTTCAGGAAGTACGCTCCATCTAACTTAACTTGCTCGCACTCTTCCTTACCAAACCCTTGGTTAGGAGCTACCTCATTCGTAGAGCACATTCATGAGAGCTTTTGGAACAGAGAGCACGTAGTAGCGGTGGAACATGGAACAAAAACCCAAGTGCAGAAGGACAATGACTCGCGAGACACGCGGAGCACTCATCAACAGCTTGAAGTGGTTGGGGGCTTGATGGAAAAACTTGAAAACTTGGCCAACATTAAAGTGCATTTTTAATCAAAGTACTCGAAACCATGAGTAGACTCTCACATTCCATTCCCGGTCCGGGAATTGCTGTTTCCAAGCTGAAACCAAAATCAAATGAAATCGCTATCAAGTGCAAAACCGTGTACTTAAAATGACCAGGAAAATGCGTCTCGAAGCTTTTTGGTGCTTTAAATCTCAAAAAAGAACTTTGAAATATGCCAAAATATTTAGAGCGCATAGTTAAAGAATGTGCCACTATTTGAAATCGAAAGCTACCGTTTTGAAAACACTTTTAGCTCTTTACCATGAGAACCTACAGGAGTGGGCGCCATCTTGCGTACAAGTATCATTTATGATGAAGTGGCATACGCTGATTTCATTGGAAGAGAATTGTCCCCTTTGTAATCCGAAAGAGCAGAATTTTGTCCGCGTTTTCCAGTTCCAAATCGGCTTTTCCGTTGAAGATCACGTGAAATTTGAAATTTATTTGTTATAGTTCTTTGTTTGATCTTGAACATGTGTGCTGAAACTGATTTCATTTGAAAACATCTCCTCAAGTTGGTAATGTTTGGTTGTTTCAAGGCTATCAAAAAATCAAACCCATGAACAAGTGCAAATAAATCCTGAGTAAGAGACGGCTGACCCTGTATGCAATCAAAGAGGCTGTGAGTTGAGCCTAGATTGTGGCGATCCGTCAAATTTGAATAATTAATGTGCGGCGTTCCAAGGAAGGTGTCTAAAAACAAAACCTTCATCCAAATGACGTGGCCCAACCCTTGACATTAAAAGACGTAAAGATATTAAAAAAAATAAACACCCTGGAAAAAAGCCTGGTCGAGTGAAGCAAAGTATGAATCAGAAATATAATTGGACATTCATTTTTCATGAGGGACGGGTACACCTTTCTACATTTGTGTCACTCCAACAACTCAATATTTTTCTGTCAAGATTTCCATTTGGGATTGCCTAAAAACTATATTTTTGTATCAAGAATACTTCCATTTAAGGTTAGACTTTTGATGATTCGATTTCATGGGTTCTTCTTTTAATGCTTTGAATAAAGTGGATGTGTTAATGTTTACCTATCGTACAATGTACAAATCTAACCGAAGGAAAACCTGCCCCTTACGTATGAACTCTATTTCTTCCAGGATGACCAAGTCAAATCGATAGTTTCGAGTAGTTGGCAAATTGAGGTCAAAAAGGGTGGGGCGAAGGAGACGACAGTATGCCTACCATGAGTGGAGGAGGAATAACATGGTCCATGTTCAAGAGACCCATTTCCAGTCTCCTCATTTTTACGTTTGTTTTGTTTTTTTCGATTGATTTGGCTCGTGGAGCTAGTTATCGGAATCGACGAGCAACAAATCAGAGATCTTCAACTTCCGTCAAACTTAACGGAAGGATCAAAGAGCATCATGGGGAGGCTGAAATCTGCCCTCTGTTGTCTCATTGCAAGTGTCACAGTCGAGGAAGTGGGTTAGACATCACGTGCGAAAGGGTGAACAGCTACAAGCTCAAGGTAAGTTCTGAACGTGTCTTGAAAGAGTCTGAGAACCAATATTCAAAGCTAAATGACCATCAAAAACTGGCCTTGTTAAATGGGGTATGAACTTTGCTGTTATCCAGCTATTCCATCCTTTGTCAAATTCATAACGAAGGGGGGCAAAGTATATTTCAGATCTTGATCATTATTGTTGCGATACACACGATACTAGCGTTTTAGCATTTATATATAGTTAGATATTTAGATATAACGGTTTACAACCGTTTGAGACGGAGTTTCTTTGGAAGTACAAAGGATAGAAGAATAAAAGATAAGTTATTGGAACTGAGGAAAAGAATAGGGCGGTGCCAGCCAAAAAGTGACAGTTATTTGATATTGTGATCTGAAGTGCCTCTTTCTCTCTTAATACGATATAGTTCGATTGCAACCTACTCAAGAGGAAGGAACACTTCGTCAAGTACTTCAAGATCAGGAATAGTGACATTCCAAAGTTGGATGACCACATCTTCATGGGAATAAAAATCCAACATCTCTACATTCATGACAGCAGTGAGTATTATGAAACAAAATCCAATAACCTTGAACCGGATTTCCCTATGGGTTCTTTCTCCATAACTCCGAAAGCAAAAATGCATACCAAAGCCTTTGTCGGGATTTTCCTCTCAGTTATCCCTAACGCAAGGACGACATGGTCTCCTTAATCCTGGCGGAGAGGTGATCAAAACCGTCGAAGAGTAGAGGAGATGAAAACTAGCTTCCTTCTTACGTTCCGTTCCGTCTTTAGCCTTTGGCACATAAGAACATACGTACTTACCTGGAACGAACAATGTTCTCTGCTGTGCCATTACTCTTAACAGAAAGAAGCGAAGACGAGTGCCTTTGCATATCCTCTCAGTTTGCCCTTTCATGGACGAAAATAAAGGGATCAGGCGATGAGAATTTGAATTTCTCAACTTCTGAATTTGTCTCTCTCTCTCTCTCTCTCTTTCAGACCTAAAAGCTGTGGGTCCGAATTCTCTTTCATCCCAAGGCAACACTTTAAGCCATTTGGTTCTGTCGAAGAACTCGCTCGCGGATGTTCCAACGGAAGCCATTCGACAACTCCGAAATTTGGATCACTTGAACCTCAATGAAAACAACATCACCGTCTTAAAGCAGGGCGCATTTATTGGATTGGGGAAAGTAAGTGGGGTTCCGGGTGTGAGAGCAAAAAAATACGATCACTTCAAGAGCTTGTGCTTTTTTGAGATTGGTTCCAGGGTCTTTTCTGCGATCCAGTTACTTCCCCTTCCTTTAATTCGATTTCTCCGCTTATTCACTAGGTAACTCGCCTCTCTCTCTACCATAACCAGATCCGCAAGGTCCATCCCAATGCTTTTGATGGGCTCTCAAGGTAGGGGAACCCTGTTCCAATGCAACAGTCTCTCAATTTTTCCAGCTCGTTTCAATCTATCTTTCATCATCCTTTTTAAGACATACCAACCACTTCCCTCATTTAGACATTGCTCATTCGCGAAGTCTTGCTCTAAGTGGCAGTCCAAGAGTCAAGGTTCTGTTCACTTGATAATTACGACGAGCCAAACAAATATCGAACAAAAAAGGCCAATATCTTACTTGGATTGTCAAATAGAGCGCTACTCTATTCCTTTTTGACGAAGTTGTTTCTGCTGTCCTACTTTTTTGAGTTCTTGCTTTCACGTTTCTTAAGTATTTTCTGTTGTTATGATGAGGCTCTGAACGGCAAAATCACTGACGACGGCCTTCAATCAATTCATTTACTGTAGTCAGTCGGGCTGGGTAAAAACAAAAGCCCTCCCTGTGTCCCCATATTATCATGGCCCCAGCCTCAAAATTTCGTTCGTGGCCTGTGGGTCAAACGTAAGCAAGAAGCGAGAAGTGATTTCCTTCAAACATTTATGAACTTCTGAGAAATCACTTATGTAGCTCACAAGTCTTGTTGGACAAGTTAATAATTCACCAATACGGAAGGAAATCGGTAAGCAAGGAAGGACGAAAGAAAGCGAGTAGGAATCAAGGCAGGAAAGGAGACAGACTCAGAAGGATGGGGAAATTGAGGGGGACAACTTCTTTTTCTTTTTCTTCTACTTCTTCTACTACTAGCTAATGTTAGGACTTGCTTCATACCTCTTTTTCTCGAAACATTTATGTTCCCGCTCTGTGCGTATATACAAACATAACCCAGGTTTTTTATTTCGGCTTGCACACAGTTTCAACATGAGTTCGTTATATCCCTTGCAGTTGTTTTATTTATCATGTGATATATCCCTAAATATGAATTGTAACAACCTCGGGGCGAGTGGAACGTTGGAAGCAGTAGTAGCTGGTGGCATCACTCAACGACCGGCCTTCTCTTCATTGTGCAGTATCAATTCACCGGCATTGCCCCATGAAGTTGTTCCCGTTGGAATTCTGACACAACCAATCCATTAAGAGTAACCTGATCAACTCGAGGACGGTGTTGTGTGCATAAATGGCGGTAGCTGGACTTCAACATTCCAGCAAACCAGAGTGGAGGATTGTGCCAATGCTTTCGGTCGACCTACCAAGTGGGTGCCCTGTTCAAAGAGATTGATTGCATTGGAGGATCACAGCGAGCCTTGGCGAATCATTATTCTCTAGGGCGTTTGATTCTGGGCTCTAACTTGGCACCTTATTCGTTCACGTCATTGGGACTACCCAAAACTTTGTGGGCGAGTTTGGTCTTGAGAAGTGGGATGTGTTCCCGTTTTAGGAACAAGGTCCGTCCATTTTAAGGCCATTTCACAAAGGAATACTCTCATGGCCTCATGAATGAGGAGGTTCTCCGTCGGTTTTCACCTTCCCTTTTCGATTCATCATCAGAAATTCAGTCATCACCTTCAAACTAGACACTTACTCTCTATCAAAGCTATGAAATTCTTCAGTGCCAAGGCCTTCTTGCTCTCATTGTGCTTAATCATCAGATGGACCGGTACATTTGCCATCAATTTCGATGTTGTTTTGATATGGACCAAATTGCCCTCAATTTCAGGAACTCGATCTCCTTGCACCTGACAATATGAATGAGACATTTAAGACATACATGTGTTGAGGTACCATTAATACTGATGATGCAAAGAGAATGAGAAGCTAAAGCCAATGAATACTAATGGATCTTGACAAACTTGAATGATACTCTGTGGGATGTGGGATCCATGAAAACGCATTTGCTTGATTATTTTGGTTTCATTATGCTAAGTTCATTTGGTTTCAAGGTTTTCTTCATTTCGTTCGTTTTAGGTTCGTTTATTTTGTTGGTTATGTAATCCTCATTGGGGAAGTTGTCCCCCAAATTGGTTGCTGTTGTCGTCGTCGTCGTTGTCATTCAAAGGTTGAGCACAGGAGACTCAATTTGGCGGTATCCAAGCTATCCAAACATATGTATTCGTAGGTGGAAATGTAATAAAGCCCCTTCTTTACTCTTTGCTAAAACGCGCGAGGAAGTGGAACATTATGTATCACGTTTTTAGGACCAAGGATGGAACAGCCGTTGTTTTCATTTCATTTGTTGCGTACTCGATAACAAGTCGTCCCTGTGTGTCTGTGATGGCATTCAAATTCCATATTTTCGGGTTTTCAGATGGCTTGCGCCGTATGAAGGCAGTGAAAGGTGAGGGATCATCATCACTAAACTTTCTTCTCCTACTACTACTACTACTACTACTACTACTACTACTACTGCCACTACTACTACTACTTCTTCAACGACAACTACTACTTCTTCTACTACTACTACTACTACTACTACCACAGCTACTACACAGCTTCTAATGTATTCAGTAGCCAGACCACGTGCTACTCTGTCGCTTAGTCGGGCGAAAAACAATCACACTGCTCTTAAACAGTTGATGATGTGTATGATGATGAAAACGACAACACTGCATTTTAGTGCTTGCTTCTGTTGATTGTAGCCTAAGTTCTTATCCCCCTTTTCATTTTTGTCACCTTTTGTTAGATTAGAGCGTTGTTCAACTTTTCATTTTCGTACTACATGAAGTTCTCTTTGATTTGTTTTTCTTCTGTGGGTGTCTTGGGTTGTCAACACAAGTATTAGAATTTAGCTCTTAGGGATCACTATTGATTGGTCTTTGGACTTATTTGAAGGAATGACATTTCGAAATTTCCCCTCATTCCCACATTTCCGACTCAGATTTAAGTCTAAGACGCAAGTCGGGCATCTTGTGTTTTTGGAATGGGGCCCCTTTGAAAGAAACCAAACTTTGAGAAGCCTCTGAAGTTGATGCATCAATTAACCTAGTTCGAAACTTGTTTATCAAGTAGAGGGAGGACAGCAATAGAACTGTGTGTTACAAATCTGAGCCTTGTTAAAGTTCCTGAACATTTGAACGAACTTCGAAGGTCAAGGTTTTTATTTCTACCCATTTCTTACCATGAAAATCCATTATCCATTGCAAAAAAGGACTCCTGTCTTTCCTTGGAAACGATTTTTGACTCCCATGTCACGAACGATGTATTTAGTGGCTACTTAGTGGGCTGACTGGCTTCAGCCTTTCATCAAGCCACGAAAAGAAAGCCCAGTCTTGTGATTAGCCTTCCATGAGCATGTTTTTGCGTCTTTTATAGATGGATTGGTTTAGGTAAACAAAGTTGCATGGCCAATGCATTGTGCTATGCTAATAGTGAACGGGTGTTTTAGTGAGATCAAGACAAAATCATGTAGCACTTGTTTTACAAACTAATCGGGAGAAGTGGAGCAACCATCGATTGAATCAAAGTCATCATCAGCACGCATGCAAAACTAGAATCAAGTTGTGTCAAGTAGATTGTCTTGTTCCGTCCAACGTTTTCTTCTGCCATGTTGCATGTTGCTCAATTAAGCTACAAGTATTTAGAACCAAACTCACAGTGTCCCATGTATGTTATGATGTGAACTAAGAAGTATGTTTTTCGCCATATACATTTCTATTTTCGGCACCTAAAAGTACTTCGTGTGATGTCCGTTTGCGGTACTTGCGTCATTTACAATTGCCGTTTGCTGCACAATATCCTTGGCATTGATTCCATCATAACCATCATCAAAATTGAGCGTTAGGGTAGTAGGCAAAAAGATAATAGGTTCCACGGAATGGTCTTGACCACCCTTTTCCTTTCATCTTGTTCTAGAGATTTGATCCGCCTTAACATGGGAAAGAACCAACTGGATAGCATTCCCCATGAAGCTCTCATCCCTTTGAAATATCTGAGAATCATCGACTTCACAGATAACCAAATATCACATATCAATGCTGGGGATTTCACAGGTGAGTTGTACCCATGACCTTTGAAGTCTTGCCAAAAGTAAATTGAATTTCTCGCCGCCTGTAGGAATGGACAGTTTGGATCATCTGACCTTAAATAACAACAAGATTCCACATCTCGGGGCAGGATTTTTCAGGGGTCTTGACTCTCTTACCACACTCTATATAGACCATAATGAAATCCGAACCGTGAATAAGGATGCCTTTGAAGGTTTAGACGGTAAGAGCTTTCAATCAAGAAGATCTAATGAAGTAGCATAGCGAAGGTTATTGCATGACCTCGACACGACTCACAACGACTCAACGTGATTTTTATCGGGCTTGGTATTTTTTAAACAAGTAAATCAACCAGTCCCAAACCCAGCCAAGGTACTTTCCTCTCTTTCAAGAGGTGGTAAAGGGCAGGAATTACAACTGAAACGTGCCTACTTGAGTAAAACTTTAATTCAAAGGCTCTTCCCATTCAAAAGCCAAGAATTCAAGGCTGTCCCCTTACTTTTACATGCACAGAACAGTAGAACAAAATAAGTACAAGGTTCCTTGCACATGGAACGCATGGAACAATGGGGAGTCTATCCCACCTCAAGATTCTGCTCATGAATTTGAAGCTCAAAAGTGAAAAGGGCATCAAAGAGAATGTTAAATTCAACCCAGGATTCAACAGGGGAAGCATTGTGGTTGAACATTTTCTGGACTTCGTGGAGGAGCTTTTGTAATGCCTTGCATAAAGGATCAAATGCGATTACTTTTTTTTAACTTGGTGCATTCTCGTTCACAGCCAAATTGTCTTCACTGATGTTGACTGGAAACAAAATCGAATCCTTTCCAAGTGAGGCTCTTCGACGGATTCATCAGTTGGAAACACTCCATTTAGACGACAATAAGATCTTCAGTTTGAGTGAGGACGCATTCCAAGGATTCGGGGAACACATCAAATTCCTGTGGCTTCAAAACAACTTGTAAGACACTTTTAAATAGTTCTAAAATGGGTTCGAACGGTCGAAACTGAGTTAGGTTAGGTTTAAAGGAATTCAAGCGTACAGTTCAAACGCCAAAACCAGTAGAGATGTTAATTGTTTTATGATTCTCATGGGTACTCTGAAAAATAGGATCTTATCCCTGTTCCATAGTCGACCATGAAATGCTAGCGGCCAAACTCCGTACATTGGCAAACCACCGGCAAGCCATGGGTTTCCCGCAGAGAGCAAAACATAATTCTCGCCAGTACTTCGTTCTCTCATAACTTTGTTCCATAATTCATCCGTTCAGAGTGCATTAACAGCCGAAACAAATTGCACACGAGGAAAATGTAATGTAATTTAGCCGACGCTTTTAGCAACACTCCATTTCAATCCTACCCTCCATGTCTGTTTTGCTACGAGGGAGATGTATTAACAAACCATCATGCTCCGTGGCACGTCATAATATTATTGAGCCCGCAGTCTGACGATAAAGTAGCAGTCCATAGTTTCGAGAGGCTCATTCTCCCTGCCCACCCAAACAACCACAACAACAACCACGGTGGTGCAGACAAGAGCTCGCTTGGTTAGCTTGCCACCAACAGAGCATAACCAATTGCACGGAGCAAAGCACCATCATCACGATCAGAGTTAATATTTGATGAACCATAACCTCCAAGAGAGCCACTAATTCTGCTCTGAGGTCACACGCCACCCCCAATTCCCAGAAAAGCCATTCGAGATTCACAAAACTGGTCGAGGCTCTTGCATGCCACAGTAGCTGTTTGTTGGCTAACGAAGCCTATCCGCATTACGATAGACCACTATTGCATTCCGAATGACATGGAATGGACAACAAGACAGCTTTGGCGGTGGGTTGGTTGGTTTTCTCATGAACGAACACACAAGGCTGCCATATGTCCGAAGGGACCTTACCACATAGCTCGAGTAGTCGCAACTAACATTCATCTCTTTGTCAGTCAAGTCCTCATCTAAAGTTTTGGGCATGATTTTAAATGATCTGTTTTTGCAGGATCAAGGACATTCCCGCTCCAGCCTTCCAAGACCTTCACAGCCTTGAATGGGTCAAGCTGTACAACAATGACTTGCGCACCTTACGTTACGAGCTAATGGAGCCGGTTCTGGATACCTTAATTCATATCGACATTCACAGTAAGTCCGATGGTCATGCTATTGTGTAGCCGTAGAAACTTGTCTCTTGTTATTTAATGGAGACAGATGGTGACTGTTAGGTAGTGAATATTCCTTCAATGATTCACGGTTATTGGTTCGTTCCACCGCAGTTTGTAACGTGAAAACATATTATTTATCATCTGCACAACAACTGATCGATTGCAAAAGGAGACATAGTGTGTCAAGTGGGACACAAAAGGAATCCGGAATTGTTCGTGGTTTTTGAAACTCCTAATGACGACATTTGTCTTGTAGTACGTGTCATTTTTGCTTGATCCAAAGCAACTTAATTGTAGCTATTAAGGACGTGCTATCGCAGGATTCTTTTCGTCGGAGCCTTTCAGTTCAGTTCCCGCAGGAAAAGTTGTCAAGGAAAACCTTCAAAGGAAAGCAAACTATTGATTTGAAAGACAGATTGACGGGATCACTCAATCATTTTTCTCGTCAAGGATCAAGGAATGTCGTCGAATTTTTGATCGCCTGAGGAAAAAGATGTTGGATTGATTTCCATCCATGAGAAATCTTCAAAGAAAAGCAATTCAATCTTTTTTAAAAGGCAATTCTCTCTCCCAAGCACTCGACCGACGAACAGGCTTGTGGTTGTTGTAAGTCCATAACCAATCTGGCAAAACTCCCATGGGCTTTGAAAGGCAGGGAAGGAAACGGCTGCGGAATATGAATCTTTAATCTCAAGCAGGGTTGGGTTGTTTTTCCATGCTCCAGGTTTCATATTGGTTTTGTTTTGTTAATATAATGGCTTCGTTACATCTTGTTCCAAGACAGTTCCATGCTTGGCTGGAACGACAAATTTGAAGAAGGAACACAGTTTTTAGCCCTTGATCTTTTTCAGGCTTTCAATTTTCGGTTAACCTCTCTAAACCACCCACATCAAGACTCATAGACTAAGGTTGAAATTTGAAACCTTTTGTGCTTGAGACTTTACTTGGGAATTGGTTGTCATGAGTGACGTATGCGAAAAAGTAGAAACTTGAGAAACAATCCATGTTGTGCCGTCTGAAAATCAGCAAAGTGACTCATAAATATGGACACATTTGGAAATAACTTTTTCATTTGGTTTAAAACCTGCTGGCAACAAATGTATTGGTTAACTAAATGGATCTAGAGCCATAGAACCAACCGTAAATGGCTCAAAATGAAAGTTAGTTATTACAATTTCATAATACTGAGTCCACTCAAATTTGCATTTAGGGCAATAAAGTCAGTTGAGTAAATGAAACGTTTTTGAAATTCTTAATGTAATAGAGGTTGAGAGCATCCTTCGATGCTTTATATTCCAAATTTAGATGAAGTTAAAATAAATAATGCAACAGGTGTCTTATCTACTTCCAAATAGTGACTTTTTGATACATGGTTTTGGTACAAGTTTTCCTTGTGCCTCAAGGGCAGGATAAAACGCAGCACTGTTTTCGTTTTTGTTTTCCACTAAACCCGATGTTTACCCCATTGTCCAAAATTACATGTTTTTGATTCTATGAACTCATACCTTTTGTTATTTGAAAGCTCTCTGACCTCGTGTCCTTGAATCTATCTGATATTGCGCATGACTTCAGACTTTTGAATTTGCGGACGCTCCAATCGATAAAGCAAACTCGAAAAAGAATATTTAAAAAGCTTCAAATGGCAACCGAAATGGATTTTTCCATTTCAAAGCACTCAATGGACATGAAACATTTATTCAAAAACGAAAAAAAAACATGTTACGGACAAAAAACAATACATGTTTTCGTGTCAATTTTTTCCGACACAAACCGAGGTGTGATAAATGATTAACGTCATTTCGTTAGCAAAGGTCTGCAAGTGCTACTACGTACAAAAATCAGACCACGTTTAATATACACACCTCTAAACAATAAAACATGATGAATGTGTACATTTAAGCCAAGCGAATCTTCAAACAAACTTGGATCTTTCCAACTATTTTGCCCCTTTAAAGCTAAATGGATTCATGCTAAATAGATTCTTGATTCACATAATGGCAGCTGTCAAATTGTGAAAAAATAGTCTCTCTTGCGCCTTATTTTGGACATAAAGCGCCCACAGAGTAATATAAGCGGTATTTCTGTTCACCTTCAGGCATTCCTCCTTGTTCCCATCATCAAACTATTGGAGAGCTAGCTAGCTAGCTAGCTAGTATGAAATGCGCATTGCTAAAGGGATTCATCGTCCAAGACCAATGCATGCTTAGTGTTTGTTTTCTACGCCGTTAAGAGACAAAGCCATGAATTTGTATTCGGGTGAATGTTTGGACTATTTATCGAGTTGAAGAAAGTTAACGTACGAGGAACATATCATTATTAGATCATCATCGTTCTATCTCCTACTCGAACGGCCTTCGTTGATTGACCGACATTGCGGGGAAATGAAGGGTCCTCTTCACCAATGGTTATGGTTGGAAAGCCCACTAGTCGAAAATTCCCCGCGGGAAAAAAGTAAGAGCCATTGCATAACGACCAACCCATGGATGGATAGATGGATAGAGGTAGAGAGAGAGGCCTCTCCATTCGACAACGTTCTACATACGTATTCGTTGTATGGGTCTTGGCCTCTCAAGAGACCAGATTGTTCTTATAATTGAAGGCAAACATGCAAGAAGCTAATCAAAGACATTCCCAAACCAGAAGAAGCTCGACAAGCACCACCTTCAAAGAGAACTCGCTTTCTTTGTGACATTGCTATCATTCCTCTATGTTCGTTCGTACGGGAGTGGTCCTGAAAATTGGCCGGATCAACAGCAGGATACCATTCCACTGAAGACGACGACCGACGACAAGCGCAAAGTCCAACTAGTGGCACACCCACGTACACTTACTTGGAGGTCGGGTTGAAGAAAGGAATGAATGAAGAATGGCTCGTCGTTTACTCCAAGACCCCTTTTCGAGTTTGTAATTGCACGCAATTTGAGGGGATTCAAAAGGAACCATTTACCAGCTAACTTCAATTTGCAGTGATTTGTCGCGTAAAGAGGCCAAAGTGAAAGAGTAGAGGAACATTTGGCGGGGTTTCTTGCGATGGAAAATGAGAAACTTTCTGAATCTGTTAAGCAGTAACAATGTCAATGTTGGCTGTTGGTCGAGGTAACTCCATATTTAGATATTGTGTGACTCTAAGACGTTGGTTTCTTATCGGTAAAATTAAGACCTGAGGGAAAGTAACCGCAAATGTATTGTTCAAGTAATTACTGAAATGAAAACACAAAACAAACGTCCAAGAGTTTACAGGAAATTAGGCCATTCTGGCGTTCTTATCTTTTCCCAACTACCCCTTTCCCAATTGAAAGTACTCTACTGGGTATGAATGAGACATGGGCAGAATTTATATAAATATTTGATCGACACATGGTTTGCTAAGCTAAAGAAATCCCAAGATCCACGTGTTTCATCGACCGGGTCTCTTGTGACAATTTCTCTATGGTTGAAAGTTGGAACAAAAACCATTTCCCCGGCATCAGTATTCCCGTCAGTGAGACCTAAGCTGTCATTTCTCAGAGTTGTCGGTATTACGAGTGTGGCCATCCTTCAATATTTTATGACCCAAATGACAAAAAGTGAGAAACATGTCAAATTTCCGTGCAAGAGCAAAAAGAAAATGGAAACTTTTCATGGCCGTTCTCGGTAATATATGGCTCAACCAACCCCATGAGTGAGAGAGAAAGAGAGCATTCATGTACATGTAGATATTGGGCACTCGTATTGCCAAGATCGTAACTCCCCCGTCATATTTTCCTGGTTGGTTGGCAAAGAAATAAGATCACAAGAAAAGCCAACTCACAAGATCTACCGGTGTCTTGACAGCCTCCTCGAAGTTGGACACAATAGTACGCACTTCTCACGCGTTGCACGAGCTGTTTAGACGAGATTTACGAGCTACATCATGTCAGGCAACTAGATTTGACATGAGACTAACTCTTGAGGCCGCAAGAGGAGTTCTGACTATAGTTTTGAGCATGTTCGAAAGATCCTGCCCAAGGGCAAGTAAGATCAGACAACACCATATCTCGGACCCAGAGCAACGAACCGAGGTCACGACAAATAACTTCAGAGACCTATTCTCGAGAGAGGCCTCATCTCATCTCATAGCTCCCAAAGGGCTTTCTGAGAAGGTGAAGGGGAACAAAGGTATAGATAGACCAATGCTACCGGAATACCTACAAGATACGTACGCCCTTACTGAAGAGAGCGAATCCAAATATTTTATTGCCCTCCAAGAATAAAGGGAAAAAGATGGGAGAGATCATAGAAAGCGACCATTGGACAATCCACAGAATTGTGCGATGCACCTTCGTTATTGCACGTGTGTGCCCACTAAAAGTCCTTGAAAAGGTTGATCATATCTGTTGATTTCTTTACTTATGATGGTTCTCAACCAAAATAAGTCGCTGTCATTAAGAATGTAGTTGTTTTCGAGAAACTTGAAAGAGGTTAGTTTTCCTGTCTATTACTATCCATAATGTAATGACTAGCAGAGTCATTAAACGTGAGCCAAGAAAAACAAATGAGATCATGGGTTTACTGTAGGACCACACATAATGATTAAAAGCAGTCGCAACAACGAATCCTCAGTCCGTATTGTAAACTACATTTCGTGGCCCTTGCCTTTCCAAATGGTTCAATACTTCAAAAGCAACCGAGGAACAATCTTCCTGTTGGGTTTTGTGTGAGAGAACTGCAGAGAGATCTATAATTGATTCGTATTCATTCTCACTGATTTGGATTCCAATATCCGGCCCGTGAAGAAGTGGAGCTCATTAATGGCGTTTTTCATGGCGACCTCAGAGCTGCCAACACATTCAGACCGATATTTCTTATCGTTCCTCCTTATTCTTTCTGTTACACTTGCACTCGTAGAAACTAACTGCTACGGTTCGACTACTTTCTTTTGATGAACACTCTACACTATATGGTATCTCTCGTTCACCGTTCCTCACTACAAAGAACTACAACACTGAATGAAGGGTTTATTCAAACACCCAAGGTGTGCCCAAAGATCCAATGAAGGTCTTGGTACCATCTGGTGCGCTCTGACCGGAAGAACATACGGATAACACCGTGTGATAATATTGAGCAGGAATAATATTATCATCGAAAGTTTGACTCACAATACGTCAAGATCTACGTATTCAGTAGACTCAAGGGAGAACCTACTCGCTCAGCACATCTTGAGGCTTTCGGAACAAAAATGTAATATCATCAAAACTATTCATAATCACCCAATCCCATTTCCTGGAAGATGTGGCGGGGGTTCCTGCTTGGGAACGAACACTAGCTCAAGTCTTGAGAACGAATCGGTTGCGACAAATCAGACGACTTCCTCTTTCATGGATTCCATACTTGGGGTGTGTCTTTATGCGACACTAATCCAACCAGATCCCTGATCCGCGGGGATTTTCTGATGCTCTCAAGTCGAATCTCAGATCCAATATGCTTCGGATTGCCAATCCCCTTGAGAGAGAGAGAGAGAAAGAGACATTTGCAAATCTATAAAAATAGAGAGGTACGAAAAGCTGATGGAAGGTGGTTATTCCATTCGTATGCTTGTCGTTGCCTATCTCTATTCATTATCGAGAGTGTTCGGCAAAGTCTAATCCAATCTATGAAACCAACCAATCACGAAACAACTTTTATGAATGCTTGGGAAAATGATCGAGTGAGTCGATTAAGTAAGTTTCAAAAACCCTTGTTTGACCACCAAAGTGACAGCGTGTGAATGTCGATTGAAAGCATTAGTAGAGTTCGGTGACGATTGGTTCCAGGGAATGTTGTTGCCGTTCACAAAAGTTCAAGCAAATGACATTGGTGACCCAACTTGTGGTTAGCCTTAATGAGATTTGACACGTCGTTTCGTGTTTTCTAGGAAACTCAGTTTCGTTCCTGAGTTAATCTCACGCCCATTTTTGTGGCTTCTATTGCAGGTAATCCTCTGGTTTGCGATTGTGATCTTCGATGGTATCGTCAGTGGATCGAAGAAGAATGGAACGAGATCGAGGAGACGTGGCTACAAGAGACCTTCTGCGAAGATCCAGTAGATCGCAAGCAGCACAACATTGCCGAAGTTCCATTAAAAGATATGTTCTGTGATGACGAAGTCAGCGACAAACCACCAACCATCAAGGTGAGCCGAGTGTACTCTCATTTTCTAGACAGTCTCAAAGTGGAAAGCTCGCAGCACTTTCGAGCAGTATGCATAATTCAGTACTCACTTTCACTTGATCTGTCTGCTTTCGTTTTTACAGGACGACGACGGTGGAGCAATATCGTTCAAATTGGACTTTCCCATCTATTTCTCCGTGATCCTAACTTTGGGCACGTCCTCTCTGTGCTCGTCATGAGTATGTTTCATATTTCCGTAGAAAGAAGGATAGATAGATAGGCGATGATGGAACGGAAGGAAGTAACGAAGGGCCATCAGCGACGACTTCGCCAAGAATCCGAGCCTCAGACAGACACATCCCAATCGATGAAAGACAAAGACGATCTTTACTTACTGACACAGAAAAATCGAATTTCGAAATTCTACCATCATCAGATCTCGCCCGTAGTCGGTCAAGATATTGGATTTCCTGGTCTTTTACAAAGCTTTTGATCTAGTTCAATTGGCCCCGGAAAGAGAACAACAAACGCTGACTGGACGAAACTTTCCCCACCAAAAGTGTCACCAGACCTTCGACAAGAAGAAATACGTTTTACTTACCACATGAAGAGCAAAAAGTCAGGAATTTCGCGTCTTTTGAAGCCACACCCCTATCAATTTCCTTCCGAGATGTTTCGGTCCCGGTTTTTCACCGAGGAATCGGCAATGCTCCTCGGTTTTACTCGTTCGCTTCCCTTTCATGTTTCAATGTCTTTTTCTGTTATGAATGTTTCATAAACTACGACTTCAAACAAACAAAAGTTCAGCACTAACAATAAAGCATCACTGCAGAAATACTCGATAAGCTAAGAACATTCCTAATGCACCATGAAATATGCATATATTTAAGAGTCTACCAATTGTATTATTGAACTGTACATAGCCCCAGTCCCGATTCTACCACAAATGAAAATTTTCCGCCTAACAGGATCCATTAATGTCCATATCCTCCTTGTTACATACACACTCATTTCGTAGTCTATTCAAGGATCTCCCGTCGATTGTGAAATTCGATATCCTTTTTTTTATTTGCTTTCTTCTTTTAAAAGAATCATGAAATCTACATGTGGAACAACTGTCCCTCTAAAGAACAAAGCTTTTTTGAACATTTGAATTCTGATTCTGATTTTTTTTTCACTGCTTTCACAAATAAAGTTTCTAAAAAACTACGACCAGTCACGTTTTATTTTGCTCCTAAGTCATCCATACAACCAGTCACATCTTAAATGAAATGGCATTTATCAATTCACGTACACCGAAGAAGCACAAGATAGCACGAAAAGTAAAAAATCTGATTTCAAAGGTCATACATGTCATTCAAATAAGAGAAATGGCAACGGTGGCTTCATTCGTTTCGTTCAGGTAAGTTATTCAAACGTTTAAAGGATATTATTAACAATGTTTTCTTTGTCTTCAAACTCCTGAAGGCATTCAGGAAAGTAATTAATTTTCTTCGGAAGTCGCTTCAATCCACGGATGATGTCAGCGGCTTCTTGGTACCTTTGGTTCATTTCTGTTAGATCAAAATTAGCATCAAACACCAAAACAGGCGTGTCCAAATCTCCAAACTTTTGGCTGATCAACCAATCCTCATAGGCTTCGTGGAGATGAACGAGATATTGAAGCTTAGCTGAGGATTCTTCTGAACGATTTCGAGCCAACATGCGTTGGTAAGCCACATCCGGATGTGTCTTGAGATACACAATGAGATCCAAGTTCAGATTCAACGATGAATCCAACCATTCGTGCCTAGTGTGTTAAAACGAATGAATGTGGCCCTTTATTATGAAGTTTTAATTACAATTGCTATTGCAGCAATGCATTCAAAGTTTAGACAGGAATTTCAACGACAAGCCAAACACTCATTAATGCAGCGTGACTTTTTAGAAGGCTCTCACCATGCGTGAAGGACGGCCAGCTCTTCTTCGGAGAGTGAACCCACTTTGCGAGCTAATTCCAGGAAGCAGTATCGATTGTTCTGTAGGGATCGTTCCAGAATGCGAACTCGCGCGGCACTCTTCTCGCGAATCAATTGGAGGCGGGTGAGTTGCACGTAGCTTTGAAACTGGAACGACCATCGTTTCGGATCCTTGTAGAGAAGTTCCAACAGGTTATGGCCTTTTAAGTCACACCTGCAAGGAAAGAGCCACAAGAGCGATTATGCAAATGTAAAACGGGGCTCGAGCGATCAAGTTCAGCGAATTCAAATTCACCTCAAGAACCTCTAGAATGGAGGAATCAGGCTCGTGAGAGTCGATTTTTGGCCCGCCAGTTCAGAGAAGTAATGAATTGAACGACTAATTAACCCGACGGGACACTAAACCTTTAAGTTTTTGCAAAGATCAGGTCTTTTTGCACTTTTTTGATTGATAATGGGTTGGTTTCAAGTTCACTTTCGAGTAATATACGGAATTGGTCTTTGTCAGCTAAGGGGTAGAAAAATCGATTTTAACGACTTTCACGCCTAAATCAATTCAGAAACCTTTGAATTAAAATTTAATATAATAGGCACGTGAAAGGTATTGTCTTCACAAAACACACTTGCAGATACGTAGTCCAATGCAGAATAAGTTGAGGGTGGACCAACTATCGGATAGAAATAATTCAATGAATGCAACCGTTTGGCAACCATTACTTCGGTGACGAATTTATGCCGCAAATATTAAGAAAAACGGTACGATACGGTGAAAGTTGTCAAGATTCAGGACTCGTGAAATCAAACCACGAAAAATGGGCCATGCACAGAGGTTGCTCAAGTGATCGTTTTAAATCATACCGAAAGGGTCTCAAGTAATTAAATACAATTACAATTACTTTATTTTGGAATGTAATAAATTACAATTACTTTCAAAAAGTAATTAAATTAATTTTTTTTTCAATTCCAAGTAAAATGGCATTTCTTTTCAAGTGCAAAATGTGAGAGAAACGTTAAAAACATGAAAATTTTTAGGTAAATCAATCCATATCACAAATAATATTCGAAAGACAGAGAAAATCTGCGAAAAAAGTTAACCCCAGAACTTGTTATGTATATGGAAATGTAATAGTAATTGAAGAATATCAATTACATTAGTTGAAATGTATTTAGCAGACCTGTTCAATTATCTTATCTAGATAAAAGATAGTTTATCTTTTAGCTTTATCTAGATACTTTTTTCGGGAAAGTATCTTAAAGTATCTTTATCTAGATACTTTTTTCGGGAAAGTATTTTAAAGTATCTTTATCTAGATACTTTTTTCGGAAAGGTATCTTAAAGTACCTTTATCTAGATACTTTTTTCGGAAAACTATCTTGAAATATCTTTATCTAGATACTTTTTTTGGAAAAGTATCTTGAACTATCTTTATCTAGATAATGTGTTCTCTCAATCTTTTGTGTTAAAGCATCCATTATGCATTGTTTAGTATGCCATATGCATTTTCCCAAAAAGTATCCAGATAAGATACTTCTAGATAATTTTCTTCATATTGCATAATTTCAAATTACTTGTGCATTATGTACATTGAAAGTGGATACATTATGCATGTTGAGACTTGAGAGTGGACACATTATGCACATTGAGTGAGGAATCTGAGGATGCATTCATTATCCTCTTTGAGGAAGGGTGCATAATGCATCCACTCTCAATGTGCAAAATTCGTCCACTCTCAAGTCTTAACATGTATAATGCATCCACTTTCAATGTGCATAATGCACAAATAATTTGACATTATGCATAATGAAGAAAAGTATCTAGAAGTATCTTATCTAGATACGTTTTGTGAAAAGTATCTTTATCTAGATACTTTTTTCGGGAAAGTATCTTAAAGTATCTTTATCTAGATACTTTTTCAGGAAAGTATCTTAAACTATCTTTATCTAGATACTTTGCGGAAAATACTATCTTTTCTAGATACTTTTTCAAAGTATCTTGAACAGGTCTGGTATTAAGTTACAATATCTTTGATTTCGAATGTAATTAATTACAATTACTTGGAAATGTAATTGCAATAACGTAATTTTAATTTTAGTTGCATCACAGGTCTGGTGGAAATAAATGATCGTTATCGTTCTAGTGGCCATTAACTTCTAGACAAGATTTAGCTTTAAATGACAACCACCGAGAGGAACACTAAATTGTAAATAGCGTTGCACAATAGTCAAAGTGTTCACTTATAATTCAAATACAACAATCGATAATTTTCATTATCGTTAAACTTGACTTCGGCTGGCATAAGTTAACTGTTCACAGAAATTACCGTTTAATTTTCTTTCACGCTAGTCCTTTTCAATTGGATTTGGTTTAAAACTTGCTAAATGTGATCGGTTCTCATGGATGTTTTCTCTCAAGTGTTTGAATACGAAAACTCGTCGAATGTTACCAACACAAACCATCCATCATCAGTCATACTTTAACCTTGAGAAATGATGGTTTGCTCCATGTAATTTTCGTGAACAGAGCTGATTCACGCATGCATATCAACCAACCATTGATTAATGGGTTCCGGACTCAATTGAACGTCGGCAAATTGTTGAAAACAATTGAGCATGGTGGATTTGCCGCTTCCAATGTTGCCTTCAACGGCCAAAGTAGAAGGACGAGCAGAGCCTTCGTCCAACTTTTTGGACCCGGATTTGGACATCTCCATAATGGCAATGACTGGCCAGACCTTCTTTGAGGATGAAAATGCCCTCAGTTTGGGGTTGGTTAATCAAAAGGACGACACAATCATCACTGACAAAATAGTTTTCACCGTTCGCTTTCTTTGTTTTTTTCGCGCAGTTTTCAGGGTGATGCTTTTCAGGTTCCTTTAATTCAAGATTAAAATGAAAATTTGGAAACAAAAATGTTGTATCCGCCCTTGTTTCGCTCATATTTTGGAAATGCGAGGAATTATTGTGATCATTTAAATCAAATAGGGTCTTATCTCTTTGATACTGTCCTTCTCTTAACATTTTCAAAGTTCTGCGAATTATTTTCGTAGACGTCACTCTTGATTCTGACATTTGCCCTTGGCCTTCCAAGGCATAGATTTTAAGTTCTTGAAATGGATTCTGTTATAAAAATAAACGCAAAAAGCAAGTATTAAGGTTAATCAAAGATAAAATTAGTGACGAAATTGCTAGAAATACCATTTAAATTTTACATTTTCTTCCATCGATTTGATATTGTTAACAAATGTGTCGTAATTCCGGTTATTCTTTGATCTGAGTTGTGATTGCTTTCCAATCTCTGTGATCAGCGGGCCATTTTGTTGTTGTTATTCGGTCAGCTGATCAGAAAAGTTTCAGCTATTCAGGGTAACCAAAATGGACGTCAAATCACCAAATGCTAATATAACTGGCATGTTGAGTCAATTTTAAGCGCCCGCCTTTGTGGCAACGGCAACATCTTGAATGGGATATCCATGGCATCGAATTGGTCCTTAGGGTTTGCATTTAATTATGTCCATGAATGAAATCAAGTATCAAAGTAAGATGCAAATATGAAGCTTGAACGGCGCAAAAAACAAATTAATTGGCCCCTTTTCTTCCTTACTCGTTAAACAATGGAAGGCAGAGATTGAGTGTATTATGTATTTCATAAATATATCCATCCAAACATGTGACCCCTTTTTTGTTTGATTTTCAGTTACTCTGAAGAATTTTTGTAAGAAAAAGCGGAGATTGCGGGTTTTTGACATAACATTTGGAGTCAAATTAATATATATAGTTCTCGAATATTAGTCTTTGTTACTTCTTTCAATCTCTTACGACCAAGGAGAAAAAAAAACGCATTTTGAAAAAGTGTTGAGCTCGTCATAGTTGGTTTGACAAGATCTGACCCAAAAGTGTTCACATTCTGACCCTTTAAAAAGGGCAAGCCTGGCTTTCCCGAGAGTTCAAGTGAGTAGTCGTCGTCAGCCATTAATCGCGAACTCGATTCTTTCCATCCCCAATTCCACGGCCCTCGATCGACCGAGTCGCTATCTATCGCACCATGATCAAGATTAATCCCAGATTGGTCAAGTCCCTGACCCTCTTGTAAGTAGGCGACCGCCATTGATGGGCCAATTCCTTCGATACTAGTAGACTAGAAGTTTGATCGCACGGATCAATTTGATCCACTTTCAAAGTAGCATGAAAACACTTCAGTCTTGTGCCTTTTGACCAGTATTGAAGTCCGGGTAATATGCGACTTGAACTGCCCCAAATTTTGAAGACGACGTGTTGAGAGCAGAGTTGCCAGAAAGTTTATTAACAAATATAGCAAAATGGGCCACCAATACAAAAGTTAGACCCATTTTCGAACTTATTAATGTAAACTGGACATGCAAGGACAGGAATTTTGTGCCATAAAGCTCAGAGCTTGCACATATTTTCTATTGACTCTTATCTGACATTTCAAAGAAATTTAATGTATGAAAAGGTAAGAAGACAATATTGTTTATAGAATTTGATCCATAGCAATTGAAGTTGTGTTTATGCGTTTAAACCGTAACATATTGACCATTTCTATGCATAGAATACATAGTTTACTTCTTTTGGCGAGTATTGGTGGCACATCTTGCCATATTTGTCAATCAACTTTCTGGCAGCTCTGCTCTCAACACGACGTCTTCAAAATTTGGGGCAGCTCAAGTTGCATATGACCCAAGTCCGTTTTCCCCTTCGTGATTAGTTTTTATTGTTGTTGTTTACAGTGTGCCGAGCATGGCAACCTACGGTGCCACGGCGGGTTTGGCCTTGCTCTTCTTCACGTCTCAATGGCGAGGCAAGGCCATCCTCGAACACGTCCCCATTTACAACCACAAATACGAGGAGAAACCCAAACTATTCCCGTGAAAACATCGCCAACTCTCCTTTTTCTTCAATGGGACAAAGATAGTAACCGTGTAACAATAAACCTTGGATCTTAGAACTGTCGTCGTTGGAAGCGTTTATTTTCGAGGGTCCAGCCTAATTCTCAAGGGCTGACGAGGAAGAAGTATATATATATGATAGGGCGTGATTAGTGCGGATCATGCATATCTCAGGGTGGTTAGAAGGGGGAATTGATGCCTAGTTTGGTGCCAAACTCCAATCGCTCGCGTTTCTGATATCGCACTTCCACCTTGATTTCTTGTCGTTTGACGATCTCGTTGATGAGAGCCACCACTACTAATCCCACCATCAGGATAATCCACACGTGAACGGGGGCGTAGTACTCGCCGGGGCTCGAACCCACGTACAAAGCTACGTAGATGGCCATGAAAATGGACAAAAGCGAGGTGATAACCAACCAAGCCGGATTTTGACCCGGATGCTTTTGCCAGATTTGATGGGTGCGCGAGACGAACGAGAGCGATATCACCACCATGTACAGGAAGGTGAAGGCGAAATTGAAGAGTTGCGGGAGCACCATATCCGTGGTGATCTCGTCGTCCGAGCAATACACCAAATCGTCGATTTGATTCAAGGGCATTAAAATCGGCGGCTTGGTTAGAATGATCGGTTCGGTTTGATTGACGTGACTGAAGGGACAGGTTTGAATCAAGGACACGGAGGTGAGTAAGTGACAAATCACCAAGATCACGATTGTCGGGAGGAACCGGGATCCATAGCACCAAAGGGAATACTTGAGCAAATCGAAGTTGAGCAGGATATTGTTTTTACCGGTGGAGATATTCATGATATTGGGATCCTTTTTTGTGCCCAACAACGATAAACTCAAGAGAGGCAAGATCAGCAAAGACATCCACATCATCTGGCCGATGGTCAGAAAGAGCGGCAAGGTTAAGAACAACGAGCAAAGCTGGAGCAAACTCAGAGATACGAGAGTACACGCCCAGAATTTGAGTCCGTTGATGAGAGACATGGTGTAGTGCCGAGATTCCATGATCAAGTGGTAGATAGAGATCTCGTCTTCCATTTTAAATGACAAGGATGAGGCCACCGAGTTGAGCAACTGACTAATGGCCACGGGCGAAGGACCGACTTTGGGCGGTGTAGACACGGGTACGGTTTGGCAAAGCTGAGGATATCTCGGCTCAATGGCCAATGAGGCGTCCGATTGAATAAAGGTCCCGATGTTTTTGTAGTTAGCCGACGACCCCATGACACAGATAACCTATCCAAAGTCAATGAACGTACTCTTATCATCAGTAAAAATTTCGATTGAAGTGACAGGATCGCATACCTCGCCGTAGTCTTGCATGATTTGCACCATCTCTTTCGTGGTTTCAGCGGTCGAGTCCGTGAAGAGCGATACCAATAAAGGTACGTTGTCCATGGTTTCTAAGTGTGGTCGAATGTTCTCGATACCTCGAGGTAATTGCGCTCGATTGGACATGTCATACTCGAAAGGATCCGAATCGGTTGTCACACTCGCATCTCCTTGACTTTCCAAGGAATCCTAACCCCCAAAAAACAAGCCATCGTTTTAATTTTTGATTCCTTTTGCACGCACAAAAAGCTTACCTCTAGATTCTCGCAAGAATTGGATCTGGCTGATCGAATCAGTTCGGCGCGACTCAATCGCCGCTCTGCTCGGAGCCCGCCTTTAGTTTCTTGCCATTTGGGAAAGTCCAAGAACCAAATGGGGCGGTTCAATTTGTCCGGTAAGGAACCTCGAATCTTGTTATTCTTCTCAAGGCCTGAATGATCCTCTTCAGACAGCTTATCACCTTTGGTGGAAACCGTGGTAGGCTGAGATGGGTTGGGACTTCTCAACGAGATATGGCAGTTCCATCCGCTCTCCAGACCCATTTTCTCGGAAAATACTCTCGATCTGAGCTCGTTTTCACGACTGAAGTGCACAAAGCGAATGCAGGCTTTCTCCAAAAGGTCGACTAATTGGACGATTTCGACCATGACTTGATATTGTAATTGTACCATAGCCAAGAAGGTCTGATTGCATTGAAGCTCCAGGCAATGCATGGCATCTTCTTTCGTTTTGACGTAGTTATCCTCTAGTTTGGGTTTGTCAAAGCAAGACGTCTGTTTGCCGCCGATAGATATATGCGATGTGATGGCATCCGTATCGATGCCTTCGGTTTCTTCGTTGTATTGCCAATAGAATGGAAGACTGTGGGTTGGAAGCTGGAGATACTCGGCGCAATTTTTCCATGGTAAAGGGAACGTCTGCGGTCGATAAGAAAAGGCCGTGGCATACGACGACAAACTGGCTCGCTGATAAAAGTCTAGTATGGTCTTGCGAAGGCTTTCAGTCAATGGCTCGAGGTCATCCCCACACCAACAATCCGTACATGAGTCCAGTATGATATCCCCAGTTCCTTGAGAGATTAGTTGTCGTGAGCCTGTGGAACGATCCTGTGTCATTACTGACACCATGTGGGGAAATGGAAACTTCAATTTGGCCATCATTAAGTTCTTGGCAAAGCGGTCGTGACGATCGGTTTGAACGTGTCTGAATGTTTGAATCTGACTTGAGAGCGAGTATTGGTTGGACGTCTTGGCATCGAAGCCTATTTTCCGAGACATTTCACACAAACACCCACGGGTAACAATCGGAAGCATGTCAATCACGTTGTTTTTGTGAGCATGAGTGGATCGGGCCGAGTCCTCATTCTTCATGGACTCGCAAGTCAAGTGATTGAAAAAGTTGGTGTACTTTTCCTCGGTCTGAATATTGCACGTATTAAGTAAAATAGACAAGCCCAAAGGTTTGAGGAACGGGAGATACTTTCGCCAGTTAGGATCGTCAAATTCGACCGATGTCGGGTTATGGGGATCGTGCGTGACTGTCAAAATCTCGGGTGTTAGAATGTAATCCGGCTCGCCGCTTGATATCTTAGCCGAAGATTTTTTCTCCTTTTTCATGATAAAAATCTTTTCGGGCGAAGCCAAAGGCCACGACAAGATGCCCTTTTTATCCGTGCAACATAAGGCCGTAATCGAGCCAAGAGTATGGACAATGTTTTCCGTTCGACTCAGGTATTCACCCGTGCCAAACATCGACTTCATAAAAAACCGCTTCATTTTGTGAAAAGAAGCTCGATTGGTGGTTTCGAGCTCGGGTTTGTCCACCGAATCATCAAAGGGATCGTCATTGACCCGAATATGACGCGAGGTACTATACACGCCCAAAATCCAGGCCATGCCCACGTAATTGACGATCACATAGCAAATGGGAAAGGCGAAGGAAACCAACGGCAAAACCACGGCTACGGGTTGCACCAAGAACAATTGAATGTAATCATGAGCCCCGTGAAAGCTCCAACTCTGATTGTGACGAAGGGCACTCCAGATGAAAGCCACGAGGAAGGCCAACGGGAATAACACGTGGCTCAAAATCTGCACAAAAAGCAGATAGGTATGCTTATTGAGCACCGACTTTTGGATCCGTTCCTTCCGCTGAAGCACCATCTTCAACACGTCCAAATAGGGCGTCTCGTCCATGATAAAGAGCTGGGGTTTGGCCGGAGTCTTAAATTCGGGCGTAGGACTGATCTCGGTAGTATGATGCGTGTCCACATGAAGGATGTCACCCGGTTCCATCTTGACTTTAGGATCATCGAAGCTATGACACCGACCCGGAGCGGCTTGTCCGGGTTTGAGAAAGACCAAATCGCTCTCCACCAACAAACTGGCGGGCAGATTGACTTGTTTCTTGTCCCGAATGGTCCATTGCAACACGATGCTCGCGGCCATGGGGGTATGCAAATGGGGATAGTTGGTGGGGTTCCAATGAACATGTTCCTTGACCTGTTTCAAGCGTTTGAGCACATGGCAACATCGAGCCCGCATCTCATCCTCCTTGAGCCGATGTTCCCACACCGTTAAGTAGACGTTGAACGCGGCAAACAGTAAGATGACCGATCCTTGCAAGCCCAACCATCCGGATTGAGACGGCGAATCCGAGAGACCACTGGCCAACAACAAGATCAAGCCCTGAATCACGGACAACACGGCCAAAGTCCAGGGGAAAAGCGAGGTCAACGATTGAGCCGAAAGGGCGCGTTCGAGGATCATGGACCAGCACACGGGATCCTCGTCCAAGATGCGTTCCATGCCGGTGATGAGTCGATTGAGCGCAAAATGGGTGGTTAAGCCCTTGAGCATGGTTTTCTCCGGGATCTTTTGCTGCATCTTGGCGGTCTGTGGTACGTAGCCACCCCCTGCAAATGGCTTTCAATCAACCGTACTTTTCGAGGCCATGCCAATGCTCTAAGCATTCATCGTTGAAGAATGGCCAGGCCCGACCCCGAATCCAGAGTCTCACCCCCAATTCTACGATGAATTCAGATCGAGAAGAAGAAAGCGATTGGATTTTGACCACCAGGATGGATGAAGGGGTGGATCCTACGTCACAAAAAGGTTAGAGGATCACATCACATTAGGGAACGCAGGAGCGAGCGAGCGATGCGATGGCCTTGTTGGATCACGTTCAAGTTTGAGGTAGCCCATACTCACTCACTCACTCACTCGCCACCTTTGTCATAATAATAATGACAACAACAACTACTACATACAGTACTCGTCTCGACATTTTTTCAGTTTATCAAGAAAGCATGTACCGTAGTGTAGAGCTCTCTTGCCCCGGAACCGGGATTGACCGGTTTCGTCGTAAAGGAAAGAGCTGAATACGGTGTGCTTAAAGAAAAGAGTTTGGAATACGAATGAAGCCACCTGTTATTGTATTCAGACTTAGATGTTACTAGATCAGAAACGAGATTTGGAGCCTCAGGTATCGAATTCCATTATGTCGATGTTGGTTTCCGTTTTTGTTATCCGAGTCGCGCCGAGCTGACCCAAACAACTCCAAGTTTTGAACATATCTCTAAAGATGCAACTGGAGAGAAGGTATGCCTTTGGCGAAAGTCAACGGAAAGATACACTTGAACCGGGCCCAGTAGGCCTAAATAACGCAACTTAGGGTCGGCTTTGTTCTCAACCTCCAAAACCGAAAGTCCATTGGAAAAGAACGTCGGTTTAGTGGAAAATTGCCAAAGGCAACTTCTGACACCATCCTGAAATTTTCCAATTTTCCTTATTGAAAGTTAGTTTTTCAATGATTTGTTGGAGGACCTATCCATTTATCACAACTTGCCTTGATAGAAATACAATCAAAGTTGGAATTAAGAGTTTTTATTAATACAATATTATTCCTCTATCAAAGCTGAAATTGGAGTTAAATTGTTATTCTATTAATAAAAATTATTTCATACATTAATTTCTAATTAATTAGTAAATTATTACCTTGATTGAAGTTAAATCAGGAGAGATTATGTACTGAATGTATCTGGCGATCGGCGGCAAAGGTATTTTTACATCACGAGTTATTTTTAGAATGTTGGTATGGACCTTTAATGAAACCTTGATAGTGATGTTGACCTTATGTGCTAGTAACTCGATATAGACGCTGACTTTCAAGCATCGTTACAAAAAGCACTTTTATTTGCATGTACATGTGGGTGCAATCCTGATCATGAAAACAGAGTTGAAACTAAAATTAACATAGAGAGCAAAAGCCTTCAGTTCCAATGCTTTTTGGCCTAATCTTTATCCTTTTTCTAAATAACATTAAGTGAATTCACCATTTTAATACAAATTAGCAAAATTTTGTGACAATTTTATTAGATTGAGAAGCGGCTTTAGCTCAAATGGAAAATGACATCACAACGCTAATGGCCAAGTTCAAACGATGATTTGTTTTGTACGCTCTTCAATAATTTTGAATTCAACTTCGACCGATGAGAATTTTTTGTCTCGAGCCATGAAGATAGAAGTTCTTAGTTGTATTTGTTTTTCTCTGACCAATTATGTTTCAAAACAGCGCACAAGCTTCCGAACAACCTCATAGATGTTTCATCATACCTACAGGGCTGTGCACTTAAATCCAGACTATTTTTAAAAGCTAATCATTCCAAAAGTACAAAGTCAACTTTCTATGACGTGTACAACCGTTAGAAATCTGGAAAAGGTCTGAAGATTCGGTGCACACAGCCAAGAAGACCGTCGATGTCCTCAAGGCCATTGTCATCAAGTTTTAGGATGCCAGTACCTGGCCCCTAGGTCGCCTGACGTGAACCCATTGGACTTCCACCTCTAGAGAGGGGAGGTATGTGTCACCACCCACCGAAACACTAATGCCATTAAGAAAAGCCAGGTCAATGTTTTGGCCGAAAAGGGCTTGGCATACCTTTAGGCCCATGATTGAGTGCATGATAGGTGTTGATGGTGGTCATATAGAATAATTTTTCATTTCAAATATATGCCTTCAATTCCTTATAAGTTACTTGATGCTCTGAGTTGACTTATTTTGGTTCGGTACGATGCTAAACAAATTCTGAATTTTGATGCCCAACCCTGTACTTATGAACCACTCGCATTTAATGATCAAATACTTTGTTCAATTTGAACCCACTTACTCAAAGCTAAATAACATTGTTAACGATGTTTTCAGCTCCGTTTAGAAACTCCGATGTTCCGTGTCAATGTGGTATTGGCAGAGCTCATTATTACCATTACAAGATCATTATCGTGCTAGTCAAGCAACCGGAGACCTAATCATTCCCCATTGTAATGTTTTTCAAACGGCTTTACTCAAGGTTCTTTTACGATAGGAATGGGTGTCTAATACAATCTGAAGTGGCATAATATACTTGGAACTAGATCCAATTCCGAGTCCCTCTGAAAATCTGGTATTCGACCTTGGAATCTAACTTGAGTGGGCATAACTTGGAAAACTTGGAATTTCGCATTCCATCGCTCTCAAGAGATCGGTTGCCGGGTTTCCTGCATGAAGAGTGGTAAAGCAAAAGTCATCATTTTGCTATCTCTCCCATTGTTTTGGGAGAGAAAATGCTTGAACGGATCAAATCCCATTTTAGGGATTTCCGGCATCATGCTATTATTGCTATCATTTCTCTTGCATAGAGTAAGCATGTTCGCGACACCGTCAAATTCTGGACCAATTTCTCGATAATTGTTCAATAATAGCTCGATGACATTGATTTCGAATTGAATGGCCAAGTTCCATTTGTCAAAATAGATCGAAGAGGAACTCGACAAGCAAGAAGAAATTCTGGGCTACGGTAGACTTGGCACAAAATCCAACAACGCCTTTGGTGGAACTCTCTGAAAGGAAGGCGGAAAAAAGCCCTGACGAGATCCAAGTTTCTCCCCTCCTTCTTAAAGAGGCTCAAGTTTTATCCATCCGTTTTGTGGCCCCTTTTTTCAGTGTGTACCCGAAAAGTTGAAGGTTGGTCCCATGGAAATTGCTTTTCATCAAGAAGTGCCGAGAAGAATGTTTAATTCCAACTTCCTAAGCTTCCAACCGACACGAGTTTCATCCTTGCGACTACCGTAGGCGTATTACCGTATATAGTTCTACACGCGTGTACTGGCTATCATTGGCAATTGAATAGAAAAAAGTTGCACTGGAAGTTTGTTCGTGCTGTTTCCTCAATCAAGATAGTTGGTATCAAAAAGTGCTCAAGAGAGTGACGAAAAAGACACCTGGCAACCATGGGGATTTAACCAACGCACCGTGTTCTGAATGGATTTCGTCCTGATTTATTTCATGTTTCGATAGATGTTGGCGATAGAAGTTCATAACGTGGAATAACAGTGGTCGGAATGGAGAAGTCAAAGGTTACATAGTTGATAGTTGATTCGACACGGAGAATTTTCCAAGTGATCCAAGTCATTAAAATGTCTGCATAACTCGTCTACCCATGCTTTGTCTACTTTTACTGTACTTAAAGTTGTCGAGACGGAATGGAAGTTGTACGTAGGTAGTAAGTAGAAGAAGAATTGGCGAAAAGAGTGAGGGCATGACAAAAGAACTATTAGAGTAGTGTCGTCTTTCTCGTTGGGGAAGGCGGCCTTTTTCAAGGTGATGTTCTCCCAACGGAAATCCGACAGATAGGCTAGGTAGGTAGATTGGTTGGTGGGTTAGTTGGTGGGTAGGTATCATTTATCTTCTCATTGAGGCGTCTTGGCCACACTTGGCGAGGAATTCCCTTTGGCACGAGCCTGGTTGCCAAAACTGGACGTGCGTTGGCGAAGGCGAGCTGTTCCAGATTTGCCTTGAGCAAAGCTTCCGGCGCCGCCTCCTGTCCCACCTCCTACTCCTCCAATACAACCACCAGAGCCCCCTGGAAGTTGAGGCTGTTGTCCCATTAACAAAACCCAAGGAATTTTGTAAATGAATCGTCGAGACCTTCCCAACGAGTTGTTGTAGATGGGTTTATGATTCTTGTGCGCGGAAGTTGGTTGTCTTGAGGAGGAAAAGTAGAGGTCGTCCTGTTGCAAAAATGAAAGCAGATTTTGGTTAACGAGGTTGTTAGAAAGCGGCTTGAGCTTGCATTTCCAAGCCTTGACAGGGATCTGAGGATTCTTTTTGAATGCATCAGAGGAAACTTATTCGTCTCTTGATGAGTTTTTCCCCAACTTGAGAGGAACTCGCTCGCATTCATAAATGTAACAGTCATCTTTGGCTCTGGCCTTTGAAGACAGATTATGGCTATACTAAACTGAATCCAACCAACCACTCGCTCACTTTCTTGGGTGCTCTACTAAGTGTCATGCTCGTCAGAGGAAAATGGGGAAAGATTTTCATCCATGACATGGCAAAAAATCTGGACTGGCCTGGATTTTCAAAATGTACTTAATCGCAGAAATAGACATCTTGCCATACACTAAAATAAAGCGATGTAGAACAATAATACTAGATGGTATTTGAACTTGTTCTGTTTGCATCAAAGGTTCTTGTCTCGAAATCTTCTGCTCTCGATGTGATTGTATTTAGTTAATGACGTTCCCAGGCAAACTATCGAGTTAGTTAGCAAGGTGAGGTGGGTGCACAGAATTATCCATGGTATGGAAACCCCTCCTCATTCTGAGCCTCATCAAGGCCAGATGTTATGCTCATGCTGAGTCAAAAACGCATTGCTTTCCTTTCCAGAACCGCAGAACCTTCAGTAGCTCACGATTTTCAAAGCAAGCTCTTGCTGAAGCTCTGGGCATTCTCTAATTCAACTAATGTGAGGAGAGAGATGTCTGTTCAAGGGAATAAATGCATACCTTGAAAGAAATCAGTGCCAGGTCAGGTAAGTGAATGGTCTGTAATAGAGCTCCATTGACGGCAGACCGAAATTCGATGGTGTCCGTGGTCAAGGCCAAAATGTATGGAAATACAAACACCACATGACTGGGAATGAAGCTCCAATCCACTGTGATTTGACTGGTGGACGACGATGACGAGCCCTTTCCCCCTCCTGGTAGGCTGCCTGAAGACAAACTAGGGATCTTTTGAAGATGTGAACAACAATTGTATGTCAGAAGAACCTCCAACTCTTGATCCTCGTCCTCGTGGATCTAAAATGGAAGAAGACAGGGAATAAACTTGCGAAAGATTCTCGATGCATTTACACGACGAGTGTGACCCTTCTTGAAAGGGACCTCAATGCTCAATTCTCAATTCCCTTCCACGACACAGAACACACAAACACAACCTACTTTCAGATCAAGATCGTGGTTTGGCAAGGGTTTCGAATCAAAGTATTTTATGACCGACATTGGGATTCTTTTTCTTCCTTTTTTCCCACTCATGCGCTCACAACCAAAAACGAGCACATTGCCTTGATCCCTCCCACAACCATTAATCCCTCAGGAACGATACTATACGTTCAGTCTATCACATTTTGGACCTATTTCTCCTCGAAACTGGTGTCTGTTAATCTGAATTAACGGCCTTGTTGTTGAGTTTCCCACTAGCTACATCCAATTGGCAGATTACTTGAAGCAATTATCCACCCTAGCGTTGAAGGTCTCATGACAGAAGTTCTTAATGCCTACAGCGGACTATTTGCCAGAAAACGCAGACGCTGAAAGGGCTGCTTGTTTTTGTACTTCGACTATGTTTTCCCTCATTGGATCGAGAAAAACATATCACCCACCCGTGGTTTGGGGAGGCAAGGACAGTGTGTATAAGTAGATTGGTTCACTTCTCATTGGGTGTCGTCTATGAGAGCGAGTCCCAAATCTGGTGAGATTTACTCATGACGACTTATTTTCGAAGGCTTTTCACTCTCTACTCAAGTATTGCTTATTGTGGGAACATCGTGAAATGTGCAATAATATGAATGGATTTTCAAGGCAAGGGCAGACTGAAACGGTTTGTGAGTTTGTGTTCGCAAGCATCTCTCCCCATTCCCAATCTAATACTTTTTCACGATTTCTGCAGTTTGGTTTAGGATCTCTGCCCTCAGATTGGCAGAGAGCTCCTTGGGTCATGTGAATGTTTGTAGGCTGTATCGTAATGTATTCTTGGCATGGGATCGAAGCAAACATCCCTGCTTGACCTAGATTCTGTCTGAAAGGCCCTCAAAGGGGAGCCAACTTCCTTTCGTGGGGAGGTCTGGCATTGCGATATATTCGCATTTTTCTCGGCCATTGACTTTCTATGGTAGACCAACCATGTGCCTTAGTTCTTCCATTTGTATCTATCAACTCAGTAGTTGGGTCGAATTCCAAACTGCCTACATAGGAAATAAGAGACGAGTACATGAAGTTAGCTCTATTGGGCACACTTGAGCTTAACAAGGAGGCAACCAATAGATACACCCAAAATTTGGTCAAGAACAACTTAAAGAGGAGGAAAACTACCGCAGATTGATTGAACTCAAAATTTGAGACTTATTGGACTCATTCTGATACCGGACTTGAAATTGCCTATCCGAAATACTTGGACGATGTGATGGTGGGCTTCGCTGGCCGGTTGGACGAAATATCTCATGTTTTGATTTTCATACCGAACGATGAAATGAGACGCCCTTGGAGGCCACTCTCTCTGTGGGAGGGTTCGCTTAATGTCCTCATTACATTAACCTCATCCTCGCGAACGTAATAGCTTTGCTCTGCATGAGATTAGGGCTCCATGCCTCCAACAAATGTCGCTTAATGATCTGCTTCGATGAAGGCCATTTGATTCATCAAATATGTTTTGCCTCTCCGCGAAGGCCCTGAATTTCCTGGCCTTTTGGGAAATTCATTTTATCTACTGTTTGTCTATGTAAATTTTCCGCTTCAAGGGAACGGTCATGCCATCATCATGTACCGTACATCCGCAGCAATGCGAAGATCTCGTGTATTTACATACCGTTTTGTGAGCGAGCTTGGACGATTTGGGGGAAGGAAAGCTTTCAACGAGAGGCTGAAGAGATCCTCCATTCATATTTATGAGCCTAGCCTGGATTAGATTGCCTTACAACTAAAAAGCACGCACTAACCCTATTTCCATTATTGGATAGTTGATAGATATGGTTGTGTACCTCAACAGCAGAGACAGCTCCATCCGATCCATGGGCGAACGAGAGTAGTTTGCAGGGCGGACCACTTGGACGCAGGACCTCGAAATGATGGCGAGTTCCAACCAAGATACCCCCGCTGTCTTCATGCTCTGCTCCGTTGGTATTGGATTGAGCCCCAGGATTTGGCTCCAGGAGGGTCAATGATATCACAGGTGCCTCACTACTATGCAATTCAGATTCCACCACGAAACCCTCGGCAGTGTCATTGTTCATGGAGATCCACTCTTCTTGATGAATCCAACGCATCACCATCACCTTTTTGCCCACTGCGAAGGCAATTTTCAGACCCGAGGACCGCGTGCTTTCTTTACGGGAAACCGAGTAGACCGAGCAGCCTTTACTGCATTCGATACCATTCTCCTTCAGATCACTCTTGGATTTGGGGGTCCATGTGGGTAAGTTCAAGTCCTGGTTATTGAGGAAGTCATCCTCGAGGAGAAATTCTTTCTCCAAGTCTGACAAACGGAAGACATAGATTCGAGCGCTGCCTTCATCCCCTCGTTGCTGGCCTCGCTCAGTTCGAAACAAAAGGATACCATAAGGCTCGATCACATTGATTTGGGCCACCGTTCCAAGCGAACGGTCGAACAACAGGACCTAGAAACAGATCAAAGGAATCAAAATTCAGGGCTAGTATGACGCGGACATTTTTTTCATCCTCCCTCTCAACGGGTTGGACTTTCAGTTGGTCTCATTTTGAAAGATGACTTGCATTCGCGGACATGAGCCTGCATTCAAACACTTGGCTGGACCTTGACCATTCTTTCACCAAATGTCTTTTCGACTTGATATTTTGAAAGTTTGTGCCGACTTCCTTAGAGCAATTGTCTGTGTTTCGAAAAGTCTCGAGAGTTCGAAGCAACTTCTTTGCCACTTCTTGTTCTACGAAAGATCTACACGGTGGTTTGCTGTGCTCTATGAAAGTGTTTTCTCAAATGTCAAGACTTCTAATGACACTTTTCACTGTCAGAGAATCATAATGATATATCTTGTGAATATTTACATCTTAAAAGTAGCTCAAATAACTATGTTAGTTCACTTAAAACCATTCTGTTATGTTATAGCGTGCAGTGAACGGCGGTGAATGATGTGGACACAATGAAGCTCAAATGCTGACTGCTTTATTTAACGAAATCTACAACGAGGTTGTCTAGCTATGATTCATATAGCTTGTTACGAATAAGCACAATACATTACACATTCAAACCAACATATTTTCCCAAACCATGTTCATAGACATTAAGAGTGTCCTTAGTTTTGAATTGAAGCGAAATTTGATCAATATCTATAGAGCAGATAATTGGCTATCATTACCTCAAACCTTTAACATACTTCAAATTTACCATGAAATGCTCCGGCTGTATGTTGGAGCGGTTGCCAAGAAATATAGTACGTTTTCAATGTCACAAGAATCATTAATTTTTTTTCGTTTTTCTATGGTTCAGTCTTGGTTGTAAGATTTGTATATTTTATAACTTAAAACTAACTTAGAACGTTCATTTCTTACTATCTTTTTCGTAAATCATCTTAAATACGGTAGACTTGCATAACTTTGAAATCTCTTGAAGATCTATGCACGTTTGAAAAATAGATTAGCAATACAACGGGAATTTTTATTTCAAAATGTGCAATTTTTGTAAAAAACAGATTTCATTATGTTTGTTAAAAGTACCGAAGAAAAAATAATCTAAAATATACCTTTTAAATAAGTTCCAATATATATTATACACTTATAGTTTATGAAAGACAAAAGTGAAAGAACAAAAATATCTTGCTTATTTTTGCAACGGCGAAAAAAAGATATAATGTGTCTTGGGAATTGTTTTTACACACAATTGGAGTATTTTAGGGGGTTATTTGATGCAATTTGAAAATTTGAAGTAGTGGTAGTATAATATCTGCCAAATAGATATTGATCAAATTTCGCTTCAATTCATAACTAAGGACCCTCTCAATATCCATTAATATGGTTTGGGAAAATTTGTTAATTTCAGTGGCTTTAAGTGAATTAATATAGTTATTTGAGCTACTTTTAAGCTGTACATATTCACAAGATATAGTCATCACGTTACTCTGACATCAAAAATCGTCATTAGAAGTCTTGGCATTTGAGCAAACACTTAAACAGAAATTTTAACCACCGCGTCTAGCTTTCATCTGCCAATGTAGATGATTTGAAAGCCTTTGAAATTCGTGCTTTTCCGTCTTTCAGGGAATAGAGCGAGCGAGAAAGGCTACTAGACTGGAAATAGCACCCTCCCAAGATCGTTTAGATTCCTCTTCAATACTGTTAAAACCAAGCCATAAACATCCAAAAGGGCCCATCGTGCAATTTTTTATGGCTGAAGACCGCTTTGAGGTCCAGTTTTCTTAAAGGGCCCACGTCGAGGCATTAGTGCAAAGTTGTTTTAATAACTGTCCCTCGTTTCCATTACGATTCTCGTGGTCATTTCTTACGTAGTGAGCGCATGTGTTTCAGTTCTCTTTTGAAGTGCTCTCGATGATAAACTCGGTCTTACAGACTGACTGCTTTGCTGCTAGTTCTGGCCTTGGCGGGACCGTGGTGTTTGCTTAAAATCAAGACCCGATACACGCTAGTTTCTCGTCTGCGCAATGTTATTTTGTGTGTTTGAAACGTGCCCAGGATAATAAAAAGGTCTGGAAAGCCCTCTACTGTATACATCTTGAATGGCGCAGAGCTTTTCAGTACCCATTCACTCAGTGCCTTACTCACTGACTCACCGGTGGTCTGTTATGAACAATCAGAAACACTCCGTCTGTAGTTCCAAGAAGCAGGTTTGAGTTCATCCACGAATCTCCACAAATGACCTCGTGTTCGAAATTGGGAAATATACAAAGGGGTTCCCACAGCGATTTACTCGGACGCGGTGCAACCACTGAAGAAGAGATCTCGCCTTTGAGAGCTGACTCCAATTTCAAAGTCTGACCCACCTTCACGAACTTGTCCTAAAAATGGAAAAGAAGTCCAATATCATTCGATTTGCATCCCATCGGAACGGATTTTTCCTCAGACAATAATACCGAAATGATTGGTCATTAACTAGAACCAGTCATTTCCCCTTCCTTGGTCATATACCACACAGAGTGTCCAACGTAAGCTATACTTTAGGGAACACGGGTGACTTGCCAATAGAGCCAGTCGGTCTTGGCACAGCCTGAGGCCCATTTACTTTCAAAGTTACGGCCCTTAGATTTGAGCACACTCTATCTAGCGAGCCAAGCAAGCGAGAACATGACGGAGGAAGATTAGAAGCCGGGGCAATATCCATAAAATGTTAGCTTCTTCCTTCTCTTGATTTCCTCGCATGAGCAGGGAACAAGATCCCAGGAACTGAAAAGCTAAAAGATCTTGGCCAAATAGCGAGAAGGAAAGAAAGAAAGAATAAATGAAAGAGAAACGCAAGAACGGGGAATGCGGAAACTTGACGTTCGGGCACTTAGAATCCAACCACAGTTGAATGGGGCAAGAAATGGACAAGTGACAATGATTTACTTTGATATTGGTCATTTGTCCACAAAGGTCAAATTGAAGTGCCATTTTGTGGTGACATTAATTCGTGTCAAGCCTCTCAATTTTGTCCTCACTTTCAGAGGACGTCCTCGGCAACACGTGGAGATACAAGCACAATCACAATTATTAGTTTTGTTCAAACGGTGATTTTCAATGCAAAGTGCACCTTTTGATATTTCGTTAAGGAGTGATTAATGACCCTGAATTTTTGGTTGGACTTGATCTTCATTTTCTAATAGCTTTGTTGCTAAAGGAAGAATTTCTCGGCTTTGTTGAATCACTGGCAATAAAAATATTCTCCTCTGGCGAAAAATGTAGATACACCAAATAAAATTACACATTCCGACTGTCCATTTTGATTGCAATCAAAACTTTTAGCAACTAAAGAAATCAGGCTAATCTTAGACAGTGGTGCAATCAAAATAAAATAAAGTGTAAGAAGTAACTAAAACATTATTGCGTCAAACATTCAAATTTGTAAACCACTGTGACGTGACGTGAAGAGTCAACTTTAAGGAGCGAGCTCCGGATTCAGTGACATAAGCGACATAAAACAGAACAGCCCACGCGGCACGAGTTTTTAGGTGAGACTTCAATCGATTCAGGAGATGGCGTTTGAGCTGCAGATAAGTTATGAATAGAAGAGGCACCGGGCGCCATTAACGTCAAAATAAGAGAGTGCCTCTTTGATAACTTTTGTGCATGCACCAATGAATGACATTTGAGGTTTCTCACCATCTTTGTGTCGACCTCTTTCTTCCGGAAACCGGACGTTCCCATCATTTGACTCGCAGAAATGTCCCCTGCTCCCGAATATCCACCCATGCCTTTGGTTTCATCCAAAGGTGCCAAAATGTATTGGTCGTACATGTCCTGGAGGAGCATCTCGTAGGTTCGCTCACGTTTGGAACTGAACACGTTTGTGTTGTAGCTAGAATAGACACAGGTTAAGAGGAGCAGTATGTTCCTTAATGCTATTAAATCAATTGATGATTCGATTCAATATTGGACCACAGGGAGATAGATCGGTTGCAACGATCATTGGAGAGGGAAAGAGAGATCTCAAATTCTAAAAAAGTGTGGTTGAGTGTATTCTTGGGCCAAGATTAGGTTACGATCCAGACAACGAAGTGGAATCCAATTTCAATACCAACTTTGGAGGGATATTTTTGATCACGAGTCCTTATTCCAAGTAAACATGAATAGTTAGGCCAATGCTCGGAGCTATTTTGGTCAAAAGAAGTCTGGCAATGCTTGGAAGCTAATCTGGACAAATCAGATGAAAAGCTAGAATTGCATATTTAAAAAAAAGCAAAAAGGCCATTAATGCAAATTCTGCCTATTACAAATAGGAACCTATTCTCTTGATTGGGACGGAAGGATAACAAATGTTATCATATTGGTTTCAAATCTTCCATTCAACCTTTTTGGGAGCTTTGAATCGGATGTCTGAGCCTTCTAGCCTTTTTTGGAAGGATGAGATAGAGTCGGAACAATGACCAGAGCAATTTTAAACAAAGTTTGTTTGCTGTGGCCTATTGCTTGCATGCAATACATGGTCTATAACCTAATGACTAAACGATCCATCCTTGCCCTTTAATTTTAAAGATGTTCATTTTACATTAATTTTCAGTGAATGGCCTTCAACGATAGAAACTAGCCACAATGTTGAACTCATTCTCTTTAGCTCTCACTATCGACCAACACAAGTACGACATGAACAACAACTTCTTGACATTGGTGTCAAGTAATATAATCGACATGTTTACCCGAGCCCGTGTCATGTGCATGCCATGAGCTTCACTCTCAACATGAGATACACTCTGAAGTCCTTAATTTCCAAAATGGGCCCAAGAAGTTGAGCTAGTGATTTAAACTTTGACAGGAACACATTGTCAATGATTGCGCGATGAACAAGTTCGCAGTGTAAATGGCCACTTTCCGGCAAACTTGCCTTAGATCAACCTACTTCAACTTGTCCAACCTTGAGCAAGGCGAATCATAATGCTATTTCCCACGGCCACGTACAAATTTACATGGAAAACGGAACAATAACGAGACAAAGTTTGAGTGTTAAGCAAATGTTTTAGTGCCGACCGATTCTGTCGTTGAAGTGCTCGTTGGCTATGACCAATGCAGTTTGTCGTATTTGTGTAAGAATGGATGGCTTTGAGTGTCAACTTTTGAAGTTGCGTGTGGCACATGGAGACAGTTTCAAAGCCATTGCAGATTTGAGGCAGCACTTTGATTGTGTCATCTCAATTTCAGCCTTCGAGATTGACCGCCTCAATCCAAAGTACGCGGTAAGTGTGCTATTGAGTTTTGGCCTTCTAACTCGACAACAACAAATAAAGTTATAGTTGGTTCCAACTTCTTGAGGCTCGAGGACCAACGAGAAACGACAGATTTTGGTTGCAGTAAACCGACTCACTCTGAACGTCTCGAGTGCACTCAGTTGGTCGACTGCACAGTACTTTTAGTGGAGATGGTCGCAGTAGATACGTTAATAGACAAGTTGAATGGGCTTCTACGGGATGAATTAGTCGAGCCTTGAGGTCTCGACCAAAGACAAGGTTGGTTGCGCAATGCTGTTCCTGTCGGCGACCATATGGTAGTGGCTTAGTGGCTGACCGTATATAGTAGCTCAGAAGTGGGCATGAATAAGAAGATAGATAGAATCTGACCAAACGTACGTGGCTTTCTCTCCATTGATCATCTTCACCAAGAGGAATCGCCTGAAGTCTTGGTGTTGGGCGAAAATGGCTGGATTGGGCAGCGAAGGGCCAAAGAGAGGAACCGACTTCTCGGAAAACACCGACATACAATAGCTCTCAGATTCTTTCTCGAAACACACGACCACGTAGATGTGAGTGAAATTGGACTTGATGAACACCGGCTTAAATTGGATCATTTCCTCTGGTGTTCCATCCAAGAATATCACATTCACGATGTCATTTCCGATGTGGCGTTTCCGTTCAATCTGCAACGAATACGAAATCCAATGAGCTTATTTCCCTCCAGTCTCCAGTGCACACATGGTCTTGGCCCTAGGTAAATTTGTTCAAATTAGCTTTGAAAGGGAATTGAACCTCCTATGAATCTGCTTGGCAAGAGCCAAGAGAGGTTCGTTCCTCTCTTTAACAGATTGCTACAACGCTCATTTGAGTGAAAAATGAGATTTCGGTTCCTAAGGGAATTGCAAATGAGACTCAGTCAGGTTTGAGCGATCTCGACGCAAAAGCGAACGAACGTCATATCATTTTGCTTATTCATGAACGAGATAGGTCGATTCGAAATGGCCATTTATCTTGTGGCCTCACCTGCTGTTTGTCGTCCTCGGTGAAAGGCAACAAAGTCGACACATGGAACATGATCTCATGCTCCTCGAATTCCGTGAACACCGAGTATTGTCCTGTCTGGTCTTTGTTGACGTCCAGACCGCCTTTGTACTTGTTCCATCCTTTCAAACGAATCCTTTGTCCCAAGAGATCGAGGAAGCGATCAAAATCCGGACTTCCTTCCACATTCGAGAAGAGCTCATCGTCTAAGACTTGGCCTGCTTTCGCATAAATGACGCCAAACTTAAAATTCATGGCTCCTTCTTGTTTTTCGAGGCTCAGTAGATCCTTCTGAATACCCGGATGGCTTATCTGCAAATGGAAATAGAGCAGACTTTCAGACTTGGCGCGAATCCACTTCATCATTCACTTCTTGTCTAAATAAGGCACAAAGAAATCGCTTGAACATAATTTATGGCTTAAGCCTCTCTAGAGAAACTTTCTTGTAAGCCAGGCCTTCGACCGACTCATAATGGCAAACCTAAGAACCTACTTGGTCAAAGAGCAAATTTTAACCAATTCCAATTTGCTTAAGTAACCATGTCATGTTGCATCATACTTTCTCTCACGAAGTAAATCCATTTGAGGACTGAAAAAGTAAACAGTTTCCATGGGCTCAATGGCTAACGACTGCCACTCCGAAACCGTCTCGAAGAATGTAATATGTTACTTGCATCTCGAGATTGCTTCGATACTTTTCTGTGAATGAAGCGAGAGAGAGAGAGTCCATCCAGTTACAGTTTGGAAACAGAAAGAGACAGTGCCTGTCAGATGGGCACGAACGAGAAAAGTTGAAAATCGTGTTCAACAATAACAAGAAAGGGAGAAAGAGACGACGACGACGACGATGACGATGACGAGGAGGACCTCGAAAACTGTCTCAAAAGCTCATTCGAAGTCCTGTTTCATTTGTCAAATTCTCGAGTTCCAAATGTCACTCTTAAAAAATGACGGAGTCAAAGAGGCTTGAAGACAATGTCGTATTCAGATCAAACGAGGCCACTGGATCCGAGTCGGTCTTTCTTCTGTATCAGTAAAACATAAATTTACATTGAGATGGATGTTTGGATGTTTTGGATCTTAGTAGGCCGAAGCGAAACGATACGCTTGGTTGATAGTTAGTATTTTGTATGTCGTAATGAAAGGATTCTTGATCTTTCGAGTGTATGTGGAGTACCACACACCAAGATGGCCAAGAAACCCTTTGCAAGCTGGCACTCGAAAATGGTAGTGGAACATCTCGACCACTCGAGGGTTTTGGAGCTTCTTCAGAATGATTCGATTTGACCTCCGCTCTAACGAAGAGCTAGCTAGCTAGCTAGATACCGTTCTCAAGAGTGTCGTCATAAGCTTAAGTATCCACAAGAGTGTGGAGATACTGCACGTTAATATCCTCTTGTCGGGGCTCTTCTACAACATAGTCTCCCCCGTCAAAGTTTTTCCAAACGGCCTTCGTCCGTTGTTACTGCTTTTGAGATTTGGTATGCCACTCGCTGGTGTGGGAAGCACGACATTACTTCTCAATAGCCAAGTCGAACTTGGACTCAATGACAAATAACACCTGCTTGGAACTCACCTCTCTTGGGAGCTTCTCAATTTTGTCCGCATGTCCGAAATGAGCCAGGATTTGTTTGGCAGGGAGTGCATCATCCTTTCCCCCGCTAATACACAATCGTTTTGGTCCGTCTTTCATCCAGAGGATTGTTCGGTAGAGGGTTTTGCCGAAGCTCTTCTCTTTCAAGACTGACAGCACGTAGGTGTTCTTCTCCGTATCTTGGCCCACATAGTTCTGATGGAACTTTCCAAGAAAGTATTTGTAATACCATTTGGTTTGATGATCCGGGTTCTCCAAAACTGGCGTGGAAGAAACATCCACTGAGTCATCACGCTCCAAGGAGCTGGAACAAAAAAGAAGCACTAGAACAATGGTGAATTTTATCTACTTTCATCTCATTCTCGCCTTCCAGTCATCCCCCAGAGCTTAGCCAGGAATATATCTAGTACGAACACAGATGCCTCGGCACCAAATAATGTTCGAGGAATTATTTCTGGGTGAAACACTTGTACGTGTACTACAATCACTCACAACTACCAATGGATGATTCATGCCTTGATTGACTCGACTGGCTTCCGAGCGCATTGGTCCTTATCTCCAATAGGATTACTTCAATTAGGTAGGATTTGATCAAAGCTTAACGAAATTCTCATATCGTTGAGCAATGACTGAGCAAACGAGTGAGGGAGGGAGGCACATGTCAAATCACCCGGGTTTAGAGGTGATTGGTCCCAATGATGAAATGCACCAAAGCTGCATTGGCTCAACTTCCAGAATGAAAGCACGAGTACGTACTAGTGGTGCACAAATGGCACTCTAAATCGAGTGAAAGAACCAAGCTCCAGGCTTTAATACGCTTAGTTCATGTGTGCCTCACTTCAGATTGCCTTTTTTGCTTCAGAAAATTCGACTTCTTTTCATCTGAGAGCACGAGACAAAGAAACCTCGGAGGTCTCAATTAAATTAGGGGCCTTTGTAGTGTGAGACCTCTAACGATCAAGAAGCCAAAATTCAAGGCTATTTGCAAGAGCTAGCTACTGAATGTCGAAACTCTCACTTGTATATGAATGAACTGAAAAGAAAATGTGAAAATTGTGCTAAGAAACCTCTGCCAACCACAAGTAAGATACCAATCAAGAGAGATCAACTGATCATGGTGCCTTCGAGCTTTGGGATTCCATCTTCTGGATTGCTTAATCCTTAATGGGAAAAAGAAAGGAAATATCATTTTGTGGCAGACATCATGTCGGGTTATGTTTTGTGTTTTCACTTAAGAAATAGAATAGCATCCAAAGGTACGACAGTTTCTTTACAAACTGAATCATAGTGTTCTCCACTAAATAGTTGAATGGCAAAGCCTGTCAAGTTCAATAAGAGACTTGTGTTTTGAGATGCAGCAAAAGAATGCCTCAGAAACAAGGACTAATGTTTGTGCGTCATTCAAGGCATTTTGAGTGAGGGTTTGTTGCGGATTGTTCACGACGCAGAAATGACATAATCAATTTTTAATTTACCCAATGATTGATGAGATTTCTTCGGGCGAAGCCAAATGCTACATTCAACAATCAACATACTGTGGTAACCCAAATAGAACCAAAAAAGAAACCGATATTGGGTGTTTACTGCATTCCTCACTCGCTTCCTTCAACTTATTTGCTCTTGCAACAACGTTGTTCCACAGGTTTAGGTATTACTACACAGAAAAGCGCCAATCACAAATGCATTTCCGTCAATAGTTCGCCGAAATTGGTTTTCGTATTTCAGGTATCTCTGGAGGGATGAAAAGCAGAACGGAATAGCTGTTTTCATTAGGCTCAATTAATTGATTTAGTGCATTATCGATCCTCCATTGTTCCTCCCTACATAATAATGTTGAGACCACATCCCTCAACATTCTAGAGGTAGCTGATAAAGTTTGAAACCCTATTTTGGACTTTTTTATGGCTTACCCGTCGCAGCTTTCCACTCTGAAGCGTCGACTCTTCATAATGAGTTGTTTGGCCAATGCTGCTTTCCGGAGGTTGTCACTTCCAGGTGGAGTTCCCACAGTTGAAATGAAATGTTGGCTTCCAGAATCACTACCCGAATCGTCTTGAGTGTATCCACCCAAAGCACTGCCACTTCCTCCACCATCCGGTGACAAGAGGTTGCCTTCCAAACCACTGCCATCTTGGCCTTCCAAAGATCCGGGAAAAAAGTTCAATTTCTCCAAAGATCCAAACACTTTCTTATGAAACACATCTCGTTTGAAGGAGCACGAGGAAGTCTCACTGATTAGTTCATTCGGGTTAAACGAAGAGAGAACGAAGATCAAGAAGGAGAAGAAGAAGAAGGAAGGGAAAGTCAATATTGTTTTTGCGGCGGCCTCATCTTGGAATTGAGAGGGGGTCATACCGGGATCAAGCGACTGAGAATGGATGAGGGTTTGGCTTTTCATTACCCAATGGAGTTTTGTGGGTTTGACAAGGTATGTCAGGTTTGACTTACAGTTCAATAAAATCTAGCCTAAATGCTGTGTTGGGCGTCAAAAAAGTTTTCGAGAGCTTGGGATCCTGGGATTTGGCTAAACGGAAGATCGTGTGTCCGGGCAATTCATTTTTATGAGCATTTAGTTTCAGAGATCGCCTAATGAGGCAGTGTTAAAGCTACTGAACAATTTTTGTGTCATCATTAGACAGTTTTTGGGGAGAACTTTCGACCAAGTTACCCAGAAAGTTTGTCCTGTCCTCCTCCTTCTTCTACCACCACCTTCACAACTATGACTCCTAAGACTCGTACCATTACTGCCGTTATTAGAAAGTCCCCTCTCTTCTCCTTTCCTTAATGGAGAATCCCAAATGAGCTCATGGGCCTTCATTCTTAATGCTAATTTTAAAGTTACTTCAAGAATGACGGTTTAGGGACACGAAAACATTTGGCACGTGCTTAACGCTCGTCTATTTGATTCCTCAAGGTTGGCCTCGAAAAGGCCGAGGTAAAAATGAAGCAGTCGCTCCTCCCAAATTGGAGGTTTGTTTGTTTTGATCCCACACACCAAAGCTTGGCGTGCACTGGAATATTAGATGATATACTTTGATACAAGGAGCTTGGCTTCTCCACTTCTCCTTTCCATTCTCACATTACCAAGAGTGTCATTGGAAGTTATGCCTCCCTTACAGAATCTGATCCCAGTTCACTTTGGAAGCCGCAAAAACAATGTTTGGCACTATTCTTCTTCCCTGTTGGAGAGGTTGGATAGATTGGTCATCCCTGTGACGGGGCTACCCAATTCTTGATCGGAATCTCGCCTTTGGGCCTCTCGCAGCGCCAAGAACCGCCTCAAATCGTTATCGGCTTGAGAGAAGTCGGTGGCTCGTCGTCCCAATTGACGAGCCGAATGAATGAAGTCTCTCAGATCATCTTCTGTGTCGCTACTGTTTTTCGATTGAGACCCGCCTGAGGCACGTTCCTGCACAGAGGGTGCTGGTGTTGGTGGTGTGGCTGATGATGAAGGCACAGATGATGATGAAGTAGTAGCTTTGGTAGCACTCGGTTGTTCCATGGTTGTTATTTTGGTTGTGTCCAAATGCCGCATCATCATGTTATTTGTCACGGCTAGAACAAGGACACTGTGGGATTTCCGAGGTAATGCGAGTTCACGTCTGTCATATCGAGTTTTCACTGCATATATCGAGGTATTTGCGCATGGATTATCCCTTACGGGTTCGTCCTCACCTTCATATACGAGCCTGTTCCCACCGATTCCCAAGTGCGTCGTCGTCTCATGAATCGGTAGATCTGTCAAGCACTTGTTTCCCTCTCGAATACCCTTCTGCTTCTGATTTCTGTGGCATGAGTTTTCGTTTTGAAAAGGACCGAGCTTCTCGCCGCTTCCACATGTCTCTTCTGTGGAACGAAAGCGCGGCGCAAGCTCAATGTTCGTGGACCCACTAGCACTAATACTACTTTGTCTTGTAGTCCTACGACAAAGGTTATTGGCGTTGGTGGGGAGAATTGCCAACGAGGAATTGGGCGAACGTGGAGCAGTCGCTCCTCCAACTTTCTCCCAGTTGTTTTTTCTCTCTCCTTCATATCCTGTTGTAACCGTTGCGCCAACGGCCTCCATGGAACAATGCTTTGCTTGTGGAACATGGACCTTGGGGCGAGTTTTGGGGGAGCTCGTAGCGTCTTTTTTGAATGGTGAGGAAACCTGGTCTCGGCTGGAAGTCTGTGCTAGATCTGCTTTTGCTTCTTTTTCTTCGTCTTTCGTGGGTGCCACATGGGCTTCGCAATATGAAGGATCGAGTAGCGAGTTAGAGGTAGAGCGAAGAAAACCTTCAGGACGATTTCCTGTCTCGCGGGATGAAAGGCTTTTTCCGCTGGATAGGACTGAATCTTTGCCAATGTGGGAGTAATCACTAGGAGACAATGAGGCCGAGAACAAAGCTTTTGTCTGTAATTTTTTTTGTGACAAACAGAGTTGAAAGTAATTCAGTTTGTTATGTGTAGCTGTGTGCGTGAGCCTTGTACATAGAGCACAATGTCGTCAATGGTAGGCAGTCCTACCCGATTGAAAGAAAGCTTGGGACAAAGTTGGCATGGACTATTTGAGAGGCGGAAAAGACGAAGAGTTGCATTCGCTTCAAGGACATTGATTCTGATGACCCAGAGAATGTGCTTCCGAGGCACTTGAATAAAACAGTTGTTTGTCAGTTGTAAATGCTCACGCACACATGCTCGCACATGATCATTGAAGGTAGTGGAATGGATTGGTTGTTGAGTGGGCTCGCTTGTCACAATTCTTGCCAACGAGCAATCCTCAGTGATGTAGCGTATTGATTGGAGTCGAACGCCATTTTGACCAAAATGAATGACCCTTCCCTATAAGGAATGTCACAGATTGCAATCTACGATTGAAGGTCTAAAAGATGTTTGTTCAAGAAGGCTGCAGCCTCTCATTGATCCAACTAGCTTGTTACTAGGCCCCCCGATGTGAATTTCTTTTCTGTGTAAATCCAAGTTTAAAACTAGTTGCTTGAAGTCAGGTGCCGTTAAAGAGTGAAATGCGTTAGATAACTGGCTGCATGTCAACTTAACGAATTCAAATAACTCAAGAATACCAATATCAAGTTAGATTAACGGTACTTTAGTATACTCTCAGATCATCACGTGTCTGAAATGTTGTAGGTGTGTTGTGAGTGTACTTGAGGAACACTAAATTGACCTGATTTTGGCATGTCTGACCTATTCAAATTAGTGCAGTTAACCTGCGACATAGGTAATACATTGATGGGTGCGGCTTATTTGTGCTAAGAAATGCCTTTTTGGTGTGCAGAATCCTTCATGGTCTTCCATTCAACTCAAAAGACAACGAAACCGATGGCATTGCAACCAGGAATGTTATTATCCACTCATTCTGATGAAACAACCAAACCAAAACCTTACTAAACGTCATAAAATCGAAGAATGAGCATACGGGGTTAAGCAAAATCAGACCATGAATATTGTAAAATAACTCTTCACCAACAACGTCAATAGGAAATCATTGCTTTAAGAAGTTGTTCCACTTACAACATACTATAACATAATGAAATGATATTGTTTATGTCCCACTCTAAGCCAAACCACCGCCCTGAACGTCTGGAAATCAATGTACTGTACACGCACCTATCCCTCCTCTTGGGTATCACCCCATGTTGCTTCAACTACAACCAAAAATAGTCCTTGTGGCCTTTGTTGGCCTTTTATACGGTCCACCCACAAGTATAAGGACACATTTTAGTCTTTGGCCATCTTGCTCATGGATCAAGCCGGATTTCATGGGATCTTAAAGGTAACGGCCTTGACCAAACCTGGGAGTCTTCATCCCCTTTTTGCCACCTTGTTCAGGGCCCCATGGCAATTTTCCTGCATCCTGTTATATTTTACAACCTATCATTTGAAATTGTGGCTCACACCAAGGGTCTTAATTATGATCTTAAATCTATTGTTACACTAATTCTACCTAACCCTGTAGGTTGGTTGTCTCAAAACCTAGCACAATAAAAATGCATAGCCACCATACTTGGGATTTCCTGCCCATTCCCCGCAATCGTACTATTCAACTATGGTGATAAGTGATAGCACACGTGCCACTTTGAGCAAATTGTTCATGTTCCAAAGTTTGGAACCATTAAATGTTTGCATTAGTTTGGCAACCGCCAAGAGAGTTGAAAAAGTAGGCTTTGGTTCCCACAGTAGTGCTTTTTGAAAGTCTGAAGGAACAAAGTGTATCTACTTTACGAGCATGAGATGGTCGTATTATGATGAGTAGCTCCTTTGGAACATGGAGGGTAAAGTGATTGTGTTCAAATGTCAGCCCACCTGCACCTCAGAGGGCTCTTTTTGAATGCCACCATCATTCTCTGGTTCCTCATATTTCCTTGTCTCTGTCTCCTGACATCTTCTTTTGTCCTGGAAAAAAACTTGGAACAACTTGGAGCCCTTGAAGGGAAATAGAGCGCAAGGACACATTGATCGTTCCATGGCAAGTGATTTATGAGCGAGCTTGACGAGATGTTTGGGAGCGTAATCGTTAGGCAACTACATACAAGTTGAAATATATGTGCGCACTCAGAGTGATTCACATTGACATGCCACTATCACCCTAGAAATCGATTTGACGTCCCAGGGTTGGTTTGCAAAAAAGACTCTTGACACCATAAACATGATTCGTTAGGTAATTATTATTTGTAACACTTTTACTACATCGAACTATTGTTGTTCCACGATCCCCCTTTATCACCCACTAAAGCTGATGATAATCGTTCAATCCTTGCGTGACAGATGTACCCCTGTTTTCACAACAAAACCCTGCTCGATATATCTTCCTCTCCATCATTGAAGTGAAACACCTGTTCCAATCTACGAGAATGCCACGAGACAGGCCTGAGCGCACTCTAACGCAATTTTGGTCCAACAAAACCCACAGCCTTCTTTGTTACGCCATAATGATCAGCTTAAACAATGGTTCAAAAGCTCGATCATCAGAGAAGCCGATCCATTATGTTGCGTCGAAAGAAAGATGGCTTTCAAATGGCCCCTCGTAACTTTACACCTTCAAAAGCTTTACGGCATTAAAACATACTTACATTAAGACACGAAGATTAACAAAGTCTTTCTAAAAGAAAATTAAACATGACCTTCGATAATATTTGTACCAAGACCTAAATCTCCAAGAGTAATACGAATTAGGGATAAATAATTTTGGCTTTGATTTATTTGACCATGTATTTTTAATTTTCTAGAAAAAGTCCAGAACGACACTCAATGAATAAAAGTGAGGGAAGAATAAGAACAGTAATTGAGCTGATGTTCTGCAGTATTTAAAGGAAAGTTTCCCTATATTTTTCCTCTTTTTTATCTTCAGGAGGCAAACTTGCCGTTTTTTACACACAAATGGTAATAGAATAGCATGATCAAACATAAGCACTTATAATATGCTCTTTCCCTCTTTACTTTAGAACTTCTAAGATTAGATTTGTGCAACGGAATACTACAGGGTGCGCCACTTAAAATCGGACATGAAGAATTGCTAATTAAAGGGAACTGAGCGGTCGAATCAAAAAGCCTTTGCTACAAATGTTATTGATTGCAACAATATTTAACGGATCTATTACTAAGTCATTCGACATTGGGGCCCTTGCTTTTAACCACGGTCTCGAATCTCCTCTCTGCACATGAGCAAATGATCCGCACTTGCTCTGCTTGAATTTTAGTCCATGCAACCTAGGAACCCACATTTTTTGAACCTTTACTCCCCACCTTATTCTCCAGAATGGCCTACATAGAAAAGTTCTTGGATTAAGATCTGGTTAGTTTGGCTTCAAGAAGCCTTGAATCTATGCTCCCCACAGACAAACCTTGCTTGAACAATGTCAAGATCTTTTTACGAGCGTCTTTCTGGCTTGCCTTTTTTCTTGCTGAAACAGCTAGATTCCCCAATTCCCTCAAAATAATAAGTGATTGGCCTTTGAGCTGGATTTGGGGGGCATTGCTGGCCTTTATCAAACCTCTGTCCGATTTTAAGTGGCGCTCCCTGTTCAGCTGTTCTTTATGGTTTGGTGTCTTCTTGATTCCCTTTACGTTTTTCTTTGCGGCTCTTCCTGTATGTTCTTAACAAGAAGGCTTTCGGTAAGCGTTAACAAAGTTGTACTTGAGATAAATACTAGATTATGGTTCTTAAGGAGCTGCTATCAGTCCATCACACTTAAAAAAATGATCTGTCAGCTTTTAATTAGGTCAATGGGAGAAGACAAGTGAGAAAAAGGTTGCAGATTATGTGCCCCTGAGTCTTGCGCCGCCCTTTTGTGGTGCATCTGTTGTTTTCTAATCTGCGCTCGATCAAAAATTTCGAACGGTCAGTTGCTTCGCGACAAACGATCGAGAAGAAGAGACGATCGCAGAATTTTAGTGAAGCAATGAGTCACTAGAGGCCACAACCGAGCTAAGGGGTAAACAAACAGGTCCAGCTGATGTTTACTTAGCTTCCCTCATTCTTTGGATCTGCAAACCTGTTCTTGATGTTAAATAGTTATATATTCGCTGGACATTGCGAAAGAAACAAATTTATACACTACTTTATTCATATAATGTAAATTAAATAAAGGTAAATAACTCTTAAACAATTTGCTCCTGATGTCAAAAGGCAAATGTTAACTGACTTGAAATCATTTCTGTAGTAAAAGACTGGGGACTTTGGCAATCTCCATTTATCAATGAGTTATACACCATTGTGAACGAAAGGGAAGACCATACAAAAGCAATTTACTGTTTGTTTTGGAGCAATATATAGAGCATTGATTTATTTATTAGAATAACAATAAAAGCATGTTTACGCTCTTAATCGTTAGTTAAACCAAGAACAGGTGATCGACGTTCCACGGGAATGGTCACAATCTTTACGTTACTTGTGTTATAATAATTACTGATGTGTTTTGAAAGTGCATCACTTCTTTCCGTTAAATTGGTTCAAGATCTGTCCCCATTCCTGGCTGTATTCCTTTGAAAGCGTGGCCATAATCTTCTGGATTTGCTTCTGCTTACAAGGGTCACAAGGGGGAGGACAACGCCCCTTCATCACTTCAGGAGCCAAAACTGAAAAGCACAAATAACATAAATACTTTACTTTGAGTAAGAGTTTCAACAAAAGTACCATTTAACTTTACAACTTACGTTTGATGCTGCGCCCAATGTCATCACAAGGGCCTTGGTCCAAAACACATTGGACCTGTTGTTTGATGAAAGATCGATCGTTGAGCTTCACATTGGCAGCTGCATCTTCGGCTGCACATTTGATGTTGCTCCCAAAATTACTGATCCTTGACCCAATTGATCCCAAAACCGATCCACCTTGACTGGGTCGCGGTCGCGGTCGGGGACGGGGTCTCCGTTGAAAACCAGGGGGTGGAGGTGGAGGAGGGGGCAGTGGAAGCTCTTCACCATTCTGATCGAAATTCCTGGGAGGAGCTTGTGGGGGTGGCGGAGGAGGGCGTGGCTGTCCTTGAGGGTTGTAGTTTGGTGGTGGCTCTTGACGTGCCAATCCTGGAGGAGGCAACTGCTGACGGTTTAAGGCTGCTGGAGGGGGACGTCTGTTTCTTGGTGGGGGTGGATATCGCTCCCTATTAATTGGCCCCTGATCGGGTCGATTCTGAGGTTGAAGGAAGGCTGGCCTGGAAGGATATGGAGCTGGTTGAGGAAACTGTGGAGGAGGAGGAGGAGGTTGGGGAGTTTGTGCTTGGGGTCTGAAGTTAACTTCTGAATGGGTAGGACCTTGGCCGAAAGTACCTTCGGGATAAACGATCAAAGGCTCCTTTTCTTCTTGTTGATCTTCCGCGCTCACAAACTTGTGGGGTCTGTATTGATGATGTTGGGATTGGTGTACTTTGTGATTGGGATGATGTTGCTCTTCTTCGCCGTTTTGATCAGGTTCGGAATTCTCTTCAGTATATTCGTCTTCATCTTGATCGTCAGTGTATTCTTGCTCTGGGGTGAGGCTCTCCTGCTCTCCTTCAAGATTGTCAGTTGACTCGATGTTGACGCCATCAGGTTCCTCTCGAAATAAACTTCCTTCTTCATGATGTTGGTTATGTTCTGCTGGCTGATGGTTGAAATGTTCATTTTGCTGAGAAGGTACTGGATTTCTGGCAAACGGATTTTCTTGACGATGTGGACCATTCTGTCGAATGTGATCTGGATGCTGAGGTTGTTGGCGGGGATTTTGTCCCTCTGGACGCCTCTGACTCTGAGGAGGTCCATAGTGATGATGAACCTCAGCTCTTAAATCTTGGGATTGGTACTGGTGATTGGGATGAGGTTGAGGATGTGCCGATTGGCTGGGAACAAACTCATTGTTGTCCTCATCGTAATTTTGTTGAGAGGCCACGTCATAGCGACTTTGAGCTTCATCCACTGTACCTTCCAGGAACTCGGTTTCCGCTTGTTCGTCGTTTCCAACGATGCTCAAACGTTCGTTGATCTGATCGGGAGCTTCTTGATCTCTTTCTTGGGCCTCTTGCTCTGGCAGGGACACAAGTTGGGATCCGGCCACTGGGGTCCAACCATCGCTGATAAGCGGTCCCACGGGATTAGCTGAACCACCAACCACCACCAAAGTCAGTCCCACAATAGCGGCACATGTTATGGAGAGTAACCTAATTTTCATGACGTTCTTCTCCGTTCGAAGCGAACGCCAAAAGTGAATTCAATCAAACCGACAAGGAAAGAAGCTACCAAATACGAAAGCGAGACCACGGAGAGAAAACTCTTGGCACCTTGTACCACAAGCTCGTGTGGAAGTGCTTCTCGTGGTTCGTTCGCTCGTTCTTTCGTGCTCAACACCATCGTTTCGTGGTGTCTGTGGGCCGACACACACACACACAGATCTTCATCATTGGTTCGAGGACGACTTGACCTGAGCCAAAAGGCAAAATATTGACTTGCCGCCACTACTACATACGTACATATAGAGATGGATGGATACATGGATATATGGATGGAGAGACCCCAAGCATGTGCAACCGACCGATGGGCGACATACTAAGTATGGATTCGGGCCACACGCCGACCACCGAACCCGCTCCTCGTTCGTGGACGGACTGATGTCTACGTACGTTTTCTCAACATGTTGGTTGCTTGCTGGGTTGGTTGAATAGTATCTTGCTTGGTGTCGTTGGTTTCTGGTGGCCCCCATCAACGTTAAAGCATGGACTTGAGCAAGGCTTGGGCAGGTCATAACTGTATATGTTGCCTGGTCGAGATTTCACTGCAGAAGAACACCACCTTCGTAAGAGAGATTGGTTTTTCAAAATCTGTCGAAATCATCGGCGGCGAACGTGCCCAATTTCTATCTTCAGCTAGTGGAAAGAAGCACACTTTCAAACTTACTCCCCAGACCTTGGACGAAACTAGGTGGTTTATGGGTGAAAACAAGAGTATCTTATCTGTTCTTTTTACTAATGCTCGACTTCAGCCAGGTCCATTAGGCAGACACAAAGGCAAACTTGAATAACATGTTTATTTCGTTTCCATTCCATTTGATCCCAATCCTTTGTCTAGTCAGTTCAGCTCGGCTTGACTTTGGCTCGTGAAAAGATTCGAGTGTACTTTTTGAGAGGGTTTCATTTCCAAGTGAGTGTGAAATGAAATGAAACGAAACTCGATTTGATTTTAGCCCAAAGGCAATCAAAAACTGGATCTTACGGGCAGATATTGGCTCACATCCGTCAAAACAATTTGACATATTTGAAGGGCTTTTTTTCTTTTGAGTCTATGATTTCAACGTAATTGCTCCAAGATTAGACGAGAAGACTAAAATCGAGATCTTGCGTTAAAATTCGGTTCAACACTGGACATTGAAATGCAAAGGTCGATTTTATTGTTAGTTTACTTTTTTCTAATTCTGGTCTTGTTACGAATTCCAGCAGTTGGGGCAAGCCTCTATGCTAGCGTTGATGTGGAAGAGTTGACCCATATTGAAAAGAAGTGTCAGGTTCGATTCTCATTCCCGTCCTTTTTCATGAGCATTCTCGTACGTCCAAAACACAACGATACCAAAATAAAACGATGGGCATTCTTAACGCGCCACACTTCAAAAAGTTTTCAGATTGCTTTGAATTTTCAATAAAAAACATCACAAACGTTTCTGCAAATATTTGTAAACTTGATACACTGTAGTGTAAGAATTATATCCTTTTAAGCTCAAGTTTTGTGTCTAAATCAGTTGTTGCTTAAAAAAAATATTTATTAGGTGTTTTTTTGCCATTCTTTTTTGTTGTTTGTTGTTGTTTGCGGATTTTTATTACCATTAGAAGGAATGGGATTCCCTGTAAAGAAAGTCAATCTTTATAGGAAGTTAATCATAAATGGTTTTAATATTTTTTTGATATTTGATCTACCAACGAGTTACTGTTGGTAACTGATTTTTTTTTTTAATATTGTTTGTTTTATTTTATTTTTTATAGTGTTTTATATTGTTTTTATGTTTGGTCTTATACCCTTGAATAATGGGTTGATCAGGAATTGTATTTAAAAATTTATCTAACCCTGCTTTAAAAGCTGTTATAGGATCAACTCCTACATATTCCCGACGAAGATTCAAATCATTTTTGTTCGAATTCTAATGGGTGAGTGTAATCGGACGAATTCAAGTGGGGAATCTGGGGCCAAAAATGGCTAGGGATGCGTCAGAGTCAAGACTAATCCTCCGAAAAACTTAACTAAAATTCTCAAGCCTAATTCATATTCTTCGTTTCGACAATCTTCCCTCACGTAGCACACTTAAACCATGAAACGCCTTGTTCTGATCTGTCCCTAGCCAGTTTGGTCCATGCGGAAATTTTAAGGAATATTTTTGCCAAGTATTTTACAACCATCAAAAAGAAGCTTAGCATCCGCTGATACTGATTACCTGATCAGGGCTCCTCCAAAAGAACTGAAAATCTTAATCCACCAAAAGAAGCTTGTTTTCATTATGTATTAGCTGTCATTATTGGAAAGGGAAAGAGTGCCAGTTTGAAATACGTACAAATCAAAGTGTATCTTAAGGTTTGAGGGTGAAGTAATTTCCAGATTTCTTTGACACCTGGATGAAAAAGCTGTTTTTTCAGACCAACCCACTGTATTCTGCAATGGAAAAATGAAAACTTAAGAATGAGTACTTTCAAAAATAATAGTAGGAGAAAGTAAAATAATTGGCATATTCAAAATGAAGAAACTTGTAATTGTAGGAAAATATTTCATAGAGAGTAAGTAGTATGTGGGCTTGCTTCAACATCTTTTTGAACACTTTTAAAACATTGTTTCACGAATTAAAATTGCATTCAGTTTAGTTTGAAGAAATTAAAAAGAGAGAAGAATCTTTCCAATTCATTAAAAACTTGGTACACTTTCCATGGATATTCTATTTCATGGCGATCTCTACCTGAAAAGAAATTAAAGGAAGATTCGTCAGATTTATAGTATGGACAAATTGGATGCCAAAAGTGACAAAATAGTTGAGATCTTAGAAGAAATTGTCTTGCACATTTTGCAAGGAAAACAAAATTAAAACGAACTCAATCTCGAACCTCACCAATTTTTAAAGGAATTAGCTGACGAGGAAAAACATTGCTTCAACTAGAAAGGAAAAACTAGGTAAAAAAGATTGCCTCGTCAGCCAACACAAGCATTTAGGAAGATCTTTTGACCTGGGACATAAAAGCGTTGATGCTGATTATTTTTTCATGGTTAATCGTGACGATTCCCCATCTGAGTTCAAAATTCTCAAAAAATAAAGAAAACAAAAAACAGACATCTCCTTTGATTCCTACTTTACATCATGATTTTCATTGACCCGTCGTCCAGGTTCCAATCATACTTGAATTGAATACCACCATAAATTACTCGAACTCGACGCCCCTCCGATTTAAACCAGTTTTCTTGGGATTACTCTATATTATTTGTATTTAGCTTCAGTTCTTTGTTTTAGTTTTCAGCACATATCTTTTTGGTTCAATTCAACACTACTCAAATACTTTTTTTTGTCGCTCAAAAACATTTCAAGCTTTTGCGAATGAGCCTTTGAACTAATTTATAAACGTGATCCACGACTAGATTTTGGCCAAAAAATGCTTCGTACAAATTCCCATTTGCAATCTTTTGATGCTCAATTCAACTCCTAGATTTCACTCATCAGGAATATTCCCAAGATCAATCTGTAAAACTCAAGACTGCGAATAATTCATCAAAGCTCAATGAATAGGCTCGTTTTTCTAAAAATGAACGATCTGTATCCATTGGCAAGGCACCCAGTTCTGGTTATCAAGGTAAGTTGATCAGTCAACATGACAGAGAGTCCATTGCAATAAAGGCGGACCAGATTCAAAGAGCAAAAATGATTATTTTTCTGTTTCAATCAATCTGTGAGTTTGCGTTTGTGAAATGAAAAGTCCTTACTTCAATTTTTCGACTTCATCCAGCGTCACAGTTAAATGTTATGCGGCTTTTACCCTGTCAACGCTCAGTGCACAATCTTACACAAGATGACCTTTTTGTGGTAATTTTTAGCACTTGACATAATGTACTGCTCAGAGATTTCCGAGGGCTTTAACGTTTTTGACTCGATAATGTTCAATCGACAATGAAGGACCTTGATCGAAACAATTCACGTTTGAAAATTCAATCATAGATTGTTCAGAACATAAACGCTAGCTAGAGTAAATTTGGCTGATTGTGATTGAGAATGATAATTCTTGTCCTGGCCTGTGATTTTACCTTTTTGAGGAATGCTTGTTGGAGCGGCAATTCTCATTCTTTTAGGAGTAGTGTGACAAGGAAGTTCTGAGCTCATGGATCGAAATTTCCATTCTTCATTCACGACACCAATAACCATTATCAACTACCAATTGATAACTCACCTTGATCAGACGAGGAACCATTAAGTTTGAGTTTAAGTTTTAAAACTCATCCAACAAATTTACTTTAACATTCAGCCTTTTTTGTACGTACAACGAAAGATGGAAAATGTGAATGTTTTAAAAACTTTTTTGTCGCATTGTAATCTATGAAAGCAAAGCTGACTGAAACGTGAAATTTGCAATTTGTTGAATGCTTGGATTTTAGATAAATTTCTATACTAACTTGAAACAAAACTTGTGTTCTCTAAAAATATACAAACAATTTTAAAAAATTGCAATGTATGTTACATATTGCAAAAGTAATTCTGATTTAAGATTTCCTTTGCTCTGCGTTAATTCCATTTCCATAAAACAATGGTTTTGGTTTAGGGCAACACTGGTCAATCGCAACAATTAATAAATTTTAAGACCTTCAATGAGCACAAGGTAAAAAATCATCTTGTATGAAATATTCCTCGTTTTGAAGATTACGCTGAAGCCCCCATCCTAGTTTTAATCCGGCTGATTAACATTAATAAGCTTGGAAAACGTGCAAGTGCTTCAGTTGAAACGCATAAATCGCACTTGCAGTGAGCCTTTTGCCAAAATGAGTGCAGAATTGACTAGAGTACGTACATTTACGTACATTTAAAGCCTTAACGTACATTCATCACTTTTCCTATCAAGCCAGCCTACTTTGCCTGTCTGCCTGCCTTTACTCAAACTAGTGATGGGATTCAATCTGATTTCAATCTGTTCAATCTTTTAGGGCTTCCATCAATGCCCTTGGTCCATTGCAAAAATAGTGTAAAAACACTTTTCTTGATCTAGATGGCACCCCTGGTCTGAAGTCTTTAAAAACAGGGTCACTTTTTTGGATATTCTCTATGAACGAACGCATTTTTCACAGAAGTGACAAGTGTACTGTTTTACGTGACTCGGCAGTCACAACGACATAGCGCGCGCAAAAAGTGATTGAGCAGATTGAAATCAGATTGAACTCCATCAATAATTCAAACAACATATTTTCAAACTGCTCGCTACCTTCTGTGAAGGCAGTTGGGCAAAACAGGCAGACCAATTTTTAGAATGATTGTTTGATGACTTACATATGTCTCTACTCTAATCAATTATGCACTAATTTTGGCAATAGGCTAATTACAAGTGTGATTTATCGCGTTACAACTGAAGCACTCGTTTTCCAAGCTCGAGAGTCTCTGCCTAAGACAGGCGGATTAAAGCTGGGACGGAGGCTTCAGCTTAATCTTCAAAACAACGAGTAACGAGGTTGCAATTACACTCTCCCATTACACTGGGGTAATCCAGGTTTCACAACTTTGTCAAATTAGAACTTAATAAATGGATCTTTCTTGCAAGAATTACCATAGTCGATCAGTAAGCAATCATATTGTATGATACTTGTCCTTTTTTTATGATGTGAGACCACTTTACGTTCAACAAATGGTTTACTACGTTTTATCCTTGTGTGGGTTTCTACGACCGCAGATGAGAATACCGAATCGAAGCTTGCCAATTTGGATAAAGATGATGACTTTACCGTTCTGTATGAATCTTGCGTGGGAGCAACATCTCCAGAATGAAGATACGCACAAAATATTCCTCTTTTTGAGTCAGTCAAAAGAATCTCAGATATCCTATGGCATGCCAACAAACACGTTCTGTTGCGAATAGACATTGGTGCTAATAAGTCAGTCAGTTGAGCCAAATGGGAAGCCCATTCCTTTGAGTCATGTTGTTTCCAAGGCAGTCAGACTACTGTAGATTATTTACCGTTTGTCTTGACACGTGAACGAACCAAACCAAAAAGGATAGCTACCTCATATGATGATAATTAATTAGATTCAGACCAAGTTCACGTCGGTGTTTCAATAGCAAGAATTTCTCAAATGTTTTCATAATCTACGATGAGACTGTTAGAACGAACGAACGAACGAACTTGGAAGAGTCAACGTGAATTGTACGTACGCTCAGGCCAGCTCAGTCCGACAATACTTGTGGTACGTATAAAAAGTACCTTGAAATGTTCTGTGGAGGCCAGGAGAATTGACGAGGGATCACTGAGCTCTGAGCAGGATATGGATATCCTGGACACCATTCACTCGGTCGGTATCTTACCTTTTATTTGTAGTTAGAGGTCAACATCATTTCTGGAGAAGACATCTTTTTCCTGCCAAGAGTGTTTGGCAGTCATGGAAGTTGTTTTAGGGTTAATCAATGTCATCATCATACTCCTCTTCTTCGTTTTTTATCATCATCATCATCATCATCATCTCCGTTAATCTTTTCAAGTCAAGATGCATCCACCTGACAACCAAAGACAGTTGTCATTTTGTGTCTTGGAAATGTCACAGCACACCTTTTTGGCGCTTGTCTTTATTGTCTCACTTCCAAGACTATCAAGTGACTGAATGTTTCCTAAACTTCGGGTTCTAGCCAATTACCGCCACCAAATCGCATCCTTGAAAAGACCGAGATGAAGCCCTGTCTCTTCCATCGAAGAGGATGTACGCATGCGCTGGTGCTTTAACCCCTCTTATGTTGGATGTTCAGATGTTGGTTGATCATCGTGTTCAAGACTCGATGATGTACACTGCCAAAAATTTTCCACCAGCATTAAAAATTGTAACCGAAGCATGAAAAATTGCCACTATTTGGAGGCAAAACAAGGGCATAGTCCCTTGATTTTAGAGCTATCCTTTACTTAAACTCTTTGCCAAAATCACAACTTAGATTACATATTTCGTGTCTTTCGGAGTTCAGATTCGATATTATTGTATTAAAAATCATGCTGATTATAAAGCTCTGACGGCACGTTGTTCATTTTGAAAACAAGAGAGGGCACCCAAACAAGATGTGTTCAGGGTGTGTTTTATTGTGCTACAGCCATCTAGGTAACAAAAAGGTTGGTTTTCTTTAAAACCCTCTATTGAATGATTGTCCAACTCAGAAATAAAAGTTGACTAGGTTTGTGAGGTTGTAAACCACAAATTCCGCAGGGTAATCATGGGTCGTGATTCACATTCAACAAACCTCGTCATAGTTATGGCTTCAATGGAGTTCAATAAACCAAATGTCAATATTTTGCCCCTGAATCATTTCTAGACTTTTCGTTACAAAGAGTTTTGTGGGGGTGGGATTGAGATAAAGATCAGTTCGCTCATGGTTTGAAGACTTGACGTTGCAGATGCACTTCACAAACGTTTCGAAGTCTTTCCAGCAGTGAGTTTGGTGGTCCAGCGAATCGGGATATTCCCAGGACATCAACGATTTGGCGACTGTTATGTACTATGTAGGAGACATAAAGCCAAACACACCGTGCCAACGGAGCTCAGTGTCAAATCAGGCTTTACCGAGTTCAAAAACATTATTGTACGTGCGTGCGGTTCAAACCTCATTTAGTCAGGTAATAACTTAAGTTTATTTCACCATTATGGTTTAGCGCAAGTGTTTTTAAGGTGACTTGAATGTTTCAAAAAGAAACCCCTAAAACAGAGATTGCTCTCTGCTTGAAGATGCGACAAGTTAAGTTTAATCGGTTATGTTTGTTCCCTTGAGCAAATTTGATTGTTTGTTTTAGCGAGTCCATCAGAAGAGGAGAAACCCTTGGCTTCGACCTATAAAACGCATCCTTTGTTTGACAAGCATGCTCGTTAGAAAATAATTTTTGTTTCTTTTGTTTTTAACCAAGCGTCAAAAAGGGTACAAACCTCAACATGTGTTGTCCCCGGTTAAAAGTTAACGCAAGTGTTAAATGTGTGTGAAACGAACAGAAAATGAAATGATCTTGGATCAAAGGTGGAGCAAAAAAATCGAGACACGTATGATAACGAACAGTATCGGCTTAAACCGAAAAAGAGACTTTATTTTACATTTTAATGAACAACCTCCTGTTGGATTTTCAAAAATATTGTAATGTTTTCCACCAAATCAACAGTACGCTTAATTTAGCCATTCATGCGTTGAAAGATGAACGATGAACTGAAGAACAAATAAGCCTTGCAAATGTGATTAAATTAAAAATGTAAAAGGATGAGTTAAAAACAAGCCAATATTTGACAAGGAGGAAAAGGCAGCAAAAACTTAAAGCGAAAAAGAGGGGGCTCTTTGAACAACAATGAAAATATATACCTACTTCAAAGAGATCGAATGTACAGAGTCAACCGTTTTATGTGTTCCATGCAAAACAAAGAAAAATAACTCGAATAATGACAAACTAATATTGGAGAAATTTCAGTGAAACTCGTAGCAAATCTTGGTGAAATTGCTTGATTTGTTTAGAAAAATCATCCTAGCTTTGACTGCCCTTTACAAAGCTTAATAGAAACTGAATTGCTTGGACGAAAAAGAAACTAAAAAAAATCTTAGACAAACCCTTCTACTTTTCCTACTATTTTTTCAAAATTCGCTTATATTACTACTTAAATCGAGGGGATGTTCGTTGTTATGATTTGTTTCTAGGGGACGTTGATTATGGACAATATTCCTACCCCCAACTTCTTATTTCATAGACAAGGAATTATCATTTAGGCAAATTTTGGTCAAAATTGACCATCTATCAGCGGTTTAATTTTGGTCAGTAATCCTCATTTCTAGTTGAAAATAGCCTACTGGAGTGGTTGTTGGCTCTCTGTTCCAATAAAAGCACTTTGTTTAAGGAGTTTCCTTCACAGCATTCCAAAATTGGCAGATCCAAGAGTTAACACAAATGGTTACTTTTTCGTGATTTCGTAAAAAACCTCACTTAAGTCTCCTTCGTCAGAAACCGATAGCATTGTTTTGATTTCATTCATGATTCTATTTCGCAGAACCAAAATGAATCCGGTATTGATTGCACTTATGACCGTCTTCACAATTCACCAAGGATCGTCATTGAGCCTTCCTTGTTTGGAAGACTCCTATGTGGACTCCAAACTCTCAAATCAAGGCTATGTCCGTGCAGCTATTGCCTGTATGATGAATCCGAGCCAACAATGCCCAGACAAAATGGCAGAAAATGTCAGACGTGAGTTATATTTCCACTACATACGTTTTATGAGTACATGAATGGGTCGAAGCTTGCCAACCTTGGGTTAAAACTATTTGAGCCAGCGAGATGAATGACCATTTTTGCCGCCTTGCAGATGTGGCTCCGCAGGTTTTGCGCAACAGCTGTGTTCGTCCGTGCACTCCATGCATCAAGAAGCAAGTACAAAAGACTATCAGCTTCATGCAAAACAACTATCCTCAAGAATTTGGAATCATTGTCAACAAGATGCTTCAAGACCGAAATCAGAGAAGGCCTTTCCACGGATAAGCATTGGTGTTAAAGTGGAAAATAAAGTCTATTTAATTGTTATTTTCTGTCAAGTGCTGCGGCGGTAGAATCTAGTCTGTAAGTGGACAGGAACGTTTTTTTTGTAAGTGTGATGGATTAGAAATTGCCGTTCCAAGAACCATCTCCTGAGGTTGTTAAGAGAGCACGCTACGATGCTACTTTATTTCAGTTGTTTCTTCGAGATTATATTTATAATGACGCTTGGCGAGAACGATCCCGACTCATGTTCATGTCAATGGTACAAAATGCTTGCTTAGTTCATTCAGCGTTCACGGCTTTGAAGTAGGCGGGGGTTGTTGATTGATCAAGTATTGACCTCCCGCATTAGTCGACACGACGAACTGATGCCCCCCCGCTTGATTGGTGACTTGTAAGATCTGTCCCCTCACGGGCGTGCCACCCGCCTGACTCATCACAATTTGGCGGGCTATTCGCCCTTGGCCTCCAGGCTGAGCCACAACGATCTGTTGACCGGCCGAGGTGGACACCACATTGCCCACAGTTCGCAACGGATTGTTGGCCGAGCTATGTTGAATGGCAATGCCTTGATTGGTGGCCCGCAAAGTTTGAGGTTGAGACGCCACAGCCACGGCAAAAGTGGTGGGAATGTGGTTCGAGCCTGAGGTCACTACTACACTGCCCGTGGGTCTATGAATGGCGATGGTGGGCTGCTGAAGACGCGCCTGTGGCTGTTGAGGCAAACCCGCTTGCGTCCTCAGAATCTGTTGACCGGCAGCCAATCCTTGGGCGGTGATTCCTTGAGCTGGACGAGTCACAATTTGGGCCCGTGGAGAGTTGCCGCGTAATGCATTATGGAGCGCAGATGATAATACTTGTCCTCGGGAGAGCTGTTGAAGTTGCTGAGCCGTCAAAGTAGTAGTCACAGCCCTGGGGGGCAATTGAACAGTTCCTCCTCCAATATTGACCTAAAAACATGGAAGTGAGTTAATCCTAAGATTTTCTCATCTAGATACAAGAAATTTCACGAGTGAGTCACGTGTGTGTGTCTCTTTCCAAAGTGTAAGAAACCTCGGAATCGAAAAACTCGGAAAGATAGATAGGATCGTGGCCGAGAGCGTCGAACATTATAGGACATTGGAAAATGGAGAACCAATGTGTTCGCTTGCTCAGGAAATTTACGAAATAATCATACAACTTTTCCAATAGCTGACGTTCCTCCTTCCGCTCGTTCAACGGACGAACAATATTGGACAACCTTGTTAGAAGGGCCCTGTTTTTTCGAAATCAAATCATAAACTACATTTTCTTCCAAAGCTTTCTTCTTCTCCTCCTCGACAGACAAGCTTGTATTCGCTCATGTCTTAACAGACTCACTGGCTTCACTGTCTGAATCAGTTTCACACGAGTACCTTTCCCTTTTCCCGTCACTCGATATCATGTTATATATAGGCCTGATCAATCTTCCTTTCATACGCATCCATTCCATTCTAGAGCACTAATTCGAGGTCGTCGTTTCCGAGCTTTATACAATCATGAGGCCAACTTCCTGGTTTCCTCTAAATAAAATACAATAACATTCTTTTGTGGGTCTCATACTCACATGGTGATTGCCAATCTTGACGGTCTGCACAGTTCCCTGTTGATGGGTGAGATTGGTTCCACCCACGCTGACCCCGCCAATCACGGGTGTATTGGGCAGGGATGGATTCTGAATGAGTTGAGCTACGGAGGGGGCTTTCGTGGCCGTGGTCAGCGAAACCGTGGCACCTTGAACCGGTTGTTGAGGCAAGGGCGTCGTTCGAACGGGCAATACCACACTTTGTTGAGGCAACAAATTGGCCGGTTGAAGTTGTTGTTGGGGGATGGTGTGAGGCAAGACACCCGCCGATGAGGCCACCACCATACTGGGTGAGCGCAATGTGAGGGGCGAAAACCCCATTTGCACGGGTTGCGAGGGCAGCTGAGGGGTGGTGGGAATGGGCGTGGCCGGGGCCGATGCCCGCTGCACTAATGCCGGGTTGGGCGTAACGGGCGTGGATGCGGGATTGAGAAGATGGGAGAAGGCACTCGGCGTTCGACTGACCTGCGTGAGGAGAGTCGGCTTGGTGGGTCGGTTCTTTTGGCGCCAATCGAGCCAGGCCTTGACTTCGGGATCGTTCTTGTTGCCTTTCTGTTCTAATTGGCTGTAATATGCCTCGCGGAGGATTCTGAATGCATGGAGGTTGGCGTAGGGCAGACGCGTGGCCGGATCAAAGTATTTGGCGGGTAAACGCGTGATGGGACACATCTTTTGTTGGGTGTGACGGGGCCGTTTGGAGGGAAAACTCCGACGAAACGAGTCAAAGTCCGAGAAGGTTAAAAACGTGCGGGCTTGTCGACGCGAATCCGCGGAAGAGGACTGGGTCTCTTTCTTAGCACTGGATGAAGATTCAGCTAGCCGTTGTTCAGGATCGTCGGGAGTAGAGGAAGTCTCAGTCGACTGACCCGTCGTTTCGTCCGGTTCATCGACTACAATGCGCTCCTCGGCGGGACGCACCTCCGATACCAACGGCATGGCCGTGGACAAGAACCGCACATAGGGACCGGTCATGGTGCGTTGGGTGAGTTTGGTGGCTTTCTTGCGGGCTTCGAGCTCCATTTCTTCGTACTTTTTCAACGTGGCGATGTTGAGCCGCTCGGTGAGTTTGGCCTCGGCCAACAATTCGGCCTGCGTGGGTTCACGCTCATTGGCCTTTTTCTTTTCACGGGCTCGTAATCGCTGTCGCAGGAGTTTACGCGCCCGATTTTCCCTTTCTTTCTGGCGATTCTGGGTCTCGGCCGTTTTGGACACGGTCGAAGCGCGGGCTTCTTTCCGGCCGAAATCCGTCAAGACCATCCGCTGCTTCTGAAGCTGCCGCTTGATCTGCGATTGCAGGCGTTGCGCTTGGCGGGCTTTTTTAGCGGCCGGATCGACGGGCTTCTTTTCGGGGCGTTTGACGGGTTCCCGATAGGCCTTGGTGTGCACGCCTTGGCCTCGCCGGGCCTTTTTGCTCTCGGCCTCTTCGTCCACGTCGGATTTGGGCTCGTCATTCTCATCGATGGAGAAATCGGAATCCACCTCGTCGTCGTCGTCCACGTCCGCGAGATCGGCTTGATCGGGGTGGACCAGGTGGGCGGGCGCCTGGAAATCTACGTCATCGGCCTCCTCGTTGAATCCGCCGTACTGGGTGGAATAGAAGTCGTCCTTCATGAGGGCTTTTTCTTCCTCGTTCAATAACGAGGCCATCTTGGCGCCCGCATTCGAGCGCCGGGGTCGGGATGAGGCCATAATGAGGAAGAAGATTGGTCCTCCGGCAGCCGCCGAAAAAGAGAGCCCGTCTCAAATAGGCGGGAAAAATTCAGCCGGCCAGCTGGCCAACGAGCTCAAGCCGTGGGAAAAAGGCCCGTCCGTGTCTTTAGGGCCGATGGCGGGCAGTCCGGGAGGCGGGCTATGGGATAAGGGGGCGGGGCGGTCGTTGGAACGGAGAGACCACTCGAACCACCCGATATCCTCACTCACTCACTCACTCACTCACTCACTCGCGAACGCACGCACGCACGCACAGAGGCACTCAAGAGAAGAGAAGAGCGATCCAAAATCACTCGGGCATCGGAAACAGCGGCTCAACACTAAAGACCTCGCTCAATAACGAGCAGGGTGACGGAAAAGAGACGAGCGAGAAGCGGTCAGAGGCCTCAACGGGTACGGGGAATTCTTGTACCAGTCCATTAGCCATGAAAATAGTTGGCAAACGATTTTTGTACACTGAGGAACTGAAGGCGCAATAAAGCGTATGCTGTGAACTAAGCAAAGGCGTTCAATCCGGGTTGACTAATCGAGCCGTGGGATAATGGGACTACGTAAAATACTACGGCTTTTAGTCCATAAAGTTGAATAAGAGGTTTAGAAGTTTGATTTGAGAGGTAATATTTTCAACGGTGCGAAATATTGAGACCGTTCAGAGTCTCAAGCCACAATGGTAACGGGAGTTGAGAATAATTTTGGACACCCTAACACGGAATCAAGCGGAAACGCAATGTTTCCCGATTCATCTTTCTCAACCTATTCGGGGATTTGAGGAAAATATAAATATTTTGAGGCAGCAACATTGAGATCTATTCGATATTAACGTAATAGATCAATTAAGAAATTAATCAAAGTTATTGGGGGACACTCATCTATGACATCCTCTTCTTTCCCAAATGTTCATGAAGCTTCCCCTGGCTCTGCAGACTCCGTGGTCGATATAAATTACGTAGAATCGTAGCTGTGCCGCGTTAAAAACCTTGAAATGGCGGATCAATGTTGAATTTAAGGAACAAACCACTGCCAAAAGAAATCAACATCGCTGCCAGAATGTCCCTGTAAAATACGCCCCCGCCTTTTCCATCCTTTATTAGTGGAACAAATATTGACAAAAACGCGAGACCCGCTCATCTCACGAAACTTCGCCTGATGTCAAGTTAATGAATGAATCATCCTATATCAATGACGGGTTTCATATGACTCAGACTTTCAGACTCGCCACCAAAAATATTTAGACCGAGACTTCAACCTTTACCGTCCACATGACAAAAGGCCTCGACGCCTTATCCAAGTTCGAGATGCGATAAAGTTGTCGTTTTTCTAGGATCTCGGGCCCCGGCGGTGGGCCCTAATGCAACCCCGCCGATCGGGGCCTGCCAAATTTCATCAGGCTTTCCAAGAATACCGTTCTTACACCATATATAAAACAAACTTTCCAAAAAACATCATGACTTTGATTGAACAAATGAATCGGGGTCTTAAAACGTAGCAACTCTAAACTAAATGAATTCTATCTAAGAGAATGAGCGGTCTCGTGATGATAAAACTCGATTCAAGGCAGATTTGACCTACAAACGAAGAATAATTTTGGCCGACCTGACTCGTTCGTCGTCGTGTTCAAGCCAGCGAGATAAGCGGTTGACTCACTCGCTAAGAAAGCTAAGAGCAACCAAGAACGTCAGTCCAAAGTGGCCCCGAAATCGCGAACCCAACCGAGTGTGTGAACCCCACTCCCGACGTCCGACTTTGAGTCCGTCCCTGAGGGTGTGTCGTAGTGGGTGGAACGAACGGCCCGCATCATGAGTGGCTCGGATTTGTTGTCCGTGCCGGGCAAACGGGCCGCCGATATCGACATGACCAAGGCCCTGAAGACGTTGATCGCGTCCACGTTCGCCTCCGCCAATCAGTCGTCCCAATCGGGGATGCTCAAAGACGTGGAGGGCACGCTCAAGGAGCTGCAACGCCTCCGCGTCAACGCCCTCCTCAAAGGCGGAGAAAAGGGCGAACAACCTTTCAACGCCGTCGCCTCGTACGTTCTTGTAGCTAGCTCGAAAATTCGGGGATCTTTTAAGGGAGGCGGGTTCGGAACGAGGTCTTAATGGTTACTTGCCATGACTCAGCTGAGGTCTTGATGGCCTCCATGGTCATGGGATGACGTCACGACTTGGAATCTTGATTTCTCGGAATCTCCACCGTGAAAAGAGGTCATGCCGAACGTTCTGTTTTCAGTGTTGGAGGCACGATGTAAACAAAAAAGAGTAATGATTGACGCTTAGACCGAATTTGATAAACCGGGCCAGGTTTTCGCTCACTCAACGATTGAGACGGTTTCATCCTTTATTTCAGATACTATGATCAATTGGCCTCGTTGGAGCAAAAGATTCCCGCCCATGAGGTGAATATTCCTTTCAAGTGGCGCGATGCCTTTGATCGTGGATCCCTTTTCGGGGGGAAAATTAGCTTGACCATCAGTTCCTTGTCTTACGAGAAAGCTTGCGTGCTCTTCAATGTGGCGGCCATGGCTTCCGGGTAAGACTTGATCAAATCACAATACACCCAGAAGCCAATGTTGTTGATCGTTGGGCCTTGATTTTAGTCACGCCGCGGAGCAAAACTTAGAAACGCCCGAGGGATTGCAAAAGGCCCTGAAAAGACTGCAATTAGCCGCCGGGATCTTCCAGTATCTGAAAGATTCGGTGGTGGGTTTGATTCAACAAGATCCCACGCCCGACCTCGAACCCGACACCTTGAACGTGTTGGCGGAGTTGATGCTGGCTCAAGCCCAGGAAATGGTCGTCCGCAAGGCCATTTTGGACAACATGAAGGATCAGATCGTGGCCAAGTTGAGTTCTCAGTGTGAGGAGCTCTTCGCCAAGGTCATGCGGAACATGCAAAAGGACAACTTGCGCGGCACCTGGGAAGCCCATTGGTTGGCCAATGTGTCGGGCAAGCAAGCCATCTACAACGGTTTGGGTCAATACTATCAGAGCAAAGTGTGCAACGCCAACAAGACCATTGGCGAGGAGATCGCCAGGTAAGGTCAACTTGAACGCGATTTTTGATGGAGGTCATCCATCGAGGTTATGATTTTTACCATGTAGACTTGAGCACGCCAAATCCTCGTTCAACGCTGGCCTGACCCGAGGCGGCAATCCCGAGATGTGCCATTGCAAAGATTGGCTGAAAAAGACCGAAAAGGCTGTGGCCGTGGCCAGGAAAGACAACGACTTTATCTATCACGAACGAATTCCGGACGCCAAATCTCTGGAGCCCGTGGGTAAGGCCTTGGTGGCCAAGGCCACGTTGCCTCTGCCTTCGCCCATTGGACCGCCCAGCAAGGATCTTTTCGAAGAATTGTGTCCCGTGGCCGTCCATCAAGCCTTGTCCGCTTACGAAGGCCGCAAACAAGACATCATCAACACTGAAGTCACCAAGTTGAAGGACGGTACGCAACTCATGAATCAATTGCTGGCCTCCATGAACTTGCCCGCAGCCGTGGAAGATTCCACGGGTTCTGAACTGCCTCAAAGCTTGAAGGATAAGGCTCGAGCCGTTCAAGAGGCCGGTGGATTGGATATGCTGAACAAGCTCATTCGAGAGCTACCCGAGCTTCTCACTCGGAACACCGAGATCTTGGACGAGTGTGAGCGCCTTCTTAAGGATGAAAAGAGCTCGGATGATCAGTTGCGGTCGCAGTTCAAGGAGAAATGGACGCGTACTCCCTCGGATAAGCTCACTTCCACTTTCATGACCAATGCCCAAAAGTACCGGACCATTATCAACAATGCCAAGCAGGTAAGAAGATTAATTTATGTTAACCAATGTTTAACATCAGCTTAGATGTCTCTCTTAATCTAATGATGTAGGCCGACAGTGTGGTTCATGATAAGTTGGAGCTTCATAAGAAAGGCGTGGAAATGCTCGCCAAAGGCCCGAGCAATCTTCAATCCGTCATTCCTTCCGGCGGAGGTCAGAACATGAAAGGCAGTCCCAACGTCACCAAACTCAAAGGACTTATGGAGGATGTTGAGACCTTGAAGGCTGAGCGACAAGTCATCGAGTCCGAGTTGAAGGCGCCCAAGATCGACATGAAGACCGTGTTTTTCAACGCCTTGAACAAGTTGGGAGTCATCTCCGAGCAAGAGCTCTCTTTGGAGTCTTTGAACCGTGTCTATGGACCTCTTCAAAAACAGGTATGTAAATGGCTTATTTCCCATGCTCGGAATGAATTGATCAATCGTCCATTCTTTACAGGTAACGGAAAACTTGCGCCGGCAAGAAGCTTTGATGGCCCAAGTGCAAGAAACCCATGAGAAGTTTGTCAAGGAACGTGGAGGTCAAGGCTCTGGCGATGACCGTGAAACGATGCTGAAGCAATGTGCCGCCGCCCATGACGCTTTCTTTGAGCTCAAGAGCAACCTGCAAGAGGGCACCAAGTTCTACAATGACCTGACCCAACTCTTGGTCACGTTCCAAAACAAAGTGTCGGATTTCTGCTTCGCTCGAAAGACCGAGAAAGAGGAGCTCATGAAGGATTTGACCACGGGCATGGCCAACATGAGCATGGGTGGAGGTCCCATGCCGCCAGCACATCACTCTAACACACCCGAGCGACCAGCCCGCAAGAATGATCCACCTGCGAGGCCACCACCTCCTTTTCAAGCGATTGAACCCACGCCCACTGCGGCATCTGCCCCTCCAGTCGAAGCACCAACAGCACAAGCACCACCGGCGAGTGAAGCCCCTTCTACGCCGAATCCATATGCTGGTGCGCCCTCGGGATATGTTCCACCTTACCCTCAGGGGAACGCCCCTCTGGGCATGCCCATGGCTTATCAGCCTTACACTCCGATGCCCCAAGGCTACAACCCATACGCTGGCTATCCTCCCCCTGGTGCTGCTTATCCGCCCCAAGGCTATCCTCATTATCCGATGTATCCGCCCCCTTATGCCCCTCAGGGCTATCCTGGCCAGCAGCCCCCACCCCAATAAATTAGACAACTCATGTGGCCTTAACCAGTAATAACCACTTGAAGACACGTTGAAAATTGGAAAGCTGAGATAGGATCAAACTCGTTATGGAAAGGTCAAGATTCCTACTTCAACTCATTCTAAAGCAAACCAAATCATATACGACATTCTGGCATTTCCTTTGACATCCTATTGATCAACTCTGAGAGAGGCAATTCATCCCATATTGTATTCTATTTTGTCTATTGTACATTCCTTTATTTTCCAATCGTCACTTTTCGACTGAAATAAATGGAAATTTGCATTCTAGATCGATCCTTGAATGTCGTCTAATTCACCCAAATACCTTCCATTCGTTCCTGTGGGGTAAGCAATCAAGTCCTGATCCTGTTGCACCTCGACCAAGACACAAGAAAAAAAGCTTCAATCATAGACTCTTGTTATTGTGGCCTGTTACGCAGTCGGAACTGGAACAACTTCGAGGAACACGAAGATGGACTAGCTCAAACCCGAAAAACGTCCAGAAGTGTTCGGTTTCTAATGGCTCGCCATTCATATTCTTTCTAACTAAATCAAAACACGAGGATCGTCAAGAGTTGACGCCAGAGAAACAGATCCACCATGTCTAGTGGCAAAAATAGCCCCCCGTTTCGTCCAAGACATGATTTGTGTTTGCTTAGGCAGGCCAATCAATGGCCGTGAACCTGAATATACACTACATACTCTAGAGCTAGGTTCCCAAAAAGTAGAACATGGCTTGAGAACGAGATGCGAGTCTTGCTGTGCCGCTGAACTTGTCTCTAAATTAGTGCACGTTCACATGTCCGTTCTGTCCCTGAATCCTTCCTTGCATGACAGCCGAGTAATTTAGAGGAGGCACAAATCACTGGTCCATCTGTCTGCAGATCAAGACACGTCTTTGGAACAAGGTGAAACACTCTTGATAAACTACCACTGTTCTTCTCCTTCCTAGTAATGAATTAAGCGAGGGACAAATTCATTGGATAGTTCCGCTACCTCTTGACTTTGTTTATTGGATCCTGCTACGTTAATCTTGTGAAACAGTTTATTCAGTATCTCAAGCCGACCTAATGGCCGGCCTTTTTGAAGCGAGCTCTCGAACTTCGAACTTGGCCGCTAGAGCGTAAGAAAAAGGCCAACTCGCTAAACGTCAGTGAGTCGCCTCAAGGAACACTTGAGAGAGTAGGTGGAACACTCGGAAGGAGGAAAGAAGGAAGGCCATAAAGACTCCGACAATGCACATTGCTGACCAAGAAGTTGAGCCAACAACATCGCTACTGTAGTCGCTGTCTACAAAAGCGAGATCGCTCTCCCGCGGATTCGTCAGTGATCGTTTAAAAAAAGGTAAGTTATCTACCATGATTTTATTTCAAAGATTCAAGAATCCAAAACATCAACAGAAATGAGATTCTAGTTACTAAATTGGATACAGTGCACATCTTGTGTGATTGTACAACCAAGAAAGTGTCTTTGACTTTGATAGAGTTTAAGTACATTTTGAGTTCAATCGCTCTTAACCGTTCAAACTGACGAAAACTGATAAAACCGAAATGAATAATTTGCTGTGGACATGAAAAGACAGATTGACAAATGCCGGGGGTGTCACCCATTCAATTCAGATACAAACATGGACTGAATTTGAGATTGCTTCTTTCTGTGTCAGAAAAGATTCTCCTGAGAACAAGAAAGAACTTGGTGATAAAGTTTTCAAATAAAGATTGCACAAAGCGGCATGCTTCCAGTATTTATGTTTGTACCATAGTGCACACTTCTGCAGCTAACTGTGCATTATGTGAACATTGTAGATGAACAAATTTGTTTCTATAGCATGATTGGTTATCGGTTCCGTATTAGATTAGAAAAGGATAATTGGACTACGGGCTTTGATTCTGGATCATTGAAATTTCATGGCTCGTTGAATGCTAATGTAAATTTAATGAAAACAAGTGGTTGAACCTGACTTCGGGAAGTGAAAATGGAATGAATGTAATCAGCACCACTGTAAATTATTGCCGATGAATGAAGTTACTTTACACTTTGATAAGATTGACCATTATTCCTGAACAAATACTAGTTGATCTTGGAGGCTCTTCAGCAAACATTATTGACCAAAAATGTTCGGAAACGGAATAAACTCCGTGTCCGATGATAAATGTGGACTCTTTGAGTCCAACATTTTATGACGCGCTTATTGGCGTGAAATGTGAACTTGCTTTATGATAGGGACAATCGGGCATAAACTGGCATTATTTGTTCCTTCTCTAGGAACATGGTATTGCCCAGACGCGGATAATAAAACCTGGAACAACCTCACTACGCACAACCATGGAGGATCGGCTGGACCTTCTCGAGGCTCTTTGGTTGCAAGCCAATTCCGACGATGAAGATCAAGAGCAAGAAACCATCCGCGGGCTTCATTGCTTGAAACTCACTCAAATGAGCGAGACCGAGCAAACCTTGTCCATCAGACGGAAGACGGCTCAGATTTCGTTGAAGCTCTTGCAAGAAAGAGACTCAGGCAAGTTCAGACCTCAATGGCCTTTGGACCGATACATCTATCTATTGTCAGGGCTAAAGGCGGAATGACCTTTTCAGACGGCGACGAAAGCCTTCTTTGTTTTGGCCATGTACTTAACGACCCATGATGATGTTTTGAATGTTAAAGTTGTTTTTATGTCGCCACTGATTGACACCCAGCAACAACACGGACCTCACTCAAGTTTCCCTTTTCCAATCGTCAAGTTGAAGAAAAGTCAAGATTGTAATAATGTCTGATGACAGGTCTAGGATACTTTTTCTTTTCTTAATCCTTCCAATTTTGGTTCTGGCACAAACCAGTTCTTGAAAAAGTATGAGGCAAATGAAGGTTTTGAGCATGATTTTCAAGCTAAAGGCAAAAAGAGCAAATTTATTTGAAGGAACTTGGCGTGGTCTCCACGTTATTTTTGGTCTTTTTGCTCAAACCCTTGGCTCAAATTGAAACGGTTTGATCACGCCATTTATGTGTTTCAGGAGCACGATCGGGAATTTTATTGACGATGGCTGCCAACATCAATCAAGTCAAGAATTTGTTGCAAATTTGCGAGGTGAGTAGCAAGCGAAATTTTCATTTTTCTCTAAATAAATGAGGCTTCAGCAACTAGTAATCCTTTCGTTAACGGAAACTGTCTGTTGATATCATTTGCAAACAACCTCAATCATAGATGACATTTCAAAAGATCAATTCTGAGGGTTTCTTTCGGAATTTGTAGGTAGAATCGAGAGAGATGATTTTGTTGGCCGAGGAAATTAGCCACCGGCCGCAAATCATCTTTGAAAATCAAAGGTCATTTCACGTTCGAGTCGTGAGATGATTGGCTTTCTACATGGAATCCAAAGCAAACATTCAAAATCAGGCTCCATTTACATATATTAGACATTTATTTGTGAACTTGAGAAAAAAGTGTCATGCATGTTTTTTCCATCCTTTTCGTGTTGGATGAAACCGATCCTTTGCATTCGCACATGCTGAAATATCCTTGGTCACTCCTCAATTGACAGCGACTAGGAAGCAACGAGATTGTGTTTTTGCCATTCCCTTGGCCTTTCTTTTGCTTTTGGACCTCGAGTGTGTGTTAGTTCTTGGACGGACATGCAAGTACACCACGATCCCAATAATGCCCTTGGAAACAACGCTACTTTTGACGAGGATCACACTAAATCCGAGCGAGTAAGACCGAGACTTTTTATGTATTCAAAACATTGAGATGGGAAAAGCTCAGCATTGACGGCAACGTGATACACATGGCCAGAAACTGTTTTTTAAGCCTTCGAGTAAATGTCATGATCCATGGTAAGGCGATAAAATCATTTGGGAAAGGTTTCTCCAAGAAGAACATGTGCGTCAACTTATGGGAATGTCTTCCCATGTCAGGACTAATGTTTCATCGAAACGTGATCTTTCACCCCAATGTGGAACCTGAGTTGAAGGTCCAGGAATGCTGCACTTTTTTTTCTCAAACAGACTAAATTAATGAACCCTACCCTAATGACCCGACCTAGAACTTGGGCCGCTGGGGTATCTAATTTAGTACTACTAGTACTATGTGTACGTAGTATTGTAGATATGAAGTGGGAGGTTAAAAATGAGACGACTCACTAGGCTGAGTGGTCAAGTTCGTTGTCCCAGTTAACTACTGTAGTTTGAAAAGCGATCTTTAAACCTTTCCAAACGACCTAAAACGGTCGATTTGACGAGCATCATCGATCCAGTATTAAATAGCAAATGTAGAAAGCAGGAAGATTTATTTGGGAGGTTCAAACAAGGTTTGACACCTGTCATGTCACTTATCAGGTAAATGCCAAAACAATTTGCAGCTTAAAAAGGCTTTGAGTATGCATTACCCCAAAAAACCTTACAATTTGAATCATGCATCAGTAAAATCAAGGACCCAGTATTAGCAAACTCAGTCAGATGTAATGGACGAAAATTGTCATTTAAGTTAAAAGTTAGTCAATTTTTTAGTTACTTAATTAGTGAGGACCCGAAAGCTCTTTCGGTCGAAATTTCGATTTTGGTTATGTCTACTGAAACCGAAAGCATTGTAAAGAAAGGAGTTTAAACGAAAACTGGATTTTGTTTTCCTCTTCAAAATCCATTGAGCAGATTTTATTCCAAATTCTCATAGTTCAAATTTCTCTACTTCTAAACCATCGGTAATTGGAATATCAAGGTGAATTGTGTATGAATGTAACTTTGAAGTTTCGGTTAAGGGCCCTTTCGGTTCAGCAATCAACGATGGATTTAAGAATTCTAAATATGAAAAACTACATTTAGAAGATTTTTTGTATCGGGTCAAAATATCAATTTAATACATGGCTTTGCTTGATTTAAGAATAACTCTCGTTAGAAGAATAGCACTTCCGCTAATGGATACTATTCTTTTATATTGCATTCCAAAAAAACATTATTCGCTTTGAAACTCATGTGGTTTGACATCTAATAAACCACTTGATTTCCTTGCAATTTGACTGCTCTTGCCTAAAACAGTGTTGCCAAGGGTGAATGGGGTACCTCCTTTAGCTTTTATGAAATTCTTTCTTCTAGCTAAGCAATGATCCAAAAACAATGGCTCATGCATTGTTCATCTTAAGAGACGGTGTGGCGGCCAAAACCTTGTGGAGATCTCAAAATCTGAGCCATTTAATTGCTTTAAACGCCACGGAAGTTTTGACGAGAATGCTGTTACACTTTTATCAGGATGAGGCCTTGGGGGAATCAGGCGTGATTTCAACCTTTTGGATCTTATCGGCTTTGGCGACCAAAGGTAATTTAATTCTAACAGCAACCGATCCTTTCTTCTTTTTTTAATAATCGGTTCCAAATCCCTGAAACTGTTACAAAAATGGAAATTCCCTTTGAACCCGAGCGATCACTTGAACTAACGTCAAACTTAAAGCAAGGGAACGTGAATCTTTTTCTTGAACTCTTCTCAATGACTCAAGACTTAAAAACTGACTCGGATTTTTTTCTTTCTTTCCATCTCATGGTTCCCTTTCTACTTCTACCTCTACTACTACTACTACTCCTACTTCCACTTCTTCTACTACTACTACTACTACTACTTCTTCTATTGTTACTACTTCTCCCGCTGCTGCTCATCTTGCTGCTGATCTTGATTCATGATGATGATGATGACGATGAATATGATGATGATGATGATGATGCATCCCTGATCTAATCATGTTCTCCTTGTCCCCGTTCCTTGATCCTGACCAGACTCAAAATTTAGTTGGCAATTCGGAGCGGCCCTAAAGATCATCAACCCCCTCTTAAAACGTCTTGCATGCAAATCTCTCGGCCTCTATCCGGTTTTGCAGGTGAATATAGTGTTACTGATCAAGTCAAATATCGAATGTGCATGCTAGATGTGTTTTAAGGCGTCTTTCCGAGGTCTCTCTTTCGTTCTTGTCCAGACTCGAAATCAGACAAACAAACTATTTTTGGAATAGCAATTTGAGCAGTCTGACAATTTGACGAATGGGGGGCCATCGCTTTCTCGTGCAAGGGAGTTTGTTACAATAACAAAGTCAGACAATTAAGGGGATTTCCTCTCGTAGATATTATCACTCGTGCGTGCAAGATTACAAATTACATAACAATAGAGATTATATCAGCTACACGAAGAGATTCTTTTCTAATGACTACAGATTGAACATTCAATTGGTTTCGGGATAAATGGAATGGACGTACCTTTTGTTGTAAATCTTTCCACCAAAAAGCTCATTTTCCATCTATGATACCTGCATGAAAAAACCGCTTGCACTTGCATTTTTCGAAACTGTTTTCTTTCAAAATGCTGTTCTTTAATTCAACACAATTAGGCGCATTCTTAAGATGGTAAAACAATAAAATTTAAAACCATTAATCTTCCAGGGTTGGGTAAATTACTTGAAAAATGTAATTAATTACAGTTACCATTACTTCGTTGAAAATGTATTTGATTACAATTACATGTAATGGTAATTGAAATTACGTAATTGTAAATACAATCACAATTTCTCCCCATCCCTGATTATTTCAAATGGAAAAAAATGCCACATCATAAATATAGAAAAACTCGTAATTTTTGGAAGATCCTAGGCAAAACTTGCTTGGACTTCAATGATATATTTCGGATTATCTTGGAAACGTCAGCAGCATTCATTTCATTTTTTTTTTTTTCAATAGTTTTTTAATGGTAGGCTTTTATTTTACGCCAATATATCCAATGTGATTTCGTTTTTGGTTCATTCGACCGAAGGGACTTGGGCATGAATTCTCTTAATAGCCGTTCTAGTGCTTGAAATAACGAATTATTTGTGAAAAGCTCGATCAAGTAGAACAGTATTGTGGTCCTAAGGCACTAGAAAGTAATGGAAAGACACTAGATTCTCTTTTACTTGTAAACTTTCCAATGAACCCTTTTAAGTTTTGGATATTCGTGATGAAAGTTGTATTGGTATTTGTTCACTTTTCTCACGCACAAAAATGATTAAACGAGCCTTTTCAATGTTGTGAAACCACAATGTCAAAATTCTTTTTGTTCTTAATGGAAAAAGTAGGCTGCACGAAGAGATAATTAATCAAAGGGCTTCTGTCAGTTCTTCAAAGCCAAAAATCCCGTTATTGGAATATAAATGCAAATGATTTTGATTCAAATGATCGAAAGAGCCCTCCGGATTAGAAACGCTGGAATTGAACGTTTTCTAAAATCTTGTTAGTCTTTTAACGTAACGAGTGACAAACGATAGTAATGATAACTGTTAGAACATGGTTACCTTGTACTTTGCTAACATTTTGTTCGCACGCCTTCCGATCATGCAGCGAGCGCTTATCATATCGTTTTGTCTTTGTTTCTCAAGGTGGTGAAGGCCTTGGCACGCAACACGGATGTGGCCCAATCCCTCGGTGGTCAGGGAGTGGTCCAAACCATCGTGGCCGTTTTCAGACAGGTCATCCTCAAGAAGAAGTTTTGTCCAAAAACAAAGGTGGCATTAGAGGCCCTCTTCATGTTGGCCAAATGCAGTAAGAGATAGATAGACACGGAAAAACGCAAACAATGTTGCAAGTCCCATTTCAGGAAAGAGCACCGAAATGTTTTTGATGTCCTTTCAGAATACAACGTTAATCTTTTGGTGGCCGAAAATCTTGGCCGAGATTTGCTGGATATTTTATCAAGTCAAAAGGCAAATTTGTGTCAGAAGCGACAAACCTTCAAGATATCTGGATCCATTCTTAACATACTTCTTTACATCATTTCCAACAGTAAGGTGACACGTGGGTTCCAAGATCATGACAACGAATATGTCCATGGACGAACTCTTTCAGACCAAGGGAAGGCGAATTTCCTTCGCGACAATGGGATCGAGATCCTCAAGTCGTTTTGCCAGGACTTGAAAATCAAAGACCGTCGAGGGGATCGGCTTCTAAGTCGATCCTGGACCATTCTAAGCAAATGTCGGGCACCAAGGCTTCTGCCCATTGCCGACGACTTCAGTCCCATGCAATTCGATGCGCCTGAGGTCAATTGGAAAAAGAGATCCAGTGGTAAGAAAAAAACATACTGAGTGTGATTGCATTTCCTCAGAATGCTGAGATTGAAAAAACAAGCCGATTGACAATTGATTTGTAGGTTGCTATTCCTCTGCCACCTCCAGAGAGACCACACCAGACACTGATGATGACGAAGTCGCTGACGATGAATACGAGGATGAGTACGAATATGAATATGAATACGAGGACGGAGAAGACGAAGATGACGCCTTTGCTGAAGAAATGTCTGGAGCCCTGACCGGTCTAAGCAAGTCCAGTCCCAAGGTGTCAAAGGCCCAAAAACGGAACGACGACGATCTGAGAGCTTCATATGATAAGTTCTTCATTGAGTTTCAATCGGTAATCAATCGAAATCCCCCAGATCCTTGCAATTTCATGACTTTGATTTTGATGTTTCAGTTATTGGACGGAGACTTGAATGAAGCAAGCCAGAGTTCAGCATCAAATGTCACCGAGTTATACACCCAACTTCATAAGGAGAGAGTTCGTGGCCTTCACTCTTTTCAAGACATTCCTTTATCGGATCGATTGTTTCTACCAAACACTTCAGGGCCTGATGAGTTTCTGCACGAAAAGAATTCCAATATCTACAGGTATTCCAGCACATTGCACTATTGGTATAAACACACAATGACGCAATTCAGTGCGTTTTCAGGGAGAAGCTTCTGAAAGTACTGAATATTGAAGGCAAAGATGGTAGAAGGTTGTCCAACTTGAACACATGTAATAACGACAACGATCCCTTTGGTGTGGATCTGGACGTGGTGTACGATTTGGACCAGCTTCTCGATCCCACTCGATCGCACATTCCCTTACATTCCAAAGGCGATTCCCTTCAATTCGAGTCTCGCTTTGAAAGCGGAAATCTGAGGAAGGTGATCCGCATAACGGACCAAGAATACAATTTGATTCTGACACCCGATGTGAACACGGCCAAACATCACCAATGGTTCTATTTCTCGGTGAAGAACATGTGTTCGGATCACATTTATACCTTTAACATTATCAATTATGAGAAAACCAATTCGCAATTCAACTTTGGTAATAACGTATATTTCATGGTTCGTCTAAATGTTTCTCTAGAATTTTTGTCCGAAATGATTCTAGGAATGCAACCGGTCATGTTTTCGCAAATGGAATATGAGCAAAGAGACTTGGGCTGGACCCGAGTTGGTCAAGATGTGATCTACTACAAAAATGAGTTTTCCAAATCCATGTCGCAGGGATCAAATTACATGACGGCCAGTTTCAAGGTCCAATTTCCACATTCCGCAGGGGACGTTTGTTATTTAGCATATCATTTCCCATTCACCTACACGCGCTTGTTGGTAAGTGCCCTGATTTCGCATCAAACCATAAATGAGATCCCTGCTTTACGAGCTGATTTCAGACTCATTTGGAAGTATTGAAAAGCTCCAAATCTCCAGATACGTATCTCCGCATTGATTCACTCACCAAAACTTTGAACAATCACGATGTTCCTCTGATCACAATCACCTCCAACAACGACAATGCGAAACCCATTCTGGAACGAAAACTCGTGGTTCTTACGTCTCGAGTTCATCCAGGAGAAACCAACGCCTCATTTATGATGGAAGGGGTTATGGATCATCTTGTCAGCGATTCACAGCTCGCCTCTGAACTCCGATCCAATTTCATTTTCAAGATTGTTCCAATGCTCAATGTCGAAGGCGTTATAAATGGATGGTAACATAGTCATTTTTGACACGATAATTATGTAATTTGCTTGAACTCTTCCTCATCTTCAACAGCCATCGTTGCGGGTTAACTGGGGATGATTTGAATCGGCAGTGGGACAATCCTCACCCAATTCTACATCCCAGTGTGTTCCACGCCAAAGGTATTTTGGCCTATTGTCATCAAATCCTAAAGACATCTCATTTGGGCGACAAACAGGAGCCGCGAGATCAGCCGTTCCTGTTTTGCGATTTCCATGGTCATTCTCGGAAAAAGAGCATCTTTTTGTACGGATGTTCCGGAGATGAAAGCTGGCTTCCGTCCGATTCGAATCACATGGCCAACAACACCATGGAGAATCAAAATAAGGTCAGACAAGAAGACACTTTCTTCCTCTCTTTGTTTTCCTGACCTCAATTTACACAAGGACGCATGCATTCAATGGACCTTTGTTGTCCAGTAAATGCTCAGCGAGAAACCGCTACCGATTTGCTAACTCGGATCGGTTAGAGGCTATCCCCAAGTCGTAAATTGTAGCTTTCGATTAGTAGACCGATCTCTTATCTCTTATCTAATCGTGGTGCTTTTGATTTTCGGGTGTCTTTAGATGTTAGCGGACCTTCTCCATGATCGGTTCCCGGGCTTTGAGCGCAAATCCTGCCGTTACGCAATCGAAAAGAGCCGAGAATCGACGGCTCGCGTTGTTGTCTGGCGAGAGTTCAAGGTTCAACATTCGTACACCTTGGAAAGCACTTTCTGTGGCTTCAACAGGCATGACTACAAGGTAGGCCTACAAACACAAAGAAAGAGGGTTATCTTATATAACGAGACTGTTGATTGAGATGCGAAAAAAAGAATGTGGAGTACAGAGCGACCCATTTGTTTGGCATAACCGCCAAAGATCGATTTTCAGTTTAATACATTCCTTAGGCAGACTTTATCTTTACGGAAGACACGATGAGTGCAAAACTTGTGTATAGTCGAGTTGCTAGGCTTGCCTAAAATATTTTTCATTTTTCTGATTGCTGATTTTGTTTGAAAACAATTAAAATCCATGGATGCTCTGATTTCCGAGTTCCCTGTTTATTACCTAAAAAAGACTCAGCCGAGCACTTAAAAAGGATCAATTACTAAGCTATGAAAAGTCTCGTTTCTCATTCAAATTCTCTCTCACCCTGAAAAGAAGAATCTACTCTACTCATATACTCTATATTTTCCATAGACAAATTGGATGTCGAACGATGTCAAGATCAACTAAAAAATGCCCTACCCATTTTACAGGGAAAACAAATCAACCCCAGTCATTTGTCAAGTATGGGAGAATGCTTTGTCAACGCTCTTTTGGAATTAGCTGACGAGGAAAGTTCCGCCTCAACTGGAGAGAAAAAAATGCAAAAGTAAGCTGGCACGGTCAACCGACCAACGTACGTAAGTAAAACTCTTTAATCAAAGTCATGAAAGCATTAATGGTGATTTATCTTTTGAAGGATAATCGTGACCATTCCCAATCCGAGTTCCCAATCTATGTAACATTGTGAATCTGTCAGTCTAAACTAATTGAAATAAAACAAGTTCTACTTTCTTTTGGCTTAGAATATATTTATTTAAGTCATGATTGAGGAAGCTTAATGTGCACTATCACAAAGCGACTCTAATACTATAGGAGAGCCATGGAAGCTTTCCGATTCTGAATATTCCTATGAGGAGTAGTGATCTTTGAAATCTAAACCTGATATCGTTACATGAAGAACAAAATAAGGAGAAAATAGATGTTTTGGATGGAGCAGAGATTCACTTTGAAATTGGAGAGATCCTGGGATGTTTTTAGATGCTAAACTACAAGTCGTCACATTTAAAGTTATTCCTCGTTTTGCTCTTGAAGAGCCGGCGTCTCGCTTATGATCTCTTGAAGAGCCTCTTCCGGATCAACCTCCTCTTCATGGGCCTCTTCTTCAGCTCTTTGCTCAATCTCGACTATGGCAGGTGAGACCAATCGTTTGTTATACATGTTCAAAAAGTCCATGACCACGCCATTGGTCCAACCGAATCCAATTTGGATCTCATATTCTCCACCCCCTCCAATTCGCATGGAGCTCAAGGCATCATACTAGAAAAAATGAATCACCGACTTTGAGACATTTGTCACTTCTTTTTCTTTATTTAGTGTAAGAACTCACCTTTTCAAACATATGTCCCTTGGCGATGAAGTTATTGAAGGATCCTTCCACTCTCTTGGAAGCGATTTGGAATGCTAAATCTTGAGCTTCCGGGATGTTGGTTCGTTCCAAACCAAGAACTACCATGTGTTCCAGAGGAGGCCAACAATTCGGGAAATCCCATTGTTGACCAGTGACTGAAAATGTGGTTGGGAGACCACCAGGATGTTGAGTGATATCATGCTTGAGTAGATAAGACAAAGCCGAATGGATCTGATTCGAACGATTTCCCTTGGACATTGTCTCCGTATATAGAGGGACAAGGTTACTGGGTGAGAAATATTTTCGAGTCTTGCAATTGATCATGTCAAAATCCAACCAGACACCCTCATCGTCATCCCACAGGACATTGTCAATGGCATCGACGAGGTCGTCGGCGAATTTCTGGTACAGTAAGGCCGAGACCTCATTCTGAATGATATCCTTGGCGTAACGGGACAAGATTTGGGCATTCAAAGCGATAAAACTGTTCAAATCCACCGGAATGATGAATCGAGCTTTTGTGTCGTGAAGTTCACCAGTATTGCCTCCGTCCTTAATCATCCATCTGGACGAGTAATCCCAACCCGTTTCAGCGCCAGTCTTCATTTCCCAATACAAATTGGCCTTTTCTTCCAATGTCTGGGCATATTGTTCTACAAGCTGGAAATATGGATGAGTTTTGAATAACGTTACAAACGTAAATTCCGGTGATTTATATACTAGATCATTTACCTCATAGTCTTCAAAGTAGGACTCTGGTCGAGGACCTTCATCCTCGCAATTGAAACGTGCCAGTCTGTAAGTTTGGCCATTTTTGACCACTGTGGTAAAGTGATGTTGAGCCCAATACTCGAACTCTCTGACGAGGAACTTCCAATTATCCCTGGGAAAATGAAGAAGATAAATTATAAGGTTTCAAGGTCCACTTCCAAATTGAATCCACAAGATGGTTTGCTCACTTGACAAATTGTTCGTCCCCGGTAGCTTTGACGTACTCGTCAACCATCTGAATGAATAGTGGGGGTTGTGACCGGTTAATGTAGTATGTCCGGCCTCCATTGGGGATAAGGCCATAGATTTGGATGAGATGAACAAAATTCAATAACATCCCTCGGACAGTGTCGTACATCTCTGACAAAAGGAGACCTCGGATGATCCAGAACGAATCCCAATAATAGATCTCGCGGAATCGTCCCCCTGGAACCACCACGGGATGTGGTAAATAAATGAGGGTGTATAAATCTTGGTTGACTTCCACGTCATTCTTAATTTTTCGGCAAAGGATCTGCCACCGAAAGTTAAGATCTATGGCGAATTGTCTGAATCGAGAGTCTGTGATATGATTGATAAAGTCCGGACTGACTTTCCAATCGGCTGGAGTGAAATCTTCCATTTGATTCTCCAGGGTGAAATACTTTTGTACGAAACTGGCGATGATTTCATTACTCGGACTGTTGTTATTCTCTTCCATGAGACGATCGAATGCATTCTGAACCAAAATAGGACTTTCGTTGAGTTTCATGTCCACGAATGTTTTGGAGTCAGGGAAGATTCGGGACATTTGCACCACATGAATAATTGAGTTTGGCTGATGGCCGCTAAAGATTTTCCTGAAAGAAACAATGAGAGGCAAACATGACTAGCCATTCAAGAGTTTTTCTTCCAACTCATAGCAACGTTTGTGTAGAATTTTCCTACTAGAGCGTCCAAACTATCGTATTTGAAAACTGTCTAGATAACGTTGGTCCATTTCAAAGGGCCCCTTGGGGCAAGAGAAATGTTCTCCTACAATCACAAAATTTGTACTTTGTCGCAATGGGTTGACTGTGCTTCAAGGAACCTCCTTGTTTGTCGGGTTCCAAAACGTTTCTTTTAGACAAAGTACAACCTAAAGATGGAGCCTCTTCCGTATCCCTCTCACGTTGACGTTGCTCCAATTTCTATAGCGTTGGTTTTGACTAACAGTGGAACAGGGAGAAAGGAAGAGATAGGCCTGGATGTGCCGTTCCTCTAAGGCTGTTCCTAAGAGAACGTTCCATTGAACCCCAGCAACCAGGCCTCATGCCTAGACACACGCTCAGCTGATAAACGGAGGTTCACCTTTGTACTCCTTTTTTCATGGCAATCATTTTTATGGGACATTTCTATTTCTTAAAGTTAATTTAGGATTGGTTGAGCGTGACAATGTGGTTGAGAAGTAAAACAAATCAAACAATAAAAATAGACCACAATTATCTTTATTGATGTATGTTTAATCAGTTATTTGATCGAGGTTAAAACTGGACCACAATGTTGAGTGAGAGTTGCTAATCATAGCTGAAGGAACGTATCTTTGACAACTTTAAAATTACTTTTCCAATACTATTTTTTTCTTGCAGTCCTCCAAAAGCTATTTTATCATTTTTTTAAAATCTGAGTTAAATTGACTCCTTCCTCTCTTATCTTTACCTGATGCCTTGATTCACTTCGGAGAATACGGTGGAGTTTTGCTTTTTTAGAAGCTGGGGACTGGAATCGGGCGAGGACGAGCCCGAGCACTGCTCGACCTCGATCCCGTGGTCCGGTTGATTGGTAATAATAGCCACCATGGCTATGACAAAGAGTTGTTTCTCTATTGAAGAGAAGTGTCTTTTTTAGTTTCACTTAACGTGTTTCCTCCTTGCAGGGCTCAAACGATCTGTTCTCCGACCGACGGTCTCGAAAGCTTTTATAACTTTGTCGGCGCTTCGTTTGCGCGCGCATATCCGTCCAATGATGGACGGATCCTTCTCTTCCACCCACGAACTACCTCCGATTCTCAGATCTTCCCCAGAAGAACTCGCCCAAACGCTTTATCAACTCTCAAAAGATCCACGTGGGGTTGGTTGAGGGTCATATCAAGCGGGAAAGAGCGAGAGGAGCTTCATGAACCGGGAGGGATCAAGTCTCTGGTCCAGTCCAAGGGTTTCTCCACGCGTCAGGAGCGCATGGTGGTGAGACATTCCTGGAACTATCCAAGCCCTTCTACATCTGCACAACTCACTGAGTGAGGGAAGACCCCTCGATCTCACTGCTCCTCGGTTTCTGATTGGCTCTCCAGGATTGGGAGCAGGATTATCGCGAGAAAGTTACTCCGAAAGTCCTTGGTTCGTTCGCTCCGTCCACGCTTTGGCTGGGAACTTGGAACAAGAAAAGATAGAAGCGGAGTTCCCGAATAAGCTACCCACATAAGAAGCGGAATCCGGTTCAAGCTAGTAATTTTCGAGGTTACGCCACAAAAAGAATGAAGGAGCGAGAAAGAAGAAGAAAAGAGGAGCCCTTTTCTCGACGTCCCTTTGTTTCAAGTGCAAAGCAGACACAGCCAGATTGGTCAGGTCACATCTGATGAAAATAGGTTTTCTACAAACAATAGAAAACAACCCCCATGGGTTGTATAAAACACTAAACATACGTGGCAAGATCAACGTCACAAAATGAAAGAAAAAATTGAAGAACGCACTTAAATTGTAACCTTCAGATTGTTCCAAAGAGAGCTATACGCATTACTGTTCGTATGTTTGTCTAGTCGTCTGAGGCTAAGTATGCAAGGACATTGGTGGGCTGATTTGCAATGTGTTCCTAGTCATCTTAAACGACGAAATGGACCGTAGCGCGGATAATCATTTTCTAGTTAAAAACAAGACATTCGTATGTTCTTGTTTGCGTACAAAACTGACCCTGATATTTTGGATTCCTTCCACTGAGGCAAAAACAAAATTCCTATTGTTTTTACGAAGAACTATCATATGAATAGAGTAATATGGTTCACGATATTTACTGTGCAATCTACAACGTAAGGGTCAATGACCTTGACAAACAGGCAACAAAAACAAGTTGGGTCATCATTTTGGGACATTTTGCTGATGAAACAAAAATGAAATCACCAAGCAATTTACAACAGTCATGGAAAGCAGTTGCTATGAGAATCAAGCAACCCTCGAATCATCCATGTAAAGCTTTAAAGATGTTTGTGGTTCCATTGTACCAATGCCAATAATGCTTCGCTTGAACAAGGAGATTCTTTGGAGAAGGACCAATGTAAATATAACAAAAAGCTATTTAGATCCAATGCTAAGAAACACCTGTGACCGTGAGTTTGGAACTGGCTCACACACCATGACGCAGCCTCCCAAAGTACTTTCACCCGAAAGGAATGCATGATAAAGTTTCCACCGATCGATATGGCATCGCTAGAAAGTCTTGCTCACTCCCTCCTTCGTCGCCTGATGAGCTTTCCTTCGAACGTCTGAAGGCAGTTCCCCAGCTAACCAACCTTTCAAAGGTGGGACAAACACGCGAAAAGCGCATTGCGTAGGGAAACGTTTTGGGCAACTAAAACAACGTGATGGAGCCTTTTCACGTTCGTGAACCTACTCGTGAGCCCCATTGAATCTCGAGAGCACGACCTAGAAACGTTAGTCTGTACCAAGACAACGACTGATGCAGCCAAAGGTTTCTCACATCTCAGTTCTCCTCAAAGCTACGTATTTGCATCATTAAAGAGTATGTAGTGTATGGAGTACACATGTGAAAGGGAAAAACATACGAAATCATGCTTTGTGGCATGAAAGGCCTGGCCTTGGGAGAGTCTAGCTCGTAGATTCCAAAAGGACCGATCAGATCAGGCTGGAGGCAATTTGAATGCATAATCCTAATAAGTTGGTCCTAATAAAAATGGGACTTGCATGAAACGAGACAGAATTTGGCAGAATATGAGATGAAAAAGGAAGAAACAGGGTGAAAATTTCAAAACTTGAACATTTTAAGGCGAGGAAAAAAAGCGATTAATTGTAACGCATTTTTGATGAAATCAGAAATGTTTTTTTAATCAACAAAAATGCGGAAAATTTAAAAAAAAGTTCTTTTCATTGGAATTCAACAAACCAATTTCCTTTTGAAAGGTTCTAGTGCCGAAACAAGGTAATCTGAAAGTTATTTATAGTAACCTTTCCACGTGACCTTTTGGAACGCTGTCGCTTGAGTCAATATAAAGTGGTCTGATTCAGAAGTCAGAGTTCTGAGTCAGAAAAAGAATGAACGAATTAACGTTCCACATGTAGTGTGATGAATCGAAAGGGCTCTTATCCGAAACCGAAGGATTACCAAGTCATGAACATACTAAATTCACTATAAATTCTGAATTTTCAACAGAGTGTAGGAAGACAGAGCTTTTTTCATATTCTAAAATGATCCTTTTTATTACACCAACGAAACTTCAATTTTCCCAATCAGGTAAAAATACACAGGAAGCTTAGAAGTTCAGCTTTTTATAGTCTTAGAATCCGGGTCTCTAAAAATTTACCTTGATGTTTTAGGACCTTTAAGGCACAATTTCTACAATTCGTAATCTTTATGCTATGAAATAATCTTCAGGAGACTTGATGGAAATCTGCTTTCGGTTTGGGTAGGCATAACCGAGACCGAAATTTCGACCGAAAGCGTTTTCGGTCCATCACTAGACTCAAAAAAGTTAAATATTATAGCTTTCCAGGCCTCTTTACACTGTTTTATTCTCGTATCCTTTTCTTTCCGAAATTCTCGCCTAGAGGGCTCTTTTGGTCCGTAACTATCCAAACGAATATCGACTATGTGCAAATCAGGTATGGAAGCAATTTCATCATCAATCATTTTCACAAGATGTCTAATTAGGGCTGCCAATTAACACTCCCTTACCAATATTTCCTGAGGACAAAGCTTTTTTCCCTTAAGAGAAACACAAATGACACCCTTGCTTTATTCGGCTCTTGATCAAGGGTGCTGTATGGGAGGGATGGCAAAGTAACCTCGTGTGGGGAAATTGAAATATCGATTTTAACATCAGAACAACAAATATGCTAAAAATAGCTTCATTTGGAAAAATGCGTAATCGCTTTCTTTAAATATTCTCAGTGGATCGTTCGAGAATTCTCTAGACCAATCCGACGATGACGAAATGGACAATTTATTCATGAGCATTAATATTTAACGTAGTAGATGACCTAGTTTCGACCATTTTCCTTCATAGTGCTTCAGACTATGGAACTCTATGTTCGAGGGTATCTTTCGATGAATGTAGCTGAAATCGTTGAAACATACATGAAAGTTGATTTTATCATATTATGGACCCTGCCAAACACGTACATCACTTAGTTTCAATTTTTAATTCATTAATAAAGTGACTATTTATATGGGGTTCTATTTGTGACGTGTGTTATCGATTAAAAGGTACTTGTTTTTTTCCTTTTTCTTTCGGGTTTAGTTTTATTATCGCTTCAAGGAATGGGATCCCCTGTTAGTAAAATTGTCACTGAAGTAATGAATGAGTTTGATCTCAAAATGAAATTTGATCTTCTAACGAGTTCCTGTTGACAGATCTAGAAAACCCTTCAACAGTGGGTTGATCAGGAACAGCATTTATGAATTTTGTCTACCCTAGAGCTTTAGTCTAACCCAGGGTGGCCAGGTCTCGGACGGCTCGTATCACCAGATTTGCCACCGAAATGCGCCAGAATTCGCCACATCATTTGAAAAATCGCCAGATTTTCGCCAAATTTCTTTTTACTAACAACCTTATGTACATAAATAGTCAATCATGCTTAAGTAACCTTCAAGGAATACCTCAAATGGTCAATTCTTCAGTTTTGTTTTTCAACTTTCATTTCAACTTTTATCTTTTGATACACATTTCATGAAAAAAGTTCTCGAAGAAAAACTGAATGCCACCATATTGACTTTCCTTCATGAATTTTTATTTGTAGCACTTAGAACGCGTTTTAGTTTGTAATTTGTGAACAAAATTGAAATTTTTTTTATGCTAAATAACAAAATCTTTCGGACTCTCTTTTGAAATGCTTTGAAATTTATAACTCTATAAAAGCAATGTTTATGGTATTTCGTTAACGAAATATGACCAATTGCCATTAAAAAATCCCAAAATGTAACGTGATCACTCAAATTGTAAAAAAAAAACATTTTTATACCAATGACATTGTTCATGCCCTGTATTATGACCATATAATATTAGATTGAGTAGTAAACCATAAAGAGGGCGTAACCAAAACCATACAGGGGCGATCACAAAATAATAGGATGCATAGTTTATTTAGGATTTCAATTGGCTCTACCATTAGGAATTTTTCAAAATCATTTACACTTGCGTTTGCCGAAGCTTTTTACTTCATAACAGTCTCTTTTTCCCAAACTTTATTGTTTAAAAATCTAGTCTGCATTTTTTACCGATTTTTATTGGTACACAGAATGTCTTTCTATGTAAATATTTAAAAAATAAAACCCAAGTGGGGAAAATTCATGTCTCATAAAAGCATTCCTCTGTAACGGAGTTAGAATTAGCTGCCCCATAGAGTCCCTAAAAGTCGTCTAGATGAGACTTAAAAATTTATATTGGGTCGTCAAATGGATAGATTCGTCGCAAAGAGGGAGGAAGTTAGTTTTACAACAAAAGAGCGAAACAAAAAGATTCCTCGTTCTTGGTAACTGCACAATCAAATCAAGAAACAATACTTTGGTCAAAGCTCTCCCCATTTAGTGATTGTCATCTAAAATATTTAATCCTTGGTTTTCAGTCAGAATGAAAGTCAAAATCATAAAGAGAAGATCAAAATTTGCCTGAGTTATCGCTAAAAAATGGGCGATTTAGCCAAATTTCCCAGATTTCGCCTAATTTTTCGCCAAATTTGCTCATTACGCCAAATTTATCGCCAGAAATACTAAAATCGCCAAATTTATCGCCAGAAATACTAAAATCGCCAAATTTATCGCCAGAAATACTAAAATCGCCAAATTTATCACCAGTGAGATCAAAATCGCCAGATTTATCGCCAGTGAGATCAAAATCGCCAGATTTATCGCCAGTGAGATCAAAATCGCCAGATTTATCGCCAGATCAGCTGATTTCGCCAGATTAATTTTTCTATCGCCAGACACGTTTCAAAATCGCCAGATTCGTGAAATCTGGCGATAGAAATCGCCATTTGGCAACCCTGGTAACCTCTTGTTTAAGAAAGCATTAACATGCCAGGGAAATTTGATTAGTTTTATTTCTTAATTTGATTAAATTTGATTGGTCGTTTGAATAATCTCGAAATCTATTGAGGATTTGTATTAATACAAAAAAATATATATTAACCTCAGCACATAACCAGAGCCTAACCATGGCAAAATTTGATGTAATTTGAAATTCATAAATAATGGTTGTTTTACTAGTTTATTTCCTGGTAAATAGCTATTGACAATACTTTACTTCAAATCATAACAAAGGATTTTTTTTAATTATCTAATAATGAGGTTTTGTAAACTATGTTCGCTTCAGGCCAATTTTATTACTTAAATTGACTTTCCCCTTGTCAGGCATCAAATCTCCTTAAAACAATGACATGTGGTTACATTGCATGCATTTGTTAGAAAACGTATCCGCTCAGAGAATTTGATTCCCCATTGATGATTCCATTATTGATCTTTGTATGACGTGCCCTACAAAAATCTCTCAGGTTAGAAACTTGATACGAGCTTTATTTCCAAGTTACCAGGGATTTAATGTTATTTTAATAGTGTGTATAATCCGATTTCCAGAAAATGACAGGGCAACGTTTGCTTAAGTTGAATCTCTTACGTTGTAGCCGGATGTGAACAAAGGCCTCGGACATCCTCATATAATCGGGACTGAACCAGTAATGAAACACGGCCCAAACAACACTTTGGGTGCCTTCTCAATGAACCATTTCCAATCAACGAAAACGTCCATGCTTGCCAAATGCGAGTCATCTTGCCAAAGCTGTTTTCAAAGTCTCACTATGATCAACAAAACGATGTTCAACGATCCAACATGTCTCAACTGTCTGATCACAAGACAAGCCTGTGTTTGCGTATGAGGTACCTTTGAAACTGAGATTTCTCATGTGGACATGGATAAGTTTGTATGTATGTGTGGGATTGGGCCAAAAGCAGCCGAAAATACATGTTCAAGCATCAGGGGCTTTTGGCACGCAATGCTCAGATATGAAAACACCAAACCTAACATTATGGACAAATTCCATATAGCTATTCGGTCTTGAAATCGGAGAGGCTTCGAATATTTTTATCAAAGGCAAAACTTGGATTGAATTGATGCTGGTCTTGGCCAGTAATGTTTAAGTTTTATCTGAACCTGTATGATTTCAAGAGCATTCATGGGATCTATCTTAAACTACAAATGATTGATCGATTAATCCGTTTATCTACGGAAGCCTTACTCACGGCTAGCTAGCACTGTGCATGCACTTGCAAGGAGAGAAAACTTTGCATTATTCAAGAAATTGTGGAAAATATGTTGCATTGGCTTGTTCCAGCAATACATTAATGGTTTGGCTACATCAACAGGACATTATGTTACAAGTTTGGCACATTTGCTTGAGTTATACTGAATTTTGTCTCTTTCCAAGTACATGCACGGTGCGAGCTAGCCGAGAGACTTAACGATCTCGTTCTATGAAACATATGCCTAAACAATTGGAAGCTAATTTTTTTTAAATCATAGGTATTTTCATAGAAAATTTTGGGCCCATCAATAGGTTGATATTTTTTTTTGGTTGCGGATTTTCTACTACCGCTACAAGGAATGCGATTCCCTGAAAACAAGGATTTCTCCCGACAGCTTCAATCCGATCCCAAACGGGATTCGAACCTACACCGTCTGGGGAAGCACTTACACTCGGCTCTTATAAGCACGCATTAGTACGCGAGGCCACTCTGGCTTCCTTATTAATATAATGAGGCAGATAAAGGAAAAAAATCGGACCCAGAGAGGGAGTCTGATTCTTGGGAACATGAAACAACCGATAGTGCCAAACTTAGGATATTGACATCCCAAATCTTTCTTTTAATTAAAAAAAAACAATTCAATTGTTTTGGAGCCTTGCTAAGAATTCCAAACCATATACAAACATATTTTCACAACTTTGCCCCTTTTTGGCTTTTAAAAAATCCTTCAGGCCCCCCTTGGAGGATGCCAGTTTAAGAACCGCTGCTTTAATAGGACAATTTACAGCTTTGAAGTAACAAGAAAACAAATGAAGGAAACAATTTCCTGAAGAGAGTTCGAGCAAACGCTGTGGCTTCATTTTGGTTTGGGGATTTGGGTTTACTAACATATTTTTAACCACCCTAGAAATGTTATTCTCATCAGACATGATTTTTTCCTCACTCATTGCAAAACGTTTATTTCACATCCACTCCACCAACGAGCCCCTTTGAGATAGAATCAGTGTCAGAAGGTCTTTTTTCAGACTCTTTAGGGTTCCCTGACACTCTCTGACTTCAGACTCAAGTCGTTTCGAAAGGACTGAAACGAAAATTATACTATCCACACGTGGCCAACAAAATTGATACTAAACGCGAAACTTCTTCAATATGTCGACCACTTCCATGTCCAGGCCAATAATGCCTTTCAAGCACAGTGGGGGAGGAGAATCTCACCCTATGTATCTCATTTAGAACCGGAGTTCATCTGGGCATTTTCCACGTGCGTGCATCCTTTGACTGAGGTCCGTCCACCCGAGTCAGTTGTGAGACGTTTCAAAATGACTGCATTGCGTAATTGTCTTGAAACAAATGATGGCCGAGCCCATGTCTTGGCGACGAAGAATCATTTCATTAACCGATGCTAACCTTAGACCACAAGTGAGCGGCTTAGTCCGTATTGAAACACCTGCTTGGACTCCGATTCCGAGATAGTAGCCTGTAGAAATGTGCGGTCAATGTGTCCAATGTGCAATAGTTGGTCGGTCCATTTCAATTGTCTCCCCTAATATTGACTTTGTCGTTGTATAGTCCCGTAATGAAGCGATGACCCGTTCAAGGGATGAAAAGTGGTCCAGGAATGGTTGACTCGAAAGACAAAAAGCGTCATGCCTAAAAGGCTTGACACCGATGAAATTAGGATGATTTGGTCCTCGAATGGGAAATATCGAACATTTGCCATCCGGGTTTAGGAATAGATTTTGAGCCATTTGGCAATGATTGAGAAACTCTTGAGGACTAGACAGAGGGAATAACCCAGACACAAAAGAAGACATCAAAAACTTGTTCTACAGGATGTCCAAACCAAAATACCATCTACCACCCTTGTCGAGCGATAATATGGTCCAATTCTTTTGTTGGTAGCTCAATACTGATTGGAGCAAATGCTGGGCTCATTGTCTCTTTCGAACGAGCTCAATCTAAATTAGGGTTTCTCTTAGGAACCTCGAGCCTTGGCCACTTAATCTAGAATCTTCAAACATAACGCTATCAAATTTGCGATCATTCATCATGAGTTGAAAGGCTTACTTGTGTGGAATGTTTTTTGCCCAGTCCTTTCAGCCCTCTAGTAGACCGTTGCTTTTTTATTTTGCTTGGTCATCTCTGTAGTAGTTCAGGCACATCCACACCCCGCAAACTGTACTTGCTCAATGTTTTTGTCATGGCTCATGCCATTGCCATGGATTGATAGGGGACCATTGTATTTGGCTTTTAATTGGCACGGAAACAGTGGACATGTTTTGCCATTTGAGAGACGGCCTAGGTATCTCTCCCATAGAGGCCACTGGCTGGATCTAATCTCTTGTACCAACAATATGTTTGGCCCGATGCCATTGTTCCTTGAAATGTAGACCTTTTGAAAAATGGAGATGCAATTTATAGTTATGGCATTCTTTTTATTTCAAATTCAAAACACTGGGAGACCGAGGAAACGCTGCATACATACGTACAGCACAACATGACACAGCATAAATCGTTTTCCTCTTGATAGCAGATAAGACACAAATACTCGTTTAAAGCACATTTTCTTTTGAATCGCAATATTAGTAGGAGTAATTTTGTAGCCGTAAGGACCAACTGGCAGTAAAAATAAGAGCTCCTTGCTTATGAGTTGCAAAGGTATTTCGGTTGAACATTATCCTCGTTCCCAGATCTCATTTTCTTCTTCAGACTCTAATATCACCTTGACCTCCGAAGAAACAAATTGCCAACATGGGGAGGAAGTATGAAACAAGCAAAGCTGGTACTACAACTAGGTGGTTTTGGGTGCCACAACTAGGGCGGTAAAGAAATGAGTTCGATTTGAGGGCCGTTTCTTGCTCAAAGTGAGACTCGATTCAAGGCAACGTAACCACCAAAGGGTAGTAGGTTTCGCACAAAAAGACATGGTTGTACACTCCTACTACATGCTCATTGAAATGCATATTCCTGCGGAGGAAATCTCCGCAGTGGAGGCAATAGATTCGCACAGTTCAAATTGAGTTGGTCCGTGATATACTATATCATCAAGCATGCATGCATAAACTGCCAGCCAAAAGCGGCAGGAATGTAAGGATTTCTGAAAGAGCAAAACGACCACGACATTGACGATCTGATCTCAGTTTCGTCTTCAGAATGAAAAGACCAATTCACAAGATCGACAATTCACGGCAACGTGAGAACACGGTTTGGTCCAGTCACACAAGGGTCACGCCAAAATTGATCGGTGTTGGCGATGATGCACTAATTATTGTCTGTGTTTGGGAGCGTGAGAGATAAACTCAAGGCACTATGCGATTTACTGTCCAGATCAAGGTCAGTTTGAAAAGATTTCTAGTTATCACGAGGACGTCGATCTCTCATTTCCGAACGAAAACTTGTCGTGCATGCGCGAAATGGAGGCTAAACCGCCAAACTTGGGGAAGGGGGGAAACTCGGCTGAGAAATCAAACCCAATCCCGCGGGAACCTAATCGCGGTTTGGCGGTGTCGGGTGATGTCATCCGTTGTGAGGATGTGTGTCGAATAGAACTCGACTGCATGAACGGATCATTGTCCGGCTGAAAGAACTCATCTTGGAAGTGAACCTTGGAAAACTCTGACAGAGGCTCTTGGTTTTGACCTGGTTGGTTCCCATTCTCTCGTTTGAGCTTGGGAGTTCTCTCGGGAGTATGATGATGACCCGAAAACCTTCCCACAACAGAAGCGGGATTGCCAAAGTAATCTTGAATGACTAAAGGATTCTCCGTAACGGGATAGGACTGCTGCTGCCTCGGTTGATCTTGAACTTGACGGCGAAAAGGCTCTTGTTTGAAATCGTGGAAACCGTAAGTTTCTTCAAGATCATATTCAGGTTCCTCTCCTTGCTCTGGCTTGTTCTTTTGCTGATTCTGATGGTGTCCATAGATCTTGTCATTTCTGAGATTCTCATACAAATCCTTGTTTGTGGTCGGCTTTGAATACCTTTCCGTCGTGGGTGTGGGGGTATCCACTTTCTTCAGCTCGTATGACTTCACGATTTTGTCCGCATTGTCGTAAATAGAGTGATCATGATCTCTGTTTTCGTCATAATCGTTGTAATTGGCGCCAAATCCTGAAGAAGACACGGGCTCTGGATAATGGTAGGCGCCCTGTCCCAAAAGCGTCACAGACTTCTCCGTTGGTGAGGCGAACATATTTGGATTGCCGCCACGATGTGGAGTGCCTGTCTTAATGCCGCTAGCAAATATGTCATCATCATCATCATCACCATAATTGGAGTGTGCGTCAGTCCGATCAAAGCTTAGAGCAGGCTGGAATCTAAATCCTCCTCCACCTCTTCCTCCTTCTGATGACGCTGATGATGATGAAGGAGCAGGATGAGGATGAGGAGGAAGGCGGTGGATGTCAGCATGGTCACGATTAAGTGCTGTTGGATGATGATAATAACTGGATGAGGATGAAGAGTGCGGGTTGTGACCACGATGGTGGTGGTGACGGTGAGGTGGTGTTTGAGTTTCACTTTCCAATTCATGATGATGCTCTGCTTTGGAGGCTTCTTCACGGTGCTTGATATGGGTGAGCCTCAGCTGGTCGCCATGCATTGGAGGAACTGTAGAAGGATGACCATATGGTCGAACTGTCACAGTGGGACCGACTTCAGGCGAAAAATGACCAAATCCCTTTGGCGAGTCACGTGACCCTCCCCTTTCAAGATGTGGCCCGGTAAATGGGGAACGCTCAGTTGTTGAAGCTGGACGGGAGACTGTCGATGAAGATGACTGAGAGGGCATAAACGACAAAGCAGGCTTATAATACGCAGAAGGCCTTTGTAAACGAATTGGAGGCTGCGGGGGTGGAGGAGGTCGGACTGGGAGAGGCTTTTCTTTCTGAACGGGACCAGAAGCTGAAGCGGAGTGTTGCGCTGGTTCACCATAACCGAAGTAATCATGGTAATTATACTTTCCTTTGTTCACAGTGGAGTTCGGAGTCTCAATATCGATGTTCTTATGAATGGGAAGAGCCAGTTGAGGACGAGAATGGTACAAGGTTTCAGCCTCAATTGTTTCCAATACTTGCTTCCTCTTGGTCCTGGGAATAGCTTGTCCATAAGGATCTGGGGTGTCCAAGTCCAAGAACCTCGATGGGGCTGCTGTTGAAGGGGTGGCTTTGTAGAATGGGAAGCTTGGACCGAATGTGGGTTTGTTTTTCGAGTTTTCGAGGATGGATTTGGGCGTTGCGTGAGGAGGGATTACGCTAAATGGGGAACTCCCTTTGCTGTAAATATTATCGACGCCAAATGGTCCTGATCGTTCCGTGGTGGTTGTTGTCACAGTTTTGGGCTGATAAACTTCGGTGGTGGTGGTTGTTGGCTTGGATCTATTGTAATTCGGCTTTGAGCTCGTTCGTTGCTCTTCACTTGGCCTCCGACTCTTAAAGTTGAATTCAAATGGCGATTTATCGAAGAATGATTCAGCCTCGTACTCTTTGGTGTCTTCACCTTCATCCTCATTTTGGCGATGTCCATCGCTATTGTGTATTTGGGAATTATGTTCATCTTCATCGCCATTCTTCTTTCCCCACTCAAAATCGTCCTTTTCATGTCTTGTTTTGGTCGTGGTTGTAAATGGAGTGGTGGTAGTTCTTGTAGTTGTTGTTCTTGTTGCAGTGGTGGTGGTAGATGTTGTTGTTGTAGTAGTAGTAGTAATAGTAGTGGTGGTAGCTTGGGTCGTGGTAAATTCCCTATCAAACAGGGACGAGGGGGAGGACGATTCCTTGGCAAAATTTTGGAGAAATCTTCCACTTTTCCTCTTTTTGGTGGCATCTACAATTGGAAGCCTGGCATTTTCGAATGGCACAAAACTAGATTTAGATAGAGATGGAGTAAAAAGGCTATCACTCCCTTCCTGAGTCAATGAATTCGACTCGTCTCGATCAAAGTTTGGTCGGTCCGTGTCCGATTCAGGGTTTCTCAACAATCTGGGATGCGAGAGTAAGAACAAGGTTTTCCCTTCTTCCTCAGAACTATCGTCACCTTCATCCTCATCGACGTCTTCGTCCTTGTTGTCCAATGTTGCGGGCAATTCATCTTTAGAGGGAAAATGCGGAAACTTTGCATTCTCGCTCTTGGGATATTCAATTACTACTTCATTCCCTAATCCTGACGAGCTGAATTCTTCCAGTACTTTTTCTCGAATCTCCTCACGATTTTTTGAGGGCTTCCAATTACTCTTCTTCCTGAAGTTTCGCTTAGGCTTTTTGTAAGGTTTTCGCTTGTATTTGGTAAATGTCTTGGCCTTTGGAGATGTGGACTCGATCTGTCCTCGTTTTTTCAACAAAAAGGATCCTTCACTCGATGATGAAATCGTAGTACTCACTGTTGTAGTTGTGCTAGCTGTTGTTGTTGTTGTTGTCGTTGTTGTTTTTGTTGTTGTTGCAGTGGTGGTGGTTGTTGATGTTGTTGATGTTGACGTCGTCGTCCTGGAATTGGAACTTACAATAGAAGACACACTGGAAGTGGGAGGATTGGAGATGTAAAGTGAGAAAGGGGTGGATGAATAATGTCTTTGGGAGTCACTTCGCACGTGATGAGGATAGGGTGTGGGTGGAAATGGAATATTTTCCACATTCGCAATTCCGGGTCTTCCGGTGGATTGTTCGTGATGGGAGGTCTTGAGCACGTCATAGTTCCGCTCTCCGATTGTATAGTCGTACGTGACCGGGGCCAATGAAGTGAGTTCGAACGAATCGTCCTTGGGTTCCACTTCGTTATCTCGATGGGTATCAAATCCATTATGATTCGGCCTCGCAATGGGTTGGTATTTGGATGGGTGGGAATAGGGTGAGTACTTCTCTTGAGTGACATACGTATTCGAACTCGAGGGAAGAATATCATCTTGTGGATCTGAGTAGTGAGCGTCCTCATCGAGGTGTTCCAAACTCGAATCGGGATCTATGGCTTCACCGAGAAAATCTGACGTGGGGATCCTCGTGTTGTCCAGTCCATCATCCGATCGTCTGGGAGCTTTCACCCGTCGAAGAGACACTCGTCCTCGCTTCCTCAAACCCGACCGGATCCTTTTCCGCCTCTGAATGAATTCCTCGGAATGATGATCGTTCTTTAACACCCGAGAAGCAACGGGGGCCCTTGGGCCAATGTCTGACTTTTTTCTGAAGGTACCCGTGGAAGGGTCGAACACAACATGGGGCGATACTTGACTGGCCTTGGGTGAGGATTTCAGGTCCCGCGATCGTTTCCAGCCGCATTGAGCGGGACCAAAGACATTGAATATGGCAACTAGAAATACTATCACAGTCACAGGGCTCTTGGTAATGGGAAGAGAGCCTTTAAGGCGTGACATCAGCCACATTTTGTCGTGTTTCGTGCTTGGTAATCAGGGAAGCGGGAGTCACCGATTGTTGTCTGAAAAGGAAATCAGGAAACTGCCATGAAATACCCTCATCAATTTAGAATGTTGCTGGCAAAAGTCTGCATGCAAAAGCAAACTAAGTGATCTTTTCATGGTTTAACGAAAGACGTCAAAGGCATTTCCATCCCTCGTGTTGTTTTAATATGACGTTGATGAATACCGCACTCGAATTCCATATCGTGGAAAATCGAGCTTAATCGATATCATGATTTCTTTCAGGTCTTCATATTAGCTTTAATCTGGCTATTCAGTGATTCAATGTTTCGGTGCCATCGAGGCATTCATTGATTGTCGCACTGACCATGTCGAGATAATTGAACTGTTGCCTCGCTTTGTTCAAGCCTACGAATCATTTACCCTTGAACCAATACCGCGAATAATTTTCGAATACGAGAAAACTGTTCGGTCAACGCAGCAGCCAAATTCCAGAGTTATTATGATCATACCAGGACTGTCAGGTTCCCGTTTTTCGTTTGAACTTGATTTGATCATGTAAATGAAGTAAGTGCGGGATGAAATACAATAAAAAAGACGAACATACTAGATTTACTATTGAACATGCGTGGATAAAACTGTGAGATCAAATTATCGTGGCTTCAGATTCTTTTTCATCTGCAGAAAATGACGTGAAATTGCAGATTGGACAAGGTCAAACATTAACAAGGATAATTGCATTAATTGTTACCTTGATTATGTTTCCTTTTTGACACATTGGCCAAATTTCTGGTTCAGATTTGACGAAATCGAATCAAACAGAGCAAAACAAGGTGCAAGACAAATTTGCAAAAAAGTTCCACCAACTACGTGTCGTTCGTTCTAATGACCTAATTTTTACTTCCAACAAGAAAGTGAGCTGAGTTCTTACCTTGAGATAATCCAAATGAATAGAACGACGATCTTGACAAAGCCTTTCTGTTCGTCCACAACACGGGTGCACAAATGATGGATTCAAAACACGACTCACATTCCAGTCAATTGAAGACCGAATGTCAGCATTGGTTATTTTCTTGAACCATTATGGGCTCAACGCAATGATGCCACTGGAACGGAGGATCGATAATGATAAGGGTTTGTACCCTCAAATCACGCCGAAGAGACTTCCTGGGGATTAATGTTACTCGTAAAATCACAAGACGAGTTATTGTTTTATAGTTATTGGGTTACAATGGTTTCGACTCCTTCAGAGATGAACTATCACCAAAAAGCGTAACTGTTCATTTCGAAGCAAGTAGCACAACTAAAGAGCACCAAATCTAAATTTGAACAGGAAGGATAGGAAAATACTGAAACATGCCTTCACCGTCCTCCTCCCATGCATGTGTAGTAGGAGAAGTAGTAGTAGTAGTCCATGCCCTCCTCGAGCGTCATTTCACATGCTGCAACCAACGACTTGCGTTTGCTCGTTCTGTTCCAATCATCCATCCATCCGTCCGTCTGTATCTGAAAGTACCTATGAACGTAGTTCTGTACGCAAAGAGCCCTTTGACGCGAATTTGCGCACGCCGGCGAATCCTCCTTGCATCTCGATCGACTCAGGTGCAGAAAAGGAAAGGATATTTTTTTGCACTGCACTAATAAAAAGGAAAGATGTGTTTGAACTAATATTTCGTTGGAAATTGAGCTTTGGTTGTTAGCTCACAATGTCCGAAGTCATGGGCGCGTGGGGGGCTTTTGTGGATCGAGCGTTGAGGGTGAGATGCATTTCTTATAATGGTTCCAAAGCATGGCTGGGTCTCCAGGATGAAGTAAGTATGGACGTACACCTAAAGGTATGGATTGGATTCGGACTCTGTACACATTCCACGGTGAAGAAATCATTAAATTGTGTAAGGGGGACAACTTAATGGAGCCCAAAGGTACAAAAAAAAGATGCAACTAAAAGGAAGTCATTACTACTCAATCGTGATGATCATAAAACTCGTTATATTGGATTGGGTCAAACACCAATGGAAATAAAACCCAGTTTCACTAGTAATTTCTAGATCAACGTAGAACCGGAATTCCAAAAATCCCCGTCACATGTCACGTGACTAATTAATGAATTGATAGGAAAGATATGCATTTTAAGGAAAACGAGTTATGCTTTTAACAACTGTTCCTGAAATGAATTCAGAAAACCATCAACATGGTGTATGATAAAGAAATGCAGGCTTTAGCCTAATTCTCACCAGGAAACATATGTATTACGCATGGACATGGAAGCCCATTGGCAAATTCCTTACGATGAACAATCTAATTTGTGTGCACATGATTTCCATTGCGCAGCCAAAGGGCTAATGTTCAATTAAAAATGGCCCCACTCTAAAAGCAACGACAGTGGATGAGTTTATTACTGAATCTACTATACTACACACTTCAGACCAGGGCAAGCAGTCTATTATTGAAAAGGGTCTGTCTACTACCCGTCAGTTAGCTAGCTACATAGATGCATTGAACTTCTCTTTGAATCTTTGTTCAACGAAATTCGAATGGCTTGACGCTCGCTAGGGAGTCGAGGTAATGGTCGAAGAATGGCTGGCAATCCCCCCCCCCCCTTTTTGATCCCTCTTGAAAATTCTCTAATCATTCACAGATTAAAGCTAACGCCCTTTGTTGTATCAAGCTTAGTCTCTTCAATGCTCACAGTCACCACCAAAAGGGACGACGAAGAAAATGGCAATGTTGGGATGGAAAAAAGTCAAGACAAGATCATTCCGGAAGATAACGTTGACCTTCAATTTTGCATAAGGGCAACATCGCCGAGGAGGATCAAATTTAAATTTGAATTTCACCTCTCATGCAAGGCCAGAGCCATTTTGGTACCCCCCGACAATTCTTTCAATTGCTCCGAGAAGCACATCAAATGACTGATGCAATTAGACCCCAAAGATGACGAATCGGAAGACGTAAGAGATGCATTTTCACGCCTCCTAACGGATAAGTCAATTGCAAGTCGAACACCTGAGCAGCCCAAAGTGAAAATTCACTCGCTCGGGCCTCAAGTTTTACCGTCTAAATTGGTTGTCCACTTTTATTTTGGTAACAACAAGGTTGCTAATCAGACGACCATGCAATCGGAAATTACTGGGCCTTTTTATCTTAGTAGTATTAGGGTAGACTCAAGGATGATGAAAAAATGTCTTTCGATGCTCACACTCTTAATTGAATATAACGTTTCAATTAAGGTAAGCAAATTGATTATCACACAACCAGACACATTGGATCCCTCTTACGTTGACTTTAAGCTAAACAATAATACAACTCTTAAAACATCTTAGAACAATTTAAATAGGTTAACCTGGAACGTGCGCTTACCAACGGGTCAAAGCAAAACTTTACAAACTGCAAATCTTTATCTTCAGTTAATAACTGATCTAAAATCAATTTATATGCTAGACAGCCTTGGTAAGCATTCTAGTTCGAAACTTTTCCACGAGAAATGACCAGGCCAACAACAATAAAGCCCTTTCATATTTTCCAAGTCTCTGTTCACTCTGTCATGATCTCAATGGTCATGAGAAGGCCTCCATCCTAACAACAGCTTTGGCCACTGGCTGAAAAAAGAAGCCCGAAAGTGCGTCCACTGTCATCCAGATGCTCACGTTCGACACATTGAAGTAGCTAGCCATCACATTTGACATCCCTTGGAAGTGTACTCATGCCAAACGTACTCGACCAGAGCGGGCAACGTGATGATATAATGATGCTTTGGTCACTCATTATTGCAATGGCATTATCAGTGTTACTACACACTCTCATAGAAAGTGTCACAAAATAAAGCCCTTCCTGGTTTTAGCGCTCGGTTTTTTAAAAGTTTTTCGTCTTTATCGTTTGACTCAACAATTAGGTATGATCAAGGTAAAAGAGAGAATAAAGGTAATGGGATCACACATAATCATAAATTAGAAAAGTTGTAATTGGCTGTGTTTACGATGAGTGACCAACCTGACTCTAAATTCTTAGACGTTCGGTTATTAGTGCAGCAGCTCCCTGCAATCCTTTTGGTTGCTACATTTTTGGGAAATCAGATCCTCTGAACCATTCAATGCTCCTCGAGCACCCATTCCCAATTGCCTCATCCATAAAGTTCAAATAGACAAAGTTTATCCTGGTTGACCGGATCTTGCTAATGATCTCCATCAAATATTTTCTGAAACCTTTTGAGCTCTAATTCAAGCATTCAATCAACTTATATTTAACAGACTTTGATGGAGAATAAATATGAGGCCAATGTCGACAGACAACGAGGAAATGGAGCTTGGCAAGCATATTGACGTAAGGTGACAAGGTGCATTCTTTCAAAATGACGATCCCGTACTAAATAAATATTTCAACAACCACTACTTATCATACAATGCCCAATGCCAGGATATGAGAAATGATCGCTTATTTGGCCAAATAAGATCGTGAAATCAAGATCTGGCATGTGAAGTCAAATGGGGAAGATTTGTCCTCGATAGAAAGATACCATTCATGAAAAATGCCCAAGTGGAAATGGAACTATTATTGCCCATTGTAGCCCGATGGGATGATTGCTACTCTGATATCGAAGGAGAGGGGCATGGCAAGCACGACGAGATTGAAAACAACGCCAAAATGAGGAAGACATTCCGCATGATGAAGGTGAAGGTAATGCCAAAATATGGTGGATTTGAGGAGGGGGGCACGAGAAATTCGAGTCATTCACGGGAGCCAGGTAACAATGGGAAACGTTGGTTTGGGGCGAAAACACTATTCAAGGTTAATTACCATCTCCAAGAAGGCTTGGTAATGGAGACTCGATCGATCGAGAGGTCACCAGAGTGGACATAAGAGTGATGCATAAAATTAGGTCATTCGATCACAAGCCAAGGTGAATGACAAGCAGGCAAGATTGAAGAATGCCAATGGTCAGGTCATTCTTAGCGCCGTTATTTGCCAACTCATCAAACCATTGGTCAACAGTACAGTCAACGTCAATTCCGTGACTCGGGAATTAAGTCAATCAAAACAACGTAGAAGTAGTAGTACATAGGTAGTATTGAACCTTCAAGTTCAGAGTCATGAAAGGCATGTGATGTCGCACAAAGTATGAAGTACGTACGCACATGGATGGACCCCAGAATTTAAATGACTGGTGGATTGAAATAACACGGCTCTAAATTAGGTTAAGTAAGAAAAAACGCGTAAGAGAAAAGAGGAAGAAGAACTGCCAGATCGTTGATTTTCCCGTTGGATTCTCTTTCAAACTTCTGAGTGAGTTTGTCTTACAAATGACAGATGATGACCAAAGATCGGTTGTCAGAGATCGATTTGAAGTGGCTTTAAAGAAGCTATCACATCATCTGGATTCTTCAGACCATCTTTGTTACCGTCCGTCGAAATGATTTTCACTCGAGCACATATTGACCAAATGACATTTGACAAACGATGCAACCAAGCCTCTGGCCGTAAATGTAGATGCTTCATCTTAATCTTTGATCCAAGAAATCTTCCCATTAGACAGTATAGAATACTGTTTCAAATCATTTACATCATTAGACCTGTCGTCAAATTCGTAAAGTTGAGTTACTTGATTCTAAAGAAGCTCATGGGACATAGGCTTCTGGACTTGATTCTATAACTGCTACCTAAGATCAACTAAAATTTATTCCATCGTCTATTTCCTCAATCATTGTTAACTAAGCAGTTTTTGACGCTGATACAATACATTTCAGTGAAGCTAAGGCTCTTTTACGTTCATTTTCTTTGAAGTGGACTGCACATGAGGATGACTACGTGAGACGGTATCCAACTCAAGTCATTAAAGGATTGTATGACAAGACGAAAGATGAAAGTTTTTTTCCTAATAAAACAAAAGCAATCTTGCAATTTAAAGCAGGATTTTAATTTTTGAGCTGGAAAAAAACTCTTACCATCTGTTGAAAGTTTGTCTCGACCAACATGATAACTACTTATCCAATTGAGATTCAACGGCTCTTCAACAGATTCTTGAATGAAATGAATCACGCTTAACCATAACCAAGACCAGTTCCTTTTTCATTCAAACTTGGGAAGTGAAAGTTGACAATTACACGGGAAAATTGCTCCCAAATGACTATATTAAAAGCCGCAATTTCGAAGAGGCTTCACTCACCTCCACTTCCAATCTTCCAAACTTATTGACTGGTAAACACCGAATTTCTGAAATTCCTTACGATCGCCCTCACTAACTCATTCACTCATTTATTTACTCAATCAGTCAGTTTGTCGGCAAGTCTCTAATCGATAAGTTCCAGTATTTTGAGAAAACATGGGCTTTGTTTGTCTAAGCAAAGATCAGAATTAAAGCTCGTTTAGAAATGGGCCAACCACTTAAAAAGGTTGTGGTCAGACCCTTGATTTGAAGTGTCGTACACTCCATTCAAGATGTGTTCACTTCCAAAAACGCAATGGTCATAGCCGAGTGGATTTCGAAACCACCCTCAATAAGACTGACGGAAATTCTGGACTCCAGAATGTCCCGTAAAAAGCGGATCGTACGAACAATGGCTAATGGCCTGAAGAGTCCAGAAGATCCTGATAAGACAATCTTGGGCGATTCCAATGATCCAACTTGCACTCAGAGCCCATAAATATTGCCCCGTTATCCTAAAGAGCTAAAGGTGAGGAAATCCAAATGCGAAGGACTTGTTTGCCCATTTCCATGTCTCGGGAGATCAACCTCAATTTTCTAGCTTGTATGTAGGCTGAATCACGAAACAAATGGGTTTCATAAATTCAACGCCTTCTCGGACAATCGCCATGAAAGCACAAGAAGCGATCTACATTCTCAAAATCCGAAGACACTTCTTCCAAATTAATGAAGAAAGGAATTGCAAAATGAGATCATGGAAATTGAAATGGACTGTACTTTTGTCTTGGTTCTCGTAACGGTTCGTTCGTCATGTCAGGCGAGCCAACCGTCGTCATCACTGTTCAGAAGACACTGTTCAGTGTGGGACGAAAGAAACGGAGCTGACATGAAATCATCGCACAAAAAATCCCTATCAACATCTGACACCCTGCTAATACACACGCACGCATCCCGAAGAAAATAAAGTATTTCAGAAAAACAGACCTTTTTTCTTTGGAAATGTTCAGTTGGTAATAGTAATTGAGACTAGCAAATTGGACAATGGGTAAAAGAAGCAATGAGGAAGCAAAATGGTTTGTTTACCATAGTGAATCAATTCTCGGGGCGTTTTAACATATGGGGTCATAACACGCAAAATAAATTGGAGGCCCAATTACTCGAGTTACTCGAAATTCAGGCTCAGAGAATCCCATCGGGATAAGCGAGGGCTAAAATTGGTCATGAAATCGAGTTCGTCCCCATTGGGCTCAAGATAAAAGGAGCTCGTATCGTAACGGAAATCCTGGTCAATCGGAAGAATAGTAGTATTTCTTGTTTATTAACACCGAACTAACTGAACTGAACCACAAATCCTACAGGAAACACATTCAAAACAATCAGATGGATCATAAAGATTATAACCGACACATGTGCCAAGAATGAGAAAAAAAGTTATTAAAGCTCTATCAGCGGTAACAGGTCTATCTAGAACTGCACAAGATACGGTTTTTGTCCACGATCGGGTTCCACCCTGGGGAAAAAGGTGGGCGCACATTGAATGATACGCCTTGCAGGAGGAAGTAGCAAGTTCCACCGAGCGTTTGTTGTTGGTAGTAATTGAACGATCGTGGGTAATTTCAGATCTTCTTATTTACGCACAACCAGATCTGCCAAGACTGGGAACAAAACGTTGTTCAATCCAGGGTGGAGACCATGATGATGAAGATGAAGAAGAAGAAGATGATGATTGGGGCCGCAGATTCACATGCACATTCGAATTCGTACCACGTACACCTTCACCGCAACTTATTTATGTTGAGAAATTGCACTCCTGCATTCAGGAAACACCATCTTGGTTGGACAGCGGTAAATTCAGCTTGTGGGTCTTCAAATGGAATGACTCTTCTCTCTGAGAATATGAAAACGGGACAAACATCCTGATATCAGGCCGGGATGGTTTGACCACACAACATTTTGTGAGAGTGCTCACGATTGATGGTGCTAATGTCCCTTTTGGCCGAATATTGTTTCGACTTTCTTCTCGAGAGAATAAATGTTTTGATAGCTGTTCTTCTCTGCAAATGGTAGCCGGGCCAGTCAGTGAGATTGCGGTTGTCATGAGTGGGGTGGAAAAGATGGAAAGATGGCACTCGACAAAGACAAGAGGAGGATTTTAGATTCGAAAATGGAATGTCGTGATGAAGTCCGGGGATTTGGTGATGACGTGCTCGAATTCACTTGAGGATAGCTTCTTGTCATCATCAATGTCCGCTTCGTACAGAACCTGAGAAAATGATAGAGACAATTTGATTTTTATCTCCTCACAAGATGACACGTCACAATCCGACACTGTGAAAGTAGACCCTTGTTCAGAAGAAAGCTGGAAAAATCGTGACACACATTTGTGACGACGACGTATGTACGTTGGTAGACACCAGCCTAATCTGAGGTCCATTTTCAGATTGAGGAACCACCCACTATTGAGACTTTAAAAATATTTGGGGGGCTTGAAATGGTTCTTATTTGCCCTTTTATGACAGCGATTTCCTCAAAAGGAACCGGTCAAATTAAAAGGGCATCCATTGTCGGATGTAAAAAAATGCCACACATGCAAAGTCGATGATGGTGGTTGGTTATTTTCAACCAGGCAGTTGATGTGGGCTTGTGCCAAATCCTTCAATCCCTACCACTACTTCCTGCCAATTCTTAAAATGCACGATCATCACCATCGACAACAGGAGGCTCGTACACTAGAAGTTCTCTAGATCAGATGCTTGAAGTCATATTTCACAAGGAAGTATCGAGGGAGCACCAACCACTGTTATGGATAAGATCCCGCTATAAATAAAATGTTTTCACGCGTTCTTATAAATACCCGCTGAATAAACAAAATGAAGATGACAGCATTAGTTCCGCGGATATGTTAGGCGTCATCCACATTAGACTAAGCCCTCCAATGGCTCTCAAGAGATTTTTGCCTAATCCTCATTTTGATTTTGCCGCTGGCTCTCAAAGTACATAAGGAATATATGGCTTGGATATGGACAGATTGGGGACGATTCCGAACGAGCCAGGAAGTGGATTGATCACTTGTTAACCTCAAGGCATCTGCAGATTTGATTAAGAAATTGACACGACCTGCTGAGCGCACTACATGTTCATAAAAGGACACGATGGTTTGTACATGTTTCAAGCGGAAATGGAGGAAAAGAGCAACAACGTACGAGATTTTCGAGATGAATAGGGCTCAATCAGACGACAATGAAGATGAAGATGATGATGACGATGAAGATGACGATGCGGCATCAGAAGTAAAAACAAATCTAATGGAACTAAAAGAAGAAGTTCAAGTTACCTTTTCCCAAATGGATTCGATCTCTTCCATGGCCAATTCGTTTTGCGTCAAAAGCTTGACAGCATGCTCAATATCAGAAGGACCCACGAAGTTGTCACCATCAATGTCTGAAATAGCAAGGAACCGTTTCTCTGTTCGATCCAATTTTATTCCTTTAAGTTCCTTATGTTCTCAGTACTTGGAACCATCCAGGAAAACTTCGGAGCCATTGATCATGTTCCAGCACAATGCATTTGTGATATGTTTAGGAAGTTCTCAGAATCAAACCATTTGCATTTACACATGTTCCGAATATTATTCGATAGTTCACATTTGTTGTCACAGGCTTATTATGGCCACGACTCGTTGATCTTGGGAGATGAACGCAGGCAACATTCGGGAATCATCAATACAACGTAGGGATTGCCTTTCAGCATGAATATACAAACTCAATCCACCTACTTGCGCAGACAATGTAAAAGTCTTTGAAATTAACGAAAACCAATCTCATCGATTAAAGTAATGTGAAATTAATGAGAACTCTTGCCAGAATCTTCTCAGACTTAGTAAGAGAATGCTATTTCTAAGCGTTGGTTGCACATTTCCCAAAAAACACAAACTGTTTCAATTCGTTCAAATTCATGCTTTAACCATTTGATTGCAACATGAAACTCTGTCTGAATGCTTGGTCAGTGCTCAACATGATGTTGGAGTCCCTGAGTGGATCAAGGTCGTCATGGGAGATAATTTTGTTCCTCTTCTTCCACATCATCAAAATGATTGGAATCTCATTAGTTGAATTACTAGCTCCAATTTTGGCACGAGACCAGACCACGTTAGACTCGCCCCTCAAATCAGTCGCAATCCTTTTTTTTACATTTCATTCAGACTAGAGCTCTATATTAGAAAGAGTACAATCATATCCAACGCCATCTAGTTCATTCTGCTCGCAACTGCTCGCCGTTCCCAAAAGGATACACGAGTACCCTCTAAGCTGAACAAATTTACCAAAATATGAGACCAAGATAGCAATTTTTGAGAAACTAAGGGGCCTAGAACCCTTATGAAGGGGTCCAAAATGAACTGTTAGTGTGTTTCAAATGAGTTAAGATTGCATTACTTGTAAAATTAGATTTAAAACTTTAAAAGACATTAAGAGAATGAAAATCTTTCCCCTTGGACATATTGATGCTAGTGGTGATGGCAACAATGTGATTGGAAATGAAATTGCAGGGCTGCTGAATTCTCTTCCCTCTTGTGCTTGGCTGTCATGGTCATTGCTGAGAAAGAGCACAGGGAATTTTCTTCCTCTCTTGACTTCACCCCTGACTGCAATTTAAACTTGCCCACCTACCCATTGATATGCAAGATCACAGGAGTAGCTGGTGGTGGCCAGCAGGGGAGTCCAGTCAAATGCTTGCTAGCTTCAGATGGCTTGCCCAGCTTGCCCACTGGCACTTGCTAAGAAGGGAACAGATAGGATTGCTGGGCCGGGCCAGCTTTCTCTCTCTCTCTCTCTCGCTCTCGCTCTCCACACTGAGCGCAGCGAACAAACAAGGAGGACTTGACTCAAAATTTCAGGGTTGAAAGGTGAAGAAAGGAAAACTCAACATTCTCCTCTCTATCAATATTCTATCTGACACATTTTTATGGTAGGAGCCCTGATTGCGAACTTTTCTCTGAAAAGCATTGATCAGAGTGAGGGGTGAGATATTCATTTTTCTCTTGGTCTTTTAGGTTTTAAACTTAATTTTACAAGTAATTCAGCTTTGAATCATTTGAAACACACTAATAGGTCATTTTGGACCCCTTCATTAAGGTTCTAGACCCTTTACTTTCTCAAAAGTTGTTACCTTGTTCTCATATTTTGGAAAAGTTGTTCAGCTTAGAGGGTACTTTTGCATTGTTTTGGGAACGGCGAGCAGTTGCGAGCCAAATCAACTAGATGGCGTTGGATATGATTGTACTCTTTCTAATATAGAGCTCTAATTCAGACCATCCGACGTAGTAGCGCTATGAGAACTGCTCAAGACCTGGACCGATAGCTAACCTCGTCCTCGATGAGCGTGGTCGAGCTACTATTATTGATTGGATTTGAAAAGGCCTCTCATCGATGAATGTAATTTATTCAAACGAATTCGGCCTCGTGATGAAAACGAAATATTACGCATCCTGATTTGAGAGGTTCACGCCTTTGAACAACATGGTAGTAGTAATAGGGTGCAGTGATTGCTAGCAGTACAATTGAAACTACTGCTACGACTATGACAACGACGAAATGCTACTACACTGTTCTCCGAGTATGATTTCAAAAATGCTTTGGAGCGTGATTTCCGGGATGACCGAATAGGTTGCTTCCCTTACATACTCGTACAACCAAGAGTAAAAGAGGTCCTCCCTGCATCATGCTCTTCGAGTCATTTGAATAAGGAACCTTAACGTGTTCATTTAATTTTGCACGGATCATCTTCAAATGAAGGACCACAGAGGGCAGTCTGCATGCAATAATTAGCCATATAATCACAATTGTCTTTAGGAGGTTTCGTTCTGGATATCTGGGCATCCAATTGCAATGGTGAAGCTTTCGAATTTAATAATTTCCCTTTTTGATGTTAATGCTGTCGGATGAGATGTGATTACCGAAGTGAAAAGTTTGACATTATCCTTGACGAACACCCGTTATCTTGCCAAATAAACGAGCTCATCATCATGATCCTCTCAAGACTGCCAATTTTTAACTGGTAAGATGACGAGCTCATTAAGCTTATCCTTTGCAAGACTTCTTCTAAAAGAAAAGCCAATTAAATGGTTCAAAAATAAAATGCATTTCTCCTTGCTGTCGGCTCTGATCCTGGATAGAAAACAGTCCAAAAGTCTGGTTGTGGAGCTTGAGTGGCTTTGATAGAATGTTCAGGATGCAAACAGAACCTGCCTCGCTCGTAATTACTCACCGTAGATTAAAAATGCATAGTGGACTTTCATTTCCCGAGGTGCCTTTTCACTAAAGATGGAGTACATGTTCAAGAATTCGTCAAACGTCAGACTGGCCGAGTCATCTGACGAGAACACTCGGCAGATCCTCTTACGGAAAGGATTCTCCTGGAAACAGAAACAGAAAATCTCTAGCTCACGCACTCATTTACTGACTGACTTCTCCTACTTCGACATTTTCCGGCGTTTTTATCGAATATCAGCCGTTCCAATTCCCGTAAGTAAGGAGAGAGAAAAAAAAGAAATCTGAATGATGGCCGTCGCCTGGAGATCAATATTAATCAGCTATAACCTTGGGCATCTGATCATTCCTTGATTCGTTCTTTCTCCGCATGAACAAGAGGAATTGGAAGTAAGTCATCTGAATCATCGGCAGCCATATATCTCGTTGGCATCTTGGCATCAGATCAGAGCTCCACTAGCCCAGCAAATGTTAATGAGCCGTTTCACTGCAAGGTTCCTGTAACTAGGCATTTGGCCTTCGAGAGCAAGAAACCGAGTGGGGCTTGGTTTGTCGTTGGTTGTCGTTGTCAATATACGTTTTCCTCTGATTCAATGACCCTGATCAGCTCTTCAAAAGGGAAACGTAACGCACACTCACCCATCAATAAAGGTCAAGTCCAAAACTTCATTCACGACCCAAGCAAAAATTCAAAACTTGGCGCAGACTTGAGCACAAGAAAATTTGACAATCATCTTTTCGTGGGCACAAGTTGGACATATCTTTGAGTAGGTAGTCCAAATTAGCCATCGAAGGAATTTAGAGTCTTTGTAATCAAATTAATGGCATGGATGGCCTTGTCCAGTTGTTCTTGTGATCAAGGTATGAACCACTTAATGAAAGATCAACCACATGAAATGGCATAGTTCTGCATTTTAATAACTTGGAAATGAGATTGAGCCAAGGCGACACCAAAGCGATCACAACCCACACTAGCAACTCACCGAATTAGGCGGTTCTCCAAAGAAAACACCCCTATCAACATGATAATGTCGGTACTTTTGGAGTCCAAGGTGACAGAAAAGTGACCTTTACGTGTCATCTTTGATTAGACCCTCCCTTTGGTCGGCCCGAAACTTATCTCAAGATAAAAGACCTAATCACAAAACCAATTCTTATCTCCGGGAAAGAAAAAAAACATCCTGAGCAACAGCACCTTTTTCCAAGATAGTAACCTTGGACGTCACCGAGAAACGAACAAATACCAAAGAAGTCATGACGAAGAGGAGCCGAGATCGAAATAAGGGAAACGAAAGAACAAAAACCACCCGACGAGATCAGTTTAGAACGAGGGTGTCGAAAATCAATATCTGATGGACAATAAAACGTTGCTGTTGCTGAAAGGAATGCTGGTGTTGGCCTCAGTGTTAGTGAGGATAAGAAGTGGTTGGCATTTTGACTGCTAAAGCGATCGCATCATCACGAATTTCTCTCTTTCTCTCGAGTTTCAACTTCCTCTGTCCAAGGTCATGACATTTACGCCCTGACTAACACACGTTTCGTTGGTCAACATTTCACGAAGTCAAAAACGACGGGCTAATAATTATGATGATGATGATGATTCACGAGTCGGTACTTGGCTAAAGAAGGAAGCAAGGAGGAAGAGGATCGTGTGAGTGGGTGTGGCTCTCTAGGTAGGAGGGCCATGAAGTAATCAGACACGATCTTAGATCCTACTTTCAACGAGAAGCACTGTACTGTACTGTTCTATACATTTTTACGTACGTACGCAAGTACGACCGACCGACCGAACGAATTCTGCAATCAGATCCATTTCATCACCACCATCTCCAATCGAATTCTAATACAGGGTGTGAGTTCAAAATCAGCCAATTATCTTACCTTTAGCTCTGGGCATTTGCTCAACTCGGTATAATTGATGACAATCTGCTTCAATTGTTCGTAGGTCACACTCTTCAAATTGACGGGAGGCTCCTGGATTTCACAAAACCTCTTGAACACCCTAAGGACGATTAAATAAGGAAACTTGCAATGAGCCAAGATGTTCTGAACGAAGATCATGACGGTCATCATCACGGGAAAATGAATGTGATGTAATCCAGAGTTGTCACAAGCAAAACCAGATGCACCGGGAACACATGCTTGCATGTGCAAAGTTCTTGAATTACCCTTTGAATCTCTGCTTACCTAAGTATCTCAGCTTTGGCCAAAAACGTTGTGTCCTACAAACGAAAACTCAAGTTAAGCAAATCCTCTCTGAAATATGCTCTTAATCCTTACCACATAATTATCGAGCTGTTCCTCACTGAACGTGGTCTGCTTGTTTCCCATCTTACACTTTATCCTCTACTGTCCCATGCCAAGTTGGAGGAGGTCTATAATGAGGGCGAATACCGGAACCACACCCTGACAAACCATGAGGCTTTGTTCCATGGAATGCACTCTCAGCAATCGCATGGCCTCTTTTCGAGGACAAGGCAGAACCAACAACGGAACTAAAAATGGGATTCTCATGACGAAGGTGTTGTTGGTTCGTCTCTCGAACAGTTTGGTACGCAACTCCGGATCCAACCATTAGGTTAATGAAACCCTTGTTGGAACCTTGCAGAAAGTCGCAAATTGTTGAACGGAAGTTCGTTATTGTGGAATGTGGATAACTTTTAAGCCTTGAAAATTTCGATAGAGAAGCTTGTAAACAAGGTTACGAAATGAAATGCCAAAAAAATTGAAAATTATTTTTAAAAGAAAACTGATGCGAACAATTAATTGCAGGTTGATGCCAATGTATTCAATTCATTTACAGTAAGTTACCATACTTATTTGGCTAAAAGTTGGCCTTAACAAAGACACTCTGACATTCTCAGTAAAAATGTACAACTGCCGCTTTTCAGCGCTAGAGAGAGAAAAATTTGAGGGTTCAAAAATATCCTCCACATTGTGGTGGTACCTTAATAACAATCGTAACAAAAAAAACGAAATAGAGAAGAACGGTTTGCAAAGCGTAAGTTTTTACTAATATAGTAAAAGCTGGTCTACACGAGAAACAACAATACGGTCAATATTTGGGCAAATCTCAAACAAAATTTGTTGTAAGGCTAATTTATGATTTTGTTTTTGTCAAATATTTCTGATTTTAAACATGTTGAAAATAGCTTATACAAAAAAAAATCCCCCCATCATTGTTCATTCAATACACGTTTTAAGAAAGGTGTCTCTCTTGTACCATTGCCACTACCAGGTTTGACGAATTAAGTTCTTGTTCAACCGAACAACATTTATTTTCACAGGTTGAACTCACTATTAAATACAAACTTCGCTTCAAAGAATGATAAGCTATAGGCATTTTTTAAACTTAGGTTTTGGCTGGAAAGTGATCTTTAGCACATGAGAATGGCAACTCTTTATGCGCTGAAAAAACAAATGAACAAAACTGGAAAAGGGGTGAAATGGCATGTCAGTTGTGGTAAAAGCCTTGGTGTTCAACCCGAATTTTGCCTGGAACTATTCTGGGTATTTTTCAGTTCTGGGCAATTGGTGCTACTCATTATCCCGAAATAACAAATAGGGCTAACCGAAAAGACCTTTCTTCTCTGTCTCTCTGCATCTCATTTTCTTCCAACAACTCGGCTTTTTGAAATTGATGAGAAATAATATCTACCTTTGCCTTTGCCAAATTCTTTTTTGGAGACATTTCATAACATCTTACTATTGACTCTCCTTGCTTTTTAAGGTGAATGTTTTTCATCTTATATGATCTTGCACTTTCAAGTGAAGATGCAACAGAATAGAAATACTTTACAAACACGAAACACTTTCGGAATTTTTGACAAATTATTTAGCTAAAATGATTCACATAGAGACATAGAGACTAGCCTTAAATACGCCAAACAAAGTTAAAAATAAGTGGTCGCCACGAGCTAAAGTTATGCCACAGAACCTCTTACCCTGCCTTTTTCCCCTCAGAACAAAATGAGCATGCAGACATTTTTATCACAGACAATTTCAATGGCATAAAAAGTGCACACATTGACCTCGTCAGGACTTTTTCTGAAATAAAACACCACTTTGACAAAGTCTAGTTTTCTTTCCGTTTGTTGAAATGATTTCGAAATTTCAAAAATTTAACGAATTAGTGATCAACAGAGACCGAACTTAAAAGTAGGATTATTCCATTGGAAACCACAGTTTCAAATGCATGCCACAATATTTGAAGGGTTCAGGGTGTTTCAAGCAAAGCAGGTCAAAAAGGTATCTAAAATTCGTCTTGAAAGGACACTTCAACAATCACATGGCCATCTAAATCTTCTGATATCAACTCAATGTATTGTTCAGGAGGCAAGAGGACCTATTTCAGAAGAGCATTGACCTGAAATAGGCTAAAAATGTGAAGGTTGTTTGCAGGTATGAGCAAATTTCCAACCCTGTGTCAAAAACGCAAAGATCGAGAAAAAATAAAAAGCATATGCTCCCACACCAAGTCAAATAAATTGAAGTATTTTTTTATTTGTACTGTAACGGCATCATAAAAAAATGGATTTGGAGTAACGAATTTCTAATCCTTGTGGCAAAAAAAGGAACTGAAAATCTGCCCTTTGCAAGAACGGTTAACTATTTGGAAGTAGAGAACAGTTTTAATTCAAAACCGGTGGGGTTCTACAATGAAGTTAAACAAAGATTCAAACCTGATTTCTCGATTCTAGACACATGTTCGCAACCCGTCCGACTTTAAGTTGACCTGTTGCTGACGTAATAGTAATATTAACTGGGGAAGATACGACAAATGAACATCTTCTCATACGTTACATCACACCCAAAATGACTTTGACACCATCTAAAATCACGGGTGAATCAACATTGAACGTCATTTTCAGAAAATATAAAAAGAAATTTTCAGGTGTGTATGTTTATTGGACGAAACAAGTAACCTCGAGACCACTCGCCGAGCGTGATTTTCTGAATTTGAAATGGAGAATTTGTGCTCACCCAAAACCGGTTCTGCCAGTTTCCTATGCTAGTCATGGAATGGCAAAATTTGTACACTTTCATCCTCATTCTGATAACATTTTTTAAAAGGAGCGAAAAAAGTGTCGATCTTATTAATACATATCATTGCAGTAGTTTACTATCTAAATCAGGGTAATACTGAACTAAGCAACGGTTTCATTAAAACTCCCTCACGAAGTTACTATCGTCCAAATTTGTGCTTGTTAGATGCCACATAGAATTTGGAAAAATTACCACATTTTCACTTTGGTCCGTAGTCCCTAAGTAACAAGGTAAGTCCTTCTTCTCTCTTTGAGAATCTTTTCAGTTTATTTATTAACAAAATATGTTTATCTGCCAAATACGTCAAAATTTCAAAAGGATGTGTAAGTGTTGAATTCAGAATCACATCATTTTTCATAATATTACATCCTGTTAATGCTCATTTATAATACAATTTACTTTAAGAGTTACTTGAATCTATCCTCTTGAATGTAAAAATGAAAAGTGTTTGTACTTAACATTTTGGCACATATGCGGAACTGAAACAAAAATATCTCGCAACCTTTTTACTCTTTCCCTACTGTTATTTTACTTTCTTTCTTTGGACTCATTTTCAGAACCTCTACCTCCTCGTTGTTATGGCTGAAGAAAAGAAATCCGTCCACACTCCCATGATCCTCAAGATGGAGAAGATCTGTCGAGGATACATTGACCAATTGGAGAAGGGGGGCAAGGAGTTTAACATTCAAAACTTCATGATGATGTACATCTTTGGTGCCACTAACAACACCGAGTATCGAACCAAGCTCTTCGACCACTGGCCCACCGTTAGTAAACCAGATTTTGACTGATTATGAATTATCCCAGACCCAATACCTAATTAATGTTTGAAACAAGTAGTATTTGGAGGATTTCGCAGCCTGCAAAGAAATCATGGGTTATCGTTACCCCGAGACTTTGGTTGACGAGTTTTTGAGCCTTAAACTCGACAAGAATGTCAAGATTTTGGACGTGGCTTGTGGTGCCGGAAACGTGGCCTACATCGTGAGTTTATCTTCATTTGTTTGATCATTATGTACTTGATAATCTTCAATTCTTCTTTCATCAGTTAAAAGATCATGGCTACACCAATATTGATGGTTTGGATCCTTCTGATGGTTTACTCAAGGCTGCACAAACAAAGAACTTGTACAAAAACACATTTTGCTGCTATGTAACTCCAGATGAGAAAACACCTATTGAAGACAGTGAGTAACATCCATCCAAAAACTAGTGAAAATAATATCATTTTAAAGTAACGGATATTTTCAGACACCTACGATGTTTTACTGTGCTCTGCTGGCATGTTCCCGGGATCCATCGTTCCTCAAGCCTTCAAGGAACTCATTCGCATTGTCAAGCCTGGTAATTCAAGTTGCATTTATGTATTGATCGCATTTCGGGACGCTTTTTTATTTCCTTTGAAAAATGTTAGGAGGAATTTTGGCCTGGAACATCGCCGATGGTTACGAAGGATTCAATGACTTCTTCTTGAGCTACGACAAGATCATCAACGACCATGTGGCAACAGGAGATTGGGAGTTTGTCCAACCAACTAAGAAGATGGATAACATGCTCTTCGAGGATGCCGGCTACACCAATGTCATGAAGAAGAAGTAAATGTCCAGCTTACCATAGGGACCAATTGAATGACCATCATTAAAGAGAAATACAAATTGTATCCCCTATGACTTGAATTGTCCCTCTGGCTCCTGAGAAATTTGTCATCTGTATGTTTATGACCCCATGGAACAATGAGAGTGAGAGAGCAATTAGCAATCAGGTTCTATGGATTGGGGGTGCAAGTTGTTTCTGGGGTTGAACTCCTCTCCAATGACGGATGACCACATCAACTTCCGTATTGCCCTAAACTAGCATGAAAGTTCTCATTCCCATCACCATTTAACGGGAAACATCCGATGGGGAGTTGAGGTTTGGCATCGGTTTCAAAACTGAACCATGCATTTTGACTACAAATATGAACAACTCAATTGGCATCATTATGACCACCAGCACTGTTAAGAGCGGTTAGGTAGGTGGATTGGCTGGCACTTTTCCATCTCCCCTGGCTCTTTTTCGGAACTTTCACATGTAACATCGTGCCTGAACAAGTTATTGGATGATGACCTGCCTCAGACAGCAGATGATCACGAGACAACTACGTAGCTCTCTTCAAATACTACAAACACCCCTATATGACGGACTTTTTCTCACATTACTTTCACATGATCATCGGTCTCTCACTCAGGTGAAATGGTGTCTGTTGGGTCTAATTTGCGTTGAACGTAATTTGCTTGTAAAACGGTCCCAAAATGGAACGATGGGAATGTCCAACTCAATCATATGACCGAAGCGATGGAGAGAGCTGTAATAAATACACCCTAAAAATGGATCGGACATGTTTTTGGCACCTCCATGGAACACATTTCATTAATCGAAAAGAAAAATCTTTTAATTTCACAATGCCAAATACTCGCCTCATTTGGTCACTTCAAGTTGTACACATGTACAGGTGACAAAGAATACCATTGTTGCTCTTCCAGCGATAAAACACTCTGACTTCGATCGTCCCAAAGAGATCCTCTGGAACGCCCCATTCATCATCGCATGGGAAACTCATGTCAAGCAGGTGATATGAACAACATGTATGCTTGGTTAGCCCCTAGTAATGTTCAAGGTGCGGTGGGTTCGTATTGCCCTTATAATAACAAACTCCTTGGTCCATCGCTTCATTGAGCTTCCTGTGTCTACCAAGTTCAGACCTACTGAACGCTTGGACTTCATACTGTACGTAGGTGGGTCGGCTCTCCCTAATTCGGTTGAAATAGGGAGGGATTTACTTGGAACGCAACGAGTACATACGTAATCATTGAGGGGAGCCTTTGCGCATTGGGAAGACCAATGAAGAGGGCAACTACCCACTCAAGACCTCCTCGTAAGAGCTAAACAGAAGATGATTAGAGGGCGTTGGCTCAATTGCTGTCCATCCATGTAGTTGACTTCAATTAAAGATGGCGTCGGAATCGCTAATACTTTTATCTGATAAAACGAGGTTCAAAGGTCCAGCAATAAGTGTCTTCTCACTTAAATTTTGATTGTGCCCAAGAATATTCTTGTGCGTTTAAAAGTGGTTGCATGATTTTCTTTCAATTTTTTTCCTTGATTTTCAACACTGAATAAAATGAATTTTCGAAACATTATCAATACTGACAAGAGTCATGGCAAAAAATGGACTCAATAATTTGCCGAAAAAATAGGCAGCGAGATCTGAAAGTCGAAACCTAAATCAGCTCTTGTGTAGAGAACTTAATAAGTTGTTGAATTCAAATTGAAAAGAAAAGAATCTGTGAAACAATGAAAAAAAGTTATTGAAAGTTGAAGACTACCGTTAAATATAAAAGCCTAAGTTGAAAAATGTGAATACGCACGTGTATTGTGAGAGTCAGCCAAGAGATTCAGTAACACCAGGTGCTTCCACTTTTGATAAGGCAACAGGGAGTAGTTACAATTTCGGATCGATTTATGAAGCGTGTGTGCAATCAGGCTCTCAAAAGACTCATCTTCACATGTGTCCTCGAACCTCCAGCACACTTATTACACCACTGCCATTGTGTACCGTGTAGTGTAAGCTTGTGGACACAACAATTGTACCGGTGGAATCAAGCCCATTTGATTGATAATCTCCTCATGTCTAGCTAAAGATGGAGAGAAGGAGAGGGAAGGACCAACGTGAAAGAGGGGGAGCCCGACCCTCTCGAGAAAATTCACTTCCTCAGGATGCTCCGAGCAAAATTAACGAGACTGAAACCCACCACAATCACAAAAACGACACCTCGAGCCTCGCCTTTTCAGCTAGCAGGAATAATTATTCTGTCTTACCCACGATATCTTTGCTCTCCAGAACTGACAACACGAGCCAATCGAAACCAAAATCCCTTGATGAGCGCTTCCTGACAGATCATCATCACAAGAGAAAATAATGCATAATTCTTCGGAAGGCAAACCTCTCATTATAAGGTGTGGTCCTTCCACTGCCTCAATTCGCCCCCTCGCCTTTCTCGCTGATGTCTGCCTATCTAGACAAGATGCAATTGATTTTCAGGATATCATAATTTCCTTCAATTATCATGGACCAAGGGGTTTCTTGCTCAGAGTCCAATGAACTCAAAAGTCAGATTTTTATTCGTTTACCATTTTATCCGCAAGAGTTGCTCTGCGGCTTGAAGACTCGATTGCAACGTACAAGTGGCAGATGCTGGTGAAAGTTGGTTCAACTATGATTGGGATGGGGACCAAACAGTCAGCCAGCAAGCACACTCCTTTATCTCTTTGACCTGATCATGTAAGGGCGAGTGCCAAAAGTGACAATGGATTGACTCCTGGTCACCCATTCACTTACTTTTGGGTGTCATCGTTCGCAGACCAAGAACAATCATCATCCATTATGTTGAGACAAAGCCGCAAACCACTGAAAACCATTCACATAAAAGGCGGAACGGCGTAACGGTAGAGTTTCTGTCCCCGCTGAACCCCCATTTAGATCCTCCAACATATGTATTAAAAGCAAGAAAAAATCCGGACAACTCTTGCCCAAGTTGTTTTCCTTTTGTGCTCCTGCCGATGATTCTTCAATATGGAGACAAATAAATTCACCACCTACCAATCTACACGTATTTGATCTCCCAAAGTGGTGCATAAGATTTCTGCCTTTTATGACCATCACTATTGTCTTTCGAGCCATGGTGTACTTACACTGAGCCCATGGTAAATTTTCTTGTGATGCGGAATTAAAAAAAAACCTGTTATTTTAGTTCTGATGCTACAATGATTTTAAGGTTGTACCACTCTATTTATTGAAGGGACATAGTGACATTGTTGTCAAAGAAATAGAAACGCTGGTCAAGAGCCATTATATTCTGTATATTTGCTCGAGACACATTACAAATTTAAGTAAATTCAAAAACACCAAACGGTGGATTCGTTTTCATTCTACAATGTGTGAGGCCTTCCAACTTTTGGTGGATTTGTCTGAGTTTCAAGGCAGTTCTTAAGGATCGGTGTGATCGCGAACAGGGAAGTTGCATCCTTCAGTACACGTGACGACCCAACTGTGACAATCCATTAGTTATTGGATCAGATATCGTTTGTCTCTCTGGGTCGCCCTCTCTGGAAAAAATCACAACTGTCCATCTCCCACCCAATCCTACTATAGGACACTCAATTTAGCTACAGAAAGAGAGGATGAACCCAACTCGGAAGGCAAATTCGTCTTTGGTGGTCTTGAGTGTTGTCCTCTGAGGTGCAACTCCAAAAAAAAATAATTCATGATCAAATTCAAAAATGCAAATCATTATCCCATAAAATCTAAAGGGTCTTTCCTCACAAGCATCTTCGATTGAAACTGGGCGAAGTTAGTGTAGGAATTTTAATCTCCTGGTTATTGAAAATTGACCATAAACTAGGATGTGGGAATTTGTCACTAATAGCAGTTTGGCGAGTATTACCTCGGGAGAAGAGCTCAATAAATAACTCATATTTCAGAACTATAAATGAACTATCTGCTCTGTAAGGTCTCATTGGATCACATTTCAAAAAACAAACTCTTTCTCATAATTGCCGAGAAGAAAGTGACCACACAAGTTGATGAACCGGAGATACATCTTATATTGCTCCTCAAATCATTACGCATATCCTTGAGACCGGTTCAAAATTCTGTAATGCCCCACTCTCTCATGGGTGTTCATTCCCCTCGATGTTTTTTTATATTTAGGCAAGCTTTTCCGTTCTTAGATTTGAACGGTAGAAGAGACCACTATCGTCTCTTGCTCACCGATGGACATCAGATCGATAAAAACAATTGCTGAACCATGATTAATAAAAAGAGAACTAACGTTTGGAAAAAAATGATAAAGCATTCAAAAACATGTAAACCACCAAGGACTCAACATGAGCGACAGCAAAGTGTCTCGTTATGTTCCGAAATTGAATCCTTTGTCCCTGATATAATGAACTTCCTTAGTGTTTTACCTTGCTCCATCCTCAACTGAGCATCATCGTTCAGCCAGGAAATACAACGCTTTTCCGTTAAGCTTGGCTCCCACAGAGAAATCATGACATTTATATTGGCTTCACGCTTTAACAGGTCAATCTAAGCTCTCGAATGTGAACGGGTTCATCGTTTTCAAAATGGTCCCACACAGTGCTGGTGCGTTTAGACTGTTGGTACCTTGTTGGTTGGCTAGTTGCCCCAGTGCATTCGTTAGAAGCAAATCCGTGACCAGGCGAATTGGTTGGACACAAAGCCGCAAAAAAGCTTTTTGAGTCCGGAAGGAAAATACGGAAGTTGCCTGGTCACGCCAGAGATGAGCATACTAAGTCGAATAAGGTGCAATGATCGGATTTTTTTAAGAGTCAAAAGGTTAGACAAAAACATGCGAAAAAGAGCGGCATTTCGGTTCATTTTATTAAGGCACTTGGTAGAATTTTTCTAATCAAATTAAGGGAAGTCTACGCTCATATTTGGAATTGTCCATCCGGAAGAGCAAAGGGTAGTCTACCACTTGGAGAGTTCAAGTTCTTACCGTGGTTCGGTGGCAAGGTGGCTTATTAGAATTTGATCCTGTTTCTCGTGTTATTGCTCATCTCCTCACTAATATCACGCCATGCATTATTTTGGAGCAGGTGAGTGAGAACAATCAACATTGGATCCAACCTCGAAATCCGAGGGGGTCATCACCTTGATCAAAAGAGACAGACAGTCAAACACTATCCATACTAAACACTAAATCTCGACCGGGACAATAATTTTTCACTAATTTTTAAGAGCATGTTGTTTCTCCTCAGACACTTTTTGGAAGATTTCAGATTTGAAATTGCGTTTTTAACTATCATTAAAGCGACCACATGAAGGGTACATGTATGACTGTATGCAAGGATTTTCGGTATATGTGACAAAATCTTATGTCTTTAACGGGTTTATATCCGCACCAAGACTATTTCTTATTTGTAGCCTCGGCCACCCGAGAGCACTTTTTACGTAGTGGTCCGTCTTATTTGTGGGCAGGATTTCTCGAATCCAATGAGCTTTGATTTTGCACCCTGTGGAGTGGAAAACACAAAAGTGCTTACCAATAGGTCGTCGTCGTCGTCGTGGTCGAAATTAGAGTACAATAGAGGACCCATAAAGGGACACGTCAGAATTTTGGTCAAAATTTACGGCTTTCCCTTTAATGACTGATAATGGGAATTCCAGAGCCTGGTCTAAAGTATTTTTCATTAAACAGGGCATCATCACAAGTACTGTACAGTGAACTTGATCAGATGCTCTTGTGAACAAATTTACTTTAGACGCAACTTATATTCTAGTCAAAAATAGATTTAATGGCGATGATCTAATGACCAGAATTTGGTTTCCAGAAAAATTGAACATGTGCGGAAGACTTGAAAAGCACACCGGACAGATAAATGATAACCACCTTGCTGGTGTGTTTCCATTATGTTGGTCATCATTATTATCATCATTCTTCAGCAAACTCGTGCTACTGTTCAGTACTCCACTCACTCTTACCCACAAAGGGCTCTTCGGCCATCCATTGAATCCAGGGGAGGCCATTAAAGTGAGAAGACCAGATAGAAAAGCTTCATCGAGCTGGTTACACCATACAAGAGGATCAATGCACATATTCAGTATACTACCACCTACAAATTAAGGACCATCTCCACAGAAGCTGTGATCGCTCTATTCTAATCGGGGATTAGCACGCAAGAGCCCCAAATTCGGCAGTGCCGGTCACAACGACAAAGATGATCTCATTTGTGGCCCGTCAATGTAGCCGAGATGTCATCAAAGATTCAGGGATATTCCACTCACACCTGCAGAGACAGTCATTGGAGTCCTCAGCTCAAAATGGGATTGCTTCTTTGTTTACTTGTCATTAAGTTCAATTTGTCATTCCCGAGTGAGAATAATTCAATCATGCTTGGTGGGAGATCCTCAGAAGTCGACTTAAAAATGTTTTTTTTTATTGAACAAATTCAGAATCAAGACAAATGATGGTTATTTCATTTTGTGATTGTGAGTGTTGTTGTTTTCAACTGTGAAATGGGCGAAATTTATGACTATGATATTAAACTCTTTCCTTTTGGCTTCAAAGCCGACTTCAAATTTTGGCCAATTAGTCGTTTTCATTTAGAATAATCGAGATACAACGTTTGCAAAGCACGAGCCAAGGAGAGATCAATTAAAACCATGACATCTCCATGAGATCAAATCAGACCGTTGCCAACTATTGCATGGTAAAGATAAGTGAGGATGGCAAGGCACTGGAGATGCTCTGGAGTTGGAGTCATCATACCCCATTATCAGATGGATCCCAATGTGCCTAGAACCATTAACTTTGGTCCTTGCGTCACCCACTAGCCACATCCCCTTATAATAAACTTTTGTTCAAAGGTGAACATCAATGGACGGCAGGGTGATATCAATACAATTTTTCTACCCCCTCATCAATGCAACTTAAGTGAGCGAATTGTTCCTCTACATTTATTAAAGCCCGACAGACTATAATCAGAAGTACAGTAGCCCACTACCATATCCCACAAGTTATGTACGTTTGACAATACCACGGACAACTTAACTTCGAACACATGATTCTTTTCATGCAGCAGTTCCTTCCTAACATGTGTCAAAATTGTTTATCTGGATGGAGTATGGGTCTAATTAGCATTGGATGGCCGGCACGAGCTTATTCAGGGGCATCACTACTACGATCATCATTATTATCTCCATCATAAGGACTACCTTGATCATTACCGGATATTGAAGTGTCGGAAGAAGCGCACTGCGATATCAATGCGTCACAATGACTGTACAAGAGAGTTAGAGAGCCCCTGGCGCGTCCATGACGTCTTTGAGCTCTTTCTTAAGCTCATTTTCACCTTCAATTCAGGACACATTCCGAACAATTAAGATCAAGCCTTCATGAATCGCAATCATCGTATCGATGTCCAATGTGTCTCGACATTATGGTGTTTTGCTTTATGATGGTTTGCAGACGTTCTGATGACCAGGTGTTGAATTCCCTAGCCTTTCCCTAGAGCTCATCCTCATTTGATCACCGAGCGTGACAGCGAAATCGAAACAAAGCCTCTCTCTCCCGTTCTTTCTGTACTCGTGAGTGACTGCAAGGAAGCATTGACACAAGCTCAAACAGAGGGGGGGGGGGACGAGCAGTATAATATACATGGCTTCAACCACTATTGCAGAGCAAGGAAGCAAGCCAAAACCTTCACTACAATGTCTACACAAGAGTAATTCGTACAGTTGGAAGTAAACTTAGCACAAATACCAAAATTTTATTTGGCCTTCATTTCCATGGATCTTTAATGGGATGTTTGTTGACGATTTTTGATGAACTTAAAAGAGGGAAACATTCAAATACTCTTAAGCAACGATCAAACGGTCATTCAGGGATTTACTTTTGGAACCAATTGTATTCATGACCAAAAGACTTGACCATATCAATAATGTATTGCACCTTATCACGAAAAACGAGACGAATCGCGGGAATGGAACAATGGATCAATAATAGTTCCAAACGCTACTGCCATGATCGGTATTAGGGAGTACAATTTTTTTTCTGACATTCCAAAATGCCAAAAGGTTTGAGTTGTGAGTTCATTTTTGTTTTCAGGTTAACGAATTTAGCGCTCTGACTGTCGTTCCGATTGGAACATAATTATGGGGTCATTTACGAAAACCAATGCTCCCTCACGCTCATTAGCCAAAGATGACTAATTTGATGCATTAGGTGGACCCCTTTGGGGCCCCCTCCCTCGTCTCCTAATAACAAGATTATCGCCCTAAAAGCAGGGATCTAACCCCTTTTTGCCTTTTGGGGGAGGAACGAAAGATCGGGGTTGGTTCATAGTAGCACATGCTACGGAGAAAAACGAAGAAACACATGGCCTTACAAACCCAGGAGGTGAGTTTAATGCATTGCCCTTACATACCATACAGCTAAAGGGCAAAGGCTCGTAAGCCAATTAAGGCACTCTAATGCTTCCTCACGTTAGCTGAACCCATGTACTTGGAAAAATCTCTGCCAAAGAGTATTATTTGGAAACATAAGACCGCATCATCCATATCATGTAAATATCCGAAAAGGCTCTTTAAATGTATTTCCTCGGTGCTGCTAAATTTCAGGGACCTCCATGGTTTTTGCTCCGACACTCGCGATCATCGAACAACGAACAGATTTGGCCCTCGAACAAAGCCCGTCGCTTCGAGCAGGTGTTAATAGATTCAATCACTGACCAAAGACAGATTCATGTTAAACCCCCATAAAATTCAAATGAGCGACACTACCTGTCAGAGATCCTTCCGATATATCCACCGTAGGACATCAGAAGATTCATCCATCTCTTCTATCAACCATTAGGAGTCTCTCCATCGGACTGCCATGGTTCTATTTCCGACCGGTCGAGAACGCCGCGATTGTCCCTTGACATTTTTGCTCAACCGCCATCATCGAGGGATGAGACGGCGAAAAGTGTCGGGGAAAAGTAATGACCACACCGCTCATGACAAAGTGTATGTAGGGGGGAAACCCTCGAGACCAGGGGGTTGGAAAGCTCAATGAAAATGACTTAGTTCAATATGGATTTGCGACGAGTGAAGAGCTTCAAGGCCACAAATTTGGTCAAGAAGCCGAAGAAGATGGCTTTTACCATAAAAGAGCTGCTTTCGGATCGAAAAGAGTCGCTTTATATGCGAAGACTCAAACTCCATATGCAATATCAAATTTTGAGAGGTAAGCCAAAATATCGAAGAGGGGGGTCTTACCTAGAATCATAATTGTTAAAGTATGTAACAGAGGAAACCTGGGAATATAACGGTGTTGTTGCATTTTTACCTGGCAGTTATGGCTCTGATGGATTTGATCACTTTTATAAACGGTTGTAAGAGAATCTGCGGTCACGGCAGCTTCAGTGACAGCTTCGTCAACACATAGCCTAATGGGCAAGCCCATTCACCGATCTGTGAGCTCATCCAAACGTCGTCAAACTAAAGCCTTTACGTCAAACAAGGTAGAGAACGGTGGACTGGAAGTAGAAGAAGTACTTGGATGTCTGGTAAGCCTGAGGTGCAAGAGGGGAGAAGTACGAGGAGAAGCGGCAAGTGCATGGTTGCCCTGAACGGCGTCAAACGACGTAGAGAACGGTTGACATAGAAGAACAAGAAAGAAGTGCGAGGGGAAGCGCCAGCAGCAGTGAAGGACTCACGACTAAGAGAGAGTGTGCAACTAAAGCGATGGCAGGTTTGGAAGCAACAAAAGCTGGCTTGCCCTGAGCTGAGACATCAACGTGTTTCTCTCAAGCCACCTAAGTAGTTCTCTTGTCTACTCCCAAGGAGCGAGCTCGGGGTGAGGCCTTAGTGGCTTCAAAGGTGATTGAGGTAGAGATGCCTCTAGCTATCCCTCTCTCCTTACGCACAAAAGCTGCCGTGACCACAGATTCTCTGACAGCCGTTTATAGATCACTTTTGATTGGTGTTTAGTTATAGGTCCGAACTGTATTATGAAAGCCATGACCCAAATGAAGCACAAGCAACTCAACGCACCGAAAATCCATTTGAATTTAGGCGCAATCATAATCGGCGAGTCACTAAATTGTTATATGCAAGTATGTGAGCCGGTGAAGTACCGGCTGCTTCGTATTGTAGAGAGAACCTATCAAACTAAACTCTTCCAGCAATCACTAAAATTCAAATCAAAAGAGAATGAATATACAATCACGTGCACTTGTTTAAGAGTACTTTTGAAGAAATTTCTGAATGCACATGTGTTGAAGGAGCTGACAAAAAGAATTAAGTCAAACATCAAAGGTGACTTTTAAGGGAGTTGCACTTGCAAACACGAGCACTATGGCCAATTTGAATGTGATTGGGACAAATGAAGTAAAGAAAAAGCGTTTTCAACTTCAGCCATAGGAAGAATCTAGAGGCACGAGATGTCACAACAATGCGTCTCTAGAGGAACCTAAAGAAACTTATGGGCTCCTATCAGCTTCTTTAGAAGAATAAAACTGAACTAAGGTTTTGGATGATTTAAAAGAGCTATTTGTTTGATCCTTGATAAAGCTGACTAGATTTTTATCTCAATATTTGTGCTGGAATGGTGGCGGAAAAAAGCGAGATACGGGAAAACTAAGAGCTAACTGTTTTGAACATGACGCTAGTACCTAGAGGTATTTTTGGGGGGTCTCTTTCGTGACTGATGAGATTTTTTAACAAGTATCAAAAACACTAAGATTAACAACGCAATCAATGTTTATTCAAACCTAAGATAAACCTTTAGACAACGACTGGTCGGTCCTCAGTCACACTTACAGTCAACTAGCTGACTAACAACTTTAAATTCCGTTTCTAGTGCTGCCAATTTTGGAACCGGATTACCAATTTTACAGGATCTCTTTACACTTGGAAACTTTTTGGGGAATAAAAGCGTGTGAATAAATAATACGTTCATTCGTAAATTTTGAAGGTAACCTTTTCAAAATGAAATCAATTTAGATCACTATATTAAACGAGACTACTGGAGGCTTTGTTATGGCTGTACCTGTGGTCATTTGGCTTGCATTATGATTAGGTGGCCTCACTGAGCGATTGGTTTTGAGCACGTGAGGCTTGGAAATGTGGGAGTTGCTGTCGGGGCGTTCTCTTCGTTGAAACCTTCACGAGTGGTCTCAAAACTCGCCCTCTCCTCATCTAATCATCTCATCCTCGCACCTCAATCGTCCCGAATTACTCCCACTCGGACCCGCCCCGGCTCATCCTTGTCTTGATCGGTAACCTTCTTAAGTACGTTCAAAGCGATTAGGACTTTCTGTTTCTTAGGAAGACACACGCTTCAAGAACTATGACAACTTCTTGAACTTAATGTCACTTGCATTGCGGTCGCTTGAAGTCGATCAAATCCGGAAGGATCTAAATCCTAGGCTAAATCGGATTGAATGCCATAACTGAACATTAAACCATAACCTTTTTCACGAACGGCAAACCTGGATTTAAACCTTGGACCTAAAAGGCCACAAGATAATTTGCGAAAGAATTTGGATGATCGTGATGTCCCACCTTCATGTCAGGAGAGGGGAGGTCCAATCCATGGAACAATAATTTCTTGTTGCATAACCTTTGTTCCCGTTGTAGCGGGACGATGATTGTGGTACTAGATGTTTGAACTAACCTTCTCACCATAAAAGTGGCGGCTGATAAAGTAACTTTTAATGTTGCACATCTTGCCGCAGGATTGAATGGTCCAACATTTTAATGCCCGTAGCAAGGTGGAAAATTTATATTATTAATTAAAGGAGGTCGGAAAAATGGACCCAAATCTGCTTTGCTATCAGGGGAATTCGACCAGGCCAAATGAGCATATTTCCGCTAATTGGCATGTTCACCGTAAAAACGCTTTCTTTCGTTTTCCATGATTCAATGACATATTTTTTTCAAATCTTTCCTGGTTTCGTCGCGGCAGTTAGGTTACTTCAGAAGAGAATGAAAGCACCTCTAGAATCTTCAAAAGAATATTTCTCACTAGCAGAGAACTTACAACCAGAATTGAGGACATGTTTTGGTCTGTCCATGTCAAACAATGTTTTTTGCCATTGTCTACGCACCATGATAAGCCTTAATTATATTGTGACAAATAAAATTGCTCACTGTTCAAGCAATGAGCAAGATTTAGGTGTTAAAACTCGCATTTTTGACGGACAAATTGTTACATAGTCGGTGCTGCCATCTTGACTAGGAATTCAATATTAGAATTGGTAGAATGTTAGAAATTCTACTTTTAAGTGCTGTGTAGACTTACATTCAATAGCTTAGCTTGAGATCAAGAAAACTGTCGCCTTTGTAAATCAGTTTCATGATGTGATGTTACTGAGGTGCATAGAGTTGGTAGTATTGCAGTTAATGTCTCGTGCCTTTCGAAAAATCTGATTGTGGGAGGTTTTCTGACCCAAAAACCTTAACAATGAACAATATCGCCACACCAAGGCCTAAAACCGAACTCGAAACCCTTCAATGCCACACAACGTTATGGGGAAAAAAAGAAGAGGCTGCAAAGGTTTTGGAATAATGTTTTTCGAAGTTGCGTGCCCATTCAGTGTCGATGCGAACATTTAACCAAGTTTTTTAAATTTTCCCTCTTTCAATTATGTTCATTTATTTCAGCTCAAATCATCATGTCCAATCCACAATTTGCCTCTTCATTTTTTGACTTCAACTGGAACCAACCTTCGGGAGGATTACCTAATCAGGCCTCACTGATGGCTCCTTACCCAGGCTATGATTATAATCACTACTTCAACAGTAGTATGATGATGCCCGGGTCTGGATCCCCGCTCCTCCTGGATTTACCTGGTAGTTTCTGTCCTCCCATGGGTCCTACTCCTCCACCGTTGGATTATAGTCAATTTTATACGAACGGTCTGCCTAATCATTTCGCTCAAATATTTGTCCCTTCAACGCACGCAAATACCCCGGCTTCGTTCTCAGGCGGTATGACGATGGATCCTTTTGAGATGAAGAATTCTGGTCCCGTAATTTTTGATCCTCGAATTTTGAGTTGTGAGGGCGGAATCAAAGCCGAGTCCAAGGACAGCTTAGTGCCGGCAAAGACCCGCCGGTCGTCTGTCTCGGATGTTTCCTTCTACGATTCGAGTGAGGCTGGCGATACGCCGCCAGCCCTATTTAAATCGCACAAATCTGGGAAACTCCATTATTGTGGTCAAGAAGGCTGCGACTACAAGACAGACCGGAAGAATAATCTCTTCAGACATGCCCGCACGATGCACGGCTTTCTCGAGAACGGACGACTCCAGCCATGTTGCGGACACACCTTCCACACTAAAACTCAATACCGCCAGCACATTAGAGCTTGCCATTCGGATGGTTATAAATGCTCTTGGGGAGGGTGTCCTAAAGTGTTCCCACGTAAAGCTCTCTTAATGAGACATTTTAAAATCCACACCGGGGAGAAAGCGTTCTTCTGCACCGAACCCGATTGTGCTTATACAACAAATCACAAGTCAAATCTCGATCGTCACATCAATATTCACCAAAAGCGAGGCTTGTCCTCATCACCCAGACCCTCACCCGGAGGCATGCCTTGTATTAGCCCCAAAATCGAAATGCTCCCACCCACAAGTTCATCGGATAGTGAAACCACGATTCATCATTTCTCATTCACGGTTCCCGATCCGCATCCTCGCCATGAAGGCGATCCTGATTTTATCGATCATTTGTCGGATAGTCCTCGTAAGGTTGAAGTTCAGCTCTCTTATCCAAAATTGACGAGCATGCCCAGCATTCCGCTCTTGTTTGATGAGGATCCGCCTGAGGGTTTGGAACATCAGTCCATTCTATCGGATATTAACCCATTGGCCAATGACGGCTGAAACCAAGTGAATGATCTCATTGCCTGCATCATCAAGTCTATTCTAGTAACAACATTCATCATTTTTGAATAAATGTCATCCAAGACAAGATTATTTATGAAAGAAATGGCATTCCGTCTCCATGAGACAAAACCCATCATCGATCGATCCAACGCTGTCCCTCCTCAATCTATCTCCGCCACGTCCGTACCTGGTTCATCTTGATTACTCCTTCTTTGAACAACTGTGTCCTTCCTCATGATTTTTGTTTCCTCGTTGTTTTGTGACCTTATCCACCATCAAAACATGATTCGGGTATAATTCGGGCAGCTTAATTTATGGAATAAACTATTCTCGAGTTTCGAGTTTACTACTGTCTTTATCATTATAGATTCAACTTCAAGTTCTTCAGACGATCCCGCTTTTCTTCTCTTTTTTCGCCATCGACTAGTTTTAAGTCATGCTAAAATCGATCTGGAACCCCAGATACGGTAACAATTCCCCCACCACATGATCGCACATCATCCATTCAAGTTTCAATTGAACTTGTTTTTCGCCGTACTCTCACAGAGACAGACCTGTTTTCCCCTAGTCTAATCTCGGGAATTATTACTCGGTCAGTCTGTTCGAAGTAATAAAAAATCAACCAGTGAAATCAATCCGAATTGCGTGTTCAAATGAAGACGCCGTCAAGAGGAGAGTGCCGTTCATCACCCTCCTCCTCGTCGTCGCTTTCTTCTTCTTCCACTTACTTGACCTGCCGAAGTGATCTCAGTGATCTGACTATTGGGACAAGAGTTCGTCCTCCCGGCCGTCCCGCCCCTCCTTTGCCAGTGTATCCACCACCATCATCACGACGACCCTCGTACTCCTTTCGCTGTGCGAGTACGTCGTCGTCTTCTAATAGTTCTTTGGCGTATTATTCTTGTGGAAGTGGTGAACAATATTGGCCGACAGCTGACACGGGATCTTCTCGGCCAAACCAGGATGGTGATTCGGATTATCTAGTGTATTTCCATGAATGTGATTCAATGATGGACATGGAAATTCAAAAAGTCGAAGAGCCCGACGAGAGGTAAAACGGTCTTAGATCTTTTTTGGTTTTGTGTCTTTTGTATGATATAAGATGTTTCCATTCATTTGTTTCTTTATCGTATTGGGCTGTTTTATGATTCGTGGAGTGATATCGCCTCGAGGGTGAATGAATTTCCCTTCTCTAATATCAAGTGGTTTGCTTGTTTCAGCTCGAATCTCAACGAATCTCGTCGTGGTCCTTCGAACAATCGCGATGACGAAATCAGTGAAACTTCATATGAACCCGAGGAGATTAAGCCTTACGCATGTTGTTGGAATCATAAAAAGCCCACCACCCCAGAACAGTAAGATTGAAAAGTTTACTTATGTATTAAGTATACATTTAGGCAGGATGCTTTTGAGTTTAGAAAACCCAATTTCACGGCTACAATGGTAGGTATTTGGAAATTTGATTCCTGGTAACGGACTAGATTTTTTTAATCATACACTAATTTCAGACGGAAGGGCAAGAGATACGCGTGCGTGGCCTTGGTGGCCGTGGTTTGCTTCCTGATTTCGGATATCTCGCTCCATGTTTCGAATTCCACCCAAATCGGATCTCGATCTCCGCAAGATGTCTGTTTGGTGATTCTTCTCCGAGCTTTTGTACAGATTCTCGTTTCACTTATCCTAGGTTGCACCAAACGTCAATTTCCTTGGGGCAAATCTGGCTTTCGAGTCCTACTTATTTTTGTGGTAAGTCGATTACGATCGTTGGAGAGTAAAGTCTAGACATTCGCAATTTTTTCTGTTCTTTTCAGGGTGCTGTGACGACCACTTTGATCATTTCTATTGATATTTCGGGCGACAAAATCCCAAGGCTGAGCTCGAGTCTCGTGTTCATGCTTGTCCCAACCTTCACTTGGATCTTCTCTATGACTCTAGCTTTGTGAGTTGCAAGAACAACTTAATTTTTTCATCAAGTATGTAATCTAAATGGATGTTTTTTCTTCACAGAGAAAGATTCAATGCCTACGTCATCATCAACTTGGTCATGTACATCTTGGCCGCAGTCTTGTTAACTCAGCCTCAAGTTTTGTTTTCTAAGCAACCTGCTCAAGTGGCACCTATTCTGTCCATGGACGTGGGTTTCTCCTGGCCGATATCGGTGGTCCCTTTGAACGTTTTTAACTCGCAGGATGCTTTTGACGTCATTGGAATTCTAGCCACTCTAATGGTAGCCGTTATCACGGGTTATCTCATGGTGTTGATCCATATTTCAAAAGGACAGCATTGGTCAGTGGTGGGCGTTTGGATGGGAGTTGGATCCATTTTTGGATGCGTCTTTTGTAAGAAAAGTGGAAAGCACTAGGTAAACAGAATTGACAAGGAACTTGATGATGTCTGATATTGCAGATTATTGGAATCACATTGGGTTCACCCATTTTCAATGGCCAAGCGCAAATGCCACTCTTGTTGGAGCCTCAGGAATATCAGCTATTTTTGGAACCCTTGGCGCTCTTTTATACCTAATGGTACTTCAGAATGTTACCCCAACCTCAGCGTTACTAATCAGATGCTCGGAATGGGCCATGGTGTACATATTTCAACTCATTTATAGTGAAAAAATATTTAATTTGGGTGACTTGAGTGCCTGTATCCTCATGACTTTAGCCTCCGCCAACATAATATTATCTCTCTGTTGTTTTTAAAGCCAACAATTCAAAAGAAAGGACTGATCTTTTTCACTAAGACATTTGATCACAATTCGGCTGTGATGTTGATACCAAATATACATTAAAAAAAACTCATTGGATAGGTCTGAGTCACCACAGACAAGTAATTTGTCATTTTTTCAATCCCATGCTGCCATTTCTTAAGTCATATTGTGCATTTCTTGTTACCAAAAACAACCAGAAATTCGTTTCAGAAAAGTCATGTGATGTACAGTAAATAAAACACAAACATACGGAAAAGTGGCTTTGCTAACTTTGTTTAGAAGATGCATCTTTAGATTTTAATACACATTATGTACGGACAATAAGCTTTCTAATTCTGCCTTGACACTAATTACTACATTTACTTATTTACATTTAAGTTGCTAAAAGCATGACACTCATCAATCTCCAAAAGATCCTCGTTTCAAGACAAAAAGATAAAGAAGCCTTTATTCTTGCCTTGGATCAGATGCAGATTCGCCACTTTCGGTCAAATTAGGCTCGAAACCTGAAACCTCTGGTGCTAACTGATAATATTTTGTCATTTGTCCTTATCATCTTCTTTGTTTGTCAGGTCAAAAAAATGAGCAAAAACGAGTGAAAAAAAAATTTGAAGACATGTTAAAGCTTATTTTAAATTTTCAGCTTTAATTGGGAGAGGCTCCAGAAGTTAGGATTGTACAGTACTCAGAGAAGGTATGAAAGGTATCTGATACTGTATGTTTTCAAGAGCATTCATGGGCTCTATCCTAACCCAGGATTTGAGATCAGTTGTATCAATTGTAGAGGTTTTACGTGCGTTCTGAGAGCACCTCCAAATCCTAAGGAATCAAGGCTAGTTCAAACAATGAAGTTTGAATTTTCTTCATTCGCTCTTCTTATCGGGCTCATTCAGTTCTACTTGTTGCCTATTTGTCTTCCTCGGGAATATGTAGGAGCTGATCCTCTAACAGCATTTAAGGCAGGATTGGACAAATTTTTGAATACTATTCCTGACCAACCCACTATTCAAGGGTTGTACAGATCTGCCAACAGTAACTCATTGGTAGATCAAATTTCATATAAACATTAATTATTGAAACTATAATAATGATTAACTCTCTTTACAGGGAATCCCATTCCTTGTAGCGGTATTGAAAGCTTATTGAAACATAACCACTACGATTTTGTACTAGAAACAAATTTCTTTAGGTGGATTTTTGCAATTCTACTCGCTTGAAACTTCAAAAGTAACCCCATCAGTGATGGGCCATCAGGTAAGGGTGCAAATTTTAGGCAAACAAACTTTCATATCCAACAACAACTAAAAGACGGCATGAAATAGAAACTATATTATTAAATAAAGGACGAAAGATTTGGAAGAAATGCTTAGAACAAGCATTGTCTGCTTCTTTTCTATCAAGAATCCATTAGGAAAGGGTTTTTAGTAGTTAATTTTTGAGAAAGGAAGGAAGGTTTGGCGAACCAAAGCAATCAAAAACAGTTTTCCTTATTCTTTAGGTCAAAAGAAAACTTGTTTTTATGCACTCTATTCACAAGCTTTATTGGAACAAAATCCCTCAAAGGTTATTTTCGCAATTACTACTAAACACTAAATTATGGGTGTAGATTCCAGATAAGCAAAGTGTTTATGCCATTTTTTGACCATTTTTGATACAACAAAAAACTTTTTAGATATGTTTTTTGACCATCATTGAAAAGCCAAAAAAACATATCGCAGCAATCAATGGAGTATGGATTTTAAATCTCAAACAACACAAGTAGAATTTTTTCGATTAAATTAAATGAGACAATTTCAATTTTAAAGGCTCATATGCTATGTTGTTTGCCATTTCCGAGTTTGGGGTTTGAAGCCAATATGAACTGTTACCTTCAAATTGCTCGAGAAGCGATAGGGACGAACAATCCCTCATATGGGATAAATATGAAATGCGCAAGCAGGGTCAATGAGAAAATGCATATAAATATTATCAGTAGGGACAGAAAGTTTAGACGAATAAAACTGTCAAAGTAAACGAATAAAAGACGAATAAAAGTTCCTATAAAACGAAAAAAAACGGGGAAAAAATGTTTCTAAGACGTAAATATCGAATCAATTTCCCAAAAAGGCGAATGAAACTGTTTTATAAGAAAGAAGACAAATTAAGTGCCAGTACAGGCGAAAAAGACTTAAAACTGCGCCCACAAAATAGACGGTACCGGGGAAAAATCTGTCTGCATGTGAAAACACGGCGACATTTAGAAAATTTAAAAAAGGAACTAATTAATGGGCAAGATATTTTTGGTAGTACATTTGTCAAATAAAAACTAAGAGTTCAAAAATGTCTCTTTTTAAGGAGCGTTTTCTGTAGATCTGAAGTCCGATATGAGCATAAGTTAATTTGTAAGTGTGGATTGTATTTTGTTGGTGCAAAACCGCAACTGACAATCAGATTGTTACTTTGCCATAAGCTTTGGCGTTGAACTTTCTTGGAAGTTATTATTTGCTTGGAAAATTGAAAACAACGTTTAATGAGCTTGAAATCCAAGAAAATCCAAGTTTTTGGCCAATTAAACGAGAAAAGACGAATAAAATTGCCCGATTAGATGAAAAAGACGAATAAAATCCAAATTAAACGAAAAAAAATTCGCGACGATTAAAGGTAAAAAAGACGAAAAAAAGATGAATAAAGACGAATAACTTTATTCGTCTAAAGTTCCTGTCCCTAATTATCAGACTCACTATTTTTTCATGAAACCCCCTAAACCAGGGGTCGGCAACCGGTGGGCGGCGGCCCAAATGTGGGCCCAAGGGTGGTTGTTAGTGGACCCAAGAGCTATGGAGAAAGTCCAAAATAGTGGGTCCGAGAGCCATCCATAATACTGTACTTAAGGCCCAAAGCTCTTTGATCGCTAATTTGGGGGCTCCTGAACCTACCAATGCCTGTTTGGTGGGCCCCAGACAACACGAATCAAATTTTGTGGGTCTTGACCCAAAAATGGTTGCCGACCCCTGCCCTAAACCAAACATGAGGGCAATCAACTCCCCATAAAGTGAACACGATTTGCAACAGCAATGTTTTGCTCGTAGAATGGAGAAGTTTTTTATACCGAAGTAACAAATTGGTTCACCAGCAATGGTCACCTACGGAAAGGTTCACTTAATGGGGTACTCACTTAATAGAGACCAAAAACAAAATTATTTTGAATTTCAAAGCACCGATCTCCAGCCCCTCTAGTTATGAAACATCAAGATTAAAAAGGGATGCTCACTTTCGACTTTTCCTGAGCTTTTGCTGATTTGCATTGCTAAGATTGCCAAATCTTGTTTTACAGTCATCTCTGGACATTGGAAAGGGCACAAAGTGCGTAATTGGACACCCTTTCACTTAGATTCACCATCTGAAGGAAATCTGATCGAGGAAGCGGTTGAACAAAGAAACTATTAGGTAACCAGAAATTCGGAAAGCTGCCAGTATTTGTGCTTTCTGAAGTTACGACTGAGAACATCATGTGAAGATTTTTTAACTCTATTTAACTTGAAAACGCCGAATGCAATACCTTAAGAAATGAAAAAACCTTTTAATACTTGAAACGTTCGTGACACTTTTGGTATTTACAGGAATGCAAAAGCATTGCAAAAATCTCAGCTGTTACAATTTTGGGGTAATTTGAATGACATTTTTCGAAATTCATAGTGTTTGTCCTTGAGGAATTTGAAATGCCAAGATCACTAATCTGAACTGAGGCGAAGCATTTCCGAGTTTCTTGGCGAACTTTCTTTCAATCAGAGTGCACCTTATTATTCGCTTATGAACGTTTGCAAGAAGCATGGGTGTTTTGAACAACTTGATAGGAAGTGAAAAATATCTCTTGCACAGTTTCAACAATTCAGAAACTGAAGTTTGATTCTTAAGCAATAATCTGACTAGACCAAAAGTGAAAAAAACTCATCTCACAAATGTACTTGCTCCTAAGAGTTGACCCTATTTCTACCAGAATTTACAGCCAAAACCCGTGGAAAAAGCCAGGCGCGCTTGTCAAGGAAAAATAGAATGCAGCCTGTCCCCAAAAAATCAGTTTGACTTTTCGAGCTAATACAGGGCTACCAAGCTATCAAAGTATCAACTTTCTCGTAAAAATAAATCTAACACTTTCTTTTTCATCCGTCTTATTCAGGAAAGCCGACATCGTTCTTGTTTCTAGATTTTTAAGTGTAATTTCACTTCACTTCACACAATCTTCATCAAATTTAACCTCAAAATTTTGAAAGAGTGAAAGTAGATGAAAAAGGTCACAAATAAAAACAAAAAAGGTACAAGAATAAAGAAGCAACGTAAATTTATCGCGTTAAAAGGCTGCACGTTAAAAGGGACCCATTTACCTCAACCCTGATGGATTGACTTTTACTCTAAGGATGGCTCAAGCCAGGATTAATTTTGAAATACACCTTGGGTGCAATCAGTACAATGAAAATTTCATGGGAAAAGATATTTGTTGCGAAAGCCTAACATTTTAGTAAAATGGCAGAACCTAATGTGCATTTATGAAATTGGGATTACTCCCATGGTTTAAGGATATTTTGAATATACTCAAGCTTTTACATCATGATAAAAGTATTGTTCAGGAGAAAGTACTGTTTTTTTGAAGGGTTTTGAGCTCAAAATCTTCACATTAAGTTTGGTAGTACACATTTTCCAGGTTTACCTAAATACAGATACAGTCAACTTCGGATATAAGGGACCCGGATATAAGGGATTTTCACTTATAAGGGACTGTTTTGGAAGGTCCGGATGATCGATTTCCATGCAATTTCGGTCGGATATAAGGGACAGTCGGATATAAGGGGCGAATTTCGGTGGTCCCGCCGGGTCCCTTATATCCGAAGTTGACTGTATAAAACATTCCAGTTCTATATCTAGTCTCTCATATGGTTGAAGTCAAATGTGAACACATTATTCGGGACATGCTCTGCCGCCATGACGATGGTAGAGTACATCACCGCACCACAAACAGAGGTAGCGGTGCTCGAATCACCTAAAAAGACACCCAGTGGGGATTTGATGCCTGACTCGCTTGAACCTTGTCTGTCTGCCCTGACTCGGCTTCTGAAAAAATTGACGCGGGAAGGAACGGTGTGAACATTAGGGATGTATTGGCCACTCATTCGCAACACTAGACTATCGGATTCGAATCCAAATAATCAACACATATCACCTACCGATCCCATAGAATTTATAGTTGCAATCTACGTCCAATTAATTATATAAAGCTTGTGTCCTTCCTTACAATCGTTGCCTTGGCGATTGAATAAAAACCGGATTATTGGCTAAACATCATCCTATCACTAGCGATTAATATGAGCTCAAAGAGGCGGATGACGAAACGGAGGCTAGCAAAGCATAGCATCGGATAGAGAAGAAGCAAAACATGATTCATGGTGCATTGATCATATACTCGGGCGTCTCACTCAAACTAAACTAAAGTTGAACCGAGGATAACAATTTCTCAGTCTTAAAACAGTTCACAAGAATCAAGCTTCCGGTGGGAGTTAGCAACGACTGTCAGTCGAAGAGAGCATTTGTGGATGGTCAAATTTTTATTTAGACCCAAACCATCATGGTAACGGACAACAGAGTGGTCATGAAATTCGTGTTCTTATTGACATTTGGAGGTTTTGTCGGCCTTGTTAATGCAACCGATGAAGATTTCTTCTGTGAATGCACCCATGACAAGAAAATGGTGGTTTCATTTCCATCAGAGCCCATAGACAAACAATTCTCTTGTCCGGATAAGGTTTCCACCCCCACAATCAATCAAGCCTGGTTTGGTTTGGAATCGGTGGCCATTTGCCAAAAGTCTTGCAAGGATGAGCCGTTGCCATATTGGATCAATGTCACCAACGAGTTACAAAAGATTTGTTCCTCGGAATTGGGATGCAACACCAAACTGGAGGAGTTCCCAAGTCTGACGGAAGTCCAAGATACCGGCAACAAGTTTTGGTACATCTGCTTTGAGTGCCCAAATGATCATTCTATGAAAGAGACGACTTCAATTTGTCGAAAACATAAAAGACCGGCTCGAAGTGAGACTCGGGATAGTTTCAGCTTCTATCCTCGTCATAAGGACGTCACCGAAGGCCCTATCGAGGATTTCCACGAAATCCAGTCCGCTCGTGAAATGAGGAAGTTCCAAGAACTAAGCCAAGCAGAAAAGACTAAATTTGGTTTAAAACTCTTAAAAGCGAAATTGGCCGGCTCAATCCCAGGGCAAAAGGTTGAAGGTCGCATTTTCAAGAGACCACAAGAGCTTCTGGAGGAATTCTTAAGGAAATCCGAACACACACTGGGATTGCTGAGCGGGGCTCTCCAGCCGAATGAGACCATTGACGTAGATTTCGATTCTGTGGGATCCTTCTCCATCCTTCGTCGTGACAATCAACAATATGGTGTGAATGTATTTCATTCATTTAAAGATGTCAACTTGCCAGATCAACCCAGCCTCAGAACCCAAGATAATTCTCTACTAGCCGGCGTGATCAAATACAATAACTCAATTGTAAAAGAGATCAGCAACACGGGTAACATAGCAGCTCTGCAAAGCATTGCCATTTTTGACTCGAACGGGAACGTAGTGAACCAAAATTTGAAACAGGCTATCACTCTTCACTTCAAGCAAGCGAAGCATGCACCCATTGAAGGTCAGACGACGATTGAACCCCATTGTGTGTTTTGGAACTTTCAAACTTCGAATTGGTCCGATGATGGCTGTCAAACCACACACAACTCCGAGGGAATCACCACATGCACTTGTGATCATTTGACTAATTTTGCAGTCATTTTGAATATCATCGACTTGGACGACGCTACCACGGAAGTTCTCAGACTTCTCACTCTTATCGGGTGTGCGCTTTCAGCGGTCGGATTGATTGGAACCATGTTCTTCTTCCGAACCCTGAACAGCAATGAATATAACGACCGTGTTCGGATTAACGAACAATTTTGTGGCAACTTGCTCGTTGTGCAGATCCTGATATTCTTTGGCATGGATCAAACGGATTATCCCTTGGTTTGCAAGGCTGTTGCTCTGGGGCTTCAATACTTTCTCCTGGTATCCTTCGCTTGGTCTTTGTTCGCTGGCCACCAAATCTACGTGTTGTTGATAGAAGTCTTCGAATCCGAAGCTAAGCGCATGAAGCAATACTTTGGATTAGGATATGGTATTCCATTTGTCTTGATAATGATATCCCTCATCGTGGATCATGCGTCCCTGCAAGACCAAACCTACGGGACGGATCAAGCTTGCTGGATGAGTCCCAACCCTTTGTTTTACGTCAACTTTCTCGCGCCAATCTTCTTAGTGACCCTTATAAATGTGGTTATGCTCTCACTGGTCATCGTTAAGGTGTTCCGAATTCATCCCAGACCTCATTTCTACAGCCAGGCCAGGGGATGGCTAAGTTTGGCGCTCTTCTTGGGTGTGACCTGGGTTTTGGGACTCTTGGCCAAAGTTAGTTCAAGCTACTTCCTAGCTGTGACCTTCGCCGTGCTCAATGCTTTCCAAGGATTTCTTATATTCTGCTTTCATGTGGTTTTGGGTTCCAAGTTACGCGATATCGTCAAGCGAAAGATCAAGCTACATTCCGACTTCAGCGATGACTCGAGACGAAATCATACCGTACAAAAATCCAACGAGAGTGGAACCCTGTCTCTGTCATGAAACTACCAAAGTCCCATAAATAATGCTTTAGAGTAGCTCTTTAATAGCTTCTCGAGGCACATTCATCGGAATTGTGCCCTATTAATCTTACCTATCTTACGATAAAATCAAAACTAGTTTCGGAATCTTTATCCCACACCACATGCTAACTTGTTCTTATCTTTGTTATACATACTAGATGTAGAAGGGTTGTCACGAAGAATGATTCTTGCAATCCCTTTTGATGCCAAAAATCCTCTGACCCATTCGAAAAAATAGTCGCATAAAGCCAAATTATGTAACCATTACTGTTTTGCCAAGGAGCCATGGACATCTAACCTGTTTCAAATCTATTAGCCCGAGAGGTAAGATTATCCTTTTGCAATCCAAATCCTCACGATTTATTGGAATTTCGATTGCAACTCTAATAATGAAACTTACCATTGACACAGAACCTCAACAATTGCCAAATATATGAGAACTGTACACTTCAAGTATTTCGCGCGTATTTCGAAATAATTAAATTTGTTATTTCAAGCGCTCAGAAAATGTGCCATCGGAGGTATTTCATATGATATAATTTGCAAGTATGGGTCAGGCCAAGATTTTTCGACCCCGGATCTGGCCCTGTGTTTTCGGATCGGATCGGTTCAGTTCAGTTGGATCCATCTGATCTGGATCGGTGTGAATCAAGATCAATGACAATTTTTAATATGGAATATATTCTGCTTAGATAAATATGTGGTTAAAGAAAAAGTTAAAAAATACTGCGGAAAAAAATGTAAACAGAAATTGTCTAGTAAATTATATCTAAATTTCACGATTCGACTCCTCAGAGGTTGGTTCTGGTTCTGGACGGGTTCCTGGGGTTTTGGATCAAACTCATGACGAGCCGACTTCGAAGCCGAGTTCGCAAACTCAAGCGCAAAAACACTTACCATTCAAAGGCGTGCTTTTTGCGAGCAAATGTTGAATATTATCTATACAGTACATGGCATTCAAAACTTCGAATTTACAAAATATCAAGGGGTGCCAATTGTGAACCACCTCAATATTTATGTTTTCTGGTCCTTTCAATTTTGGAATATGTAAAACTTTTTTAGTTGTTAGACAATTCAATTTCTGGATACTTTGGAAAGCAAAACGATTCGAGACTTCCGAGTAGATCGACCGATACACATCTTAGTTTTTTCCAGAAGATTTTTTCCCCGATTTTGCCGACTCAAAACATTCACCATGAACAGCCAGCAGCCAATGTTTCAAGATTCCTCATTTTTTTGTCGTAGGCTTTGCTATAGTTTATAAAGTAAAGTTGTGTTTTTGTTCTCCATTGATTTATTGTAATTATTTTCCCCCCGTTGTTACTGGATTGCCGTTTAGGCAATAAAGAAAAGGCAAGAAACGTAAAGCAATAAAGACTGACGGAATACTATTTTTGTTGCAAAAACTTAATACAATGTCTACTCCAAACGGCGCTTTAAAATCCGCCGTGATGAAGTACAATGGTTCACATGCACTTTTGCGAAGAAGCCTCCCCATAAAATAGTTCCAATCAAAAGAACATAACATTTGGACCACTTTATAAATGGAATGTCTTGGCTTATGAATTATTGTGACCCTTATATGTAGCTTTTGGGCAAAATTTGATCTCAGTTAGTCAAGCCTTCCAAACCGAAGGCAGGCAAATTTGATAGAAAAAAAGTTAAAAATGAACGTCATATTTTGACAAAAAAAACTTCATGATTTCCTTATATTCAGGGTTGGAAAATGAATTATGTGGTGATTGTTTTTAAGTTAGTAACTTCGATAATGGAGATTGGACCAGTTCTACAAGTATTCGCATGAGCCTTGGAACAAAGTGAACAAAAAGTAAAAAAAAAATGTAAGCAACCTATGTTTAAACTCGTGCACTAGTCCATATTAAACTTTTTACTTTTTACTAAGCTTTTGTCCAAACAAAAGCTGTCGTGCCTTCCCCGAGCTCTCCTTGAGAAGGCCGATGCAATAATTTGGGTCTTTACATCCACCCCTACAAGATTAAGCATTTCATTAATTTTTTCACATAAAGGGACCCGCAACCTCTTGGATGAATTTCAGAGGTTGATCGTTGATGTTTCTATCAGCTCAGCTTTCTGCAAAGCCCATTGGTACTGTTTTGGCTAGCCTGAAGCCACATACCCATAAAGGAACTCTGGAAGGACCCTCTTGTCCCAGATCAAATAAAGCGCATAACACACCACCATGGTCAAAATTCGAGTGTGGCTTAATAAGAATATTGCCAGACCTGAACCCTCAGAACTTTTTTTGTAAAAGCATTTGAAGAAGGAGGCCTGATTATCTCAACCGAACCTGGAGTCGCTAGAAGCATGAAAGATGTACGTTTAGCTCTAAAAGTTGGTTAATATATGTGTCATACTTGATCTGCAAACGAATCAGAACTGGCTGATGAGCATAACTTTTGGACAGAAGGTTGATCAAAAATACAGTGTGAGATAGCAAATCGGTTACAAATAAGGTGAAGTACAAACATGAGCAATTTACTCAAGAACCATGAAGAATGTCAAGCTGTAACTGGGTGAGGCGTTTCAATACTGGCCCACCCTCTATTTCTCAAAGTGGCCCCATCTGTTGCCACCATTGCCTTGAGCCTGAGAGCGCAGCACACCTTGATGATGTGGTTGTCCGACATGACTGCTCACTCCCTCTCCACGGAGGCCTTCAGGGTGTCAAGATTGGCACTATTCTCGACATTGCCCCAGACGCCATAGTCGAAAGGAGCGGCATCCAGGGAAGGAAGATGGCAGCCAGAAGTCTGCAAGATTCTCCATGGTCAGGTCGGCCTGACCTCGGATGCCACATCCATGAGGAAGTTCTGATCGATAATTTTGTTCATGCCACCGCTTCCAGGCTTTCTGCCAGGCTCTCCCCGGTCTCCTTTTTGTTCTTGATGCGGCACACATACTGTCTGGAACAATTCACAATCGACACAATCTTGAGAATGGGCACTTGGGCGTCAAGCAAATTGGACAAACATTGTCTCTTGGCCTCAATCGTGGTTTCCACTGAACGTAACAGAGTGAGCTTGGGCTCTATTGAAAGCTTAAAACCGGAATTATAATTCTGTCTATTGGTAACCTTAAAATCTTATTTAATATTTGAGGTATTCACTGTTAAGGAAATGTAACTAATTTGCTATCGCACACTGTAGTATTTAAGAATGTGTAACCCTCCCATTAAAGTTAGACCAAACAGGCTCAAAAGCACGTGATGATTTTCAGCTTCCTGATAACTGCAGAGTACTGATACCTAGCCAAACTGTTCAACCGATATTTTATTTGGCTTCATCAGACTTGCCCTCATCAGTTTATAAGAACGTAGAATTTTAATCTTTATCTTCCATGCTCTAATTTGCTTGTAAAAGGCAACCATTTTAACTGGTATTTTACAAGCCTGAGAAAAGAAGGTGTTCAATTATTCTCCGCTCAGAGTCATGAACCGATTAAAAAAACTTTGCTGAAACGTTTAAGAATGGTTGTTAAATCCAAATCTTGATTTGTAGGACATTTTGATTACTCAAAGCAAGAATATCGCAAGGTTTCAGTAGGTTTCTTGGCCGAAAGTCCATGTATAAGACGTAAATTTTCTGGTCCAAAAGTCCTTGTATCAGCAGTATATATATTATTTTGCCCGAAAATCTTCGTATCAGAAATAAATTTTCCTTGTCGAACACGGAATTAAACAAAATTATCCATTAAAGCAACTCATTTACAAGGCTTTCTATTTCTATTGTACAGCAAAGTCATTCCGGACATTCCTCATGGCTTGTTGATTTTAAGCTCAAGCAATGGGAATCCCAGGTGCACTAAGAAAAGATGACCGCCCTTTCATACGGTGCAAAACCTTGACGGTCAAAAACTGAGACAGTACCTTTCTGTACTTTGGTTGGGTACTGATGATTCATGATGATCCTCAAGTGGACCAACCGACTGACCAAGACATGCGGTAGTGACTAAGAGTCGCTACATAGATGACCACAGTCTTGATAATTGCCAATCTAGAAAGTCTTTCTATTTGTGTAAGGTGAATGGACGGACGTTGCTTGAAAAGAAGTCGAGGTAATTTTCATGCATACAGTCCCCGCATCTTTCAACAGATAGGATAGAAATGTATAAGAGATAATGACAAGGATGACAATCAGTTTAGGGATTGATAGACCATATCTCTATCCACCCGAGCATATCCAGAAGCTATGATCTCAACCTCTACTAATGCGTCCACACTCCACATGCACGTACTGAAAGTAGCTACCGAACCGAATTCCTGGCCTGCTCTTCTTACTGTATTGTGGATATTTGTGTCTTGGACTTAACACGTACGGTAATGCAACAAAATTGTTCTACTTCGTACTTCTGGCGACGTCAACGGTGTACATCAATTCAGAACTTGGTCTACAATGGTCGACCATCCCGACCGACGTGTCGTCGTCCCCGCTTTGTCGTTTCAAACGATGAAGTGATGGAGCTCAGTTTGTTCAATGTCCTCAGCGAGTGAAGATTGAACCAAACACATTTGCTCAAGAATAACAGAGAGCAGACAAAACAATGGCCAAGAGTTTGATCATTTTGTGCATCCTCATAGCTTGGTCAGAGGCAAATGTGGTTCGGCGATTTAGTTCAGACTCCACGACATTTACTCGCACATCATCGTTTCCATCCAGTTCCACCACTTACACTAGATCTTCGTCGTTACCAGTGGGACAAGTTTACTATAAGCCCTTCTCTAGCTCATCCAGAGGCTCCAGGCAATTAAGCTCCTCCTCGTCTTCGTCGTCATCGTCCTCTTCATCTTCAAGCTCGTCGTCATTTGGAGACTTTGCTCAAAGTGGTGGGGATTTGTTATCCGGAATCTCGAAGGCCTTATCAGGCGCCACTGACACGCTCGACACCATAATTGCGGTAAAGAAGGACACTATCTTGCCTGCCCTTCAGAATGGGATTCGAGCTACGAAAGGGATTATCGACAGTCCCGTCGTGAAACAAGTGATCCAAACTAAGCAAGCCATCGCCAAAAAGGCCATCGAAAAGGGCCCTGAGCTTATTGACACGGCTCAAGCTTTATTTCGCTCAGCTGGAGACTTGTTCCCAACTCTTTTTAGAGCGGGAACTTGTGCTTTAGTTTGTCCATTTCGGCAAACCGAGTTTGAACGTCGGGATTGTCGGAACCGGAATTGTGGCCCCGAATTGACTAGCTCCTCGGGCTCATCATCGACTTCAAGTAGCTCCTCTGGAAGCGATGACACATTTAATGTGTATGGTGATGCGGATTATGATCCCAACAGTCCTTGATGTACAGTACCTTTACAACTAAAGTTGCCATTGTTCTGCTCAATGCTCTCCGAGAAATAAATATTAGCTTGCACTTTACAAGCGAATGCACCTGCTTTGGAAACATTCATTCTTTTGTACGTTACGTGATTGGCAATTAATTTGTTGGCCTAAGGCTACACTAAGCAGTAGAGTTAACCCTCACATCTTAACCTTTCCACTTCAATGTGTCCGCATTGAACCTCTGATTTGATCTGACCATTTTATGTCTTTGCGATTGAAAATGACTATCAGCAACAGACTTTTTGCAAATGTTATGTAATCTGAAATCACGGATTCAAATAGGAGTATTACGACTCTTTAAAAAAAAGAAATCGGTGTTACAAAACCGCTTAACACACAATACTATTGACAGCTTTTCTTTCCGAATCGTGAAGGTGATGGGCATAAAAATATCTAATTAATCATACAAGTATTTATTTGATTGAATACGTAACCAAATCTTGGACAGCAAAATATTCATGAAAAGCATTTCATCCAAGGACTCTCAATGAGGATCAATTTTCATTATTTGGTGTTAGGTTTCAATAGCGCCCTATTTTTTTAACCTGAGGGTCATCCGTGCTTAGTGTCCCATGCCAAACAAACAATTACTTGAAACACAATAATGGCACACTAGTTTTCAAGACATATCAGTTAAAGGAAACCTCTTTAGGAACACTCTTAGCAAGTCTTGATGAAATTGATCGACTTGTTTAGAAATGGATTTTGTATCCAGTGATGGCTCTCCTACTCAAATCACGCACACTCCAGTCTTAAAAATTATTCTAGCTTTAACCGCACATTACAAAGCCTAATATGGACTGAATGGCTTGGACGAAGTAAACAAAATCTTAGGCAAATACCTCAACTTTTCTTATTTTTTTCCCAAAAATATTGCTTCAGTAACTTGTTTTGTCAAAAACTATAGCTAAAACTTATGGGACGTTAATTATGGACTACCCTGCGTAAAAATAACTTCATTGCAAAATCTTCATTCAAATTTTTTTCGGTTGTTAAGAATGTTTTGAAGATATACCAATATATTTCCCAAAAGATCTGACAGTTTTAAAGGTGACTTTCAAAGGTATTATATTTTAGAAAACATAATGGTTGCAATGGTTTTTAGTGAATTTGGTGTGGTTATTTTAGCTAATTTGAAGAGTACACAGAGGTCGGTTAAAAGGCTAACACACATGTGATAAATAACCCCTTTATGCCAAATAATGTGAGAAAAACTTCCAATAAAAAGAAATAATTCGGATAATTAAGTAACATTAGTCCTTATCGCTCGTTGTCTGCTCGTCCTCCAAACAAAATGTCTGCGTGATTGTGAGAAGTAAAATCGCTAGAGGGACCGTACGAACAGGCTACTAGAAATGGTCAATGGTAAGTTGCGCCCTCTGGCAGCAAGACAAATGAGACAGAAACATTGAGATCTAATAAATACTAGAGGGAGTGTAATCGTAAAAACGTGTCGCCCGTCGCCAACTTTTGAGTGGACAAAAGTAAGGGATCATTTGAAATGTGTGACCAGAAAAATGACAACCATGCAATTGATGAATCAAAGGTGGAATTGAGAAAGGTTTTTGGGTCATTTTTTTGCTTTTGCTAGTGGTTACTTTCTTGGAAGAACCAAAGACGTCACTAGGTGACCATGCCTTAGATTTGAATACTACAACTGGGAACTTTTATGCCAATACATTCAATAAGTCACTGATAGGGAGAACACAAATTTAAGCTTTTGCGTTATGTAGGGTTAGTCCAATACATTTATGGACAAAAACTAGCTTGTGGCTTCAAGAACGAGCTTAAAAAAGTTGGTCTTAATTCACATGTTTGGTCACACTAACTGTCCGCTCAACAGTAGAGAGGGCGACATTTTCCTCACATATTCAACACGTTCCACCCCCCCACCCCCCCACCCCCTTTGCCAAATCAGCCTTACTAAAGCTTGCACACTATCTAGTGATTAATAAATGATCTATGACAGAGACTTCAGATTGCGTTCCAGCTACCAAACAGGATTTTTTTCAAATATGATTTCAATGTAGTTAGAGCCAAACAAAGTCAATTGTACAATTTCTATGTCTAAGGCTTAAAATTTTGTCATGTATTTCATAAAGAGCATAGTGAGAGTTTTTTGCAAAAGACCCTAAAAAGAATGAAATGATAATGCCGCCTAGTGCTTTTTTGCAAGGTTTGGGCTGTGCAAAAAAGGGTAAAACTCCCTCTTACTATTTTAACAAACGAAAACTTTAATTAACCAACTTTAAAAACAGGTGGACAATGTACTTTTATGTGGTTTGATACTAAGTGATTTACAAGATAGCCATGAAATTGTTTTTGTCACAATTGAGAGAAAAGGTAAAGTGTGCATGTGCGTAAACACCAGCCAATGCCTTGATAAACTGGTTGAAGCCAAATGGACCAAAATCTCACAACAAACAAACTGTCGACTAAATTGGTTGAGAGTTTCAATGCACAATGAGAACCTATGACTTTCAATGGCTATCAAACAATACATGACCTGAAGGATATGTCGATTGAACTAGCTTCCATGGAGTCAAACAAGTAATGACGAAATTTTTCGATTTCAAAGTTTATTAGTCTTGAAATGGTATGAATAAGACCAGGCATGGCATAAACCAACCAAAAAGAGGGGCTATGACAACGTTTGGGAAGGATGGGAATTGATTTGGATTGCTGATTGCAGTTTTATCATTGTCGATCAATCAAAATAGCTGATACACATTTTTTCGGACAAGATCATATGTTTTGATAGGTGACTTCTGTGAGGATCAGACCCATTTGGCCGATTGGTACGAGTATGATCCACTTCATCAAAATAATTCGATCAACTTTCTAGAGTTAAATTATCATGGTATGTAGTTCAGAATGAATATTTAAAAACACCGAAAAACACTTGTAGTACGGATTAACTCATGGCAACCACCACGAGTTAAATTGTGATTTAGGGCATTTTTCTGATTAAGAGAAGACTTTTCAAAGCAAGGCATGCGAGCAAAAATGGGTACAAAGAAGTTTTGCCACGTACTCGTACACCAAAAGTGTTTTAAGTGAAAGGGATAATTGATCTCGAAAAATTGGACCAAGTCGCCCCATATGAACACACAGTTGACACTATACAATCATAGAATTTGCACGGCATTGGAGACGTGGACTTAGTTCGTCAAGATTGAGATAGAATGCATGAGTGAGTGAGTTCGTGAGTGAGTGGGAAAAGAGCAAAATTCCCAATAATGAAAGACACGTTTTGTCGCTCGCTGAAAACGTCCAATCAGAGTATCAGACGAAAGAACATAAAGAGGTGCGGGTCGTCTTGATTTCTCGTCACTGAAGCGACTGAGTTCACTTGGGCGGAAATCCGGACAAATTTGGCTTGGGTGGCATCAGAGGATCTGCAAGGAAATAAGACAACAATAAGTAATCATTATATCTTACGAGCCAAGAAGTTCAAGCATTTCACTTACTAAAGCCAGCCGTAGAGAATGCCGTGTGCGCTGCTGGAGGCGTGACACCTGCCAACGAAACTGATGACGGAGGTAGAAGAGGATAACCTAGACCAAAGTGGGTGTGCGTGTGAGTATGAACATGTCTCAAGGGAGGTGGAGATCGTGATCTATCCATACTCGAGTTGGCCGATGAAGCACCAGCTGGAGGAGGAGTCGGAGTACTCGGATTTTTTCGGCTCAAAGTTGGAGAGCCCGAAGCCAAGTTTTCCCGTGCTTTGTGGCTGAATTTGTCAGGATTTGGAGATTTTCTTGCTCGCTCTTGCAGCTCGTGTATCTTGTGACTTCCATAGTATTGACTGGCATGCTGTTGAAGCAACTCTAAGGCCTTGGTATTGGAGCTCCTTAGGTCTTCGGCTGATCCCGTTGAGGAAACTGGAGGAAACATGGGTGGACGCAAAAGATCAGAGGGACTTGCCGGTCCAAAAGGAGGTCGCATATGAGGAGGCATGTATGGATTGGCTCCATAAGCAGCCCCAGCAGCACCCAACATCAACGGATTCACGACTCCACTCGCAAGTAAGTGCTCGAAGGGAATACCAGGAAATCCTTGTCTAAGCATTTGAGCTTGCATATAGCCATAGGCTTGAGTGCCTGGCGGAGGTCCTCGAGTCTCCATTGTGGGTTTAGCACCCTCGTCATGAACACTTGGAGGTTTATGATCGTTCTTTCCCGGCTCAGACTTGGCCTCGCGGAATTCCGATTTGACACTCAATGAGCCACCAGGTGACCCTGTGTGCTCCCGCTTCCTTAAATCTTCCGGTGCTCCTCCAGCCATTGGGTGACCTCCCAGATTCATAGGGCGGTGTCCATGCTCTTCCTTGATCCCACCACTGGGTTTACGACTTCGTTCTCGGTTTTCTCGATCCATCTGAACTTTCATTGCTTTTTCTTTTTCAGCTAGTTCTCTCTCAACTTTAGCCTTATAATTGGGATCCATGTTCATCAAAGGCATATGGAGGTTAGGGTCCATACCAGGATGATAAGGTCCCAGTCCATAGGCTTGCATTAACTTTTGATAGTCGAGAGGTCCAGGCTGACCTCGAGATTGTTGTTGCTGTTGCTGTTGTTGTTGTTGTTGTTGTTGTTGTTGATGCTGCTGCTGTTGTTGATGTTGTTGTTTTTCTCGTTCTTTGGACATTGAGCTTGGAGATCCACGGGACAAAGGCCTCATTAAGGAAGGTGCAGCCGAAGACACAGGTACTGTTGGCAACTGAGGAGACAATGCCGCTCTGGCTGAGGGGGGCATTGCATATTGCGAGAGAGCAAAGGGCGCAGCAAATGAAGGTTTGTTGTCTGATGGGTTTGGGGTATTGGCAGTCTTCTTTTTGTCCGTCTCCTCGCCATCATCAGATATGTCGGAATAAGCGGGGCTTTTGACAGGGGGCTGTTGATTGTCTGACTTTTCTGGTGTCTGACCACCATTGCCATGACCAGATTTGGGAGATGAGCCATTTTGAGATCCACTGCGGGGAGGCGACGTCCCTGGGGAGTTCTCCTTCTTCTTTTTAGGCTCTTTCTTCTTACGAAGCTCATCTAATGCCAGATTGGGAGTAGGTTCTGGCATGATGGTGGGTCGAGGTTGGATGGGCTTCAAATTGATGGCCGATGGACCAAGGGGACCTGAGGGAAGCAGCTGTGGAGCAGTGGCTGGAACAATTGGACGAGCGTTGCTGGGTGGCCGTATTACAGACTTAGGCAGCAACGGATTACGAGCATTCAGATCCGTCGCCCGAGCCAAGGGAGATGAAATAGGAATACCACCCATGAGAGAAACGGGCGTGGTGATGGCTGGTCCACCACTTGTCACAGCTCCAGGTACCACTGGTGGAGGTCCGTTCAGTAGAGGTGGTGGAGGCCGACTAGTCATCACGCCTTCGATTGCTGACACTGGAATAGGCTTGGCATCCGGGGGTGGCCCGGGTAAATTAGTGAAATTAGGCTTAATTTGAGACAACGGAGGCATGCCCAGGGGCGCATTTAGTGGAGGCAAAGTGACGTGACCTCCAAGGGTTACTGCTGCTGTTGTTGATGCTGCTGTTGTCGTCGTCGTTGTTGTTGTTGTTGTTTTCACTTTGGTTGAAAGGGCGTCGTCAGATGGTTTTGCATCATTATTCGACGTAATGTTAGACCTTACATCCTCGGGATCATTGGCTTGATTAGATTCCCTCTCATCACTCTTGTTCGCTTGAGCAGCGTTATCGGTATCGTTGGTTTTTGCACCGTTGACAGCCTCTTCCTTTTTTCGGAGACGTTCTTTGGCTTCTTGTTCCATTCGTTCAATTTCAGAGGTGTCTTTGATTTCACCTTGGGCGTTCAGGAGCTCTTTATGGGCAAAGGACACATGGAACTTTAAGCCACTATGCTGGCGGTATTTTTTGTTGCAGCCCTCTTTGGGACAGATCAGTACATAGGGGAGAGGTGGAGGTGGCACATATTTTTCCTCTTCAGGGTCTTTAGGAGTCATCGAGTCGTCTTCTTTCTCCTCCTTCACCTTGGTGTCCTTCTCTCCGTCTTTGGCAGTCTTTTCCTCTTTCTCCGAGTCGTCACCGTCATCTTCAGGGGAGTTCTGTGAAGAGGTCCTTGATCGCTTCTTACTACTACTTCCATCTTCGGATCCACTCCCGCTTCCATTTTTGTCGTCACTATCACTTTTACTGGAACCTTTTCGCTTCTCTTTAGCTGGACTTGCAGGCGGGAATGTAATCCCACTACGCCCCTTGCCTTTACTGCTCCGAAGATTCTTGCGCACTTCAAGCTCTGAGTGACCTCCGCGTCCTCGTTTACCACGCCCTTTTGGTGTCCGGTTTTCGATTTCAGAAGTGGGCGAGTCCGTGTATCGGGAGCTGAAAAAGAAACGAGAACATTAGACTGAGGCGAAACTTCAATTCGAAAGACCGCGTTTCGTGCGGGTAAAGGTAAAAGTAAGTAGTGCCCTCGGATGATCGTTGACATATTGGATTTTCCATCACTTTGTATCCAATATCTATCTCCATTCCTTTTGACTTGGCTACCCATTTGCAGACAGAGGAGTGAATAAAGGTATAAAGGCGAGAAGCACAGGGAAGAAAATCCAATACTTTGAACCTAGTTGAAGGGGAGAGTCTAAAAAGTTTTTCTCCTTTGTGCGACTTCTTCATCGGGGGATTCGCCCAACTTTCAGACACAAATGTGGGGGGGGTAATATATTGCACACTAATTAAGAAACACTACTTGTTTAGCTTTCGTATTAGAACTTCGAATCTACTATCAATCCAATCGACCTTGAAATTAGCTATTTTTATCAATGCATAAATACTTGCCTCCAACTTCAGAAAGGCAGACAATAAAACAAATTTAGGAAATAGTTTCTCGAAATACTACCTGAGATGAGCCAAAAAAAGCAGTTTAGAGCCAACTACAAAATAAATCACCTCTCCACATCTTTGACCAGTTCGGAATCCTATTTCAGCTAAGATAAGTACCAAGCTCGTCCTTCCATGACATTTTGTTTGCCATCCTCTTCCTTCATATTGAAGTCGGATCGAGCGACGACAAAGTTACAAATGTGTCCAAGAATCACATAAAAAAATGAGCACACTAGCTCGAACTCTTCGGTTGGGTTTTGCGGTACGACAGCTCGGCTGTGGAAGTTCCTCATTAGTAGTCGACAAATGTCGCTTACAAAAGAATGAGCGTCAGTCAGCAAGGCACAAGGGCAGAAGTGCCCGTGAAGATGGAGTTAAGAGAGAACGAGAGGAAAAAAGCATGAGCCGCAAGTAAGTGAACTTAATACCAACCACAGCATTCTAACCGTCCAAAAGCGACCCTCTAGCACGCACAAAAAGAAACAAAAAAAAACATTACAACGGAATGAGATTGTTGACAACGGATCCATCCGCTTGAGAATATTGACGGTATATTTCCCCTATAGACAGCTTTAGTGACGAGAGTTATACCTCATCCGTTTGATAATGTCGTTTTGCCTAGGTGTCCCATTTACCTCCTTTCCCAACTCTCCTTTTTGGTTATTTGGTTGGTTGGTTAGTTGGTTGGATGGTAAGCTGAAAGGCGAAGAGTGGCTTGTGCCCACCAGAGACGACGACACAAAAGAGGTGGATGAAAAATGAGCGACTTTTGTCACGCAAAGAGGCCCTTGAGGAGGAAGAAGAACATAGACCCCAATGTACGTGCTAACGGGATAGAGAAGCCCTTGTTTTGAGCCAAGCCAGAGACCAACTTGGGGACAAAAACTACCAAGACATCCTCCAATGAACGAGTGAGATTCCTTAACTGAACAAAGGATCTTTCACTCTCTAAGGTCTTGAGCCATGGGTGATAACTTCTGAACCATCGTCTCTCCATTCCGAGAACAAGTTAAGTAAGGAAAGTGCGAAACGTTCTTTTCTCTCGTCGCAAGACAAAAGTAGTACCGAACAAGAGGCCTACGGAGGCCACCAACCAACTCAACTTGGAACAACCAAAACCAGTCAGAGTAATCGCGTTTTCCAAAAGTGGGACTTCTTCCGAGAAACGCGGGCTCTTTTTCTTCACTCACTGGGATCATGGCCAAGCCAGTGAGAAGAAGGTCGACGAGCATCAGTGGCGAGCACTGAGAAAGAAGATCTGCATTGTCGACCACCCATCCCAAAAAACTAGTACCACCCAAAAGGAAAGAAGACAGCATCCTCGAAAGATGTGAGGGAACAAATACAGAAGAAGGGGGAAAATACTCTCTGTCGAGTTCCTGCTCTTTCCATTCCCTTCCAGCTCTTTTTAGGAGGGAAGGGGAAATCATGTCTTCTCCTGTTCTACTCAGGGGTCGATGTAGCATCAGTGATGGTGCATGTGCTGAACACACCAAGTGTGGAGCATAGTCCAAAAAACGAAAAAGGGGCTCTTCACGGGCAGGAAGACAGATTTTATGGGTTTACTTGGGTGATAGGGCAAGGAAACAGCCTTTTCTGACGAGCTTAAGGCCATACTCCAAAGGTCGAAGAGCAAAATGATGGGATTGGTGGCAAGTGTGACAAGGATGGAAATGGATTCCTAGCTAGTATTAGCTTCAGGAGGAACTTGCGAACATGCGAAGAAATAATTGCCCACTCAAGGATGCATTGATTTTCCAAAAGGAATGAGCCAATTTTCTCGAACATCGCATTTTCAATGTTTGGCTTAAGTATTCCGCTCTCAAAGTTTCAGCAATGCTGTTGTCCCAATAGGATCAGCAAATGCTCTTTCTCGCAGTGCGCGAATGGTCTACTGATGACACTTATAAGAACCTTATCCAACCCCAAATCAGATGCATTTTGCTGAGAGTTAGAGTCAAAAAGGCAAAACGGACTTACCTTGGAGGCGCCCAATGGTGCACATGTTGGGTAGAATCAAGAAGGGTTCCCACATAGGTCTTTCCTCGCCATGTCACGTTGATAACAAGAACGCCTAAAAAACGAACACATTGAGAGATTTATGCATGCAGATATCAATCTGTCATTTAAACGTGCCAGGTAACACTTGAAGTCGGCAGGTTGTATTTGGTCTCCAAGTTACACCTAACCAGCTTTTCTCTTTCTTAATTCCAATGATCGACCCTTGAACAGAGTCACTCCAAATCCCAACGGTACCCATAAAAGGTACTGGGCCTTGAATCGACCCAATGGGTCTTAATTTGATTGTCACGAAGTCCCAGTGTCAAACAAGGGAATTGTCTCTAATCCACTTACCGTTTTCAGTCTCATGCCAAACGATCCCCTCGAGAGTGACCGAAGAGCCGGGATCCATAGGACCCAAACACTCTGGCTCGGTGATTGTACCCGTATCCGTGCTCACACTAGCGTCAACCTGCAAATGAACAAGAGTACACAACGTTAAGATGGAAGAGAAAGGTGGATCGAACACGTGTCGCTCATTTAATAGGGTGAACGAACGCCTAACTGTGGCAAGACAAGAAGGGGTCGGTCATGGACAAATAAAGTTTAGTTTAAGCCAGATTTGGCATATAATTAAGAAACTACTGCTAGAATACCTTCCAATGCATAAATATTGTTGATTAGGGCCAAAAAACTTCTCAGAGTGATGCACTGTTCAGTATTTCAAATGCGTAAAGATCCGGTGTCATCAATCATGCGCGTGATCGTTTTGCCTCGTACAATTTTTTCCGTTTTCTTGAGTGTGATTATATCCGAATACCTCAGTAGATGTCTACCGTGATCTAAACAGGGAATAGCTTCAAGGTCTCTAGGAGACAAAGTTCGCTCAATGATTTTCATTGCTGATCTTTTTTTATGTCACAAGAGTCAAGTTGACGCACAATGCAGTTGGTGCCCACAAGCTTCAGGAATTGGAATGGCAGGCTGCTCGTGAACAGAGGATTCAGAGCTAAATTTTGGTCGAGAAAAGAGGATGGAAAAAGACAGAAAGAAACTATGAGACATGGATGGACACGCTGAGATCCCAAAAGGAAGGAATCTCTATTGGGGCATTGTGTTTGAACTGCTTTTTGCTCTTAAGCCTAAGGCTAAGCAAAGGCCAAAAGAAACTGAAGAACTATAGTGGAAGTTCCCTTGTAGCTTTCTTCCATGTCCATTTCTGGTGCATTTGCGAGCCCTCCATGGAAAGTACAGAAAAAAAACATTCTTGAGTTCCTCTCCAATATGCAAGTGCAAATGAATTGTAGCGTCCAAGCCATCAAAAATCACATTGCTCATTCCAACATTCAAGAGAGACAGTCTCGTAATGTAACAAAGTTAATCCTTTTTTACCTTGAGGGCCTTCTAGTTAGGACCTTGAGAAAAACATCGAAGCTACTTCTCAATTGCAGCACCGAAGAGATGGTTTAGCTGTGGGTGAAGGAAAAACAGCTGAAGAGCAGACTTTTTGAACCCAAAAAAAACTTGCCTGAAAAAGACACATCATGATCCCCACAAGCACTGCCAAAAATGGCTTCATTCCCCTAGCACTCACTGTTTGGAGGACCGTGGCTGATGCCCCTGAGATACGGTAGAGGACAAATGACAGGCCACGACCTCAAAAATGGTTTATGGTTCTCGTTTCTTGCGATCCTCTCTTTGGGACTACGGAACTGCTGATCAGGCATTGCACGGCAGAGTTTTTTTCGCAGTGATCCCTTCCCAAATCTTTTTCGGTCTCCCTCTCTCTATTTCTACATACATCCCTTGATGGCAGAACTACACAACGGTATATACGGTATGCGTAGTATGTGTGCCTGTCGTTTCTTGTGACGTTCGCCTTCGAGAGGAAGAATACATTTTTATATGTACCGTGGGTGTGCGCGTGTATGCCCGTTCGTTCCTTCCTTCGAACGTATCCAGTGGCTATGTCCCAATATATCTCCCTTCAACTTGATGTGGGAGCACAAAGACTGGGAATGAAATGGAACAAAAACTCTCCTATCGAGCTTGCTCAGGAAAGTCTTTCATCATTTTCTTGACCTTTATTGATGCAACATCCAGCTCGTTCAAGAGATGATCATGATGTTCCAGTTCAAGTGGGGGCAGAGCCTGATCAGTCTGAGCTAAAAACTTAATCTCTCTAGAGTGAGTGGGCCTGCTACTGGCGTGCCTCGAGTTCATTACCAAGATTAAGGTTTCAAAACTGCGATTCGTCGAGATCATTGGAGCATGCAACATGCTTTGGGAAAACGGGAGAGACGAGAGCGATGAAAAATTATGCCAAATCGTTTCTTCCCCCAAATCTCCACATGGGCAGGCAAGCAAGCAAGCAAGCAGCTTTTGTGCACACGGTCACTCATGAATGGGGCTCCAAAGCACTCTATTTTAAAGCAAAATGAGCGAGGACGTGTGGTTGGGATGGGTTGTTTTTCAATGCGCTATGATGACATCAATCAACTTAAACACTTGTGGCAAACAAAAACTGACAACAACCATTTACCAAACCCAAGCTCAAAACGGACGCGACACAGAATGTGGGCGGAGGAGGACAAGAAGAAGAAAGACGAGGTGGTGTTAGAAATGAGCATCATGTTGTGCCAATATTCTAAATGTGTTCCATCTTTTGGTTCCAAAGACTCCACTTGGTTAGCCTCATTCCCCTCTCCTTCACCTATTTGTCAATGGTGGAACACCGAGTGGAACACGAAGGGGGAGGATGAGAACGACGACGAAGAAGAAGACGAGGAGGAAAAGAAGGAGGAGGATGTAGAGAACTTGGCCTCTCTTTTGTTCGTAAGCTATACACGGTACAGCAGAGTGTACTAGTTACGTACGTAAGTACATGCAGTGACGAGAAGGAACCCGAAGAAAAGAAGGGGAAAATGAGACCGAGTTCTGTCGAAATGAAGAGATGCGTTGCTTGGGCAGTAAAACTTTTTCCCTCGAGAACATCCAGAGCTTCTTCCTTTAACTCAACTTCTCTTTTTCTTTTCCTTTCGAATGTCTACAGAGAAATGCAGCATCGAGTAGAGAACCCTCTGGATCCATTTTGGTCTCACTCGACGAGGATACGAAATCGAAAATGATAACATTTTGTCAGAGGATAAATGAGGATAACAGCCAGGACTGCTCATGGTTCGATCTTGATGTGTCGCAAGAGATTACCAAAGTGCTCAGCTGACCTCCTCTGCTAACAGCCTCATATCACTTCAAGGCAATGCACTTCTATTACCTGATTAAGCCTTGCGTGATGTTGTTCAACGACTGATAACCGACAGCTTGTTTCTTTCGGAGACTAGCTTATCAACGCAGACCAATTAAATCCAAATCGTGAACGAAGTAAAGCCTTTAACCTCGCAAGTTGAAAGGAAATCACTCTCGATGGAGGTGATGAATTCTCGTGACTCTTAGTATTTCCAAAGTTTCTTTGAGTTCCTCGAATAGACCAAGAGGGCGGGGGGGGAGAGAGAGATAGGAAAATTCTAAATATGACAGTGGGGGAGGCAGAAACGAAAATGACAATCCAATTAACATTTCTTTGGGAGTTTTCACATCAAAGATTGTGGCATCCGAGTAGTTCCTTTTCACATTTCTACTGTGCAACTTCTTCACCGGAACAAGACGGGACGGGAAGCCAATATCTTGTCCTCACTCCTTTGAAGATGGAATTCCTGAATATTAAACATTTGATCGGCGGTTCGTGGTGCAGCATCACTCTTCTTTCTATCTGTCTTTCATTCAAACTTTATTGGCTTTTGCTCTCAGCTCTAAGTTCCAGATTTTCTACGTCATCAAGCAGCTGAGTTTTAAATTGCACCCTCCTGCGTCGTGGTTTAATTTTATGACCCCATATTCAATTAAGATGACTCTCTATTAGTTTTGAACTCATCCTAATCATTGGGTTCGGTTGGTCTTGAGCCAAGAGGAAGATGAATGAGCTCTAAGCCACCATCCGACATCATCTCAAGCAGGGGCTAAAACACATCACCAAGATCCACCAAGCTCCTGGCGTACGACAAAAATCGATAAAATCGATCCCGACAATCACAATCGAGAAGAGAATGAGAGCGAAAGAGGAGAGGCAGAAAGGAAGAGAGGGAAGCGAAAAAAGAGAATCCAACTACAGACACACAAGGAATGAACAAACCAACCAACCCACGAACTTGTCGACGACGCCGTGGCAATCATCATAGTCGAATACATCTAGTACAACTACAACCGCTGGCAACAACAACAACATCAGACCAATGCAAGATTTAGAACCATGCACATGTACAACGTGATTTGGTCGCAGTTGGATACTTTTATTTCCATTATGGTTGAACCACTTTGCTCGCCGAGGGCATCTGAGGATCCATAGAAAAAAGGACAAACTTGCGAAATTGAGAGGAATGGATGATGGCATTCTAAATGGACTAACAATTGAACTCGATCGTATTTTTACGAGTTTGAATGTTCTGACAAGCCAACAGACAAGTTAGACAATGAGATCTTTTTTGATTTATGAGTTCGCCACTTATAAATGAAAAAGGGAACTTGAGGTGAGATAAACATCCACCCAAACTCGACTACGGTAGTTTCACAACTTAATATGCATCGAAACAACACTGAGATTAACACTAATCTCCTTAAATTTGGAAACAGCAAAGTCGACAGGGTCGTTAAAAACAGATTTGCAGGTTTAAGAGACTCGGATAAAAAACGTTCTATTGCTTGAGACTACCGAGCATTTAACGAGCCCAAACATCAACTTTTACTGATCTACTCAACCGCATGCTCTCATATACTTGAGCATTCTATCTCCCAAAGGAGCCTAATATCTAACCAGAGACGCAGGCGAGAAAGGCAACAAAGCCAGAAAAGAGATCTGTCATTATCACCCACGAGGTTGGAGGTAACGAGACCGCTGGACAAACAGAGGCTAGGAAGGTCATTTTGGTTGTAGTAAATACCATTACACGAATTTGTGCATTTGATCTGATCCACTCTTGCCAGGGCCAAGGAAAGACCTCTTGGGTTTGTCATTCACTAATCCAAGAAGCTTGGCTAATCAAACCTTCTCTTCGTTTCTATCAATAGGCCTGTCACGAATATAGGACGTATATGGAAGAAGCTAGAGCTGGAAAAAAGTCGTGAATGTCCAATGAATTTGGAATGGCCATCCAACTTCTCGCTCGACGTCGTCTTTCTTCCCGCTTTTATTCGCCCCTCTTTCCACAGAGCAATTCCACTCAACGACTAGTCGATGGCAAGTTACAAAGTAGTGGAAGAATAAGTGAGGAAAACCCAAGCTATACTCCTCACAAACCTTCTGATGCACGCACTCACACAAATATACACTCACATTCGTAGTGGTAAAAGACCCTTCTCTCTCTTGCCTTCCCTCTCTCAGTGGGTCTAGTGACGCTTGCCCCGAACTTGCCGCAATAAGCGAAGAGCCGTAATTTAGCTGCCAATATACAACTTCCAAAAAGTTCGCTTCCATTCAGTAACAAAGGCCATAGCATAAAGTAGTACATGTTGGAAGTGGTTACTAATAGAAGGCCAGTGGACGTGTACTTAACACTTGGTTACCTTATGGTCCTTGACAGTTTGTTGGTTTATGTGCACTGAATAACCGGAAGAAGCATTACCACTCATATCTCTCCCATTAACTAAGATACAACCACGTCAGCCAACAAAGGAAGATGACCCAGAGATAGAGTACACTGGAACAAGCAGCAAAGAGTACCTTTTCTATGCAATTCATTCTATTTCTAAGCAGTCATGGGTGGTCTTTGCCAATTCAACGAGGATTGATCGAATTGAGAACAACTCTTCCCTTCTTCCGAGAATGATGATCCTGAATGATGCGATGCTCGCAATTTGGCTCCAGAGACTTTCCATTCGTATTACTAACAAGTTAACCACTTGCTTCTGCAAGTTGATAACAGATGGAACATGCACAGAATAACAAGACCACCACCACTAGAACAACAACTACTAAGCAAGTTCGACTTGTCCCGTCAATCAGGCTTGAAGTCCAATCAAATATTAAATTCAATTTTACCAGCTTGACAGTCGACTTCGAGTCCTTTTCCCCTTCAACGGCCACCTTCATTCTCCATCAACTAACTTTGCTTCTCAAGGAACAGGCTAGCCTAGAGCCTTAAATTCCCCCAAAAAGAGGCGCATTACTTATCCTTGGATGTCGTTTGGCCTTTGATCATTTGACCATTTTTGGAACAAGAAAACGAGAGCGAGGGAAGTACGGAGAAGCCGTTTGTTCTAAAGCCATGATTTTATACGGAGCAGGATGAAAAAAGACATATTGCTACCAGTCTAAAGTTTTGCTCTTTGCTTTACTTAACGTGGGCGCCACTTAGATGAAGAAAATGACAGTTTTGTCTTCAATTATTCATGATTGCATGAGTTTCGAAGTATTACGAGCGCGAAGAAGAGCTCTGAGCGAGTACAAAGAACTGAAAGAAAATTGATCGAGATCGCATGTTCCTTTGGTTTTCACACTAGCGGTGCAACATGGCCTTGTATTCCTACGAATCCCAGTACTTGGGTATAAATATCATTTGGCGTTAAATTTTGAGAGCTAAACCGATAGAAATTGTTCTCATTCTACCGTCTCATTCACCATCAGTGGCGTCAAAAATTCCTAAATGTTCGCGGTTCCAATCCATTCAAACTATAGAACATCTCACAGACTACAGCTATTTTAGATCTGCTCTCGGCACTTGTTTGCAATTTTTTAGATGGATATCTTGCAAAAAGCAATTAAATCCTCGAGGCAGACGAGGAGGTGAACCACATTAACTCACATTGGGCGCTAAAGAAAAACAGTAAACGGAAAGAGAAAAAAAGAGAAAAAGAGAACTGAAGGGAGGAGGAACCACAAGAAGCTGGGAAAAACTTTTGGACAGATTAGCTTGTTTTCAAAGGGAATTGGCCGTGGCAAGAGCACATTATTAGAACATTGGGTAGTACAGTGGCCCTGGCTTTGTCACTTTGCTTCGAGTTTTCTTTCCCTTTGATGACAGCTAAGCTATTCAATTTCCCCTCTCATGTTCGGCGGTGCGCGTTCGTGCCCAAGTTCTATCAGTATTATTTTACATTACTTCAAACCCCCCTAGAGCAAGACGCACGGGGACGACAAAGACAAGAACGAGAACGACGACGACGACGACGACGACGTCCTCATCGTGACGGCCACGTTCCTTCTTCGAAGAGTCAAAGGTAGGAAAGACCTCCTGGCTCCTTCTCACACTGCCCAACCTTTGTGGACGTGGAGGAACTTCTTTCCAGGACATTTCGAAATCGCCTTCACACACTTCCCGCCATTCAGACAGTCAGTCATTCGACCAAGTAGTCGATGAGAAGCCCGTCGCCATTACCTCAGAAAAGAACTCGTACAACTTGGTGCAGAGCTATACAACTTGGATCGACTCTGTCGACGTTGTGGCGAGTAACACCTTCAAAAGATTATTCCGAAGGTGATGTGTTGGAAACAAAGGACATGATCAACAGGACTGAAAGCGTTCTATACTCACAACATTGATGGATATCTGAATAACAAAGTGGATTTTGTGATCTCCCTTGTTATGAGATATTGAGCTATTAAAGAACTATTAATCAATGAAGAGCCTCGTGAAGCTTGATTGCTCTCTTGCCGATTATGAAATCAGGACATAGAGTGTAACAATTATTATCATTACTATTGTCAGAGTACAACGCGAGGTTTAATCATTTTCACAAAATGATTGTTGCTAAATAGTTCACCAACAAACTCATGCTCGAAAAAGTAAAAATCCACGTAAATTCAAACGTAAATCTATGTACTCGGTTCGTTTCGAATCTGATTAAAGTTGAATGCCGAGACGATTTTCCATTTGTCTTTTTCTTTTCAACATGTTTTATCTCTCGGAGTCAGTCCAATGCACAAGGGAAGACATTGAGCGAAATACTTGTCCAACGTGTGTGTGTGTGCGTGAGTGTGCAATGTGTATGAGAGTTCAGTAGCAGAAGAACTAGTTAAACGTCGTTGGCGGAATAGTCGAGGAGACCGATCCAGAGAGAGAGAGAGAGAGAGAGAGAGAGAGA